>CAMZMU010000125.1:2834468-3576671 GCA_947311845.1 Poa pratensis
ACACAATCAAATTACTTTGCCCCAACTTAACAGTGAGGTTGTCAATCTCACCGGCTTGCTGAAAACAAAGGGTTAAACGTATCGAATAGAAGATGATGTTTGTTTGCATAAAATAGTAGAGAACAATGATTGCAGTAGATTGTATTTCAGATGTAAAAGAATGGACCGGGGTCCACAGTTCACTAGTGGTGTCTCTCTAATAAGATAACTAACATGCTGGGTAAACAAATTACAGCCGGGCAATTGATAAGTGCATATAACATGCATGTGTGAGTTGTGGTATCTACTATGAGATTCATTTGGGCATTACGACAAAGTACATAGACCGCTATCCAGCATGCATCTATGCCTGAATAGTCCACTTTCCGGTTAACATCCGTACCCCTTGCAGTATTAAGTTGCAAGCAACAGACAATTGCATTAAGTAATCTGCGTAATGTAAACAATACATTCATCCTTGAATAAAGCATTGCTGTTTTATCCCTAGTGGTAACAACACATCTACAACCTTAGAACTTGCTGTCACTATCCAGGTTAAATAGAGGTTGAACCCAACTATCATGCATAAATACCCCCTCTTGGAGTCACAAGTATTCACTTGGCCAAGGCTTCAACAAGTAACGGAGAGCATGCAAGATCACAAATGACATAGACATGATAATATAATATTCAGCTCCACATAGGTATCAATATAAGTCAGATCCCAGCAAACACAACATGTAGCATTACAATAAGATGATCTTGATCATGATAGGCAGCTCACAAGATCTAAACATGATGGCACAAGTGGAGAAGACAACCATCTAGCTACTGCTATGGACCCATAGTCCAAGGATGAACTACTCACGCATCACTCCGGAGGCGGGCATGGCGATGTAGAGCCCTCCGGCGATGATTCCCTCTCCGGCAGGGTGCCGGGAAGAGCTTCAGAACCCCCCGAGTTAGGGTTGACGACGGCGGCGGCAGCGAATATGTTCTGGATGAAAGGCTTGGTGTTTTAGGGTTTTCACGTCTCGGGGAATAAATAGGCGAAGGGGCGATGTCGGCGGACCCCCGAGGGGCCCAAACCACAGGCTGGCACGGCAGATGGTGGGGTCATGCCGCCAGGTGGTTTGGCCACCTCGTGGCTCCCCTTCGTGTCTCCTTCGGACTCCGTGTACGTGTTGGAAAAATAGGGACTTGGCCTTTTGTTTCGTGCAATTCCGAGAATATTTCCAGAAGTAACTTTCTGAAACCAAAAACAGCAGAAAACAGGGAACTGGCACTGTGGCATCTTGTTAATAGGTTAGTGCTAGAAAATTCATAAAAGTGATATGAAGTGTATATAAAACATGTAGCAAATGGTATAATATAAGCATGGAACAACAGAAACTATGGATACGTTGGAGACGTATAACATGCATGTGTGAGTTGTGGTATCTACTATGAGATTCATTTGGGCATTACAACAAAGTACATAGACCGCTATCCAGCATGCATCTATGCCTAAATAGTCCACTTTCCGGTTAACATCCGTACCCCTTCCAGTATTAAGTTGCAAGCAACAGACAATTGCATTAAGTAATGTGTGTAATGTAAACAATACATTCATCCTTGAATAAAGCATTGCTGTTTTACCCCTAGTGGCAACAACACATCTACAACCTTAGAACTTGCTGTCACTATCCCAGGTTAAATAGAGGTTGAACCCAACTATCATGCATAAATACCCCCTCTTGGAGTCACCGGTATTCACTTGGCCAAGGCTTCAACAAGTAACGGAGAGCATGCAAGATCACAAATGACATAGACATGATAATATAATATTCAGCTCCACATAGGTATCAATATAAGTCAGATCCCAGAAAACACAGCATGTAGCATTACAATAAGATGATCTTGATCATGATAGGCAGCTCACAAGATCTAAACATGATGGCACAAGTGGAGAAGACAACCGTCTAGCTACTGCTATGGACCAATAGTCCAAGGATGAACTACTCACGCATCACTCCGGAGGCGGGCATGGCGATGTAGAGCCCTCCGGTGATGATTCCCCTCTCCGGCAGGGTGCCGGGAAGAGTTTCAGAACCCCCCGAGTTAGGGTTGACGGCGGCGGCGGCAGCGAATATGTTCTGGATGAAAGGCTCGGTGTTTTGGGGTTTTCACGTCTCGGGGAATAAATAGGCGAAGGGGCGATGTCGGCGGACCCCGAGGGGCCCAAACCACAGGCTGGCGCGGCAGCAGGTGGGGCCGCGCCGCCAGGTGGTTTGGCCACCTCGTGGCTCCCCTTCGTCTCTCCTTTGGACTCCATGTACGTGCTGGAAAAATAGGGACTTGGCCTTTTGTTTCGTACAATTCTGAGAATATTTCCAGAAGTAACTTTCTGAAACCAAAAACAGCAGAAAACAGGGAACTGGCACTGTGGCATCTTGTTAATAGGTTAGTCCCAGAAAATGCATAAAAGTGATATGAAGTGTATATAAAACATGTAGCAAATGGTATAATATAAGCATGGAACAACAGAAATTATGGATACGTTGGAGACGTATCAGACCTCCCGTGCTCCTGACATTTTTCCTGCTTGTTGATGAGGTGACCGTCCACCTTGGCCGGATGGTGCGGATGACCTTGCTGGAGAAGAAGAGTTCAGGGCAACTTCCGTCGCGGACGAGAAACAGGCTGTCGAATCTGCCGCGAGCGCAGAGCTCAACGAAGGTCCTGAGACAGTCGGAGAGCTCGATTCAGATCTGGTCTCGGACGAAGTGCTTGATGTAGAACTTGACGATGAACTTGACGCAGAACTTGAGGTCGATGAAGAAGAAGACGAATCCTGCGCTTGTACCCCTACCTGGCGCGCCAGATGTCATGTCTCGGGTGACGGACACCGGGAGTAGATGATACCCACTTTTTAGGTTCGGCACGGGGCGCGAAGGAGGCTGGAAGACGCCTTACCCGGGAGCAAGGACGCCAAGTTCTTCGTCGAGAGGGAGAGAGCAAACAACACAGCAGGACACACGGAGTTACCCAGGTTCAGGCCGCCCAGAGGCTAAAAGCCGTACTCCTGCATGTCTGGATTGAGAGGTTCATCATGGTGTGGTGTACAAGGGTGTTCTGGGGTGAACCCGGCAAAGTTTCGGCCGGAGGTAAACGAAGAGCAGATCCTGCCATGGGGAGATCACCTCTCTCTCTACCTTTCGAGCCCTAGTCTAGTCTTGCCTGAGCTCTAGCTTGCTTCTGTTCCGTCTTCCTTCCCTCGATGCCATGGTCCTCCTTTTATAGGCTAAGGGGATCCGATATGGGCACGCGAGAGGTATGAGGGGTCTTGGCAGGAAAAACCCTCGGCGGTCCTTGGAGGAGACGTGGCACTCTCTCCTCCAAGCATTCTGAGGAGGGCGGCGTGGTCGTCCGCCCTTGGAAAAGGTGGGACGGACAAAGCATGCCCGCCCCACCAACTGCGCTCGTGGCAACGTCACCCAGGCGCGGCCTTCATCTTGGCGCCCAAGTCTTCCACCAGCTTCCGGCGAGCTGGCGATCTTATCCTCTCGATGGTACGGATGGAGGACCCGGTGGCGCGCCTGGCCTCCTGCCGGGCGCACGGACCCGCGGGTATATTTCCTGGTTCTCCGGGCGAGGGGGTGACCCGGAAGGTCACCTTGTCCTTAGCCGCAGAGACTTGCTGTCGAACTTTGTCGGGTGTCCTTGAGGCAGATGGGCTAACCCATCTGCTGTACTTGACTCCTTGCCTTGTCCATCTTCTTGGTGGGCCCCAGTGGAGGACCCACTTTGGCAGCATCAGGGGAACCCCACGTTCCACTGCTGCGACAATGTGGTTAAGAAAGAAATTCTGAAATTACTTTCAGCCAACATTATATATCCTATATCTGATAGTGAATGGGTTAGCCCAATCCATGTCGTCCCAAAGAAAGGAGGTATAACAATGATTGAAAATTCCAGAGGACAGTTGATTCCAGCAAGAGTGAATACAGGGTGGAGGATGTGCACTGATTTCAAGAGACTCAGCAAGGCAACTAGAAAGGACCATTTCCCAATACCATTTATAGATCAAATGCTGGAGAGACTAGCAGGGAAGGAATATTTCTGCTATCTAGATGGATACTCAGGATTTTTTCAAATTCCTATTCATCCAGAAGATCAAGAAAAAACGACCTTCACTTGTCCCTATGGTACATTTGCTTATAGAAGGTTGCCATTCGGTTTGTGTAGTGCTCCAGGAACTTTTCAACCCTACATGACCTCAATTTTCTCATATCTGACTGAAAATATCATGGAAGTGTTTATGGATGACTTCACAGTCTAAGGAGATGATTTTCTATCTTGTTTGAAGAAGCTAGAGAAAGTTTTGCAAAGATGCTTGGAGAATAACTTGGTGTTGAACTGGGAGAAGTGCCATTTCTTAGTGCGAGAAGGAGTGGTACTAGGACACTTGGTTTCTGCTAGGGGAATTGAAGTAGACAAGGCCAAGGTGGATGTAATTGCCACGCTTCCTGCACCCATTAATGCTAAAGGAATTAAAAGCTTTTAGGGACATGTTGGATTTTATAGGAGGTTCATAGAAAATTTCGCTAAGATAGCGAAGCCACTGACAAATTTTCTTGGGCATGATGCTGCTTTTGTATTTGATGAAGAATGTGTGCAAGCCTTCAACAGAATTAAACATGTCTTTGTGACAACACCTATTGTACAGCCACCAAGATGGGACCCCCCATTTGAACTAATGTGTGACGCCAGTGATTTTGCACTCGGAGCAGTCTTGGGATAGAGAAAAGATAACGCCCTGCATGTTATTGCTTATGCCAGCAAAACACTTGATGATGCGCAAGTTAACTACACAACTACAGAGAAGGAGCTTCTTGCAATTGTGTATGCTTTTGACAAGTTCAGACCATACCTTGTGGGCAATAAGTGCATTGTTCATACATATCACGCAGCCATTAAATACTTGTTGAGTAAGAAAGATGCAAAACCTCGGTTGATAAGATGGATTCTATTACTTCAGGAATTCACCATTGAAATCAAAGATAAGAAAAGTGCACAAAACACTGTAGCTGATCATTTGTCATGGCTTACTGAAGAACAATAAGGTGAAGGTCAGATAAATGACTCAATGCAAGGAGAACAGCTAATGGCCGTGGCCCAAACATCAGGGAACCCCCTTGGTATGCTGATATTGTTAATTTCCTTGTGAGTGAAATTTTACCAAGAGAATTTTCCAAGCGACAGAAAAAGAAATTCAAGAGTGATATCAAACATTACAATTGGGATGAACCATACCTTTACAAACACTGTGTTGATGGAATTATTAGAAGGTGCTTGCCAGAGGAAGAAGTGAATAAAGTAATCTATCACCGTCATTCATCTTCTTATGGAGGACACGCAAGTACAGCAAAAACTCAAGCTAAAGTATTTCAAGCAGGGTTTTTCTGGCCAAGCATGTTCAAAGACATCAACAATTTTGTGAAATCGTGTGACCCTTGTCAAAGAACTGGAAAGGTGTCATGACGGCATGAAATGCCACAACAAGGAATTTTAGAGGTCGAGTTGTTTGATGTGTGGGGAATAGACTATGTTGGCCCATTGCCATCTTTACAAGGACACAAGCATATATTAGTTGCTGCGGATTATGTGTCAAAATGGATTGAAGCAATTCCAACTGTCCACGTAGACTCCCAATCTGTTTGCAAGCTGTTCAAGCAAGTAATTTTTCCTAGATTCGGCATTCCCCGAGTGGTAATTAGTGATGGAGGAGCTCATTTTAACAATGCTCAGCTGGAAAATCTGTTGAAGAAATATGGCGTGCGAAACCATCGTGTGACTACCCCTTATCATCCTCAAGCCAATGGTAAGGTGGAGCTTTCTAACAGGGAAATCAAGCAGATCCTTGACAAAGTAGTTTCCAAATCAAGAGCTGATTGGTCCCTCAAGTTACCTGACACATTGTGGGCTAACTAAACAACATACAAAACACCCATTGGCATATCACCATTCAGATTAGTATATGGTAAAGCCTGTCACTTGCCTGTGGAACTCGAGCACAAAGCTCATTGGGCTATCAAGAAATAGAACTTGGATGCCGACGCAGCTGGAAAGAAAAGGAAGTTGCAACTGAGTGAGCTAGATGGAATAAGGCAGGAAGCTTATGAAAATGCAAGAATATACAAGGAAAGAACAAAGAAGATTCATGATAAACACATCTTGCGCCGAGAATTCTTTCCAGGGGAAACAGTGCTAGTGTATGACTCCAGGTTTCACCTTTTCCCTAGAAAATTGAAGTCACGTTGGTATGGCCCTTGCATTGTGAAGAAGGTGCTAACAAATGGAGATGTGGAAGTTCAAAGCCCGTCAGAGGGTACTTTCCTGGTAAACTGTCAAAGACTGAAGCACTACCTAGCTGGAGAAAAGTTAACTGTCAGTGAAGAGGAAGAACTTTCATCGGTTCAAAATGATGAAGATGAAGGCCACCAGGCTGCGAAGTCTGTTTGGTCTGCTTGATTGCTGCAACAATAAACAAGGGCTCTCCGGGAGGCAGCCTGGACTTGTTATATCCTTTTTTCTTATTTTCTTTTACTTTCATATTTATATTTCGATTTCTTGCTTTGTTTCATATTTTATTTTTGTTGTAGGTTTAATAATTTAGGGAACAGTCGAGTTTCACTACATGCTTTGATCACCTAATACACTGAAGACTTAAGCCCCGTGAGATATCTCTGCACATGATTTAAATCCATTTATAATTTTCTTTGTACAATCCTGTCAGCACTGTCATTCTTGCATCCTGTCATTACCTGTTGTCACAAAATTGGTTTAAGGACTTAGTAATCGTCAGCATCAGCTTGATAGTCTTAGCCTGTGCTCAAAGCTTATATTATTCCTGATTCACAGCTTGATTCCTTGAATTCTTTGTTGTTTAAATTTGGAGAAAAAGAAAGATGGGGCCAATGAAGTACATTCTGAAAACCTTTGCGTTCCTTTGTTGGGCTAGCAGTCATTGAACCAATTTGGGCATCATGATCTCGGGATCGGTGTTGCTCAGCTCTGGGAACATAACTGTTGTTTCTTGTTCAGTTCCTCACTTCAAAAAAAATCTAACCTTGTGAAGTTAGTTTTCATTGCACCAATTTGGGCATCATGGTCTCGGGATCGGTGTTGCTCAGCTCTGGGAATATGATTGTTGTTCCTTTAAAATTTGATTACCATCATTTGTACTCAAACCAACTTGAACATCATGATCTCGGGATCGGTGTTGTTCAGTTCTGGGGAGAGCCTCTTATCCATTTCACAGTAAAAAGTGAGATTAACAACTTAGTCTTCAAACCAACTTGGGCATCATGATCTCGGGATCGGTGTTATTCAGTTCTGGGGAGAAGCATTCTTTTTGTTGAATTTAAATGTTGCTCTCTGATGGAAGAGACATATCGAAACTTTAGCTCAACCTCGGCCTTCAGTTTTTGGAATACATTTCATAGCTTTATCTTTTAACTCCAATTTAAGCACTTTGAATTCTTGGAATGAATTTGGTAATAAGGAACAAGTATTAGAATTGTGTTGTGCTTTGTCCAATCATTGTTCTTTTGCTCGAGGACAAGCAAAAATTCGAGTGTGGGGGATATGATGTGCATCATATTTATACCCGTTTTACCCATGCTTTTCACTTCAATATCAGATATTCATACACCATTTTGACCTAATTTCCATACGTTTCTATCTGATGTCATTATGTGGACAGCTTTACTAGGTCATTTTGCTCTTTTGTAGATATGGGCGTGGAGCTCCCCTATTATTCATCTCATCCCTTGGCTTTAGGAGCAAAGGACCTACGTGTGCATGTTGGCGAGAAGAAGAAGGACATGAACGAAAGATTGGCAAGAGGAGGCAGGGACAACAACACTTGAAAAGCGGAGAGGAGCAGGTGAGATCGACACGGGATCCTATAGGGAACCAACCACCACACGCTCATGCGGAAAGGATGACGAGAGGAAGAGAAAGCTAGCGATCGAAGAGCAAGATCTGATCTGTCATGTCCTCTATTTCTTTTCGGCTTTTGCTGATAAATCGATGATCGAAGCAACCATTATGTGATTGCGTTGCAAGCTCGAGAACTCTTCCCAAAATCCCCTTTCTCTTTCCCTAGTTGTTCATCATAGTGTTGAATCCTTATTTGAGACCTCTGTGAATCGTGAGAACGAATCTGTAGACGACTAAAACCTGTTTGTGTTTATGCATGCAAGAACTTGAAGTTATCTTTCTTTCCTTTACTTGCTGCTGCACGAATTGATTCGCTTGCTCTGTAGGTTTTTTGCTAGTGTGAGCCCTTGATCCACCCTTTAAAGTTGTTTTACTTCAGCTGTGACTTGATCCTCTGGTTCTAGAACTCCAATCCCTTTGGAGAATGATACGTCTCAAACGTATCTATAATTTTTGGTTGTTCCATGCATATAATATATCATTGCCACATGCATTTATAATGTTTTTATATCATTTTGGCACATTTTTATAGAACTAACCTATTAACAAGATGCCCAGTTCCTGTTTGTGTTGTCTTTTTGTTTCAGAAAAGCTAGTCGGGGAATTTTCTCGGAATAAGCTGCCAATTTACATGATTTATTTTCACGAAGAAAAAAAGACTGCGCCAGGAGGATGCCTGCAGGGGGCCCCACAGCACCCAAACGACCCCCCTGGCGTGGCCCAGGGTGGACCGCGCCTGGGCCCCACCTAGCCGACTCCGGAAGCTTCTCGAGTTGCCCTTTCGCCTATAAATTGTCTTCCTACCAAAAACCCTCGGTACCCGATCATATTTTCCAGAAAAGTTCCGAGGCCGCCGCCGTCGCCGACCCTAGATCGGAAGGGTTCTGAAGCTCTTCCCGGCACCCTGCCATAGGGGGAGATCGTCACCGGAGGCATCTACACCACCATGCCTGCCTCCGGAGTGATGCGTGAGTAGTCCACCACGGGACTACGGGTCCATGGCAGTAGCTAGATGGTTGCCTCTTCTCCTTTGTGCTCCATTGTTTAGATCTTATGAGCTGCCTACATGATTAAGATCATCTTTATGTAATACTATGTGTTGTGTTTGCGGGGATCCGATGAATTATGGAGTCTTGACATTATGGTTCAGTTTATCTATGATATGTTTTATTTATGATCTTGCATGCTCTCCGATGCTTGTGTATGATTTGGCCGAAGTAATTACTTGTGTCAGTAGAGGGAGTATTTATGCTAGATAGTGGGTTCGTGCCTCTCTTGTTCGAGCTCGAGTTGACAGAAATGATTAGAACTTGAGATGTGCTGTTGCTACTAGGGGTAAAACAGAGGTGTTTATTGCTTTATGTTGTACTCATTGCTTACATTACGCACCTTGCTTATTGCAATTATCTGTTGCTTGCAACTTAATACTTTCGGGTGACATGCTGGATAGCGATCCCGGGGTGGATTATTAGTCATAGATGCAGTTGGATAACGGTCTATGTGTTTTGACGTAATGCCCATATTAAATGAAACGGCGAACCTTGTCTCATTATAGTATTGTGTTGCGCCCATGTTTGTCAATTGCCCCGCTGTAATTTGTTCACCCAACACGTTTATCTTTTGGAGAGACACCACTAGTGAACTGTGGACCCCGGTCCTATTTTCCTACATTGTTTACAACCGTTTTAATAGCTTTTTCTAGACATTTGCTCGCTGGTCATTTTTTCTCTCATAATATTTTCCATCATACGTTTAATCCTTTGTGTTCAACAAGCCGGATAGATTGACACCCTCTCTGTTTCGTTGGGGCAAAGTAGTTCGTTCGAGTGTGCGCAGGTCCACGTCAACAGCTCTTTTTCGGCGCCATTGCCATTGTCACCTAGCCAAAGCCTTCCCCAAGTCCTACTGGTTCGATAACCTTGGTTTTGTAATCAAGGGAAAATTACTGCTTTGCTACATCATACTTTCCTATTGGGGTCTCCCAGCGAACGTGTGATCCATGCTATCAAGCTCTTTTTCTGGCGCCGTTGCTGGGGATTTGAAGGAGACTTCTTGAACTACCAAGTCTCCCGTCAACGGCTCTTTTTCTGGCTCCGTTGCCGGGGACTTGTACGCTTCAGCGAGGGGAGTTTCGCACATCCTTACACTCTATTTTGTTATTGTCTTGCTTAGTATATTTTTTATTAGTCTTGTTTTGCTTTTCATTTGCTTTAAAAATCAAAAACACAAAAAAAATTAAAATTCCAGAAATTAGTCTTTTATTGTCTTGTCAAAAAATACTTTTGAAACTAAACTATTGATTTATGCCCGTGCTTCTTCTTCTGTTTTTGTATCATGCATAGCTCTTCTTATAAGTTTACTTGGGAAGTACACACTTGCTTTTTACTCTTTTTATTTCTATATGGTTACTTTCCTTGAAAATGGACTTATGGAAAACAACAAGAATGTGAGAGAGCTTTATAGAATTTATCTTGAGATGGGACATGAACAGATCGAAGAGAAAATTTAAAAACCTATGGAACTTTATTTGCATGATAATAGCAATGATATTAGTATGCATTCTTTGAACACCATTATTGCTAATGCTATGGAAAACTCTAAGCTTGGGAAAATTGCTATAGATGAATGTTATGATTCTGTGAATTCTTTTGATTAATTTGAAGTAACAACAACCTTGACTCAAGAGAAACAAAAGGAAACATAAATACCAAATATTTTCCCTACTATTGTTAATGATAATCCATGCTATTTTGATAAATCTTATGATAATCCTCTATTTGTGCCAATGCATGGTAATAACGAGTTTTGCTTAGAAAATGTCTATGATAAAGCTCTAGATGATGGTCCTATGTTGCTTCATGATATTAATTCAACCATTATTGAAAATGGGATTGGAAAGGTCTTGACTTTAGCTAGATGGAGTCCCATACCTTTTGAGAGTGATCAATCATCTTGTTATAATATTATTAAAAGTGGGTTTGGAGAGATCATGACTTTAATTAATCCCACTATTTTGGAGCTTGATAAAAATTATGTGTTTGTAGATCATGAAAAGCATGCTTTATGTGATAGTTATATTGTTGAGTTTGTTCATGATGCTACTGGAAATTATTATGAGAGCGGAAAATATGGTTGGAGAAATTTTCATGTCACTAAAACACCTCTCTTGTTGAAAGTTTTGAAGTTGTTCTTGCTTTATCTTCCTACGCTTGTCACTATGTTCTTCATGGATTTATTCGTTTACAAAATTCCTTTGCATAGGAAGAGGGTTAGACTTAAATGTGTTTCATATTTGCTCCTTGATGCTCTACTTTATGTTTCAACTCTTATTCTTATGAGAGCATCTTCAAAATCATTGTGCCCAGCTAAAAGGAATTAAAGAAATCGCTTTTAGGAGGCAACCCATTATCTTTTGTTTTCGGTTTTTATTTTTCAAGGTTGGTGTTGCAAAGTACGAGTAGGTATAGGAATACATGTATTGCTTTTGACTAAGATGCAGAAGTGGCAAAACCGGTTGAAAACCAGGTCAAAACGGTGAAAGGGGTAATTCCGAACGGTTTTTAAAGTTTAAGGGTGAAATCCGAACCAAATTAGAGATGAGGGTTGCAAAGTGAACTTTTGGACAAATTTAGGGGGGTAATGTGGACTTCTCTCTTTTTCATCCGTACAACTGCTCTCTCTTGGCTACATGGCTGACCAAGCAGCCACTTTGGCCAGAGTTAATTCTGCGACCAATCAGCTTACCAAGCACTCAAGCAGCTCCTAGATATTACTGATTCGAAAAAGAAAGTACAAAGAACAGAGCCCACTGCGTGAAGATATAAGCAAAGTCTGAACCTAGCATGGCCGCCTTCCAGGTTGATGGAGGTCGAGTATGTCACGAAGTTCCGCCGGCTCGATGCTGCCGCGTGTGCAGAGGCGATGACGACATGAAGACTGAGGCGACTTCTCCCACACCTTGCAGCAGCGAATCAACTCGAGGCAGGAATCGCAGAGGTCGGCTACTGCTGCGTGTGCGGAGGCGCTTGCGCATGGCAACACAGAGGTGATTTCTCCCGTATCCACCGGCGGCTCAACTTGGAATCAGGAGGCGATGATTAGATCAGCTTTTCCGTTTAATTTTTTCTTATTGTGGGGAAGAGATAAAAAAAAGGAGTCCGCGCGGGTGGAAAAGATGGGCCAGGCTTCATCCAACAGCTCTCGTTTAATCGTTAGTCAATCAAACGGACAAAATTTGCTAATCGTGAGAATTAACGTGGAGCTTTTTACGGTGCCTCCAATTAGTAAATATAAGATAAGATGCTGCATTTTACTCATAAAGTAACTCTTGTTCACGTTGGTAAGATTCCACGTTGGGTAGGGAAAGATCCATTTAAAATTTATTAGATTTATATATGTATTCTGCAAATTTAAATGTGTCCACTGATTCATAAATCATCAATACAAATTTTAGGCAATGAGAAGTAGATATACGGTATGGATTCTGTTACACATGTTATATGTAAGTCAGAGAAAATTATTGTATACGTTAGTTGATTAAAACAACATTTGCATTGTTGAAAAATAACTTCGAATTAAACACACATGGATGAAGAGCCTATGTTGGCATTCATAAATTTATATTAGTCGATTGGCATTGACTATAAAGAAGCTAGACTGCTTAGTTTAAATTAATCAAATTGTTTGTCTCCTTCTATTTTAACTCCGAGACAAGTATATCTTTGTATGGCTTATAAAGGCTTTCTTAAATGATTTAAAATTTATTCATGAAAACCTTGCATACACGCTTATATTTTGCTGCATTTTGTGGAGACGTGTGTTGCACGTGCACGCTAACTAGTAGCAATAAATTGCCTCTCTCGAAGTGTTTGGCGAGCCAGCTGACGCTTTGTTTAATGCTATGGTCTTTGTACTCGGTCTGTGAGAGGCCGTCGTTTTGTGATGATCTTGGTTCCTTCCCGAGGTATCCGTCGCGAGTGTCTGTACATAATCTTATCAGTCCGACGAGTGAATCTTGCCGTCATGCGATTAGGTCAGCGGTTTAAAGACAGGGGTGAAATGTATCCACTTGATTGGTAGGAGGCGTCATTCATTGGTGCTTGCATATCATTCAGTTGTTCCAATTTGTCTATTATTTGTCTAAATTGGTGTCTGGTCTTACATATGTATATATTTATTTCTACCCGTTGATTATTAGCATTGTGTATGGCGTGTCGTCAAAACAGGCCTCGGGGGGTCATGCGCCAAGGCGCACCCCTAAATCTAGTCGTTATCAGGAGCTGACTAGGGACTACACCTACATCAAGGCTGTTCTGAATAATGCTCTCAACGGCTACGCCTTAAGGGGCGGCCCGATAAAGAAAACAAGGCATATGATGGAAAGTTTAAATTCTCCCATAGATTTTACTTCCCCTGCATCAAGCAGGATTCAAACAGTAGGATGGAGGCATGGTACCTCATCTATCAAATGCGGTGGTTCTTAAAGTTTCAACGACGAGGCCAATTTATTGGTGGTAATCTCAACAAATGGTGCATGACATTGAAGGACGCCACTGATGTTGATATCAGAGAAAAGTTCCATTGCATCTAGAAGATGATCGCGCGAATCATCTGCCGTGACGTCCTAGAGAACCATGGGGAGTTCTACTTCGACCTTAAACCACCACCTAACGCCGAGATAGAAAAGCGCATAAGATTGTCGGGTGATCACAGGCCATTCAACTCGTTAGGGGGTGGTCTCCCGTTCCCGCCGATGCCGAAGAGAAGCTGAGCAATAATCAGTGTTCATAAACTATATCCCTAAATTAACTTGCCTAGCTCTAGTTTTGAAGGTCATTGAACTTGTACGTGTGATCGATGCTATTCAGGGTTATGAATCGTGCATGCTTAGTTAATTATGTTGCTTTTAATTATTGCTGACATGTTCCAATTCATTTTTGTTTATAGTTTTGTATTCTCTATAATGCCGATGATTAAAATGTTGTGACACAGTGTGATCCAGGGGCGGGGCTAGCGAGCCTTGTGATATGCACGAGTATACACATCTCGTGCATCCTACTTGGCTCGCTTCCTCCGTCTCTGAAGCCTGTGTGTCACTTCTAAGTATGAGGCATCATTCTTGTTTATAGTCTTGTATTTTCTAGAATGCCGATGATTAAAATGTTGTGACATGGTGTGATCCAGTGGCGGGGCTAGCGAGCCTTCTGATATGCACGATTACACACATCTCGTGCATCTTACTTGGCTCACTAGCCCTGTCCCTGAAGCCTATTTGTGTCACTTCTAAGTATGAGGCATAATTGTCTTGTGTCTTGTGTACACAATTTTTTTTCCTTACAACTCTTTGTTTTCTTTGCCTAATACTTTTATATGTGTCTTGTGTACACATAGATGAAGAAGTGGTACGTGGTGTATGAAGGTAGGGTTCCAGGAGTCTATGACCAGTGGGAAGACTGTCTGAAGCAAGTGAACAAGTTCAGGGGCAACAACTACAAGGGCTACAAGAGTAAAGCGGAGGCGGAGCTAGGTACTTGAACCACCTGCTTGCGGAAGAGAGGAAGAACCAGATGAAGTCCAACTTCATCAAGATCACCTTCTTGCTCATCGTCATTGCCATTCTCTTCTATGTGATTGTGGTTTAGATGACACTACTTGCTTTAGAAACTTTGCGAGCTAAACTAGCAACTCTTGAGATGTATTAACCAACTATTATTCATGTATGATACATTTGGTTACTTGTCTAATTATTCGGTTTGTAATGCAAATGTGATGAACCAACTATTTAATTTGGTAATTTATCTATTTGTACTTCTGAATCATGTATTTGTATTGTTTCTGTTGCGTGTACCTTTATATACTGCTGATATACCTGTATATACTGTTGTAATACAATTTCCAGAAAAAAATTATACCGCTGGCGAACGTGGTTTTACACCGAAATTTGACCGCTGGCGAGCGCAGCAGCTACCGCTGGCGGGCGCGGCGCGTCGCCAGCGCTGCTAGAAACTACCACTGGCGGGCAGGATTTTGTTCGCTAGCGGCACATTTTCGTACTGCTGGCGGGCGCCAGCTTCGCCACTGGTACGCATTACCAATGGCCAGGCTGTACTGGCGGACGCCAGCGAACTGGCCAAAAAGCGCCCGCCAGCAGTAGGCTTTGCCCTACTGGTGTTGTATACTAGTTGGATGTCCACGTAGTACTCCGCTAGAAAGCCGGCACGAGAAAGCACGTTGCGGTCGTTGGTTATGTCCACGCTTGCGAAGGTGATATTCTTGAGTTCAAAGAATTTGCCCAACGCTGGACAATGCTTCTTGGACCTGCACCAGTGGAACACGAGGACATGCTGGCGCATGGCGAGTTGCTGGACAGCCATGTACCGACGATTACGGTTGTACTCGATGTCAAGGCCGACGAACTGATGCTTCTCCTCGGCTAGCCATTCCTCGTACTTGTCGAGGATCCGCTCCACATAATGCTCCTTGTTCGTGTACACCACCTCCAGAACGGTGGTGCCGCGGGCACGGACGGTAGTTGTCTCTGTTGTTCTATTGCGGTCGTCCATGGATGGTGGGGGATTGGGGTGGAACAAGGAAGAAGAGACAGAAGGAATGCAAACTGTCTGCCACAAAGTAGAGACAATGGCAACCAAACATAGCTGTTTCTGGATATTTGTCGCCGATCTTAGCAATTGCTTGAAAATGGAAACCGAACAGAGCAGTTGGGAAATAGCCACAGATGTTTCTTTATATCCAGATGTATATTGTATATTTCGCTAATTTTTTTTCTTTCACGCATGAGTTTATTTCAGCAACACTGGATAAAAGTACCAACGTACCATTCCGAGAACCAAAAACCTTGAGGCACGGAAACTTCGGGGATGCTGGCCTTGGAGCGGGTACAGCGACGACACCGAGAGCTCATAGTAGGTGAGCTCCAAGTCAAAAATGGAAGGCTGGAGCCAGCCTTCCTTTTTGTTAGGTTAGTTGCTTATAGGTTTAGAGTTCATGATTGTAGTCAAAGTGTAATAGGTGATACTCCATTATGCAAATATGTGATAGATATGATTGTAGTCAAATTGTAAACGGTGATATTACTGTATACCAATGTAATGATGACATATGTTCTATGTTATGGATTGAATAACGTTTTAGGGCATTGTGCAATCAGCCTTTCATGTATTGTGACATATATCCGAAATATGAGAAAAGCACAGTGCAAACGGTGGATGGCAAACTCCGTATCTGATGAAGGAAAACTAAATAAACGGAGGTCTGCGCACAACCGTTGCCAAACAGAGCCCTCATCGGCTACGGTTTTTGGCCTCCGTTCCCGATGAGGGCCTTCGCATCAGCCACGGGGGCGGGGACACGGACCGCTTCTCCGTTTCCGATGAGTTTTCTTGCCCGTTTCCGATGTGTCGTTTTGTACTAGTGCCTGAAGGCGTGTTTGGATAATTGCTACAACACGTCAGAAGCGACACGGGCCAGTAGATGTTTACTCATACATGAACGTTGGGCCCGTCAAGGCCCATCTATCGAATATTACTCCCTTAGATGTACATATGTGGACCGGCAGTTGCCCTACCATCTCACCTTAATCGACAACCACCTACCATTTTAGGAGCACACTCTGTTCACATGGTCGGAGAGAAGGAGATCTAGAACTATGATGCTAGATCATAGAAGATGTCGTTCTCAGGTGTGCCTCCGGAGCCTCCCCTTCCGTGGCTCCTCTCACGATGCTCGTCCTCCTCCTCGACCCTTTCATAGATGGAAGGTATGCAGAAACATACATGAACGTCAGATTCACTACAATATTGTTAGCAACGATGTGCTTTTATCTTGTTATCTACAAAACCTTATGTTAGATCCCATAGATTTTATTCCTTTTTAACATATCCATCTGTTAGATCTAGAGCTAGATGTCGTATTGTAGTTCTTGATGTATTAGGGCTAGTTTGGGAGCTCAGTTTGTTTAAAACCACAGTATTCTAAAAAAAGTGGTCGGGAGTGAAGTTTCCAATATGGCCAAAAAAATGAAGTTTTTTACAATACTTCAGTCTATAAAACCACAGTATTCATCTGAACCAAACACGTTGAAGTATTCAATACTTCAGTATTTTTGGATGCTGAAGTATTAACTGAATACTTCAAAATAACACCCTTAATGTTTTACTACAAACACGTTTCTATAACAGGAATCTTATTTTAGTGACACCGTACAAGAAGATACGAAGATGTCTACTAATCATCCAATCAGTAGCTTGTGCTGCCTCCACTTTCTATCTTAAAGAGCACCACCGTTATCCCAGTCCCAAGTGACTTCCTAGAGGAGGGAGTTCGTTCTCAAATAAATTCCTTGCGGAGCTTAGCCTTCTGACCGTTTTGAAGTCCAATATACGGGACATTGATCTGAAAAGCTGATCTTAAAACATATGATGCTCGTAGTCATGTGACTTTCAAGAAGGCTTGTGCTGTACGGAGGCTTTCGGGCGATGATACCGAATGGTACCGTGCCTCCGATGAGACACTGCTATGGGGGTTTGCAGCACGTGTTTGTTAACATACTTAACCAAAAAGGTTTCCCTCTCACGGCAGCTGTACCTCATGGTAAGTCTGCTAACATACATACTCTTTACATCCTGCATGACTAACTCTAACATGCCTCGTTGCGTCTCTTTGATCAGGGTGCCGACATGTTGCAAATGGTACAAGCCTTCTGTTCTAACTACGTAGATGTGTTCAACGAACTACAATCAACCCGTCGCTCTTGTGATGTTTTAGTTAACTGCACAAGATGCTTTTTTAGTAAGCATACCAGTGTGACCAAAATATCACAACAGTGACAATAATAGTTAAGAGATGATTGAAGAGCAATAGAAGAATCATAGGGGCAAGTACCAAAATGTTAGCACTTTCTCACGTATAAACATTGATGTCAGTCAAAGTTTGATTGATCCAATTCTATAACGATGAGCCATCGAGATTTCGACTGCCGATAGGAGTCCAAGCTTCGTGCCGAATTGAACCACCGACTTCTAGTAGCATGTAGAGGTTGGTCTGTAAAAATATGTTACACGGAAACATAACTATAAACTTTCAGCTACAGAGTACATGTATGAGTATAAATGTATTCTGCAACATTCAACAAATTCTTTCACCGGAATACCGTAGCATGTCCTGGGCAGGCGTTATCAAAGCTAAATAAATTGACAATGATAAACATTGCAATACAACTTAGGTGCAGCAAAAGATGGTTGCTGATCCACGCCTGAGCACCAACATCACTCTTTTATGACGACTGTAGTGTAGAGAGCAATAAAAGAATCATAAGGCAACCACTGCTCGATCTCTTTAATTTCTTGAGCTTTTACTCTTCGGGCAGGGGCAGCACAGACTTTTTGCCATCGTGTGCCAGGCCTCCGTTTTCCACCGACTTGATGGCGTCTCCCTATTGTTCGCCGGGTACGGTGCATTGTGCTCCGGGCCCAAATATTTTGGACCCTTCTTCATTGCTCTCGTGTTGTCTCGCCATTGGTCGACTTCCTTACCGACCTACCTACAGTACCTTAGGAGCACAACCGGGATTTCGCGTTGCCCGGGCCCAAATATTTCAGGCCCTTCCTTCCTCTCGTGGCGTCTCGCCATTGGTCGACTTCCTTACCGACTCAAGTACAGTACCTGAAGGATTTACGTTTTTTTAGAAAAGGGAGCAAAAGCCCCAGCCTCTGCATCGTGATGATGCACACAGCCTTTTCTTTTATTAAAAAACGTAGCAAGTAGCCAAGTAGCAAGTAACGTTATTACAACTCAAAGATCACCCAAAGTGGCCACATGAATCAACCATCGAAAGAGAGCTAAAAAAGAAGAACTACAAATGTTGAAGTCTTCTAGTGTGTTGCCACCCATACTGGCAGCAAATAGCTCGGACGACCACCGTAAGGATTTATGTGTACATTAAAAAATGTCGTGCGGAAGTTCCTTAGCGTGTCCATGCTGACGAAGTTCTCCCGGCCTTCAGGCCCAATCGCGTCCTCACCACACGTAGGACCTGCTTTCTTATCCACAACCAATTTCAGGTTGGAGCGGATGCCATTGAATGGAAGTGTTGCCTTTGTCTCTTCGTTGTAGTACAACACCAGATGGATGGGGAGTCTGCTAGATACCTTCGTGCTAACCATACACGGTGTTGATTAGGAGGACATAATGGAATCCCATGTGAAACACTCGTGTGTTAGCTTACACTCATTCTATCCGTTTGTTAATTTACATAGATTGTTAGTGATGCTTATAGTTAGGTTTCTTCCATTCTAAATGAGAGGTTTGCGTCCCCGAGTGTTAGAGTCAGCGATTTCCCGCGAGCTGAGACAATGTTAATTTTTTTCTATATGAGGGTATTAGAGGGTGATCATCCGAATATAGCTTTTAGAAGAGCGCTAACCGGGAATAAATAGGATCGTTGGTTACATTTGGTTCAACGGTAAATGGATGTCCACTTATCCATGGATAAAAATAGCTTTGTCTGGGGATTAACGACTGCAGGGAAATTAACTATTAAATCAATGTACCTAGACTTATTAAATGGTCATACACCCTTTCTTCGAAAGTATATCTGGAAAATTAAAGTGCCACTGAAAATTAGAATTTTCATGTGGTTTCTATATCAGAGTTTTGTTAATAAAGGTTAGCCTGTCTGGAAAGAACTGGCAAGGTAGTAGTACTCGATTCGCGGTTCACCGGTTAGACTGCAAGTTCGGCCGGTTCATTTGCGGGTTTTTAAAAAATAGAATAGCGAACAAATATTAATAATCTATGAGAAAATTGAATGTATTTAATTAGTACGTGTACAAGTATGACACAACATGCCTCATACCAGGTGCTATTGCAGTCGCACTCCCTCCGCACGCTGCGGGAGGTCGAAGGTTCGAATCCTGCCCCATGCAAATATGTTTTTAGCGTGTAAGGGATTTCCAGTCGAACCGACGGTCTGTTAGGCTCGGTTTTCTGCCAAAACCACCGGTTTGACCGTGATTCTGGCAGTTTTCCCCGGTTTGCCTGCGTGGAAGGTCCAGTGCACTTAGCAGACCGGTGAGGCTCTGGTTCTGGTTTTTCCTGTTCAACCGTGGTCCGGTCCGGTTTTTAAAATATGGGTAGTACTAAGTGTTGTTTTTGTGACAAGGCTGAAACTGCTTAATACTTGTTTATATCTTGCCCGTTGGCCAAGATTATCTGGCGCATTGTTTTTATGGCTTTCAACATCACTTCCCCAAGTAATATTACAAATTTGATTGGAAATTGGTTAAACGGGGTCGCAAAGAAAGACAAATACCACATAAGAGTAGGAGTTTGTGCTTTATTATTGGCCATTTGGCATGTGCGTAATGACATTATTTTTAACAACTCCAAAGCCTCTTCATTCTTGCAGATTATCCCCTTGGCCATGCACTGGATTCGTTTGTGGTCTTTGCTCCAGCCGGTGGATCGCTGCCAGGACATGGAGTTTGGATGTGCCCGTTTGGAGTCGGTAGCACGGGAATTCTTCAACCAATTCGGCTGGCAGCTTAATTATAGGATATCATGTTGAAGCATAGGCTTCTCATGCTAGTAGCTTGGTTTCGTTGGTTGATTGTTATCTCAACCTTTGTGTGACCCATGAGATGTAATAAGTTCTGAATAATACTTTCAATAAGTTAATAAAGCGGTCATATGCATCATTTTGATGCTGAGGCTGGGGTATCCCATTTAGAAAAAAAAAGTGGGCACATGTGAAAAGTACAAGCAGTTGCCAAAATAGAGATTAATATAGACAACCAGACTCATATTTTTTACATAGAAAACCTTGCTTAAAAAACCACACAAAGGCGTAACTTCACTATGATAGAGTATTACTAGCACGTGACGACATACCCTAATGCAAATACATGGGGTATATATTGGAAAATAAATCGAGTCGTACTCGCATGTATGAAGCACTAAACCGCTCGTACTACATATGGTATGAAACGATTACACGATGTGGAATTCAGATCAAATTTACGATCGACAAGTACTTTCGGCTTTATGGAACATGCTGTCAAATGCTTATTGTAGAACTGAATGCAATCAGCGGTCATCAAGCTACCAAATTATGTTTCTAATCTTCCCTTCCAGCATGTGCCGTCCTGATTGCATTCATTCTGCTGGCTACTTGCTTCATGTTTAACCGTTCAGATGGTGATGGGCGCGTGCAAGAAAGTGCTACCTGTAGCAGAGACAACAAGCATTTGCAGGTCTCCATTTCTGGCACCATCATTTCTTGGGCTAATTTCTTACTTTCTTCCACTAGATGAGCATCAATGACAAGAAATATTTGATCTGGTAAGCTACTGTCCACATAGTTGATGATGTCCACTCCCTCCATGAATATAGGATCCGTGGGCCTTTTGCCTGTCAAAATCTCCAACAACACTATCCCAAAACTGTAAACATCGCCTGACATTGAAGTGTGACCACCTCCCCCGTACTCTGAAAAGGAAAATATGAGCAAAGCCTAAGTATCGTAATAGCCAGTTATTGCCAAGAATGTTGAAAGTATAGAAAGTGACCATATGTACCTGGAGGAATATATCCTACTGTTCCCTTCAGACCAACTGAACTAGTTGAACCTGCCCATGTTGAATGAGGATTGGCATAAAAACGTGCAATGCCGAAATCTCCCAAGAGAGCATTCATATCATCGTCCAAAAGGATATTGCTGGGCTTCAAGTCGCAATGGACAGTGGGTCTTCCGCAGTCGTGGTGTAAATAGTCCAATGCATCAGCTATGTTTACTGCTATGTTAATTCTTTGAGTTAAGCTGAGACGCTTTTGAGCTTCCTTCTCCCCTTTGACATGTAGCCACATGTCCAGGTTCCCATTAGGCATGAACTCATAAACTAATGCTTTGAAAACGTTGCCTGCGTTATCTACTGTTGAGCAGGCAGTTATGATGGGAAGAAGATTCCTATGCTGAATGCTTCTCAGTGCTTCACATTCTGCCATGAAGCTTCTCTCTGCTCCTCGCATCTCAAGGTTGAAAACCTTGACCGCCACTTCCATTTTAGTTTCCTTCAGCTTTCCTCTGTATACCGAGCCATAGCTTCCTCTCCCAATCAGGTTCAATTCTGAGAAATCCGTTGTTGCTTGGGCTAAGTCCTGGTAAGTAACTTTCAGAAAATACTCGCCAAAAGAAGGCTGGAAATCGAGATTTGGTCTTCTTGTTGTCTTCTTCGTGAGGACTAAAACGTAGACCAATAATATGAGTGAGAGGAAACCAAATATTGGTATCAGTATTTTGATCCAATAGTTCGGGCTTCGTGCTCTTCGAGAAACTGGGCATGAAGGCTTATGTAGTTCCATGGTTCCTCCACATAGTCCTGCATTTCCATCGAGTAAAACAACTGTAGCGTTTTTAAATACACCACTTATTGGTATTTCTCCTTGGAATGTATTATAAGATAGGTCTAGTTTACTGAGAAGCTTTAGATCGTTTAGGCTAGCTGGCAAGGGCCCGGACAAACTGTTATGGGAAAGATTGAGCAGTGTCAAGCTGTATAGGTTCCTGAAGGTGGGCGGAATGTTTCCTGTAAGAACATTTTGGTCCATTTGAATGGTCCCTAGCTGATGACATTGGCCCAAGCTTACTGGAATTTCTCCACTAAATTTGTTCGATGAAAGATCAAGTGTGGTAAGTTGTGTAAGGTTACCAAACTCAACGGGTATTATCCCGTAGAGATTGTTATAGCTAAAGTTCAGCGTCAACGTATGTTGTAGGTTTCCCAAGCTAGGTGGTATAGAACCTGTGAATTGGTTTTTGGCAAGAGAGAGGAATATCAGCTGTGAAAGATTGCTAATGGACGGCGGAATTGTTCCGCTGAAATTGTTCATTTGAAGATTTAAATGTTTTAGCATTACGAGTTTTCCAATCCATTCGTCAATTGAACCAATAAGACTGTTGTCATCGAGGGATAGTTGAACTAAACCACGATAATTTCCTATGCTTGGGGGACTATTCCTGACAGTTTGTTTCCACCCATGACCAGATATTGAAGGTTGATGGACAGGTTACCTATTGAACTTGGTATGGCTCCTTCTAGTTGATTATTAGATAAATAAAGACTGTTTAGATTTCTGCAATTTGCTAAGGCAGTGAAAAATTTCCAGCCTTCGCTGTCCTTTGCTTCAAGCTTATTTCCCGCGAGGCTTAGGATAGTCATTTCCGAGAGCTTCCCAAAAGAGCTTGGGATTTGCCCACTGAAATTGTTATTTGTTAAATCAAATTGTACCAAGCCTGAAGCGTTGCCTAGGGAAGATGGGATGTGACCCGTGAACGTATTGTTTCCCAAAAATAGGTTTTCCAGACTAGGTAGGGCATCGCCAATGTTTGATGGCAAGGCGCCGCTTAGCATATTGACTGACAAGGATAATTGCACAAGAGAAGAAATATTAGGCAGACTTTGTGGGATTCCGCCTGATAGACTATTTTCGTTTAGGTCCAACTGTATTATGTTTGGCATTTGCCAAAGCTCGTGCGGAATTTGTCCGCTCAATTGATTTTCTGCAAGAGAGACTTGAATTAAAGTGGCAATGGTTCCGAGAGCTGGTGGGATGCTCCCAGTGAAATTATTCCGCTGAAGGGACATCGCTTTGAGCTTTGTAAGATTGCCTATGCGTGGAGGAATGACACCCGTGAGCTGGTTCAGAGAGAGATCTAAGAAGGCTAAGTTGGAACAATTTGTAAGTGCATCCGGAAAAATGCCTTCCAAAATGTTGTCTTTCAGAAAAAGGATCCGAAGGTGTTGTAGATTGTTAAGAAGCGGTATGGAGCCAACGAAGTTGTTCACTGAAAGGTCAAGCGATTTAAGGAAGGTGAGATTTCCAAGAGATGGGGAGATATGGCCTTGTAAGTTTTGGCCGGTGAGGTTAAGCTTCGAAACGCGAAACGGTGGTGTCGTGGTGCAGTTGACACCAGTCCACCTACAGAAGTGGGTGGTGGTGTTCCAGTTGCTCAAGGCTCCCTCTGGACCGGTGATGCCCTTCTTGAAGTCGAGCAGCGCGTGCAGATCGACGCTGTTCTCGTGGATCGTTTTGCCATGGACGTTGCCAACTCCGTTACAGAGCAATAGCAATACCAACAGCAAAAGCATGGCGAGTTTCGCCGGTTCCTTGAGAGAGCGCATCTTAAGGCACACGTCACCTGCAAAATGTAAAATGATAAACTTGGTGGCATGTCATGAACTGCACGTTTACTGGCGGTGTAACCAGCTACGAACAAGCTTAGAAGCTTGCCGACGATACGTAACTTGAGCAAATGGTTAAATTTCACCCGCAGTTCTGACAGAAAGGCACGACAAAAGACATAATTTAGGGGAGAGAAAACGCACCTCCGATCGGCAGGGGAGCTCAGCAGTACAACACGGGAGCCGTTTCTGCCGGGTGGTGGTGTATGAGCTGTGATTTGGATGCTCAGCTGGCTGAGGTCCCAGGGGTTTAAAAACACACTTACAGCGTCCTCACATCCACAGACTTGCACCTCATCTGAAAATTCTCACTCCTTATCCTAGCTTGACCGTGGCTACAGCGAAGACCTGGAGTCAGTCAACCTTTCAAGCAACCGCTACTTTTCACCGCTCATCGCCAACCGCCCATGTCGCTGTTTGAGCTGGACAAGGTTGTTGCGGCACGTCCAGCCTCGAATCCCACAGGTCCATTGCTAGTCCGGCTACATACTTTTCTGCAGGAACCCGACAAAGATCTTCTGCAATTATGTGCGACCTATCTCGCGGTTTCGATGCTGACAAACATCAGCATGTGGAATGGTTTACTGGTCTAAGGTTCTGAATATTTCCAATTGGTTTTGGTTTGTTTTTTTGAAACGATTTTTTTTTGAAACGATTGGTTTGGTTTTTTATGTGGCGGTCAGGATTTCGGAATGTATTGTGTGGATATCGATCGTGTCTCGGTTTTGTTGGATGCATTAGCGGGTCAAGTAAACTTGTATCTATTCGATATGGACGACAGTGCCATGTACGAATGCCGTGGCTTCCACGAAGGTTATGCTGATGGTGAACATGGTGATCCTGTTGGAAGAAAACTCTTGCGCTTGCACCGTGTAAGGTTCTATCGGTTTTTTCTATACATACCCTTCGTGTAAGCTTCTATCGAACAAGTAGATATTTCTGTGTTAAATATCGGTCAAATTTCTGTGCTTTCGAATCAGATGATTCGCAATGTCTTCTTAAATTACTACTTGCTTTTGTAGATCCATACTTTTTATAGTAGCGCATAAATAAATATGTTATAAATTATTTTAAGGTATATATTTCGCCACATTTCAATGTATATGTAGAATTTATTTGATCAGTTTAACTTCAAACTATATTTTTTTATTTGATTTTTTTATAAATCCCATCACAGTTCCAAGGAGCCTGGAATCTGAAGCACCGCAAGGTATATATTTCGCCACATTTCAATGTATACTTGGAATCTGAAGCACCGCAAGATAAAGCAGATTTTTTTAAAAAATCTGTCTCTCCTTGCCACTGTATTATTTGCACTACATGATAGTGGGTTCACCATAGGAATCGCATATACTCCGACCTGAATGCTGAGCACAAGATCTAGCTACATATACATATATACACGGCACGTGAAAAGACAACTCATCCTACGTGCGAAGCCGGCAGGAAAACGATGGTACGATACAAAACACTGCTATATCCTAGCTAGAGCATGCACCCGACAGTCCGTATATGCAATCATGCATGCATATGCAGCGCCATCTTTTGCGAGGGCGCCAATATGAGTTTGGCCTGGCTCAACACTAGATCTTGGCCGATCCGTATGTGTTATGTAAGTGTGTCCTTTGGTGGCTGACCTAACTGGTTGGATGGGCTCAAAAAGCTCCAAGGGAAAACAAGTGATTCGCCAATAATAGTGGTGCATGCCGTGTCGGAGAACATACAGAGACAGCTCGGCTGCGCGGGGCAAAGGGCCATCACAACAACTATAATTGAACATGTAGATTAGGTTGCCTAACTTGTTTATTATTTACCCCCTCCATTTCAAAATACTTGATACTTGACACAACTTTGTTTCAATATACATGTACCTACACAATAAAACATGTCTAAATACATCCGTATTTAGAAAAATCTATGTCAAGTATTTTATAACGGAGAGAGTAGTTACTAGTTACCGAAGGGTTGCGTTTCTTATATTGATGTGTTATCCTTCAAAGCAAGGACTAGTGATGCGCAAGTTATACATGTAATCTTTGTTGTTGCTCTCTTAGTCCTTCCACAGTATTTTAAAATGTTCAACGTAACATATTGAAAACTTTGCAATGCAAAGGTTGCATGCATCACCGATGCACAGACCAAAGATATTTCTCCTGAGAAACTAGAATGTTTTTCATTTTCTATTTTACGTCCAGTGAAACTACAATATCATAAGAACTAATTGAAAAGATACTTACTTGCATAACCACATGTCCTGACAGCGGGACCAACTGTCAGAAAACTCATTAACGCGGCTAAACAGAAGAATCATTGCTATTTAGAACGAATCGGTGCAATTGTAGTGGATTTTTGAGAAATTCGTGCGCAATTGTGGTGGTTTTTTTTGGAATTAAATGAACAAATATGAACATCAATGCCATATCATTTCTCAGGTTTATCCCAGCCAATTGGAAACGCGATATTTTCAACTCATAATTACTGCAGTGTTTCTCAGTTGCTATTTTTGCGTCCAGTGACACTACAGTTTCACATGAACTAACTAATTTCTTTTTTACTTGTGTAACCACATCGATAGTGCCAACATCGACATCAGAGGAACAATTAAGAAAACATATCCTTTTATTTTCATAATGACTCGATCTACTCCTCTAGTAAAGTAGAATAATTACTTGTGTAACCACATGCATAGCATCAACCTCGACATTGAAGGAATGATTAAGAAAAAATAGCCTTTTGCATTTCAGAATGACTCGATCTACTCCACCAGTTAAGTAGAATAATTACTTAATTTACCATAACAATGTCTTCACTTATATTGTAGCAATGATATGATTTTATTGAAACAGGAAAACAATATAATACGGAATGAGACGAAAACAAAAGAGAGCCTTTGGCACAACTAAATTTAAAACACCTCATCAGGATTCGCAACTCAACACTCCTCGGTGTATGTTATTAAGAAAATAAATTATGGAAAACCTAGCATGCACTACCGTTTTCTTGGAGATATGCCCTAGAGGCAATTAATAAAGATATTTTATTTGTCATATCTCAATTGTTCATAATAAGTTTTTGTACCATGCTATAACTGTATTAAGCGGAAACTTTAATGCACATGTGGTATGTAAAAAACCAGGTCCCTAGTAGCCTCTTAACTAGTCCATTGGGCAACCGATGATCAAGGTTTCCTGATCATGGACATTTATGTCAATTGACAATGGAATCATGTCATTAGGTGAATGATGTGATGGACACACGCCCAAGATATATAGAAACGTAGTGTTCATACTTTTGACCGTGAGATCATATTTAATCGCTGCTTCTGGAAGGTGATTTGATTGCATCAAACGTCATGTCTTATTTAGAGTGACAATAAAGGTGTCCCTTTCGGGTATCCGAAGGAAGTGGCAGAGGCGAGTGATCAAGAGCGGGATTTGCCAATCCACATAGCAGGATAGATACTCTGGGCCCACTCGGTGAGATTACGTCAATAAGTTTGCAAGCATGTGACTAGGTCATGGGATGTAATATCACGGACTAGTAAAGATAGAATTGTCAAGTGACCAGATCAAGCTCGGTAATCGTGATACCGGAGAACGAGTCTCGGACAATCTAAGTATCGCTAGGCAAAAGGTTGAAACTGGACGTCTAACGCTCAAACGATAAAAAGACATTCGTGGACGCACATGGGCTATCACGGCAGTCCAGCCACCGCTGATAGTCATTGATCGGAGAAAGTGTCTCGATCATGTCTAGAGTGATCCTGAACCGTAGGGTGGCACACTTAAGGGTAGGCGACAGTTTATAAAGATTGAATATTAGGAGAAACTTCAGGAGAACACCGGAAGTGTTCCGGCACATGTCCGATGATGATCGGAGGGCAACGGAATAAGTTTCGGAACTCGAATAAATTAAATAATATGTATTTAATATTAATTAGTGTAATTAATGATTAAATATATTTTTTTAAAATTTTAAAGGCATTTTCACCTAAATGGGCCTCTTAGGCCCATAGGGGAAAAACCCCAAAAGGAAAAAAGGGGAGGGCCGGCCGGCCTAGGTGGGCCACATGGGGCCCACCTAGGGCCGGCGCACCAGCCATGGTGCGGCTGGCCATGTGGGAATAGTCCCACATGGCCAGGCCAGCAAAGTTGGATGCCCTGCTCCTCCTTTAAATAGGGGTGCACCCTTGCCTGGAAATTCATCCCATCTTCTTCTTCTCTCCTACCTTTAGCGTGGCTCCGTTTCTGGAGCTGCATACGAGGAGAGAAGTTTCTCCACCATACGCACACCGTCGTGCTGCTGGGTCCAAGTCTTCGCTTCGGCTGCTTCGCTGGATCTGGAGCCCAGAGGTCGTCGTCTACTCCGTACGCGTGTAGAGCTACGAGGTGCTACACGTGTGGCACTGGTAGTACGACTTCTTCCTCTACACGACCTTGAGGTTGGCGTCGTCGGCTTCATCAACAACGCTTGTGCGGGAGCATAATCCCCGCTTTCGGTCTACAAGGGTATGTACATCGATCACCTCCGTCATAGTATATCTGCATAGTAATAGATTCTGGCTAGTTTAAGGTTATCGTTGTTAGGAAATTTTTTGTTTTCTGCCTACAATTCTCTTCACGTTTCACATGAAGTTTGTTCTTTTGATGGTAAACATTAGCATTCTCTATTTTATATTTATATTTGTTTTGAGTTTTTCAATTAATTTGTGTATGAAGGAACCTAAATTGAAATGAAATTATGTATCTATGAAGCAAAATTGGGTTTAAGTTTTTTCATTTCTTTGAATTTAATCCTTCGAAGTTCCTCTTAAAAAAAGGCTCTGCATTTGTTGAGAGTGGGATTTTGAATAGCCCTCAGAAGAGAGGTTTTAATCGTAGTTTACAACGATTCCCATCAAATGCAGCGATGCAAACGGGGATCCTAGGATCTTCTAGGAATTGGGAATAACGGCTAGGAAATCCCTAAAGAGCCCGGGCTATATGGAGCCCGTTCCGAAAATTCAAAATCGATATTTTAAGTTTCCAAAAATCGTGAAAAAATTCTCGGATGTAGATATTGTCAAGATCTACAATAGTGCAAATTTTTAACTCCAAATTCGTTGTATTTTGATCTGCAGAAAAAAATAAACGGGTGGATCTAGGTGGTGAAGAATACACAGTTTCCAAATTTTGAAATTTCCCACGATTTGTCTTTTTTACAGCCCAAAATATAACGAATTTGGAGTTGAAAATTTGCATGATTGTTGATCTCAACAATATCTACATCCTGAAATTGTTTCGTGATTGTTAGAAATATAAAAATGTCGATTTCGAATTTTCAAAACAATTAGCTCCATGTAGTTAGGGTTCCAAAAATCCACTCTCTAGGAAATCCAGCCTATCATCTGCTCTAACCAGGCTCGGCCCACAGGAGCGGGGCTTGTGTGGCTGCACATGGCTCATAATTTTGAGGGCCTCGAAAAATTAATAGGCATGTGTAGTCATAGGCTTGGCAGGCTGGCATTCCATGTATGTTACTTGAGCCAAGCTGGGTTGCTCCCGGCCGCTGGATCCTGATAGCTACACGTTGATCAATGGATCGACAAACCTATTTCCCGCCCGTTGCGAGGCGAGAGGCTTGCACAGCGCACACCCGTGGTCACAGCGGGCCGGCCCACTTCACTCTTTTTTATCTCCTTTTTTTCATTTCAGATTTCTTCTTTTTTCTTTTTTAGTTTTCCTTTACTTTAATTTTTAGGGTAGAAATTCATATTTAGATAAAAAATCAAATTATAAAATGTTCAAACTGAAAAACATTCATATTTTGAAAATGTATGATTTTTTGAAAAATATTCAGATAAAATAGATTTTTTTTAAATGCAAAAAAAATATCATTACCTTTTTATTGGACCGTATTTGGAGCAACCCATGAAGCCTCTGCTTCTGGCAGCGCTATGCCACACGCGGGAGAAGGACGGCTCCAAAAGAGAGAGCTTGATGCTTGATGTCGCCCAAAATAAGCCTGGCTACCGAGAAAGAGTGAGACCTGTGTTGTAAAGATACGCATGTTTCTGTCAGTCAAAAAATGGTGTGTATGGAAGATACTTCTATTCCTCTCTTTTAAGAAATGGTTTGTATGGGCCAACCATTATAGCACTGCTAGGTCAAATTATTAATCATGCATCGAGTCTAACAAAATTCAACATCGACATATATTTTGGGGTAAGCTAACATGTATAAAGTGGCAGAGCTAGAGAAGTGGTGATCAGGTGCACACTGGTGCCAAGGCTGCCAAAAAGCAATTTTTAGGGGTTGCACATATGGTGAAAAATCATTATTTTACAAAGAAAACGGAAATTACCCGGTGTCCTGTGTAACCCCCTGGGTGCACTTAGATCCGCCACTGTATGTATATATAGCACAAAAACAAAAAATTGTCAAGCAAACTGTCAAATGTTTGGCAAGAAGGTAGCTATTTTTTGCTAGTTTAAATATATGTACAATGTTACCAAATCATCAATTTTCAGCACTTGGCCAGATTCGAGATCAAATCAATCGGAGGAAACAATCAAACTAATATATTGTTTCTCATCATTTTTTAAGTTTTTAACTAACGAAGTATGGCTAAACTGAAGTAGTAGAACAAGTTAAAAGAGATGGATCAGATTAGCATGTGTACCTTGACTATTCAGATGGTGAATTGAGGGACAGTGGTGCGGACTCACGGTAAGCGGTCATATGATCAGCGGCCGCATCCATACTATTCGGCTGCTGGATACGCCGACAATCAAAGTCAAGGGTCGACGGCGGCAGCGAGTGGCTTCCTCGCACCCAGATAGATCTGATTAGGCGAGAGCGTTAGTGGAAAATGACCACGCTTCCACGACCGGTCATCGCCTGTACGTCAAATCGCCTGATAGACGCACGCGCGACGGGTCGCGCGGTCTACGGACGCGTTGACGCGGCAGTGGTGGGACCCGCCCACGTGCCTTCTTCCTCCCACCATCTCCTTCCTCCCGTCCGATCCCCAATTCCCCGCCGGTTCCTCTCCCAATTCTCCCCGAATTTCTTTCTCCCTGACTCTTCCCGGCGTCGAGGCGGCGACCGACGACGCCGCTGCGACCGGAGGGAGCTGCGGCGGAGAAGGCGCCGGCTAGGATGGAGCGAGGCGACAGCCGATCAATTGACGAGTTCTCAGGCCGAGACGGCGCCAGCGACGCTGCGCGGAGGCGCGGCGGAGAAGGCAGCCGTCGAGGATGGACTTAACGAGGGGGGTGGGGGTGGGGTGCTCGCCGGCGACGACCTTCGGTGTGCGGGGGCTTTTAGAGTGATGGTCGGGGGCGGCGCCGGACCGGCAGAGGTCGTGGTTCGAGCAGGGCGGAGCGACGAGGTGGTCGCGATAGTGCCGCCGGCCGCGGGTGGCGGTGGCAGGCGGTTCAGCCGGCGTTGGTGGCGCGGCGCGGGTCGTCTTCTTCCTCCCGACAACCCCACGTGCACTGTCCAAAATCGCGTAAACTAGCCAAGCCCCATGTACATACGTGGGTACTCAGCAGATGAGCGTTAGTGGAGTACTGGAGTACTACTTATTGGGCTTTAGTTTGTGAACACATACATCTCTACTAGTATATTATTATATTATACTATTAAAAGAGTAAACATATTTTTACCTACCCACACCCCATCTAACGTACACGCAACAGCACAGAGGAATTAAAGCCTCACGATCAGGCCCACTATTTCGGATCTGACGGTCAAGATAACAACCAAACCTCACCATGTGTACATCTAGCAATTTGAGGAGCGGACGAAAACTCTGCCGCGGACGAAAGTTCCGCCCGCACTGACCCCCTCACAAGCAAAATTACAGGAGAAACAATGGGAAAAAATTACGGCGAGATTACAGGAATCCGGCTGCTGCCCTTCCGCAGGAGGAGGCGCTTGGACGGCTACTCGCGATCTGGATGGAGCCCTTTGCCTCGCGCCATCGCTGCTCGCCAATGGAGGCCGCCGCCGAGGCCAACCGTGGTAGCCGCGTCCGGATTGAGAGCCGCCGCCGAGGCCAACCGTCGTAGCCGCGTCCGGATCGAGAGCCGCCGCCGAGGCATGCCGTCGTAACCGCGTCCTGATCGAGAGCCGTCTGCATCTTTGTTGCTTGGGCAGTTACACAGCCACACAGGTACTCTCATTTTCCTAGCACGGGCCTAATTGATTCCCAGAACTATGTACTCTGCTTTCTTGTGTAGTATTTGTCTGGTGTAGCTCTTGGGATGTGTCAAATTGAGATTGAAACTAACTAATATGTTAATCTGTTGCACTGAGATGTGAGTTCGTGATATATTCACATTTCAGAAAATTAATGAGCCGTGCAGTTAGTGATAAATTGATGTTTCGACGTGCAGTGTGATGGTTTCAGAAGTACAAGTGGATGGAAGGCTGGAGGACGATTTGGAAATGGCAAAAGCGTCGACTAGGAAATGCGGTAAGAGGTTATTCTTCTGTGTGTTTCCATGTGCGATTCTACCATACTGTATTGTTGAAACGGAGCAATTGGCATAAAACAAATCAATGTTTTGATATAACTTAGTACTGGATTATCGTCTCTAATGTCTAAAGCAGAAAAAGCGAGTGAGATCTTTACTTTCTAATGCCTATATGGAATTTATAAGATGTACGAAGATGCAGCATTGACAATAAAATGGCAAAAGAAATCTTTCATTTGTTTATTTGGACCTGGAGATCTACGGCAATGTCTTCTACATAGTAGCAAGTCTTATACAAACAGGTTCCATTGGATACTGTATTAACCAATGTACCAAGTTTAGAAATAGCCAGGTGTGTCTAATAAGCAAACACTATACCAAATTTAGACGTTTAATAATTTCCTCAATTTCATTCTGATGACGACGGAGACAATGACAGATTCAAGAAGGTATCATTTGCAGATGAAGAACAGAGCATACAAGTACATGTTGCATATACTGTTCTTTCTTTCATTCTCTTGTGTACCTCAAGGAAAAGATAAGTGATTATGGTTGATGTAGTGCAAGTTAGACTTTGTATACAACAATCAGCACAACCATATTGGTTCCGAAATAGTTTCCAGATTTTCATGCATATGAAATATTTCCAGTTTGATCTATAATTTTGTAGCCAGTCATTGATATGGAACCATTTATTTCTCGCCGTGCCCATCTTTCTGGGTTAGAGAGAATCTTTTGATCAATGGTAATTAGACATTTATTTGCGACGCAGAATGCATTTGTGTAAATTATATATCACTTTCATTCATTGATGCAGGAAATGCGGAAGCTTATGCATACCTTAATTATCTTTGAAAACTGAAAGATATAGTGTTGTCAAGTATATATCAATATTATTTTCGTACTACGGCGATCATTCGCAAGCCAAGCTTAGTTCAGATTTTAGGCTATCTTCCTGGGTATCTTTCTGTCCATGTAAAGCACGTGTGGTTCCTTAGTTCAACTTTGGTCCACCTTTTCCATACGAATTTCTTCCCTGTAAGTGTATATGTAAAGCTCCAAGTGACCCTGGTATTTCCTTGGATACAAAACTGCATTCAAATGTATGTGCTGCTCACCAACTTATTAGCACGGCTCGGGCAGACTTATATCTGGAGAGTTCTGTGTGCAAGCAGAGCAGAGGTTGATTAACATGCAGATTGATCGGTTTTCCACAGCTCATGTACATTACAGACCAAGGAGGCGCACACAATCTTTCTCATCCACATTTGCAAGATGAGAGATTAGCTGAAATGATACTCAGTGAACTGATGATAGGGCATACAATCTGTGGCACTGATGATTGTATCAATTTCTTTACATATATATATTTAATTGGTGAGTGATTCACCTTCACCCGACTTGTAGCTTTTGATCTCTGAAACTTCCTGAAAGTTGTTTGTGGTGTCTATGTATGTTTTACATTGTGATAAAAATAGCTGTTTGCTGAAATGGAGCTATGGCCATGGCGGCATGCTTGCTGCTTTATTACTAAAGTATATTTGCAGTGGTATTCTTGGCCGTTCGTCGCTCAGTTAGGCGAGTTCGTTTTTTATTCACATCTCTTGGCATCAAATGGTCTAGCACTGATGATAATTTTAATCAATAAATCGTGGAAAGATAAGCCCTTCACTGGTGCACCTTGATTCTTAGAAGAATATAATCTTTAATTTCTTTCCGTTGACATGGCTTATCAGAACCAAAGATGTAGCTAATTTATATATATAATTTTAATTTGGATGATAACCTTTTCAGTTAAAAGGCTACCTTGAATAAAGCGAGGAGACAAAATGTTGTCAGATGTATGTGATATAGAGGAAAAATATTATTTGAAAGTTTAAGATTGTCGCTACTTTTTTCGTAGACACGTGGAAACCATTTTGCGGGAAAGGGTATACCTGAACAGTGACATTTTTTTTTTCAATTTTCGGACATATTCAAACTTATGATCTATATTGCATAGTCCAATGAATGCACCGTAAACTCTACTTCCGAGAAATGAAAAAATTGCATGTTAGTGATTTGTGCAAGAAACAAGTAGCCAAAATTTGGCGCACTTAACACGGCCCCCTTACCTCATACTTGCTCATGTTACTTGCTGAAAAGTGTTGTACGAATTAGCGACAAACTCTTTCATTTTATATCGTAATCTCCTAACGTGCAAAATTCATTGGTTTGGTTTGCCAAATGACATGGTAAATATACGTGTGTTGCACGTGCACGCTAACTAGTTGGGCTTTAGTTTGTGAACAGATACATATGGAAAATGACCACGCTTGCATGGGTCCTATCTCTATTTTTCTCTACTAATATAGCTAAACGACCGTACGTACGTATGTCATGTGTCGCGACAGTTTTGCAGAAAGCCCCCTGTTAAATCCAGAAATCAACCCGCGGTCCCTTCTTCTCGTAAGTGTTGACGCTAAAACGTTTTCTCCCGCGACCTGTATCTTCTCTCACGCAGCTCTCTCCATGGACAGAGGCGAACGACGGTAGGGTTCGGCCGCCAGCGCCGTGGGCACTCCGGCCTCCGATCTCCGGGTACTCCTGAGCCCGCGCCCGAGCCACCGTCCCCGACACCCCCCGATTTGCCGCCGCCAACCTCCGAGCTCCGTTCGTTGATGCCGCCAGCAGCTCCGCCTCGATCCCCTCCTGCCCCGACCTGCGCGCCCCGACCTGATCTGCGACGGCCGAGACGACGCTGCCCCTAGCACCTGCTCTCTGCCCTCAATTCGTCCGCTGCCGCCGACCCGACCCCAAAGTTCCAGCCGTCCCGATAAGCTGCGACTTGACCGACGTAGCTCTGCACTAGCTGCACGTCCATGAAGGTCAAAAGAGCTGCTGCTCTCCAACGATCTGCTACTCCAACTGCTCCCTCTGTATAACTGGTGCCCCACGATTAAACTTGATTAGTACTCTATCCGTTCCAAATTAGATGACTTCCATTTGTTTACATGTGGTTATATCTAGACATGACTGCATCAGCGTGAACAGAAACGGTCTGGCTGACTAGGTTGTCTGACATGTTTTAGTACAGCTTGAAATAGTGGGGATCTGAAGAATATCATGTAGAATCAACGGGCAGGGTTATCATATATTCAGAATTTAACTGAACTTCAGGACCACACAAACAGCACTACAAAACAACAAGACCGGAGGGGGGACTCCACCTCGGATTTGTCATTAAGGTAGAAGTGAGGACTCGAACCCGGGACCTGGTCCTTATGCGCATAAGCACGGCTACCACTATGGAAATCCAACCCCATGGGAGAACTGATCGTCTTTAAATTGTTGATTTAAAGATTTACGGACATTGCACAAAGATAAATACTACTATGCGAAAAAAGGTTGAATGATGTTATAAGCCAGCGAAGTAACATAGATCAATCTGTCAATGAGCAATGCACCTAATGGACATTGCACAAATTAATTTTTCTGATCGGATGAAGGAGAAGGGCCAACAACATGAGTGTAGCCGTGGGTAAAGAATTAAGGGAAGAAACATGGGTTTCGGTCACTTTCAGCTGTGTGCAAATTGTTGAGACTTGACAGCGTGTCACTTGCTTGTCATGGGGGTTATTTATCAGATATTGTGGAAATTATTACTTAAATGATTTAGTTATACCAATTTGTAGATGTTAATTGAATACTCCAATGTAGATGGGGAGTGGCTTCGATAAGGGTTCTCATGATAGTTTCATCATATGTGTGAGGATCTTAGTTACTCATAATATTTGAAATGGCAATCTCATAATTCGTAGCCTGCTAAATTTCGTTTGGTAAGAACGATGTTCAATAGACATTTTGTTTGGATCATTTTTGGGCATGCAACAACTACGAGAACCTACTATAAATTTTATATTCATTAAATATCAACCCATAGCAACGTGTGGACATATTTGGTCGATTATTAAATTTCATCGCCTATTGCAGCGCACGGGCATTTTGCTTGTTGCCCTAATACTGCTAGTCACCGATGTTCCCCCGCAAAAACAAAACAAAAACATGCTGACATTCAGGCTTGGTAGCCTAGTCTAAATGCCGATGACCGACTCTAACCGTCGGCGATGTACTTAAGTGTTGCTGCTCTGCCACATTCCTCAAGCTCATCTGGTAACGTTGGGTTCTCTTGCTCGTTGCTCGGATCGGTAATGCATTGCACATCTACACGGCCGCCCCCAAACTTGCATGATGCACCACAGAGGGGGCCATCAGAGTCAGAGAGAGCGAAGAGCGAGGCCGTTAGTGTGATAGCACGCACACGCAGTCCAAAACTCAGGAAGCGCCTTGCCCTTATTTCACGAAAAAGATGGAACCGCGTTGCTAGTATATTTGGTTGCAAAAATATGGTGTGAGAGAGCGAAATCACTAATAAAAGGGGTCCTTTACGAAGGGAAACTACGGAAACTGCTCGCACTGTCGTCGTGCCAAGTGTCAGATTCTCCCTCCACGCGGTACCCCGTTGGTGCTTATATATGTGACAAGTGGCAGCACGAGAGAGTTTTGCTGGGATTTCTGCTTCTCACTCCCGGAGCTTGTAACGCACATTTATTGCGAGATTCATTTTTAAAACAAAGTATTTTGAGAACCATTTATCCAAATTATGAACGATTTTCATATTTGAGATCCTCGCGTCGAGATATTCAAAACTAGATCGCATGTTGATAGATTTTAAGAAACTTTTTTTTGCTCTTACTTTGTACTCCTAGTTCTGTATACTTTGCACATCCACTAGCAGCTTGTACATCAAGTAGCAGCGTGGGTGTACATCTGGTAGCACGTGGGTGTACATTCAGTAGCAGCGTGATTGTACATCCAATAGAAGTAGCAGTTTGTACATCCAGGAGCAGCGTGGTGTACATCTACTAGCAGCGCGTGGTGTACATCCAATATCGTCATGTACATCAAATAGCAGTGTGGGTGTACATTCAGGGGGACGTATCAGGTGGAAACGTGCAGATCCTGAAAATCTGCAAATTTTCAGTATGTGCCGTTGGATCACGTACCAGTGGTTCAGATCTTGTGCGAGGCTCATCCCAACCATCTTACAAAAAACAGCCCGCAACCCAAGTTACGGATTGCATTAAAGCCCTTCACATATGTTCGTCCTGAGAAAACAATCCCGCTAGTACAGTTGCCTTCCGTTCCTGTACCTTCCCCAGTCCTTCCGGTGCGGCTGTGCCACTTACATTTTTGCGAACACGCAAAAGGATTGCGTGTCATTTTATATTATATTAGAAGAGAGAAGACAGAACAGTACAGCGTATCCGGCATCAGCGATGCGGTACAACATGTGACAGAGATGACCGGCTAGCCACTAACACATGTGGAAGACAGCGCCCCTAACAAAGCCGACTACTCCCAAATTTTGCCCAGCCCAACAGCACCAGAGAGTTTCCATAACTCAACTTCGTCCGCGATCAGCCGACAGACTGTGCTAACCGTCGCTGACTTCCTCTCGAACACCCGGGCATTTCGCTCCTTCCACAGCGACCAGACGACGAGGAGGACAAGGGAATCAAATCCTTTCTTCGCCTGTGGGGGAACCCGGCGACGCCCATCCGGCCACCAGTAGATGAACGCATCATCAGCGCCAGGCACGAACATGTGGAGATTGCAGCGGCGCAATAAGTTCAGCCTAACCTCCCTTGCGTACACACATCCAAGTGCAATATGGTCTGCCGTTTCAGGCTCCTGATCACAGAGAGGGCAGGTTGTGTGCGAGTTCATGCCCCGGCGGCGCATCCGATCTGCAGTCCACAGCCGCCGCCGCATAGCCAACTAGGCGTGCACCTTGCACTTGGCCGGCGCCCAAGCCTTCCAAAGTGCCTTGCCGCATGGAAAGAACTCGAGCCCAAGAAAGAAAGCCTTGTATGTCGAGCTAGCGGAGTAGGACGCAGAGCTCGTCCACTTCCACACCACTCTGTCAGACTCCTCCGTCGTCAGATCAACAGCCTGCAGCGCATCCACCAACATGAGGAACTGGGTAAGCACTTGGACAGTTAGCGGCCCTGTGATGTCGCGGATCCATGCCCTGTTCGTCATGGCCTCTTCAACAGTTCTAGTGAGCTTGGCTTGCGTGTCAACCGCAGCAAGGAGAGCAGGCGCCCTATCCTTCAGTGCCATCCCATCAAGCCAAGCGTCAGCCCAAAACAGTGCCGAGCGGCCGTTACCAACAACAATTTTGATGGATGCGTCAAAAATAGCCTGAACCTCCAGCTCCACCTTAAGCGGGAGGCCCGTCCAACAACTAGCACGCTGCTTCTGCAACCACAACCAACGGGCACGAAGGGCAAAACCTAGTAGCTCCAGGTTCAGAATTCCCAGCCCACCGTATTCCACGGGGCGACAGACCTGCTCCCATGCGACCAGGCACTGACCGCTGATGACCCACAAGTATAGGGGCTGTATCGTAGTACTTTCGATAAATAAGACTGTCGAACCCAACGAGGAGCAGAAGGTGCTGACAAGGAGTTTCGGTAAAGGTTTCACTGTAAATGCTAGCAGACAAGTTTTTAGTGGTTTTTGATATAGCAGGTAAATAAAATGCAAGTAAGTAAAAGACAGTAATAATAATTGCAGCGAGTGGCCCAATCCTTTTTAGAGCAAAGGATAAGCCGGTGGGTCTACGTATGATGACAAAATGTTCTTGAGGACGCACGGGATTCTAGTCAAGTGCTTTCGCTTCACATAGTTGATTAATCTTCATTGTTTTGATAAGTGTTGTGTGGGTGAACCTATGCTAATGCACCGCCCTTACTTGGACTAATACATACTTGTGATTATACCCCTTGCAAGCATCCGCAGTTACAAGAAAGTAATTAAGATAAATCTAACCACAGCCTTAAACTCTGAGATCCTACGCTCCCTTGTGCACCGGTATACTAACGGGGGTTTAGGTTTCTGTCACTCCGACAACCCCACAATTAGCAACCAAATACACAATGCATTCCTCTAGGCCCATAAAGGTGAAGTGTCATGTAGTCGACGTTCACACGACACCACTAGAAGAATAGCACCACAACTTAAATATCAAACCATTAAATATTACTCAACATAATTCCACTACTAACAGCGTGACTTCTCCCATGTCCTCAAGAACTAATCAAACTACTCACGAGACATCATATGGATCATGATCAGAGGTGATATAATGATGGATAGCGATCTGAACATATACTTTAATTCACCGATAAAACTCAATAGCATCAACCACAAGGAGTAATTAACACCGGGAGAGTTTCCCCTATGAACTAAACAAAGTATAGCCCTGGATGTTACAGCGGAGCGAGATGGTGCAGCGGTGATGGTGGTGATGGTGGTGATGGCGGTGGAGATGATGATGATCCCGATGAAGTCCAGCGCGATGACGATGAGGATGGTGATGATCTCCCCCCTCCGGGAGGGAATTTCCCTGGCATATTTCTCCCTGCCGGAGAGCTTTTTCTCTCTTTGTTGTTTCCGCCTCGTGGAGGCGGCGGAATATTTTCTCTGGCTCTCCCCGTGTCTTAGGGTTTCTGGGGGATGAAGTACGCGAAGGGGGAGCACCTGAGGTGGGCCAGGGGCACCACACCTGGCCAGGGCGCGATCAAGGTGGGACCCGCGCCCAGGGGTGGTGTGGGCCCCTCCTGGCCCATCTCAACCTCCCCTTTTGGCTGCCTCCATCTTCTGATAAAATAGGAACATCTGTATTGTTCACGAGATTTTTAGAGCTCCAAAAATATAGTGTCTTGACGGTGCTTTTTCCAGCTGAAATCTGACTCCGGCAGTTAATTTTCCAATATTCATCAAACAAGCAAAACAAGACAAAATAACATAAGTAACACATCTTAATATGAAATATATCATTGAGTAACAGTAAATTATGCTATAAAATAGTGATGCAAAATGGACGTATCAACCCCCCCAAGCTTAGACCTCGCTTGTCCCCAAGCGAAAGCTGAGCTCAGTAAACTAGAACAAAAGTTTATGGAGTGAAGCGTCGATAATAAAGAATACGGACAAGAAGCATCAGTATTTACTAAACAACACAACTCATTTTAAACAACAACTACTCTTCATAAAACCTAACTTGAACATGAGTAGTGAAACAACCACAATAAAAAATACACGAAGGAAATTATAGATTAGTAATGGCACACTTCATTCTTGGTCATAGAACAATAAGCAATCAATACTTATCTTTTGAAAGGAGTCTTTATATTAGAGCTTATATTGCAGAACTTGCATACTCAATTATCACACCCTCTTTTCAGTCATTGATAACTTGCAAAGCTATATTCTTAGAGGCAAAAGTCTTTGTGCTAAGACAAGGAAGTATAAAGGACATGATTGCCAATATTAATGATATATATGGTTGAATCACAACAACTCAAATGCTTGCTCAAGGAAGAAGGAAATAGGTGTACTGACTCAACATGAAAAGTAAAAGAAAGGCCCTTCGTAGAGGGAAGCAGGGATTAAATCATGTGCTAGAGCTTTTTAGTTTTTGAAATCATATAGAGAGTAAAAATTAAGCTTTGAGAGGTGTTTGTTAATTGTCAACGAATGGTAATGGGTGAGAACAGTATTCTCCCTGTCAAACAGACTTTCAAGATCGGCTCCCATGAAGGACGTTATTTCTACCAGCAAGGTAGATCATCCCTCTTTCTCTTTGGTTTACACACGCAGATATTTCACTATTGTCATTGCTTTACTGATAAATCAGGGCAAAAGTGTGAAGAGAATTAAATAGTTAAAGTTGTAATTAATTGGGACTGGGCATCCCGTTGCCAGCTCTTTTTGCAAAATGAAAGGATAAGCGGATGTATATGCCGCTAGTCCAGGGGTAAAAGTCCATTTGACAAGTAGAATAAAGAATAACCACACTACTTCCTCATGAGCTAGTAAACATTGACACAAAAAGGGAGATTAATGGTTTTGAATAATTTAAAGGTAGCACATGAAAATTTTACTTAAGAGTGTCAAGGAAATACCACATATAGGTAGTTATGGTGGACACAAATGGCATGGGTTTGGCTCAAGGATTTGGATGCACGAGAAGCATTCCCTCTCAGTACGGTGGTTAAGGCTAGCAAGGTTATGTGGCAAGCATAAAAGTTAGGGGATACACACAAATATATATGTAATAGAAGCAACCATGTTATCTTCCCTGTAAGCATAAATGTTTTAACTCAAAGAATACTAATCTTATTGGCTAGCAAGAAAGAAAGATAAAGGGATAATATTTTTGCATGTAATTCCCTCCTTCTACTTAAGTTTTCATGGTATTGTTGCTAATGACCAATACTAAGTTTGCCACAACTAATATAATTTACTTGATGTACCCAAAAGTGGCGTCAATACCAATGGCAAGATCAGCACATAAAGAAGATTGCAGGCTAAAATAAAATGTACCGAAAGTAAAGGTGGAACTTCTCATTAATATTCTGAACAAAGACACACTCAAACCAACGGATACATGGATAATTAAAGGATTGACACTCCACATCGCAAACCATCTTATAAGATAACTTCTCTACTCATGATATGACCACGAAATTATAAAAACGAAAGGATAAAGATGATACTGGGCACTCCCCCAAGCTTGGAACAAGCCAAGGGAGTGCCATTACCCCTTGACGATTTAGGCTTGATCTCTTGGTGGTGACGGTGGTACCACGGCAATCGGGGTTAGGAAACATTCGAGCATCCGGCGGAGCCTGTTATTCTCATCTTGAAGTATTTCCACCTCAGCTCTCAGGATACGAAATTGGTCACAAAACTCGTTCGTGGTTCGGAGAGCTTCAGCAGCTGCAGGGGAAAACTGCAAATCTGGAATTGGTGGGGTGACTCCCTGCACATTATGAGAAAAAGCACGTTGAGGATTAGTGATGGCGTGAATCACACACTCGTTGGGAGACCCCAAGAGGAAGGTATGATGCAGTTCAGCAGCAAGTTTTCCCTCAGAAAGAAACCAAGGTTATCGAACCAGTAGGAGCAGCAAATCTTCAGAAGGTTGTTGGTGGCGCCGTTACTCGATCACCAACGCGGAACCTGCACACAACACAATCAAATTACTTTGCCCCAACGAAACAGTGAGGTTGTCAATCTCACCGGCTTGCTGAAAACAAAGGATTAAACGTATGGTGTGGAAAATGATGTTTAATTGCAGAGAATGAAAAAGAAACAGTTTGCAGTTTGTGGTTGTTTAATCAGTGTAAAAGAATGGACCGGGGTCCAGAGTTCACTAGTGGTGTCTCTGCATAAAAGATAGCTAAAATGTTGGGTGAAGAAACTACAGCTGGGCAATTGACAAATAGTGAGCGCTTGACAATGCATATACATGACATGATGACTACTATGATATTTAATTGGGCATTACGACAAGATACATAGACCGTTATCCAACAGCATCTATGACTAATAATCCACCGCCGGGTTGTCATCCGAGTCCCCGTTGGTATTAAGTTGCAAGCAACAGATAATTGCATTAAGTAAAGCGCGTAATGTAAACAAACACATATGCCCGTGGACATAGCATCGTTAGGTTATCCCTAGTGGCAACAGCACATCCGCAACCTTAGAACTTTCTGTCACTGTCCCAGATTAAATGGAGGCATGAACCCACTATCTAGCATAAATACTCTCTCTTGGAGTTACAAGCATCTACTTGGCCAAAGCATCTACGTAACGGAAAGCATGCAAGATCTTAAATAACATATAAGATAGATTGATAATCAACTTGACATAGTATTCAATATTCATCGGATCCCAGCAAACACAACATGTAGCATTAGAATAATATGATCTTGATCATGTAGGGCAGCTCACAAGATCTAAACATGATGGCACAAAGTGGAGAGACAACCATCTAGCTACTGCTATGGACCCGTAGTCCAAGGATGAACTACTCACGCATCACTCCGGAGGCAGGCATGGCGATGTAGAATCCTCCGGTGACGATTCCCCTCTCCGGCAGGGTGTCGGGAAGAGGTTCTGAACCCTCCCGAGCTAGGGTTGACGACGGCGGCGTCTCTGGAACTTTTCGTGGATATTTGCTCAGGCACTTAGGGTTTTCGCGTCGGGGGAATAAGTAGGCGAAAGGGCGGCGGCTGGAGACCCCCGAGGGGCCCACACCACCCTAGGGCGCGGCAGAGGAGGGAACCGCGCCCTAGTGGCGTGTGGGGCCCTGGTGGCCCTCCTCTGTTGCTTCTTCGCTCCGTCAGGCGTGTTCTGGAAAAATAGGGACCCCCGTGTAGTTTCGTCCAATTCCGAGAATATTTCCAGACTAGCTTTTCTGGAATACAAAAACAGCAGAAAACAGGAACTGGCACTTTGGCATCTTGTTAATAGGTTAGTCTCAAAAATGTGTAAAAGTGATATAAAGTAGATGCAAAACATGTAGCAATTGGTATAAAACAAGCATGGAACATCAAAAATTATAGATACGTTTGACACGTATCAATTAGTTGATCCCAAAAAGGTGGAGTTGCTCGGCCTTGATTCTCCTTGTTGGCGAGGCTGGCCAGCTTGCACCTCCTCTCTGATGCTTCGATCCATGTCAGCTCTCCTTGCAGCAATCTCCTCCTCCGTCGCCCAACCGACGAAGGTTCCCTCTTCCACATCGCGTTCGAGTTCACGTCGGCGCCTTGCTGCATACTTCTCACCGTACACTCCTCGCGACGCCATGTAGGGACTTGAAATTCCTGTCAGAACAGCTTGAAAACGAAACACGGCGAAAACACGATATACGGACCTCGAGAGATCCGGGTGAATATATAGCAAAAAGTTTTACAACAAAAGGAAGGTACAGGACGAAACGGGGTCGGAGACGGGCTCCGAGGAGCCCACACGCCCCACGGCGGCCAGGGTGGGGCCCCGCCCAGGGGTGGTGTGGTGCCCTCGGGCACCGTTTCCTACCCTTTTCCGACTCATAATTTTCCATATTATGTAAAAACAACAATATTTAGGTTGAAAGTAAATCGCGAACTTTTTCTTACCGAAACTGTTACCTATTCCAAATCAGCTTTGCAGTTGTCTGAATTTGACTTTTTATAAAATCCTCTGGAGTTACCACTTTGATAAATCAACATCTTCATTATAAGAATCTCCAGAAATGTAATGCTTGAGTCTTTGACCATTAACCACTTGTGGTCTGTCCCCATCTAGTGAATTGATTTTAATCGCACCTGAGCGATAGACCTCCTCAATGATATAAGGTCCTTCCCATTTTGAAAGTAATTTTCCTGCAAAAAATCTGAGACGAGACCTATACAATAAAACTTTTTCACCTACGTTAAATTCTCTCTTAAGAATTCTTCTATCATGCCATTGCTTAACTTTCTCTTTAAAGAGCCTAGCATTTTCATAAGCTGCATTTCTCCATTCATCTAAAGAATTCAAATTAAGCAATCTCTTTTTACCGGCAAGTTTAAAATCTCTATTAAGTTCTTTCACCGCCCAATAGGCTTTATGTTCTAATTCTAGAGGCAAATGACAAGCTTTTCCATAAACCATTTTGTAAGGAGACATTCCCATAGGATTTTTATAAGCAGTTCTATAAGCCCACAAAGCATCGTTAAGCTTTTTAGACCAATTTTTTCTAGATTTATTAACAGTCTTTTGCAAAATAGACTTAATCTCTCTATTTGATAATTCTACTTGACCACTTGTTTGGGGATGATATGGTGAAGCAATTCTATGATTAACATCATACTTAGCTAGAGTTTTTCTAAAAGCACCATGAATAAAATGAGAACCACCATCAGTCATGAGATATCTAGGCACACCAAACCTAGGAAGATAATATCTTTAAGCATTTTTAATGATGTCTCACCATCAGCACTAGAAGTTGGTATAGCTTCTACCCATTTAGTAACATAATCAACAGCAACAAGTATATGAGTATAACCATTTGAGGAGGAAAAGGACCCATAAAGTCAAATCCCCAACAGTCAAAGGTTCAATAACAAGAGAATAATTCATAGGCATTTCATTACGTCTACTAATGTTACCTACTCTTTGACATTCATCACATGATAAAACAAATTTTCTAGCATCTCTAAAAAGGGTAGGCCAATAAAAACCTGATTGTAGAACCTTTTGCGCAGTTCTATCTCCAGCGTGATGTCCTCCATAAGCACTTCCATGGCATTTGCTCAATATTCTTTCTGTTCATACTCAGGAACACATCTTCGCATAATGCCATCTACTCCTTCTTTATACAAATGTGGGTCATCCCAAAAATAATGCCTCAAATCATAAAAGAACTTTCTTCTTTGCTGAGCTGTAAAGGTCGGAGGCAAATACTTGGCAACAATAAAATTAGCATAATCAGCATACCAAGGACTTTCGCGTGAGCTTACCTTTATCGCAGCCAATTGTTCATTTGGAAAACTATCATTAACAGGTATAGGATCATCTGAAATGTTTTCTAATCTAGACAAATTATCAGCAACAGGATTTTCAGCACCTTTCCTATCTACAATATGTAAATCAAATTCTTGCAGTAGAAGTACCCATCTTATGAGCCTAGGCTTAGCATCTTTCTTTTCCATAAGGTATCTAATAGCAGCATGATCAGTGTGAATAGTAACTTTTGAATCAACAATATAAGGTCTAAATTTATCACAAGCAAAAACAACTGCTAAAAATTCCTTTTCAGTAGTAGCATAATTCTTTTGAGCGGCATCAAGTGTTTTACTAGCATAATGAATAACATTTAACTTCTTGTCTACCCGCTGTCCAAGAACAGCTCCTACAGCAAAATCACTAGCATCACACATTATTTCAAAAGGTAAAGTCCAATCAGGAGGTTGAACAACAGGAGCTGTGATTAAAGCCTTTTTTAGAGTTTCAAAAGCTTCCTTGCAATCATCATCAAAAACAAAAGGTACATCTTTTTGAAGAAGATTAGTGAGGGGTTTTGAAATTTTAGAGAAATCTTTAATAAACCTCCTATAAAAACCGGCATGACCAGAATACTACGGATACCTTTCACATCCCTTGGACAGGGCATTTTCTCGATTGCTTCAACTTTAGCTCTGTCCACTTCAATACCTCTTTCAGAAATTTTGTGCCCTAGGACAATTCCTTCATTAACCATGAAATGACATTTCTCCCAATTAAGAACAAGATTAGTCTCCTCACATCTCTGCAAAACTTTATCAAGATTGTGCAAGCAATTATCAAAGGAAGTTCCGTAGACGGAAAAATCGTCCATGAATACTTCCACAATTTCTTCACAAAAACCATGAAAAATAGCAGACATGCATCTTTGGAACGTAGCAGGAGCATTACACAAACCAAAAGGCATACGTCTATAAGCATAAGTTCCATAAGGACAAGTAAAAGTAGTTTTCTCTTGATCTTGTGCTTTAACAGCAATTTGTGAGAATCCAGAATAACCATCAAGGAAACAAAAATGGTTTTCTTAGACAACCTTTCTAACATTTGATCAATAAAAGGCAAAGGATAATGATCTTTCTTAGTTACTTTATTGACCTTTCTAAAATCAATGCACATCCTATACCCAACTACTACTCTTTGAGGAATAAGTTCATCATTTTCATTTGGTACAACAGTAACTCCTCCTTTCTTAGGGACACAATGCACAGGACTTACCCATCTACTATCAGCAATAGGATAAATTATACCAGCATCAAGAAGTTTTAATACCTCATTTCTTACCACTTCTTTCATTTAGGGATCAAGCGACGCTGATGCTCAACAACAGGTTTTGCATCGGGTTCAATGTTGATGGCATGTTGACATATAGTAGGAGAAATCCCCTTTAAATCATCCAAAGTGTATCCCATAGCTCCTCGATGTTTCTTTAGTACTTCTAATAGCCTTGCTTCTTCATTACCTGAAAGTTTAGAACTAATAATAACAGGATATACTTTCCTTTCATCAAGATAAACATACTTAAGATTATCAGGTAAAGGTTTTAAATCGAAGACAGGATCTTCCTTAGGAGGCGCTGAGGTACCCAAATCTTCCACAGGCAAATTATGCTTAAGTATTGGTGGTTGACGAAGAAAGGCATTGTCAATCTCATTCCTCTCCTCCATAAATACTTCACTTTCGTGTTCCTCCATGAATTGCTGCAAGGCATTGTTAGGAGCAACAGCAATAGCAGCAAGTTGTTCATTTTCGAGTCTCATTAGGCAAATCAGTTTCATAAAGTTGTTTACCAAACTTAGAGAAATTAAACTCATAAGATTCTCCATTAAATTTAGTGTAAATTTTCTCTTTCTTACAATCTATAATGCACCACATGTATTCAAGAAAGGCCTACCAAAAATAATGGGACAAGCTTTACTAGCAACAGAACCAAGTACTAGAAAATCAGCAGGGTATTTAGTCTTACCACATAAAACTTCAACATCTCTCACAATACCAATTGGAGAGATAGTTTCTCTATTAGCAAGCTGAATAACCACATCAATCTCCTCAAGTTCGCAAGGACCAATTTCATGCATAATTTCTTTATAAAGATCAAAAGGAATAGCACTAGAACTTGCACCAATATCACATAAACCATAATAGCAATGTTCTCCTATTTTGACTGAAAGCACAGGAACACTTGTTTTCCTAGCTCTACTGGGATGTGAAACAATATTAGAGGCATCTTCACAAAAGATAATATGTCCTCCTTCTACATTTTCAGTTACCAAATCCTTTACTATTGCTATTGTGGGTTCAACCGCTATTTGTTCAGCAGGTTCTAAAGCTTTCTTTGCACTTTTATTAACCACACTAGCTATGATAGAATGTTCCCTAATTTTAACAGGAAAAGGTGGTTTCTCAATATAAGGTTCTGGCAAGATACGATCAACTGTATGAACTTCAATGTTTTTAATATTGGCAGAATTAGTATTATCTTTGTAAGGCAAATGATACTTATTGCAACTTTCTTTAGGAACATCAAGATAAGAGGCAAAAGCCTTGTAACAGTTTGCAATAACTTGAGAATCAAGACCATACATATCATAGAGATTACGAAAATTATCAGTATTCATAAAAGTTTTAATGCATTCGTAATCATACTTTATACCTGATTCTCTACCTTTGTCGTTCTCCCATCCTTCAGTATTTTCCTCAATCCGATCAAGAAGGTCCCATTTAACTTCCTCTTTATTACGCGTAAATGATCCAGCACAAGAGGTATCCAATAGAGTTTTATCTTGAAGAGAAAGCCTTGCATAGAAGTTATCAATAACACATTACCAGGAAGCTCATGAATGGGGCATTTGAGCATTAATGATTTCAATCTCCCCCACGCTTGGGCAATACTTTCTCCATCATGAGGCCAAAAATTATATATATGATTCCGATCTTGATGAATTTCACTAGGAGGATAAAATTTAGAATAAAAGAGAGGCACAATCTCCTCCCAGCCAATAGAACGCCCATTTTCAGCATCCTATACCATTTTGCAGCTTTACCAGTCAACGATATAGAAAACAATTTCTTCTTGACCTCTTCCATTGAAATACCTGCACACTTGAACAACTCGCATAATTCATGAATAAATAGCAAATGATCCCCAGGAGGGACAGTTCCATCTCCTGCATAGCGGTTATTCGTAACTCGTTCAACAATTTTCATAGGTATTTTAAATGGAATTACTTGATCAGGTGGTTCCTCTTCTACTACCGTAGCAGTGGTAGTAGTATTTCCAAACAGGGATTCAAATGGAGATCTCTCCATGATAAAATAAAGTAGCAAGCAGAAATAAAAATAGCACCTACAGTAAAAGTTTCCCTTACCAATTCCACTCACCAATAGCGCTTCACTCCCCGGCAACGGCGCCAGAAAATAGTCTTGATGACCCACAAGTATAGGGGGTGTATCGTAGTACTTTCGATAAATAAGAGTGTCGAACCCAACGAGGAGCAGAAGGTGCTGACAAGGAGTTTCGGTAAAGGTTTCACTGTAAATGCTAGCAGACAAGTTTTTAGGGGTTTTTGATATAGCAGGTAAATAAAATGCGAGTAAGTAAAAGACAGTAATAATAATTGCAGCGAGTGGCCCAATCCTTTTTAGAGCAAAGGACAAGCCGGTTGGTTTACTTATGATGACAAAATGTTCTTGAGGACACACGGGATTCTAGTCAAGTGCTTTCGCTTCACATAGTTGATTAATCTTCATTGTTTTGATAAGTGTTGTGTGGGTGAACCTATGCTAATGCACCGCCCTTACTTGGACTAATACATACTTGTGATTATACCCTTGCAAGCATCCGCAGTTACAAGAAAGTAATTAAGATAAATCTAACCACAGCCTTAAACTCTGAGATCCTACGCTCCCTTGTGCACCGGTATACTAACGGGGGTTTAGGTTTCTGTCACTCCGGCAACCCCACAATTAGCAACCAAATACACAATGCATTCCTCTAGGCCCATAAAGGTGAAGTGTCATGTAGTCGACGTTCACACGACACCACTAGAAGAATAGCACCACAACTTAAATATCAAACCATTAAATATTACTCAACATAATTCCACTACTAACAGCGTGACTTCTCCCATGTCCTCAAGAACTAATCGAACTACTCACGAGACATCATATGGATCATGATCAGAGGTGATATAATGATGGATAGCAATCTGAACATATACTTTAATTCACCGATAAAACTCAATAGCATCAACCACAAGGAGTAATTAACACCGGGAGAGTTTCCCCTATGAACTAAACAAAGTATAGCCCTAGATGTTACAGCGGAACGAGATGGTGCAGCGGTGATGGTGGTGATGGCGGTGGAGATGATGATGATGATGATCCCGATGAAGTCCAGCGCGATGACGATGAGGATGGCGATGATCTCCCCCTCCGGGAGGGAATTTCCCCGGCAGATTTCTCCCTGCCGGAGAGCTTTTTCTCTCTCTGTTGTTTCCGCCTCGTGGAGGCGGCGGAATATTTTCTCTGGACTCCCCGTGTCTTAGGGTTTCTGGGGATGAAGTACGCGAAGGGGGAGCGCCTGAGGTGGGCCAGGGGCACCACACCTGGCCAGGGCGCGGCCAAGGTGGGCCCGCGCCCAGGGGTGGTGTGGGCCCCTCCTGGCCCATCTCAGCCTCCCCTTTTGGCTGCCTCCATCTTCTGATAAAATAGGAACATCTGTATTGTTCACGAGATTTTCAGAGCTCCAGAAATATAGTGTCTTGACGGTGCTTTTTCCAGCTGAAATCTGACTCCGGCAGTTAATTTCCAATATTCATCAAACATGCAAAACAAGACAAAATAACATAAGTAACACATCTTAATATGAAATATATCATTGAATAACAGTAAATTATGCTATAAAATAGTGATGCAAAATGGACGTATCAACCGCCATGCACGGCGTCGGTCCCCTTCCAGAAAAACGCCCGGATCTTCTTCTCGAGCAACTGCAGCAGCAAGGCCGGCAGTTCTAGGGCTATGGAAAGGTAGATGGGGATCGACGTGATGACAGACTTGATGAGCACAAGGCGGCCGGCCATGGTGTAGAAGATGGCCTGCGATGGTGACAGCCGGCGACAGATGGAATCAACCAGCGGCTGCATGCTCGTCTTGGGCAGGCGCTTGTAGGAGAGGGGAAGCCCAAGGTAAGTACAGGGGAAGGGCTTGACGGCGCACGGGAAGTGCTGCGCTGCAACAGCCAAGTGCTCGTCGGTGCATCTGATGGGGGATATGGAGCATTTGTCGAGATTGGTGCGGAGGCCCGAAGCACCATCAAAGCACTCGAGAGCACGCCGGATCAACTCAAGGTCTTGCTCGATCGGGGAGACAAACATCACGACATCGTCAGCATACATAGACGTGCGGAACCTGACCCCCCGGCATGGCAGCGGGGATAGAATCCCAAGCTCCTCCGCGCGACGCAGCTTCGCGTTCAGGACCTCCATGACGAACAGGAAGAGCATCGGCGACAGGGGTCGCCCTGCCGCAGACCACGGCGGTGCGATATTGTCCTTCCCGGAACTCCATTGAGCAGGATCTGAGATGAGGCCGTGGAGAGGACGATGCAGACCATCTCGATGAAACGGTGGCCAAAACCTAGTCTCTGTAGGATTTGGATGTGGAACGGCCAAGACACTGAATCAAACGCCTTAGTGATATCGACCTTAAGCAAGAGGGCTGGATTGCGGCCAGCATGCAACGCCCGCGTTGTGAGTTGTACCAACTTGAAGTTGTCATGAATAGATCTCCCACGAACGAAGGCGGACTGATTTTCTGCCACAAGCTCAGACAGTTTAGGAGAAAGCCGAGCAGCAAGCAGTTTGGAGAAGAGCTTTCCAAAATTGTGCGTCAGGCTAATGGGCCGAAAATCCTTGACCTCAACCGAGCCCATCTTCTTTGGCAACATCACGACCAAGGAGTTGTTTAGCTTCGTCATGCCTCTGGACCACAGTTGATAAAGCTACTGCACTGCTCCGAGGATGTCGTCCTTAATAACGGCCCATGCACTATGGAAGAAACGGCCCGAGAAGGCGTCTGGGCTAGGAGCCTTGTCAGGCGGCAAATCCTTAACCGCTGCCCATAGCTCCTCCATAGTGAAAGGATTGTCAAGCTCGTGCACGTCCAGAGTGGGAAGGCCCAGGAACTGAAGGTCCAATTCACGATCCCGCTGAAATTCTTTGCCCATCAGCCCAGAATAGAAGTCAAACAGCATAGCCTCCTTATCCTGATGCTGGACAGCAGTTGCTCCGTCTCGCGATAGAGCCACGATGTGGTTGTCACGGTTTCTCATCCGGGCACGCATATGAAAGTAACGTGTATTGGCATCGCCCTCCGCCAGCCAGAGAATCCTCGAACGATGTCGCGCCATTGTGCGCTCGAGTGAGACCAACCCGAGAACCTTCATCTTGAGCTCGCCACGAAAGGTGCGCTCCCCAGCAGACAACCGACGCGTCTCCAGTGCAACATCCAGGCGGAAGATGATCTCCTTAGCGAGCAGAAGCTGACGCTTGACGCTCCCAATGCGACGATCACTCCAAGACTGCAGCGCTCCGGCTGTGCGTTTTAGCAAAACATGGAGCCTTGACAGCGGGTCCAAATTCTCCGGCGCAATCCAAGCCTCAGTAACCACCTGCAGGTATCCGTCGAACTTAGGCCAGATGGGCTCAAAGTGGAACCGATAGCAACGAGGGGACTGGAGATCCGTATGCAGGATGATTGGACAATGATCAGATGCCAAGGACGGCCCAGCCCGCAGCAGGCAGTTGGGGAATCTCTCTTCCCAATAAGCAGAAAAAAAGCAGCGGTCCAACCTCACGAGTGTGGGCTCTCGACGCTCGTTGCTCTAGGTATAGCGGCGCCCGTGCAAAGTCAACTCTGAAAGCTCAAGATCATCCAGAAACCGCCGAAATCGCGCCATCCACCGCCTATCCAGATTGGAGTTATTTTTATCTTCCGCCTGATAGATCAAATTGAAGTCACCTGCCACTGCCCATGGGCCCGCGTGCAACTCACGAAAGGTACGGAGCTCTTCGAAGAACAATAGCCGATCGGGGGTGGAGAAGGTACCGTAGACCACGGTGAGCCACCACGGGGGAGACGGGTCGCACCGCTGCTTGATACACACCGAAAGCGCGAAGGAGTGGAAGGCAACACCCGTCACATCCCATATCGCCGTGCGCCATGCAATCAGTATGCCACCTCTCGTACCATTTGCGGGAAGGAAGAAGTACTTGTATCCCAGACCCAACATACGCATTATGAACCAATCATCAATCACAGCGAGTTTAATTTCCTCCACGAACAGCAGGGACAAACGCTCATCACGGACAGTGTCCCGCAGCAGATCCTGGCGCGCGATGGAATTCAGCCCCCGCAAGTTCCAGCCGCCGATATTCTCGTTTGGTGTATCCATAAGACACATGCAACAGCAAACGGCAACGGAACGACCTAGTAGGCCTCCTCCAGCTGCGCACCAAGCGCAGTCAGGTCGGCATCCCTCGGATCCTCGCGGGAGAAGAGCTCGCGCAGCGCTAGAAGATGGTGTTCGAGTACCTCGCCGGCGAAAAAATTCTTGTACCTCTCCAGCGCGCCATCATCAATCTCCTCCGGCTTCTCGGCCAGCCCAAGTTGGCAGATGACTGTTTTTTCCGCCAAAGACAGCGTGCCGGGAACCTCCTTTCCTGAGAACCTGGCAATACGCCCACTACGCCTTGGCACGGTTTTTTGTGCCACTTACATGTTTGCTGTTCTGAGAAATTTGATTGTATAGGATGATATGTTCTGTGCCACTTCCTATGACATTTTCCACAATATACTAAAATGATTTGCTTCATTTATAATATGTAAGTTAAAGTTAGCATCAGTGTTCTTGGCTCACACTGACTAGTAATTGTACCAGTGTAGAACTGAAGCTAATCCGTACAGAGTAATGCACAGAAATCTAAGTATTTACAAAGTGCATAAATCTTCAACCCATAAGTTAAAAGGCATAAATAAAGCATCCTGTCTCCAGCACATGTGCTTTACGCTTCCGAAACCATTGTCAGGAGTACGAACTTAAAAAAAAAATTTCTAGATTCAGATGCTCCACGCCTACAACTTGCAAATCGAACGGAGATTCTTGGTGCTCGACGAGATGGACGACGCTATTTCCTAAGTTGGGCGCATACAGGTAGGAGGCGACGGCGTGGACCAAGTGCGCTCCGGCGAGACAGGAACGAGGCTTCAAACAGCGTTGAGCAAGAACCTAATGGCGCACGGAGGCAGAGAAATGAGGCTACGAGCTGCGACCCAGATCGGAGCTAGCTGGTGCGACAATGGCGTGCTTGACTAGGCAGGCTGGGGCACCATAGCCATGGTGCTCGCCCGCTCAATCTCAGATGGTAATGGGGATCTGAGTGATTGGAGAAGAAGGGGATTTGGTGTACTGCTGTATCATCCTAAGGAGATAGGGATGGAAGAGGCAGCAAACAGATGCATAGGGGGTTTCTATAAATTACATGGTGGTGGAAGCAGACCACGAGATCTGACCGTTCCTAGCTAATCCGACGACACGGAAGCAAATTTTCAGATTTGCAGGATGTTGTCCATTTTCAGGCGATACGTTCCCGTACATTCAGTAGTAGTGTGGTGTACATCTTGCAGCATTAGTAACGTGTACATCCAATAGCAGTGTTAATGTACATCTAGTGGTGTACCCGTGGTGTACATATTGTGTACACTCAATTCCGTATAGCTTGTACATCTCGTTTTTTTGGATTATGTGTTCCTTGCGCGTGCCTGTACGCCCAACGATCAGGCTTCCTGCTCGCGCGCGTACACGGAAAGTGTTGTACATCCGATTGCGCGGGGCCTGGTCCTATACATCCGGTCGCACGCGGGGCTTCGCCTGCTTTGACATGTACGCGCGGGGCTGTGTATGGCACTCGGTTCGATTGCCTATCGAAATTGGTTTTGTCCACTTGACCGGGTCTAGGTTCTAGCAGTCCACCACGTGGCGCGTTTGCGGTGCTCAATTCTTTCCCTTTACAAAATGTTGTCTTTCAGAAAAAGGATCCGAAGGTGTTGTAGATTGTTAAGAAGCGGTATGGAGCCAACGAAGTTGTTCACTGAAAGGTCAAGCGATTTAAGGAAGGTGAGATTTCCAAGAGATGGGGAGATATGGCCTTGTAAGTTTTGGCCGGTGAGGTTAAGCTTCGAAACGCGAAACGGTGGTGTCGTGGTGCAGTTGACACCAGTCCACCTACAGAAGTGGGTGGTGGTGTTCCAGTTGCTCAAGGCTCCCTCTGGACCGGTGATGCCCTTCTTGAAGTCGAGCAGCGCGTGCAGATCGACGCTGTTCTCGTGGATCGTTTTGCCATGGACGTTGCCAACTCCGTTACAGAGCAATAGCAATACCAACAGCAAAAGCATGGCGAGTTTCGCCGGTTCCTTGAGAGAGCGCATCTTAAGGCACACGTCACCTGCAAAATGTAAAATGATAAACTTGGTGGCATGTCATGAACTGCACGTTTACTGGCGGTGTATGTACGCCCATGCTGTAACCAGCTACGAACAAGCTTAGAAGCTTGCCGACGATACGTAACTTGAGCAAATGGTTAAATTTCACCCGCAGTTCTGACAGAAAGGCACGACAAAAGACATAATTTAGGGGAGAGAAAACGCACCTCCGATCGGCAGGGGAGCTCAGCAGTACAACACGGGAGCCGTTTCTGCCGGGTGGTGGTGTATGAGCTGTGATTTGGATGCTCAGCTGGCTGAGGTCCCAGGGTTTAAAAACACACTTACAGCGTCCTCACATCCACAGACTTGCACCTCATCTGAAAATTCTCACTCCTTATCCTAGCTTGACCGTGGCTACAGCGAAGACCTGGAGTCAGTCAACCTTTCAAGCAACCGCTACTTTTCACCGCTCATCGCCAACCGCCCTTGTCGCTGTTTGAGCTGGACAAGGTTGTTGCGGCACGTCCAGCCTCGAATCCCACAGGTCCATAGCTAGTCCGGCTACATACTTTTCTACATGAACCCGATAGAGATCTTCTGCAATGATGTGCGACCTATCTGGAGCGGTTTCGATGCTGACAAACATCAGCATGTGGAAGGGTTTACTGGTCTAAGGTTCTGAATATTTCCAATTGGTTTTGATTCTTTTTTTAAAATGATTTTTTTAAACGATTGGTTCAGTTTTTTATGTGGCGGTCAGGATTTCGGAATGTATTGTGTGGATATCGATCGTGTCTCAGTTTTGTTGGATGCATTAGCGGGTCAAGTAAACTTGTATCTATTCGATATGAACGACAGTGCCATGTACGAATGCCGTGGCTTCCACGAAGGTTATGCTGATGGTGAACATGGCCCCATTGGAAAAAAAACACTTGCGGCGTGCACCACGTAACCTTCGTGTAAGCTTCTGTCCCAATCACATATTTCTGTGTTACATATCCGTCAAATTTTCACGCTTTCAGGTCAGATGATTGGCGTTGTCTTCTAAAATTTGCACACCAAAAGGATTTCTGACACATCTACTGCGTGCATTCACCACGAGACGCTATGATGTACATCTCATTGTAATGTGTGCTCTGGCATTTTGACTATCTTTTTTTAACGTTTTTATGCTGATTCTTATTTAAACTTGGTGTAATAAAGGTGTCAAGATCATGACAAGGCAGAACCCAAGTCTTTTTTCGAAATGGTTATAAAGCCCCAGCCTATGCAATGGGCAGAACCCGTTCTTATTGTTTTCTTTCCTAACATACCATGAAACTAACACATGGTGCCTAATGTGTTCCATTTCTTACATGTTCATATGTATGTGAATATTACATGAAATTTTGTAAAACTTAAATTGAGCTTGGAATTTTTCCGAAAAAGGACTTTGTAGTGGTAAATGTGATTTACCTTGTCATACGATGGTGTCGCTGAGTCCTTATCAATGGTAAACTTGTGAACTTCTCAATGCTCATCGTGACATATTATGCATTTTACAATTGTTTATTTATTACAAAAACATGTATGGTGTGTTTCCTTTTACTAACTTTCCGGGCATAGAGCGAGTTAAATTTGCAGTCAAAACTTGTATTGGCAACTTCAAAAAAAAATCCAACATCTTATACTTTAGAACAAATATAGTATATTGTATTCATTGTCAACGGCTTTATCATATTCATAGTATCAAATAGTGACAAGGTGGAAAACCAAAGTAGATCCGGGGCTCCTTGGAGCCTGTTTTTATTATTTCTCAGAAATACTTTTGGAGTATCAAAGATTCTAAGAGAATTTTCACAAGAACATCTAGGGGGCTCACTATAAGCATATAAAAATTGAATGAAACATATGCATATTTGTGGCTATGCAAAAAATAAAAAATATGTGGATGATTAATAGATTACTAGTACTTGGTATTGTAGATCCATAATTTTTATAGTAGCTCATAAATAAATATTGTTAAGTATTTCAAGGTATTTGGAGCACATTTGAATTTATATGTAGAATTTATTTGAATATTCTCCGTAACTTCAATCTATATTTTTTTCTTTTGAAAATTCCGGCTCCAGGGAGCCCGGAATCTGAACCACCGCAAGATACAAGAGACTGTATTATTTGCACTGGACCCTGGACCCGTCTCTCCTTGCGACTGTATTATTTGCACGTGAAATTGGGCCCATCATGACAATCGATGTACTGCTGCTAGGAAGCTGAACACAAGATCTACCCTGCAAAAGAGTATCTCCCTTATTGCTTGATCACGGGATAGTACGATACAAAACACTGTTGTATCCTGCTAGAGCACCCGACGTCGTCCGTATGTTATGCAACGCCATCTTTTGCGAGGGCGCCAACATGAGTTTGGCCTGGCTCAGCACGAGACCTTGGTCGATCCGTGTGTGTTATGTAGGCATGTCCTTGATTTGGTGGCTGGCCTAACTGGTTGGATGGGCTCAAAAAGCTCCAAGGGAGAACAAGTGATTCGCCAATAATGGTGGCGCCGTGTCGGAGAACATGCAGGGGCACGAAAGGTCCATCACAACAACTGACAAGGATATACATCCCGGGTACCCGACCATAAGGGTACCTGGTGTACGTGTCGACTAAGCCCCAACTATCAAGAGGCTACATGAAGCCCATGACGAAAGGCCCAACAGGATGGATTACCCTCCAAGATTAGACATAGACATAGTCGGTTTAGACTTTCCTTACATGTAAACAGGGTTGGTTGCGAACTCCCGAGACCCAGCCTATTATATAAAGGCTGGCAGGGCCGCCGATCCAGGACACGCAATACTCGAACCACCAAAAACCTAGCGAGATCGATATCTCGCCAGGACCCTATTGTAGCCCGCATAATCTCACACAATCAATACCAGACAAGCAGGAAGTAGGGTGTTACTCTTCGGAGGCCTGAACTTGGGTAAAATCCCTGCTTTTGCTTGCCAGCCGACGAAACTACCTGCTCTACCACGTTCTCTTCCTCGTAATCTTAACCCTAGTTGCTTAGCCATGGGATTTGATGAGTTAACCCCTCGTCAATTGGCGCCGTCTGTGGGAAAGAATAGTGCTGGACTCACGGTTTCTTCGGTTCCATCGGGAAACGGCGACTCGCCGATCGCATCTACAAACGGCAACTCGCCGGCTGCATCAACAAACTAGAACTCGCCGACTCGGGCGGCACACGGCAACTCGCCGACTCACTCGACAAACGGCAGCACGCCAACTTCACCTGCAAAAAGCACATCAGATTCTCTGATGAACTTCGAGCCACACTTGTCAGAATTCCAGGAGACGTTCGCTGAGCTCGAGTCAGGTTTGGGTTTAACCGTTGGTTCGTTCAATTTTTTCGTAAACAAGCTTGGTATGCAGGACTTGGCAGATCCACGCCAACTCGCGACTTCCGCACCCGAGGCTCCATCGATTGCGGCTCCTTCGGCTGCGGATCCATCAACTGCGTTCATACCATCATTGGCCCTCCAAGCCTGCTCATCTGCAACAACCATGTCGACTCGAGAGATCAATGAGTTCATTGCAATGGAACTCCAAGGTGGGGAGGCTGAATCAGCATACCGCACAAACGATCCCGAGCTCAATCTTCCACTCGAGGATAGCTTCGACTGTGGGATCTCCCTCAGCGACTTCGATGAGCCCGAAACACATATCGACAACCACGTCGACTCTGAGATCTGCACCAACAACAACCTCGACTTCGAGATCCATAACAACTTCGCCGACACCGAGATGAGCATAGGCGATGAACACATCGACAGCGAGCTCCGCCCAGATGGGTCGTTCGACTGGCATACTGACTCTGATATGAATCTCGATGAAGACGTCGAGTCCATGACGAGACTCCAAAACACATACTCATACCCTCGGGTGATACCCCAGCCGGTCTACGTTGCCTTCGCCGCAGAATCATCTGACATTGCGGCCTGTCGAAGGCCTACAGAATTCCCGTGCACAGTTACTATGCCGGATGGAGTCACAACTCTCACAATTACTGCTGAGATGGCAGCAAAAGCAGATAAAGTCATCAAGGAGTGCACAATGATGCCGGTGGACGCAACACGAGAGGAGATGTTGACCTTCCAGTACTTCAACTGGCAGGAATCACTTCGACTGCAGCAGTCAGAGCAACACTCGAAGAACGTAAAAAGCAAGCTAGCTTGTCGAGTGTACGGAGAAGACAGCTCTCAATGAGCTCCACCGGGCGAGCAGACACAAGACCCAGATCAAGGCTGTCACACCTCGCGGAAGATGAGAGGGAAGCGCTCACACGCAACTTAGGCCACTCTTTCATGACGTTCGACGAAGAGGGAGTACCAGTACCCAAAACAGCTGTGGGTGCCCTTTTTACTGCTGCAGCGTACCTAGAGGCAATCAAGCCTCCAGCGGATGACCCCAATGCAAAAACTACATCGCCAACAGATCAAATCACTCGCCTTAGCGGCGAAGGCCATACGCCAAATCCCAAAAACTCCAGGAGGGAGTCGAGACCGTGCCATAGTAAACCCACGTCGTGAAGAACATAATCGCAGTGGTCGCAGTCACCACTCAAAGGAAAGGAGCGGCTCACGTCGGCGCAGGTCCAGAAGCAGATCACGCAGATCTTACAGTAGCGACTCGTACTCTGATCAGGAGCCTGAGCCATGCGGAGCTCTGTGCTTCACTCGACGCGTTCACGAGACACGGATGCCCAAAGGGTTCAAACTCACATCTGAACAGCCCAAATACATGGGTCGACAGGAACCTTCAGGATGGCTGGAGGACTACAGACTGGCTGTCTCGTGCCAGCGAGGCACAAATACCACAGCCATGCAATACATACGACTCATGCTCGAAGGCACAGCCCGTGACTGGCTCAAGGCTCTACCTCCATCAACATACGACTCGTGGGATCACTTCCGCGCAGACTTCATAAAAAACTTCGAGCCTCTATGTGAGCGACCAAAAACGTTCGAAGAACTGAGAGCCTGCATTCAACGCTCGGACGAAACATTGAGGTCATACATCCGACGATGGACTGAGATACGCAACTCAGTTGGAGTAATTTCAGAAGATATGGCCATGGATGCTTTCATCATGGTCCTCGCCAGGCGAGATTTCAAAGAAGCACTTGGTCGCCAAAAGCCAACCTCTGTGGCTAACCTCCTAAAGATCGCGACTGAGTGGGCAGACGGAGAAGACATGGCGCGCACCAAGCGCGGGTCCCCACCCCGTGACAATCATGATAGCGGCAGTCGAAACCGCAGGGACTCGTACAGAGACGACCGGAGGCGCAAACGATCAAAACGTCACTACGACGACGACAGACCCGAATTCATGGCGGCTGGATTCTCCACACCCCGCAACGACCAAGACAGAAGCGACCGACGGTCAGAAGATCGACGGGATAGTCGAGATGATCGCCGGGACAGTGGAGATGACGCCGGGACAGTCGAGACCGCAACCAACGCAGCGACAGCTACAAGAAGAAAGATTGGCGCAAGTCACGCTCCGACGCACAAAACGAGCGATCATTCGATGACAAGATGGATGCTGATTGCAGATTCCACCTGTACAAGGGGGAAGACGGAAAATTGCGCTCCAATCACTCGATGAGAAACTGCAGAGAATTCGACCAACTAGTATCTGAATACATGCAACTCAGAAAGGCAACAGCCGCGCACGCACCTGCACCTGCACCTGTGCCCCAGCCAAACAATGTGCCCGTTCTGATGGCACCACCTCCACCACCACAGCCTGCCGCAGGCGGAAATATCGCGGGTGTCATACAACCCGTACCTCGGGTGGACGAACCTCAGTACCCTCCGCCCCAAGCGCAGATGTACATGATACAGAAAGGTCGTCCCTCCAACAGGGAGCAAAAACTTCGCACTCGACAAGTAAATATGGCGGTCATGTCACCTCCTGCCATAACTGAATTTTTGAAGGGATCCGAAACTGCAATAAGCTTCAGCAGAGAGGACCACCCACCATCGGTAGTTCGTTCAGGGCACTCTGCTCTGGTACTCGACGCCCAAATTGGAGGTTACGCCATGTCCAACGTCTTCATGGATGGTGGCAGCGGCATAAACATCATCTTCGCGGATACACTCCGCAAAATGAACAGGTCAGTTGAAAACCTGCCAAAATCCTCAAATACCTTTCACGGTATCGTCCCAGGCAAAGCAATAAGCCCAGAAGGCACCATACAACTCGACGTTAAGTTCGGGGACAAAAACCACTTCAGGACAGAGTCGATTGAGTTCGAAGTGGTCGATTGGAAGTCACAATACCACGCCATACTTGGAAGCCCGATGTTCGCTCGATTCATGGCAGTCCCACACTACGCATACCTTCAGCTGAAAATGACTGGACCAAAAGGAGTAATCACAGTCAAAGTAAACTTCTAAAAGTCCGATTCTTGCGACCGAGAGTTTAGCAAAATCTCTGAGATGTTCGGCATGGAAGCAACACTCGCCGATCTAGCGGTTTCCAACGATCGAACACTTATGCCGGAGCACAAGACGGTGGCAGTCGATAGAGCATTCAATGCCACCAATGACATAAGGTCGCATCAGGTGCACCCGACTGATCCGACCAAGACAGTCAATGTCTCTTCGAGTCTGCCTATCACATAGGAAATCGCGCTCGTCGAATTCCTCCGTGAGAACTGGGATATATTTGCGTGGTGTCCAGCCGACATGCCAGGTATTCCCAGGGAATTCGCCGAGCACTCTCTCCAATTATTTCCAGATGCTAAACCAGTCAAGCAAACAATGCGCCGCATATCCGGCCGGAAAAGAGCCGCAGTCAAAGCTGAAGTCGACAGACTATTCGCAGCAGGTTTCATCAGAGAAATCAAGAAATCACAATGGGTGGCTAACCCCGTACTTGTAGAGAAGAAGCACACAGATATCCTCCGGATGTGCGTAGATTTCACAGCACTCAATAAATGTTGTCCAAAGGATCACTTTCCACTACCTCGAATCGACCAGATCGTTGACTCCACCAGATAAGGATGAAGGAAGAAGATGAAGAGAAAACGGCGTTCATAACCCCACTCGGGGTTTACTGCTACACAACTATGCCTTTCGGGCTCATGAACGCAGGCGCAACTTACCAGCGCATGATGCAAGACTGCCTCAAGAAGCAAATTGGGCGAAACGTCCAGGTCTACGTAGACGACATCGTCATAACAACAAGGGAAGAAAACACACTACTCGATGACTTGCGAGAGACGTTCGCAAACCTCAAACGCTTCCACATCAAGCTCAACCCGAAGAAGTGCAAGTTCGGCGTACCAGCAGGGCAGCTCTTGGGATATCTAGTCTCAGCTCGTGGAATCGAGGCGGACTCGGAGAAAATACAGGCCATCTTGACAATGTAAAGGCCTTCAAAGCTTCATGACGTCCAAAAACTAGCGGGTCGAGTGGCAGCACTCAGCCGCTTCATCAGCAAGTTAGGCGAGAAAGCAGACAAATTCGAGTGGACGCCAGAAGCCGAAGCAGCCTTCACGGATCTCAAGCGAGTCCTCACAAGTCCTCCAATCCTCGTCGCACCAAGTGAACGTGAGCCACTATACCTATATGTCTCCGCAACTAACAGGGTGGTAAGTACCATACTAGTGGTCGAACGCATGGAAGAAGGACATGCCCAAAGCATAGAACGCCCAGTCTACTACTTGAGTGAAGTCCTCTCCATATCAAAGCAGCGGTACCCGCATTATCAAAAGCTGGCCTATGCCATGTTCATGTCCTCAAGGAAGCTGACGCACTACTTCGCAGAGCACCCGATCACTGTAATCAGCACTTCAGGGATCAGGGACATCCTCACAAATCCCAATGCAACTGGGCGAGTCGCAAAATGGCTCATCGAGCTAGGACCACGAGATATCAAGTATGATTACCCGAAGTCCATCAAAGCACAAGTCTTACCTGACTTCCATACCGAGTGGATTGAAGCTCAGTTGCCAGGAGCACCAGATGTGTCCAACTCATGGACTGTGTACTTCGACGGCTCAAAGAAGAACGAAGGAGCATGCGCAGGTGTCATCCTCATATCTCCAAAAGACGACAAGCTTCGCTATGTCCTGCAGATGGGATTCGAGCTACCATCCAACAATGAAGCTGAGTACGAGGCCCTGATCCATGGCATGCGGATGGCCAAAGCCCTCGGGTGCACTCGACTGATGATCTACGGTGACTCGAATCTTGTGGTGCAGCAAACAATGAAGGCCTGCGATGCCATCGCAGACAATATGATCGCCTACCGCGACCTGTACAACATAATAGAGGGCAGCTTCGAGGGCTGCGAGTTGCGGCACATAGGGAGAGAAAGCAACGAAGAGGCTGATATGCTAGCCAACCTAGGCTCGACCAAGGCACAAGTTCCACTTGGTGTCTTCTTCGAGCGCATCGAGCACAGATCCATCAAGCAAAAATGAACATCTCCTACATCAGCCGCACCAGCCAAGAGCAAAGCACCTAGCACAGAGGACCCGCCAGTCGAGGTACTCCTCATTGAGCCAAGTTGGACTCAACCTTTTCTCGCATACATACTCCGCGGCGAGGTACCCGAAGACATAACAGAGTCAAGACGCGTCACTCGACGATCTAAAGCATACACCGTCATCAACGGCGAACTATACAAGCGCAGCGTATCAGGTATGTTCTAACGATGCATAGCATTCGAAGATGGCCAGGCCGTTCTTCGTGATATTCATGCAGGTACCTGCGGGCATCATGCCAGCAGTCGATCACTCGTAGCCAAAGCCTTTCGCGCAGGGTTTTACTGGCCCACAGCACTCAAAGACGTGGAGGACATAGTCAAAAGGTGCATCGGCTGTCAAAAATTCGCCACAAAGCCGCACGCACCCGCATCGGCGTTGAAGACAATACCATTGGCCTGGCCCTTCGCCCAATGGGGGCTCGATATGGCCGGGCCACTCAGAAAATCCTCCCATGGAGGGCATACTCACCTTCTAGTGGCGGTCGACAAGTTCACCAAGTGGATTGAGGCAGTCCCTATCAAAAGTTCGACTGCCACTACAGCAGTCAATTTCATAAAATCTATCATATACCGCTTCGGTGTACCAAGCAGCATCATCACTGATAACGGTACAAACTTCACGGCTGAAGAGTTCCGATCCTTCTGCAAAGAGCAAGATATCACGCTCAACTACGCATCCGTGGCACACCCGCAGTCCAATGGCCAAGTCGAAAAAGCCAATGGACTCGTGACAACCGGAATCAAGAAACGCCTCCTGGTGCCACTCAAAAGAGCCGCGGGTGCTTGGGTCCAAGAACTCCCGTCGGTGCTATGGAGCCTACGCACAACTCCTAATGCTTCAACACAGTTCACCCCATTTTTCATGGTCTACGGCGCAGAGGCAATCCTGCCATCAGATGTAAGATTCAATGCACCAAAAGTCGAAGCATACGACGAAGAAGATGCAGATGAAGCACTCGAAGATGCAGTCGACTTGCTCGAAGAAGCACGCGACACGGCGCTAGCGCGCACAGCTGTCTATCAGCAAGACCACCGCAACTACCACAACCGCAGACTATGCACCAGGTCCTTTGAGGTTGGTGACCTGGTACTTCGACTGAAGCAAAAGAAGGTGCACAAACTCGCTCCCCCATGGGAAGGACCCTTCATCATCACCGAGGTCATTGGTGGTGGAGCATACAGACTGAAGCATGCAAAGACAGGCGAACTCTCGCACAATCCTTGGAACGTTGCGCAGCTGCGCCGTTTCTATGCTTAGATTGCTCAGTCGCATAATGTAATAGGCACATATGTCAGATGGCTGCAGGTTCCAGACGCGCTCTTTTCCTTCCAGGGTACCTAAGGGGGCTGGAAAGTTTTTAATGAGGCGGCCTGAAGCTTAACAATCAAAAATGGAATACAATCAATGTTCCTCCTGTTTACTACTCGCATAAATTACTAGTACAAAACTTTAGCCGCACTCGCATACTCGGGGGCTGGTTTTCAAAACAGAGCTTGGAAACTTCGGACAAATCACAAAAATTCACAGCCTCATTCGACGACTCGGGGGCTGTGCAATCTATAGTTCATACTGTATATGTTTTCATAAACCCCACTCGATAGGCTCAGGGGCTGCATACATACAAACAAACAATATACACTACATACAAGAGGCAAATCTACACTCGAGGGCTGCCCCCTATGCATAAAAACCCTAATCTACAGGTTCATCCTTTGCCTGGGTCCACTTCTCCTCCTCCTTCAGCACATGATGGATTAGGACCAATGTGTCCGCCCGTGTCTCTTGGTAGTGCTCCTCCATTGGCACAGGACCACCACCTGGTATGGGTGCGGGTCCCATCGCAATCTTTTTCAAATCAAGGTGCGGAAGGTGCGACCGCACAAAGGCAAGAGCAACGTTAGCCCCGCTAATCAGTTGCTCGCGTACAAATTTCTTGATTGCCTTGCCTTTTCGAAATTTCTTCAGCAATGCCGCAAGGCTTTGTGGTTGCTCGCTCAAAGGAAACAAAGCCTCGTGGACTCGAAATAAAGCTAACCTGCAACTCTCCAGTCGAATGGCAGTTCGCCACGCACGATCTAAGTGCGTTGCCAAAATGCCACTCCTCGCCCTGTCTGACCAAAAGGGGTGGGCGGCGTATTCCGCGCTACTCGCATGACCGTCAAGTCGATACTGTAGCCGCGCCTCCTCCTTCGGCTGGTCAAAACAAACACCTATGGAAAAATAATACAAACTTATTATCCCAGTCGACTTGTGTGCCGAGCCCACAATTCAATTTCCAAAAGAGCTTACATTCAAGCTGTAGGTTCATCTTCTCCAACTCCTCAAGCAAAAAGGCCTCCCGCTCCGTAGTTGGGGACGGCCTCGACTGCAGCTCCGTATATGCGTCTTGTGTCTTCTTTAGCTCGCTTGTCACCTTTGAAAGTTTGAGCTGAAGGAAGTCGATGATTTTCTGATCATTCACGCTACGCGACTGAGTGGAGCTGCTCGCACCGGTACCAGTCGTTGTTCTAGAAGTTCGGGTCTACATCCAGAATAACTCAGAACATAAGAGAGACAGAAGAGATCAAGCAAAAGACTCGGGGCTGCGCCTCCTGATAGCTGGAGTTCATATTTCATGAAGCACAAATACGAAGTTTGACGTTTTTACAGACAGCAAAAGCAAAACCATAAAATCCCTAAAACTAGGTGATGAAGTGATCACTCGCTAGTCATCGACTTCTTGGAGGAAGCCTTCTTCGCCTGAACCTTGGCTGCCCTATCTTCAACAGTTGTTACAAGATGTTGAGAATACTTTTGGGTGGCCTCCATCCAAGTGCCTAACCCGACGGTTTTGCCGCGAGGCCCCCTCGGGAACTTCGTCGTGACCTTGTCAAACTCTGCCTCGACTCCGTGCGCGAGCAACATGAGAAAAGTAGTCTAAGCACCACTTACCATTTGCTCGCGAAAGAAATCGGCGACAGCAGTTCCTTCCGGCTTGAACAGCTCCACCAGTTCTGCAAATGAAGATGGAAGCTCATCATCTGGGAAGAAGCTGTTGTGAAGGGCGCCCAAAGCACTCGTCGCCTTCGTCAGCATCTCCCCTGCCCTGCTATTGGCAACCTCCGCGACGGCCACACTTTCATCAAGTGAAGCGCCAACGTTTTGCTTGCCAGGAGCAGCAGGGCCATCCATCACGCCTAGCATAGCATATAAACAGCATGTTCAGCAGCATATTACACAAACTTTAAATATCTAATGCAAACGGCAAAATTGCGTAACAGTCAAAGTGGTGCTGGCAACAGAGAGTCTACCAATTGCCAGGTCTTCCCTAACTTCGGCTGCTTTCAGCCTCTTCTCCAGATCAGTAACTTGACGTGTGGCTTTGTTCATCTCTTCTGCAGCGTCAGTCGCTGACTCTGCGAAACACATAAACATTTCTTCAACATGCTGCTACAAGATAGTTACATCAAAACACTCGAGTTCTCATTACATGATACTTACTCTTCGCAGCCTCGAGTTGCTGCTGCAAGGTGGTGACTTCCGTCTCCATGTGAACATACTTGGTGCCAGCCTTCAGTAGCTCTTGTATAAATGACTACAGCACAACATGAGCAAATTCAGAACAGATTCATGGAGTCTATGCAAAACTTTAACACCCGATAGTGATTCAACTATGGCAAAAAAGCACAAGCTTACATGATCTAAGAAGGAGGAAGTCGACGCAGGAACACCCGTCGCTGCTGCCTCATCTTTGTTAGCTGCAATCTCAGGCTCGGGTGGTGAAGCCGCGTCTGCAGCAGCCGGAGTTGCAGTGGTAGGCGGATGTTCTGGTGGCAAATTTCGAGCAGTCGACGCCGCACTGCTCGTCTCCATCAGGGGGTGGCGGTGGCAAATCCTCATCCGAGAACACACTGTTTCACACATGCTAAGTAGTCAACTTGGCAAAGTTCATAAAACGTCAAAAAGCAAACGCACATAATACTTACTCTTCAGTAAGGTCGACCATTCGACCAGGTGCAAGCACACCCACGCTCAGGCGCGATCTCTTCGGTGGTCGCGGGGGGAGCGAGCGAATCAGAGGAACTTCGAGTGGCGCCGTCATCGACTCCGTCTTGTCTCCCTCCTTCTCCTCCGAGTCAGAAGTGTCTTCTTCCTCGCGCGACCGCTTCTGCTTGGCCTGCACCTCAGCATCGCCTTCATCAGCTTCTGGCGTGTGTGCGGTGGCGAGTGAGGTCACCTCATCATCGGAGCCAGCATCGAGTGGCTCGTTGTCCGGCACTGGGCCGCTCTCTGGCAAGGGGGGCATCGACTCATACATTCTGTGTCCCTACACATAGAAACAGCAAAGGAATTAACATCACACATGCATAACATAGCAACTTCCATATGGTAGCGACTATTACCTCCGGTAGAGTGTTGCTGGTTTCATAAGGTGGAACTGGCGAGTTCATCTCGCAAGGCTCCTCATCAGTCAGTTTGGTAATACCTCTTACCAACTTCTCTGCTTTCCCATCAGAAAGTTCCACTGCGCGTGAGCGGGTTGGATCGGAAACCCCAGTGTATGCCCACATGGCATGGACTCGGGCTCGGAGAGGCTGCACTCGCCTCTTGAGAAAGATGGCCAGTAAATGGATGCCAGTAACCTCCCGACAAACATTGGTCTGAAGCTTCAGCACCTTCTTCATCAGAACGTCAGCCTCTTCGGCTTCGACTCGAGTTGGTTGTGTGATCCAGGATGGCCTCTTCCTCACCAGGGCATCTGCGTCGAAAGGGGGCAACCCGAACGCTTGGTTGCCCATGGTCACATCCTTGATGTAGAACTACTTTTGGCGCCATCCTTGCACAGACTCAAGAAAGTTGATCTTGAAGTACTCGACGTCAGGTCGAGTCTGTACTCCAAAGCCACCAGGTCCCTTGACACTATGATGGCGATTGACATTGAAGATGCGGCGAAACAACCCGAAGTGGGGCGCAATGCCCAAAAAGCACTCGCAAAGAACGAAGAAACACGCAATGTGCAAAAGCCCATTGGGGGTAAAATCGTGCAATTGCACTCCATAAACGTGCATCAGTGCACGAAGAAAATCATGAACAGGGAAGGAGAAGCCCCTGTTCACAAAATCCACAAAACAGACCCGCTCATTAGGGCCTGGCGCGGGATTACCTCGGCGCCGGGATGCGAACCTGCGACGGGTCCACCGGAATCAGCCCGTCGTTCCGCAAGCCGGTGAGCATCCGCTTGCTGCAGGAGGTCTTGGTCCACGAGCCCTTGTCCCTCTTCAAACCGCTGGCAGCGGCTCCAGCAGCACTGTCTACCGAGGCATTCGTGGCACTCCTGCCCTTCCGAGGTGCGGGTTTCGTCATCGTAATGGTGGGTGGCAAAAAGCTTGGCTGTTAGGCTATGGCACTAGTAGAAAAAAGCCTATTAGTGGCGCACCAAAATATGCTATCAGTGGCGCACCAGTGGTGCGCCACTAAACTTGCGCCACTGATAAGGTGCGCCACTGGTAACTCGCTTATCAGTGGCGCACCCTGGTGCGCCACTGGTAATTTGAACGGTGCGCCACAGGTAATCTGCACAGTGCGCCACAGATAAGTCCTTGGTGCGCCATTGGTATAGTTTTGCAAATTTTTTTAAAATGCACCGTATTTCGTATTTGCACAGGTATATATGTTGTACAGGTATACAGTACACATGCAGTAAATAGTTTTTGAATAACATGATGAATGCACCGTATTTCAACGGAGATGATTGCATAAATCTGATCACACTTAAACAAGGAGTTAGGAGCACATGTTGTATTGTCAACAACACACTACAAGTACTTATTTGACGTCGATACTGACAGTTAACTTATTGGAACTACGACTGCCAACTCAAATAGCGTCATCCTCGAGATGATCACTCAGGTGGTCGGGGTGCTTGTACATGAAGTAGATCTCCTCGGTACCCTCGTCGAGGTAGAAGTTGCACCTCTCGGCAGGTTGCATCTGGTAGCGATGAACAAGTGCTCTCCAAACTGCGCCTTCGAAGTATGTCTCGTTCGCCATGTTGGTGCACTGAACCTTGAACTCCCTAGTAGGCACGGTCAACTGGGCCAAGGTGACCTCAAATGTCTTCTGCTCGGTAATGGCAACTCCCTGATGCTCCGAGAAGAAAGATCTAGCTCTGCATGGGATGTTCTGAGAAAAAACAACAAGTAAACAATGGCACATGGAATTATTGATATGTTACAACTATCACAACAAAAGTAGGCTAGAGACATGACGAACATACCATTGTAGTCTCAACATCCGCTGGCAGAACTACCACAAACATCTTGTTCTTGCACCCAACGTAGCCACAATCCTTACATGGATTCATTTTCTTCATATTATACATGATATCGAATCAGTAGAATTATGAGTAAACAATGTAATGAACTGATGAAACGAATGCCATTATAGATATATATAGAGAGGATCATGCAAGCTTAATAAAACATAAAACAGAATAAACCATAAAACGATGTAAACATATTAGCTAAACATAACACATATAGACAAGTAGCACAATAATACATAGGTAGCATGCATGCATCATAAGTCTAGCAGTACGACATGTAGCATAATAAGTCTAGTATGACACGACAGGACATCTGATAGACATCCTAAACTCCACTCGCGCCGGTGTCAGTGACGTCGTCGTCCAAGCGGTCCCACCAAGAGGACGTGCTGCTAGAGTCCTCCTGCTGCTGCGTGCCGGAGGGGCCGGCCTCGCCCTGCCCGCGCTGCTGCCGGCTCTCGCTGAGGACCTGGTACTGGACCGCCATCACCTCGGGATCAAGGAGGAGATCCTTGACCAAGGAGTCAGCCTCCTCGCACTGGTGGCGCGCCCTGAGCAGCCTCTCTGCCTGCCGGTGCTCCCTCTCCTCGGCCCTCGTCGCGATCCTCATGCCATCTGGCGCTAACTTATGCGCCACGCGCCGCTCATCCTCAAAGTTGAGGATCGCTCGAGCCCCAAAGTGCTGGACCGCCGCGCAGTCATAGGCGCGGGCCGCCTGCCACGGGCACCTGAAAGTGCCAAGCTGGATCTTCCTGCGATCCACTGTGATCTGAGCTCCCCAAGTCAGGATCTTCGTGGCTTTGCGGTGAACACCACGAAACTTAGGCTCCGGCTCCGACATGATGCTAAGTAGTTAAGTAAAAGCATTTGATATAGGGGTTAGTCATATATGAAATGAATATACGTAAACAATATGTAAAAATGGCGAGCTAATATGTAAACAATATATTCAAGAGTGCATCAATCTGTGATAGAACGAAATGTTCAAAGTTTACAAGCCAGCAAGAGCATGTATAAGTGTTAGTTGATCAATTAGTCGAGATCAACAAGGCACTACTACACCACATCATCAAAAGAACATGGATATTTACCTACGTTGATTAAGGAGATCAAGAAAGCCAATAAAAGCTACGTTGATTAAGGAGATGGATTCATGCATATGCAATAATTTTTAATCTAATAAAGAAGATCATGAAACATCTGTCTCAACTCTCAATTCTCTCAACACACAGCTAATACATCTGTATTACCGTGGTACGAAGTGGCCAGACTATAGCAGAAACAGGAGGCTAATAAAAATGCGATGAATTTAACGTTGCAATGCCTCAAGAACATAAACAGATCAGCACATACATCCCCAATAGAACTGACACCAGAAACAAGATGGATGCTGGAACTCAAACAGCAGACAGTGCCATCCATCATTTTTATTGCCATCACAACTGCCAGAGGCAAATTAGATGGCCGGATCGAGCGGCACTACTAGTTCTTCATACCACCGCCTGGGGACACGTCACCGGCGGCAAATTAGAAGCTCACTTTGTCGTCGTTTTCGGGATCGGCCCCGAAGACCGTCACCAAGCCGACGCCCGGGGACGCGTCGCCGGCGGCGGCGGCGGCGGACGCCGACGGCGACGGGAGGGGAGGGGAGGAGAGGGGAGGAAGGAGCTGGTACCTGCTGGAGAGGAGGACGGGAGGGGAGGGTCGTCGTCGTCGCCTGGGTCGCCGCCGGCTAGGTCGCCGCCGGCCGCTGGATGCGGATCTACCAGCGCCGCCGCTGGAGGGTCGAGGCGCGGCTGGTTGGGGACTCAGGGGAGGGTGGGAGTGGAGTGACGATGGCCAGCGGCGCGACGGCGATATGGGTTCGGACTAATGGGCCGGCCCATTTCGCACGATTTTGTCCGCATTTTTTTTCTCTGTTTCGTTTTCCTTTCTTTTTTCTGCTGATGACCACTGACGTGCAAAATACCGTGGACAAATACCTGTGGCGCACCAGCCCTAGTGCGCCACTGGTAAAAAACTTACCTGTGGCGCACCAGGCAGTGGTGCGCCACAGGTAAAAAAATTACCAGTGGCGCACAAGTGTCTGGTGCGCCACTGGTACTCTCTCTCCTCCACCTCGAAATTTTTCAAGTTTATCTGGAACTTACCTGTGGCGCACCACGTTTACGGTGCGCCACTGCTAAAAATTTACCAGTGGCGCACTGCAATATGGTGCGCCACTGGTATTTCTTTTTCAAAATCTAGGAAACCTGGTGAGAGACTATCAGTGGCGCACAAGTGGCCGGTGCGTGATACGTCTCAAACGTATCTATAATTTTTGATGTTCCATGCATGTTTTATATCAATTGTCACATGTTTTATATGCACTTTATTTCATATTATGACATTTATTGGACTAACCTACTAATAGTTGCCAAAGTGCACAATGTTCTTGTTTTACACTTTAATGTGTAGGAATTATCAAAATTGGGCAAAGGAAACCTTGTTGGAGTCAAATTGGGACTTTCCAGAAATCTGTCTGAAAACTATTTTCAAAGATCGTCACGTTCGGGCCTGAAGACGATGTCAAATGGAAAAAGTCTAGTCGCGAAAGTTGCAGCGAATTTTCCGCCGCACGTTTTATACAAAAGGTTCATCTCCATCCGAGTTCGTATGCGGCCTGTGCAGACCCGACAAGTCGGCTCGGCCAGGAAAACCCTGACCCGCGCCGAGGCCACGTGTGGCTGCCTCGGGACCTTCTGAAGCTGCCCTTTGGACCATAAATAGCCCCCGCGGAGTAAACCCTAACACAATTGACGAAACTCCTGAATACATCTCCGTGCTCCGCCGCCACGAAACTCCGTTTCGGGGGACAGAAGGTCCTGTTCTGGCACCTTGCCGGGACGGGGAATTGCCCCCGGAGCCATCTCCATCGACGCCACCGCCTCCATCATCGTCGTTGCTGCCTCCCATGATGAGGAGGGAGTAGTTCTCCCCGAGGCTGAGGGCTCTACCGGTAGCTATGTGGTTTATCTCTCTCTCCCATGATGTGATCTTTATGTTATCATGAGCTTTGTAATCTAGTTGAATCCATAGATGTACTCTTCATTATCTTATATGCTACTTAAGTGGTTTTATTAATGTAATCTCCGGAGTCACCTTTGTCCCACGGTGCGAAGTTGACAGTGTGCGCCCCGTGTGTGGCTCTTAGGCTAAAGATAACAGGAATACTTATCATGAGTTATTATTTGCGTTGGATGTCTCTATGAAATTGCGGTGTTTGTCTAGTACCTTCTAGGGCGCTCAAGTTGACAGTGTGGGGTTAACTATACATGGGAATGCGACTTTAAGGTGTGCTTTTATAGCCCTACGCGGTGGATTGGTGTTCGTTATCCAACGAGAGAATAACTCAGAGTAGCATAGTGAATAGGAAATATCTATGTATTCAATTATATTATTATTGTTAAGAGTGTCCACTAGTGAAAGTATGATCCCTAGGCCTTGTTTCTAAGCATTGAAACACCGTTTACAACCAGTTCTGCTACATGTTTGCTTGCTGCCATTTTTATTTCAGATTGCAATTACTACTTATAATCATCCATATTACTTGTATTTCACTATCTCTTCGCCGAACTAGTGCACCTATACATCTGACAAGTGTATTAGGTGTGTTGGGGACACAAGAGACTTCTTGTATCTTAATTGCAGGGTTGCTTGAGAGGGATATCTTTGACCTCTACCTCCTTGAGTTCGATAAAACTTGGGTGATTCACTTAAGGGAAACTTGCTGCTGTTCTACAAACCTCTGCACTTGGAGACCCAACACTGTCTACAAGAATAGAAGCGTGCGTAGACATCAAGCTATTTTCTGGCGCCATTGCCGGGAAGGTAAGGTAAACGGTACTCACATCCTCCAGCTACTTAGCTATTTTCTAGCACTGTTGCTAACGTGTGAGTGCTCGAAGGTATTTCCTTTAGATTCTGCAATTATATCTTTTTGTTTCTTGTTTTTATTTTACTAGTTAGGCTTAATGGAAAACAAAAATAGAGAGCTCTATGAAATTTATCTTGAATTAGGACATGATGCTTTTGAAGAGAAAATTAAAAAATCTATGGAAAATTATTTGCATGATGGTAGCAATGTTATTACTATAAATGCTTTGAACACCATTATTGCCAATGCTATGGAAAAGTCTAAGCTTGGGGAAGCTGGTTTTGATGAATATGATATTTTTAGTCCCCCAAGTTTTGAGGAGAAAATTTTCTTTGATGATACTTTACCTCCAATTTATGATGATTATAATGATTGTGATATTTTCAGTCCACCTACTATTGAGGATATAGTTTATGTTGATTATGATATGCCTCCTATATATGATGTTTACAATGATGAATATGATATTTTCAGCCCATCTACTATTGAGGATAAAATTCATTATGATTATTCCATGCCTCCAATTTATGATGATTACAATGATGGATGTGATACTTTTACTCCCACTATTACTAATGAAACTGATTATGCTTGTGTGGAGAGTAATGATACTTTTATGCATGTGGATCATGATAAGAATGCTTTATGTGATAGCTATATTGTTGAGTTTATTCATGATGCCACTGAAAATTATTTTTTGAGAGGAAAATATGGGTATAGAAATCTACATGTTATTAAATTTCCTCTCTTTGTGATGAAAGTTTTGAGCTTTCTCTTGTGTTGCTTTTATATGATGGTTTATTTAAGACCTACTGGTCATTATGAGAGAGGGAGACACGGTTTCATATATCTCAATAATATTAAGTCTCCTCTCTTTATGTTGAAAGTTTTGATGCTGCACTTGTTTTGGTTTCCTACGCTAGTCTCTTTGTGCTTCATTGATTTGTTTTCTTACAAGGCTCCTATGCATAGGAAGAGTGTTAGATTTAAAAATGTTTTATATATGCTTCTTGATGCTCTCTTTTATGTTTCAACTCTCATCTTTATGTGAGCATCATAAAAATCACTATGCCTAGCTAAAAGGCGTTAAAGAAAAGCGCTTATGGGAGGCAACCCATTATTTTTATTTCTGCAATTTTTCTTTTATTGAGTCAAGGTGCTTGTTTACTTCTGTAGCAACTCCTTTGTATATTTATTTTCTCGCATTGTTGTGCCAAGAGTAGCCTCTAATGTTGAGACGATGCTTAATTTTGATTGCTGCGCAGAAACAGATTTTTGCTGTTCACTGTACGAAATACCTAAAATCACCAGATTGTTAATTAAATCTGAAAATTTTTGTGCGTAATATTTATGAATGTCTGAATCTTTCATTAGTCTAGAGTTTTTCGATCTGAACGTCGTAAGTGCCTTGAAAAAATTCGTTTTTGCGGACTGTTCTGTTTTAGACAGATTATGCCTATTTATTTTGCATTCTCTTTTTTACTAGTGTTGAGTGAAATTCTTTTTTGGGTGGAAGAGCTTCACATAACATCAGTGACTGTAGCTAATGTTTAAAGTAACAAATCATATTGCGTCTTTATAGAACATGTGAATTTTTGATTATGCACTAACCCTCTAATGAGATCTACTTTGAGTTTGGTGTGACGGAAGTTTTCAAGGGTCAAGAGAGAAGGATGATATAATAGGATCAAGAAGAGTGAAGAGCTTAAGCTTGGGGAAGCTCTCATGGATCTCCCCAGCATATTCAAGAAGACTCAAGCGTCTAAGCTTGGGGATGCCCAAGGCATCCCCTTCTTCATCGTCAAAATTATCAGGTCATCTCTAGTGAAACTATATTTTAATTCTTTCACATCATATGTGCTTTTCTTGGAGCGTCTGTGTGCTTTTATTTTCAGTATTGCACTTTTATTTTCAATAAAGCTTGACTGGACCCTAGCATTCTTGATTGGGAGAGAGACACGCTCCGCTTTTTCTTGTAATACTCTTGTTCTTCACTTATATCTGTTGAGTATTCAATTTTCGCGCTGTTTAGCTTCTAGCTCTTGGTTTTCATGTACCTCTTGTCAGAGCTATTAGTTCTTTTGTAGAAAGTACTCTCTTGCTTCATTTATATTTGTTTGGAGAGTTGCTTGGTTAATATGTTGGTTCAGAAAATGTTGCGTGTGGTAGTGGTATAATGAAAACTTGCATAATCTTGTAGATCATTGAACTTTCATAACCTGATTCCTTGCAAACGTTTTGAGGTATTAAGTAATAGATGGTAAAGCTTGCTGGTTAATTAAGTTAAAATCATTAGTGGATTATTGTCTTTAAGCTTGCACCGTACTACAAACACTAAAATTGTTGAAGGTGTAGTTGGACTTGATAGCTTTCCATGTCTGAAAAGTGGTTCGTAATAACTAGGTTGTGTGTGAAGGTCGAGGGATCTAACGGGGTACTTGTGCCGCCGTGAACGGCCCTCCTTGGGGTAAATGTTAACCATGCGCTTAATGTTGAACCTGCTAGTTGTTTGCAATAAACTTGTGAGTTCTTTTTGACTAATGTTAAGCTACGGTTTTGGCACTTCCACCATCCAAATTTGCTAGCCTCTTCGGTGTTGTGCATTGCCCTTTTCTCACATTGAGAGTGGTGCATACTTCGCCAGTACATCCAAAACCCGTGGGAGGACTTCCTCTTGTTCTCCTACATATAAACCCATACATCTTCCTCAAAACAGTCACCATACCTACCTACCACAGCATTTCCATAGCTGTTCCGAGATATATTGCCATGCAACTTCCATTTTACATTACATGACTTGTTGTCATTTATCATTTATATATTGCTTTGCATGATTCTATACAGCTGATGTGTGGTTTACCCATGTTACGCTAGATCATTGCACATCCTGCTACACTGGTAGAGGCATACAGTTTTATACATCATGTTTTGTTCATTATGAGTTATTTGTACCAAAAAGTTTGTAATCATATTAGAGTGTTTGCCCCTGCTAGAAAAGCCATGGAGGCCATCGAAAAGAGAAACAGAAAAAGAAAAAAAAAGAATAAAGAAAAAGGGGGGCAACACTACTATCCTTTATCAAAGTTGTGCTCATGTTTAGCACCTGCAGTTTCATAGTTATCATATTTGTGCTCATGTGGGGAATTTACGTTATAGAACTTGGGTTGTATATTCCAATGATGAGCTTCCTCAAAAGTGCTCTAGGTTTTCGTGAGCAACCGAGTTGGATGCACCCCACTAGTTCCATTGGAGAGCTTTCATACACATATAGCTCTATGTGCATCCGTTGCATGGCAATCACTACTCCTTGCATAGCTTCGATTATAAGACTTCCTCTTGTCTAATGATCACTTATAGCTTTGTGAGACTTTCTTCCATTGGCCTTCCAAACCCCCATTAACGTTCTCTTTGCCATAACATCCTGTTGTCAATACTAAATGTTTACGCTCACCGGTTGAGTAGACCTCGAAACAGTGGATTCATGACGTTCATGTTTACTTTTACTTGACTGGATCCGTTCTCTATGTTATGAAAAATTGCTTGATGCTTGGAATTAAAGGATATAACTCCTACACTGGATACTTAAAACATCTATAATGAACCTTGTACGGTTTCATGTCTTAAAGGCCGTCATTCATGAAAACTTTTAGCTTGTTTAACTATTTTGCTTTATATCTCTTATTTAATATCAATTATAGACATTTGCTTTGAATGATTTGATCTCAGCTCACTTACCATTACATCATTATTAGATCAAGATTATGTTGGTAGCATGTCACTTCAAAAATTATTGTTTTATCGTTTACCTACTCGAGTACGAGTAGGAACTAAGCTTGGGGATGCTGATACGTCTCAAACGTATCTATAATTTTTGATGTTCCATGCATGTTTTATATCAATTGCCCCATGTTTTATATGCACTTTATTTCATATTATGACATTTATTGGACTAACCTACTAATAGTTGCCAAAGTGCACAATGTTCTTGTTTTACACTTTAATGTGTATGAATTATCAAAATTGGGCAAAGGAAACCTTGTTGGAGTCAAATTGGGACTTTCCAGAAATCTGTCTGAAAACTATTTTCAAATATTGTCACGTTCGGGCCTGAATACGATGTCAAATGGAAAAAGTCTAGTCGCGAAAGTTGCAGGGAATTTTCCGCCGCACGTTTTATACGCAAGGTTCATCTCCATCCGAGTTCGTATGCGGCCTGTGCAGGCCCGACAAGTCGGCTCAGCCAGGAAAACCCTGACCCGGCGGAGTAAACCCTAACACAATTGACGAAACTCCCGAATACATCTCCGTGCTCCGCCGCCACGAAACTCCGTTTCGGGGGACAGAAGGTCCTGTTCCGGCACCTTGCCAGGACGGGGAATTGCCCCCGAGTCATCTCCATCGACGCCACCGCCTCCATCATCGTCGTTGCTGCCTCCCATGATGAGGAGGGAGTAGTTCTCCCCCGAGGCTGAGGGCTCTACCGGTAGCTATGTGGTTTATCTCTCTCCCATGATGTGATCTTTATGTGATCATGAGCTTTGTAATCTAGTTGAATCCATAGATGTACTCTTCATTATCTTATATGCTACTTAAGTGGTTTTATTAATGTAATCTCCGGAGTCACCTTTGTCCCACGGTGCGAAAGTTGACAGTGTGCGCCCCGTGTGTGGCTCTTAGGCTAAAGATAACAGGAATACTTATCATGAGTTATTATTTGCGTTGGATGTCTCTATGAAATTGCGGTGTTTGTCTAGCACCTTCTAGGGCGCTCAAGTTGATAGTGTGGGGTTAACTAGACATGGGAATGCGACTTTAAGGTGTGCTTTTATAGCCCTACGCGGTGGATTGGTGTTCGTTATCCAACGAGAGAATAACTCAGAGTAGCATAGTGAAGAGGAAATATCTATGTATTCAATTATATTATTATTGTTGAGAGTGTCCACTAGTGAAAGTATGATCCCTAGGCCTTGTTTCTAAGCATTGAAACACCGTTTACAACCAGTTCTGCTACATGTTTGCTTGCTGCCATTTTTATTTCAGATTGCAATTACTACTTATAATCATCCATATTACTTGTATTTCACTATCTCTTCGCCGAACTAGTGCACCTATACATCTGACAAGTGTATTAGGTGTGTTGGGGACACAAGAGACTTCTTGTATCTTAATTGCAGGGTTGCTTGAGAGGGATATCTTTGACCTCTACCTCCCTGAGTTCGATAAACCTTGGGTGATTCACTTAAGGGAAACTTGCTGCTGTTCTACAAACCTCTGCACTTGGAGGCCCAACACTGTCTACAAGAATAGAAGCGTGCGTAGACATCAGTGCGCCACTGATAACATCACACCTATAAGCTTTTCCCTACTAGTGTGGCGATGCGCTAGGAGGAAGAAGAAGCAGCGGCGGCGAAGAACGAATGGCAAGTAAAAACATTATTTACTCCGTCGCACCCTTTTAACCTCAACACAAAAGAATCCGCACCGTTGATGCGAGATCGTGGGCAGAATAGCATATCCAGCCGTACCACGTGGCAGCCATGGAGAGCAACCGTCGCCGGCCACTCCGCCCACTACGCACGGGAATCTAGGAACCATCATCACAATCCCGGAAAAATAGTGCCCGAGCGGTCAAATCCAGTCCAAACGGCACCGCCCTTGGTCAGCGCTGCATCGTGGGCCCACAGGCGTGTCACGTCCCATCCGTCACAGCATAACGCACGCCACCACATGTCAGACAGCGCAGTCGCCGTAAGCGTCATCCCTGACGTCATTGCAAGCGCTCTGTTCAGAAAAGCATTCGAGTCCGCCCAACGCATATCGGTCACTCGATTGACTTGCTTGGTACTGGTCACTCGACCGTTCCTTCGACTGAGGCATATTACTCCCATCGGGAGCATATCAAAAATTTCTTCGACTAAGAATAGATGGGATAAAAAGATTTGAGATTATCCTCCATTGCAAGCAATAAAGCACAATCTCGGGGGCTACTCCCATCGGGAGCGCTGTCGCGCACCCGATAGAATAATGACAAAGTATCAGTCGACAAAAGACTCGACTCAGATCATATGCATAATTTGATGCAAAATCATACTCGAAAATTTCCCGAGTTGCGTCCGCCGCAAATAACCTCGGATGCTGCATGCATAGTGCAAAGGTAAGACCCGCTGAACTTTCGAGCTGGGCTAAGGACCGTTCCAGCAACGTTAATCCTTATACTTTCCGTGTACTCCCGCGCCCGCGCCCGAGCCACCATCCCCGACACCCCCCGATTTGCCGCCGCCAACCTCCGAGCTCCGTTCGTTGATGCCGCCAGCAGCTCCGCCTCGATCCCCTCCTGCCCCGACCTGATCTGTGACGGCCGAGACGACGCTGCCCCTAGCACCTGCTCTCTGCCCTCAATTCATCCGCTGCCGCCGACCCGACCCCAAAGCTCCGGCCGTCCCGCGACTTGACCGACGTAGCTCTGCACTAGCCGCACCTCCATGAAGGTCAAAAGAGCTGCTGCTCTCCAACAATCTGCTACTCCAATGCTCTCTCGGTATAACTGGTGCCCCACGATTAAACTTGATTATTACTCCTTCCGTTCCAAATTAGATGACTTCCATTTGTTTACATGTGGTTGTATCTAGACATGAATGCATCAGCTTGAACAGAAACAATCTGGCTGACTAGGTTGTAAGACATATTTTAGTACAGCTTGAAATAGTGGGAATCTGAAGAATATCATGTAGAATCAACAGGCAGGGTTATCATATATTCAGAATTTACTGAACTTCAGGACCACACAAACAGCACTATGAAAATCCAACCCCATGGTAGAGCTGATCATCTTTAAATTGTTGATTTAAAGATTTACGGACATTGCACAAAGATAAATACTACTATTCTAAAAAGGTTGAATGATGTTATAAGCCAGCGAAGTAACATAGATCAATCTGTCAATGAGCAATGAACCTAATGGACATTGCACAAATTAATTTTTCTGATCGGATGAAGGAGAAGGGCCAACAACATGAGTGTAGCCGTGGGTAAAGAATTAAGGGAAGAAACATGGGTTTCGGTCTCTTTCAGCTGTGTGCAAATTGTTGAGACTTGACAGCGTGTCACTTGCTTGTCATGGGGGTTATTTATCAGATATTGTGGAAATGATTACTTAAATGATTTAGTTATACCAATTTGTAGATGTTAATTGAATACTCCAATGTAGATGGGGAGTGGCTTCGATAAGGGTTCTCATGATAGTTTCATCATATGTGTGAGGATCTTAGTTACACATAATATCTGAAATGGCAATCTCATAATTTGTAACCCGCTAAATTTCGTGTGGTAAGAACGATGTTCAATAGACATTTTGTTTGGATCATTTTTGGGCATGCAACAACTACGAGAACCTATTTTAAAATTTTATATTCATTAAATATCAACCCATAGCAACGTGTGGACATATTTGGTCGATTATTAAATTTCATCGTCAGTTGCAGCGCACGGGCATTTTGCTAGTTTCCCTAATACTGCTAGTCACCGATGTTCCCCCACAAAAACAAAACAAAAACATGCTGACATCCAGGCATGGTAGCCTAGTCTAAATGCCGACGACCGAGTCTAACCGTCAGCGATGTACTTAAGTGTGGCTGCTCTGCCACATTCCTCAAGCTCAGGTGGCAACGTTGGGTTCTCTTGCTCGTTGCTCGGATCGGTAATGCATTGCACATCTACACGGCTGCCCCAAGCTTGCATGATGCACCACAGAGGGGGCCATCAGAGTCAGAGAGAGCGATGAGCGAGGCCGTGAGTGTGATGGCACACACACGTAGTCCAAAACTCAGGAAGCGCCTTGCCTTTATTTCACGAAAAAGATGGAACCGCGTTGCTGGTATATTTGATTTCAAAAATATGGTGTGAGAGAGCAAAATCACTAATAAAAGGGGTCATTTACGAAGGGAAACTGGGGAAACTGCTCGCATGGTCGTCGCGCGAAGTGTCAGATTCTCCCTCCACGTGGTACCCCGTGGGTGCTTACATATGTGACAAGTGGCAGCACGAGAGAGTTTTCCTGGAATTTCTGCTTCTCACTCCCGGAGGTTGTAACGTACATTTATTTTGAGATTCATTTTTTAAAAACGAAGAATTTTGAGAACCATTTATCCAATTTATGAACGGTTTTCATATTTGAGATCCTCGCGTCGAGATATTCAAAACTAGATCTCATGTTGATAGATTTTGAGAAACTTTTTTTGCTCATACTTTTTACTCCTATTTTGAGAACCATTTATCCAAAGTATATCTGTATACTTTGCACATGCACTAGCAGCTTGTACATCAAGTAGCAGCGTGGGTGTACATCTGGTAGCAACGTGGGTGTACATTCAGTAGCAGCGTGAGTGTACATCCAGTAGAAGTAGCAGTTTGTACATCCAGTAGCATCGTTGGTGTACATCTACTAGCAGCGCGTGATATACATCCAGTATCATCATGTACATCAAATAGCAGTGTGGGTGTACATTCAGGGGGACGTATCAGGTGGAAACGTGCAGATCCTGATAATCTGCAAATTTTCAGTATGTGCCGTTGGATCATGTACCAGTGGTTCAGATCTTGTGCGAGGCTCATCCCAGCCATCTTACAAAAAACAGCCGGCAGCCCAAGCTACGGATTGCAATAAAGCCCTTCACATATGTTCGTCCCGAGAAAACAATCCCGCTAGTACAGTTGCCTTCCGTTCCTGTACTTCCCCAGTCCTTCCGGTGCGGCTATGCCACTTACATGTTTGCTGTTCTGAGAAATTTGATTGTATAGGCTGATATGTTCTGTACCACTTCCTGTGACATTTTCCACAATATACTAAAATGATTTTCTTCATTTATAATATGTAAGTTAAAGTTAGCATCAGTGTTCTTGGCTCACACTGACTAGTAATTGTACCAGTGTAGAACTGAAGCTAATCCGTACAGAGTAATGCATAGGAATCTAAGTATTTACAAAGTGCATAAATCTTCAACCCAGCACTAGGCGAAAGCCTTGTCTTGACCTTTGGTCGGGCCGACAGCGGCGGCGCCCCAGCGTCGTGTGCCTTCTTGGAGGCGTTGTCGTAGAGCTCCGGTCTCGCCCTCATGGGGTTGTGACTCACTGGGAGAAATCCCAAGCTTTGGCGTGCCGAAGCGGGCGATGGTGGCGGTTACGTCACTACCTTCTTGGAGGCATCGCCTTGGGAGTCTACAAGTGGCTGTTTTGCTCGTCTCATCGACCGTGTGGTGGATGTCGGGGTGGCGACCCCGAGAGGTTGTGCTTGTGTGCCGAGGCGGCGGCCTCGGGGACCATCGCGAGTGGTGGCGCTATGAGGCAGGGCTGCATCTCGTCATGGATTGGGTGGCAGTGTTGTGCCGTTTGTGCGGCCGACTGTCGGCTCGGTCTACGCGTCCTAGAGAGGGCGGTCAGACTTTATGTCGGGGCGGCGGCCTCGGAAGATGGTGAGGGTGGTCTGCGCAGGGCGCGGCAGCTAGTTGGATGTCGGGACGGCGGTGATGTCTACGCACGCTTCTATTCTTGTAGACAGTGTTGGGCCTCCAAGTGCAGAGGTTTGTAGAACAGCAGCAAGTTTCCCTTAAGTGAATCACCCAAGGTTTATCGAACTCAGGGAGGTAGAGGTCAAAGATATCCCTCTCAAGCAACCCTGCAATTAAGATACAAGAAGTCTCTTGTGTCCCCAACACACCCAATACACTTGTCAGGTGTATAGGTGCACTAGTTCGGCGAAGAGATATTAAAATGCAAGTGATATGGATGATTATAAGTGGTAATTGCAATCTGAAATAAAAATGGCAGCAAGCAAACATGTAGCAGAACTGGTTGTAAACGGTGTTTCAATGCTTAGAAACAAGGCCTAGGGATCATACTTTCACTAGTGGACACTCTCAACAATAATAATATAATTGAATACATAGATATTTCCTCTTCACTATGCTACTCTGAGTTATTCTCTCGTTGGATAACGAACACCAATCCACCGCGTAGGGCTATAAAAGCACACCTTAAAGTCGCATTCCCATGTCTAGTTAACCCCACACTGTCAACTTGAGCGCCCTAGAAGGTACTAGACAAACACCGCAATTTCATAGAGACATCCAACGCAAATAATAACTCATGATAAGTATTCCTGTTATCTTTAGCCTAAGAGCCACACACGGGGCGCACACTGTCAACTTCGCACCGTGGGACAAAGGTGACTCCGGAGATTACATTAATAAAACCACTTGAGTAGCATATAAGATAATGAAGAGTACATCTATGGATTCAACTAGATTACAAAGCTCATGATCACATAAAGATCACACCATGGGAGAGAGAGATAAACCACATAGCTACCGGTAGAGCCCTCAGCCTCGGGGAGAACTACTCCCTCCTCATCATGGGAGGCAGCAACGGCGATGAAGATGGCGGTGGCGTCGATGGAGATGGCTCCGGGGGCAATTCCCCGTCCCGGCAAGGTGCCGGAACAGGACCTTCTGACCCCCGAAACGGAGTTTCGTGGCGGCGGAGCACGGAGATGTATTCGGGAGTTTCGTCAATTGTGTTAGGGTTTACTCCGCGGGGCTATTTATGGTCCAAAGGGCAGCTTCAGAAGGTTCCCGAGGCAGCCACACGTGGCCTCGGCGCGGGTCAGGGTTTTCCTGGCCGAGCCGACTTGTCGGGCCTGCACAGGCCGCATACGAACTCGGATGGAGATGAACCTTTTGTATAAAACGTGCGGCGGAAAATTCCCGCAACTTTCGCGACTAGACTTTTTCCATTTGACGTCGTCTTCAGGCCCGAACGTGACGATCTTTGAAAATAGTTTTCAGACAGATTTCTGGAAAGTCCCAATTTGACTCCAACAAGGTTTCCTTTGCCCAATTTTGATAATTTCTACACATCAAAGTGTAAAACAAGAACATTGTGCACTTTGGCAACTATTAGTAGGTTAGTCCAATAAATGTCATAATATGATATAAAGTGCATATAAAACATGTGACAATTGATATAAAACATGCATGGAACATCAAAAATTATAGATACGTTTGAGACGTATCAGCATCCCCAAGCTTAGTTCCTACTCGTCCTCGAGTAGGTAAACGATAAAACAATAATTTTTGAAGTGACATGCTACCAACATAATCTTGATCTAATAATGATGTAATGGTAAGTGAGCTGAGATCAAATCATTCAAAGCAAATGTCTATAATTGATATTAAATAAGAGATAATAAAGCAAGATAGTTAAACAAGCTAAAAGTTTTCATGAATGACGGCCTTTAAGACATGAAACCGTACAAGGTTCATTATAGATGTTTTAAGTATCCAGTGTAGGAGTTCTATCCTTCAATTCCAAGCATCAAGCAATTTTTCATAACATAGAGAACGGATCCAGTCAAGTAAAAGTAAACATGAACGTCATGAATCCACTGTTTCGAGGTCTACTCAACCGGTGAGCGTAAGCATTTAGTATTGGCACCAGGATGTTATGGCAAAGAGAACGTTAATGGGGGTTTGGAAGGCCAATGGAAGAAAGTCTCACAAAGCTATAAGTGATCATTAGACAAGAGGAAGTCTTATAATCGAAGCTATGCAAGGAGTAGTGATTGCCATGCAACGGATGCACATAGAGCTATATGTGTATGAAAGCTCTCCAATGGAACTAGTGGGGGTGCATCCAACTCGGTTGCTCACGAAGACCTAGAGCACTTTTGAGGAAGCTCATCATTGGAATATACAACCCAAGTTCTATAACGTAATATTCCCCACATAGTTATACTAGTAAAGCATGAAAACTCTCTCAAATGGAGCATAGGTGCTAAACATGAGCACAAATGATGACTATGAATACTGCAAGTGCTAAACATGAGCACAACTTTGATAAAGGATAGTAGTGTTGCCCCCCTTTTTCTTTATTCTTTTTTTTTCTTTTTCTGTTTCTCTTTTCGATGGCCTCCATGGCTCTTTTCTAGCAGGGGCAACACTCTAATATGATTACAAACTTTTTGGTACAAATAACTCATAATGAACAAAACATGATGTATAAAACTGTATGCCTCTGCCAGTGTAGCAGGATGTGCAATGATCTAGCGTAACATGGGTAAACCACACATCAGCTGTATAGAATCATGCAAAGCAATATATAAATGATAAATGACAACAAGTCATGTAATGTAAAATGGAAGTTGCATGGCAATATATCTCGGAACAGCTATGGAAATGCTGTGGTAGGTAGGTATGGTGGCTGTTTTGAGGAAGATGTATGGGTTTATGTGTAGGAGAACAAGAGGAAGTCCTCCCACGGGTTTTGGATGTACTGGCGAAGTATGCACAACTCTCAATGTGAGAAAAGGGCAATGCACAGCACCGAAGAGGCTAGCAAATTTGGATGGTGGAAGTGCCAAAACCGTAGCTTAACATTAGTCAAAAAGAACTCACAAGTTTATTGCAAACAACTAGCAGGTTCAACATTAAGCGCATGGTTAACATTTACCCCAAGGAGGGCCGTTCACGGCGGCACAAGTACCCCGTTAGATCCCTCGACCTTCACACACAACCTAGTTATTACGAACCACTTTTCAGACATGGAAAGCTATCAAGTCCAACTACACCTTCAACAATTTTAGTGTTTGTAGTACGGTGCAAGCTTAAAGACAATAATCCACTAATGATTTTAACTTAATTAACCAGCAAGCTTTACCATCTATTACTTAATACCTCAAAACGTTTGCAAGGAATCAGGTTATCAAAGTTCAATGATCTACAAGATTATGCAAGTTTTCATTATACCACTACCACACGCAACATTTTCTGAACCAACATATTAACCAAGCAACTCTCCAAACAAATATAAGTGAAGCAAGAGAGTACTTTCTACAAAAGAACTAATAGCTCTGACAAGAGGTACATGAAAACCAAGAGCTAGAAGCTAAACAGCGCGAAAATTGAATACTCAACAGATATAAGTGAAGAACAAGAGTATTCCAAGAAAAAGCGGAGCGTGTCTCTCTCCCAATCAAGAATGTTGTGATCAAGCTTATTGCAAAAATAAAAGTACAATACTGAAAATAAAAGCACACAGACGCTCCAAGAACAGCACATATGATGTGAAAGAATTAAAATATAGTTTCACTAGAGATGACCTGATAATTTTGCCGATGAAGAAGGGGATGCCCAAGCTTAGACGCTTGAGTCTTCTTGAAATATGCTGGGGAGATCCATGGGAGCCTCCCCAAGCTTAAGCTCTTCACTCTTCTTGATCCTATTATATCATCCTTCTCTCTTGACCCTTGAAAACTTCCGTCACACCAAACTCAAAGTAAATCTCATTAGAGGGTTAGTGCATAATCAAAAACTCACATGTTCTATAAAGACGCAATATGACTTGTTACTTTAAACATTAGCTACTGCCACTGATGTTATGTGAAGCTCTTCCACCCAAAAAAGAATTTCACTCAACACTAGTAAAAGAGAGAATGCAAAATAAAAAGGCATAATCTGTCTAAAACAGAACAGTCCGCAAAGACGAATTTTTTCAAGGCACTTACGACGCTCAGATCGAAAAACTCTAGACTAATGAAAGTTTCAGACATTCATAAAGATTACGCACAAAATTTTTCAGATTTAATTAACAATCTGGTGATTTTAGGAATTTCGTACAGTGAACAGCAAAAATCTGTTTCTGCGCAGCAATCAAAATTAAGCATCATCTTAACATTAGAGGCTACTCTTGGCACAACAATGCGAGAAAATAAAGATACAAAGGAGTTGCTACAGAAGTAAACACACCTTGACTCAATAAAAGAAAAATTGCAGAAAAATAAAATGGGTTGCCTCCCATAAGCGCTTTTCTTTAACGCCTTTTAGCTAGGCATGATTTTTATGATGCTCACATAAAGATGAGAGTTGAAACATAAAAGAGAGCATCAAGAAGCATATATAAAACATTTAAATCTAACACTCTTCCTATGCATAGGAGCCTTGTAAGAAAACAAATCAATGTAGCACAAAGAGACTAGCATAGGAAACCAAAACAAGTGCAACTTCAAAACTTTCAACATAAAGAGAGGAGACTTAATATTATTGAGATATATGAAACCGTGTCTCCCTCTCTCATAATGACCAGTAGGTCTTAAAGAAACCATAATATAAAAGCAACACAAGAGAAAGCTCAAAACTTTCATCACAAAGAGAGAAATTTAGTAACATGAAGATTTCTATAACCATATTTTCCTCTCTCAAAATAATTTTCAGTGGCATCATGAATAAACTCAACAATATAGCTATCACATAAAGCATTCTTATCATGATCCACATGCATAAAATTATCATTACTCTCCACATAAGCATAATCAATTTCATTAGTAAGTGAGAGTAAAACTATCACAACCATCATTGTAATCATCATAAATTGCAGGCATAGTATAATCATAATAAACTTTATCCTCCATAGTAGGTGGCACCAAAATACCACTATCATTATAATCATCATAAATTGGAGGTAAAGTATCATCAAAGAAAATTTTCTCCTCAAAACTTGGGGGACTAAAAATATCATATTCATCAAAACCAGCTTCCCCAAGCTTAGACTTTTCCATAGCATTAGCAATAATGGTGTTCAAAGCATTTATAGTAATAACATTGCTACCATCATGCAAATAATTTTCCATAGGTTTTTTAATTTTCTCTTCAAAAGCATCATGTCCTAATTCAAGATAAATTTCATAGATCTCTCTAATTTTGTTGTTTTCCATTAAGCCTAACTAGTGAAATAAAAACAAGAAACAAAAAGATATAATTGCAGAATCTAAAGGAAATACCTTCGAGCACTCACACGTCAGCAACAGTGCTAGAAAATAGCTAAGTAGCTGGAGGATGTGAGTACCTTTTACCTTACCTCCCCGGCAACGGCGCCAGAAAATAGCTTGATGTCTACGCACGCTTCTATTCTTGTAGACAGTGTTGGGCCTCCAAGTGCAGAGGTTTGTAGAACAGCAGCAAGTTTCCCTTAAGTGAATCACCCAAGGTTTATCGAACTCAGGGAGGTAGAGGTCAAAGATATCCCTCTCAAGCAACCCTGCAATTAAGATACAAGAAGTCTCTTGTGTCCCCAACACACCCAATACACTTGTCAGGTGTATAGGTGCACTAGTTCGGCGAAGAGATATTAAAATGCAAGTGATATGGATGATTATAAGTGGTAATTGCAATCTGAAATAAAAATGGCAGCAAGCAAACATGTAGCAGAACTGGTTGTAAACGGTGTTTCAATGCTTAGAAACAAGGCCTAGGGATCATACTTTCACTAGTGGACACTCTCAACAATAATAATATAATTGAATACATAGATATTTCCTCTTCACTATGCTACTCTGAGTTATTCTCTCGTTGGATAACGAACACCAATCCACCGCGTAGGGCTATAAAAGCACACCTTAAAGTCGCATTCCCATGTCTAGTTAACCCCACACTGTCAACTTGAGCGCCCTAGAAGGTACTAGACAAACACCGCAATTTCATAGAGACATCCAACGCAAATAATAACTCATGATAAGTATTCCTGTTATCTTTAGCCTAAGAGCCACACACGGGGCGCACACTGTCAACTTCGCACCGTGGGACAAAGGTGACTCCGGAGATTACATTAATAAAACCACTTGAGTAGCATATAAGATAATGAAGAGTACATCTATGGATTCAACTAGATTACAAAGCTCATGATCACATAAAGATCACACCATGGGAGAGAGAGATAAACCACATAGCTACCGGTAGAGCCCTCAGCCTCGGGGAGAACTACTCCCTCCTCATCATGGGAGGCAGCAACGGCGATGAAGATGGCGGTGGCGTCGATGGAGATGGCTCCGGGGGCAATTCCCCGTCCCGGCAAGGTGCCGGAACAGGACCTTCTGACCCCCGAAACGGAGTTTCGTGGCGGCGGAGCACGGAGATGTATTCGGAAGTTTCGTCAATTGTGTTAGGGTTTACTCCGCGGGGGCTATTTATGGTCCAAAGGGCAGCTTCAGAAGGTTTCCGAGGCAGCCACACGTGGCCTCGGCGCGGGTCAGGGTTTTCCTGGCCGAGCCGACTTGTCGGGCCTGCACAGGCCGCATACGAACTCGGATGGAGATGAACCTTTTGTATAAAACGTGCGGCGGAAAATGCCCAGCAACTTTCGCGACTAGACTTTTTCCATTTGACGTCGTCTTCAATCCCGAATGTGACGATCTTTGAAAATAGTTTCCAGACAGATTTCTGGAAAGTCCCAATTTGACTCCAACAAGGTTTCCTTTGCCCAATTTTGATAATTCCTGCACATTAAAGTGTAAAACAAGAACATTGTGCACTTTGGCAACTATTAGTAGGTTAGTCCAATAAATGTCATAATATGAATAAAGTGCATATAAAACATGTGGCAATTGATATAAAACATGCATGGAACATCAAAAATTATAGATACGTTTGAGACGTATCAGGCGGCCCCGGGATGAGGTGCTCGTTGATGTGGCACGCCTTAGTGGATACGAGGTTGAGGTTCTCGGCTCTTCTATGGCGTGTCCGTGTGTTTTCTCGCTTGTTTGTTGCTGTGAAGTCGAAGCTGCGGTGACGGATCTCGGTGGTGTACGATGACCGACGACAGGAAGCGGAGCTCCCCGGAGAGTTGGTTTCTTCATCTACGTTGTAGTGTCCCGTATCTGCTCCTCCCATAGCAGTTACGACTTCTTCGCTCCGGCAAGGGTGGAAGGCTAACCGGGTCTTTGCGGTGTGGTTTTGTCGAGGTTGTGTGGGCTTCTCCCCGTGGTGTTTGTGTTCGTTGTATGGTTTTCGCCCGGTTTCTCCCGCTAATAAACCGGGCACCTTCTTCTTAATTAATATAAAAGACAAAGTTTTTGTCTTCGTTTCAAAAAAAAAGTTAAAAGGCATAAATAAAGCATCCTGTCTCCAGCACATGTGCTTTACACTTCCGAAACCATTGTCAGGAGTACGAACTGAAAAAAAATCCTAGATTCAGATGCTCCACGCCTACAACTTGCAAATCGAACGAAGAGTCTTGGTGCTCGACGAGATGGACGACGCTATTTCCTAAGTTGGGCGCATACAGGTAGGAGGCGACGGCGTGGACCAAGTGCGCTCCGGCGACACAGGAACGAGGCTTCAAACAGCGTTGAGCAAGAACCTAATGGCGCACGGAGGCAGAGAAATGAGGCTACGAGCTGCGACCCAGATCGGCGCACGGAGGCAGAGAAATGAGGCTACGAGCTGCGACCCAGATCGGAGCTAGCTGGTGCGACAGTTGCGTGCTGGACTAGGCTTGCTGGGGCACCATAGCCATGGTGCTCGCCCGCTCAATCTCAGACGGTAATGGGGATCTGAGTGATTGGAGAAGAAGGGGATTTGGTGTACTGCTGTATCATCCTAAGGAGATAGGGATGGAAGAGGCAGCAAACAGATGCCTAGGGGGGTTTCTAGAAATTACATGGTGGTGGAAGCAGACCACAAGATCTGACCGTTCCTAGCTAATCCGACGACACGGAAGCAAATTTTCAGATTTAAAGGATGTTGTCCATTTTCAGGCGATACGTTCCCGTACATTTAGTAGCAGTGTGGTGTACATCTTACAACATTAGCAACGTGTACATCCAGTAGCAGCGTAAATGTACATCTAGTGGTGTACCCGTGGTGTACATATTGTGTACACTCAATTCCGTATAGCTTGTACATCTCATTTTTTTGGATTATGTGTTCCTTGCGCGTGCGCTACCGCCTACCAGCTACTAGCTCATGTACGCCCAACGATCAGGCTTCCTGCTCGCGCGCGTACACGAAAAGTGTTGTACATCCGATTGCGCGGGGCCTGGCCCTGTACATCCGGTCGCACGCGGGGCTTCGCCTGCTTTGACCTGTACGCGTGGGTCGCGGGGCTGCGTATGGCACTCGGTTCGACTGCCTATCAAAATTGGTTTTGTCCACTTGACCGGATCCAGGTCCAGCAGTCCACCACGTGGTTCCCTTTCCTAAGGACTAGTTGCACTCGTGAGAGAGGCTCGAGTATCGGTCGATTGATGCGTTACTTTTTTTTTGAGATGTCTAATGCTTTTAAATTCCATCAACTGCCACCTTAAAAGCCCAAGCACTTGAGGCTGAAGCTCGAACCAACTTTAAAAGCCCATAGGTTGCGTAACCCAGTCCGACTCGAGCACCAGCTCTTTTCCTTTTTTATGACAGTGGTGTGATTTTATTATCTTCTAGTACTATTTATGCCTACTGCAAAGATGAAGGACAAACTAAACCTGGTATAACATGAGATCATGACCCATTGAAACCAACTCTAGTGAAGCATGACTTGCTCTCGCTTTGTCGCTCTAATGTATGATGTTCTGATTGAATGCAACTTAGTGGTTACTTCTCTTATGTTCATTCGTTCCTTTGGGATCAGGCGTGTACAAGAAAGAGCGACTTGCATGAGTGATAACAAGCATCCATAGAACACGTTTTCCGTTGTAATGTTTGCTTGGGTATAGCACTCGCATTCTCCCAGGAGACGAGCATCAATGATATGTAGTATATGATCTGGATAGTTCCTCTCCACAAAGTTGACCAAGTTGAGTTCATTCTGAAACATAGGATCTGTCGGTCTTTTACCAACCAGCATCTCTAGGAGTACTATTCCAAAACTGTAAACATCCCCACTGATGGACGCCAGGCCACTTTGAGCATACTCTACCAAGAGAGAAAACTGCAGCAATTAGTACAGTGTAAAGTTTATGTTGTAAATAACAGATCATACAAAAAGGGAGTGTGGGAATTAGCATACCAGGAGCTATGTACCCTATCGTTCCCTTCAGTCCGACTGAGGTATTCGAACTTGAATGTCCAACGAGACTCGCAATGCCGAAGTCTCCCAAATAAGCATTCATATCATCGTCAAGAAGGATATTTGTTGGCTTCAAATCACAATGTACAATCTGCCATTCACAGTCGTGGTGTAAATAAGCCAATGCATCGGCTATACCAACAGCTATGCTTGCTCTTTGAGCTAAGCTCAAACATTTTGAAGAACCACCAACAGATTTGCAATGCAACCATGTGTCCAAGTTCCCCTTAGGCATGAATTCGTAAATTAGAACTTTGAAAGCATCACCATTATTGTCGATGGTCGAACATGCTGTTAGGATGGGTAGAAGGTTCCGATGTCGAATGCTTCTCAAAACATCGCATTCCGTTACAAAACTTTTGTCTGCACATTTCATGTCAAGGTCAAAAACCTTAATGGCCACTTGTATTTTAGCTTGAGTTAACTTTCCTCTGTACACTGAACCATAGCTTCCTCTACCGAGGAGTTTTGCCTCTGAGAAGCTTCCTGTAGCTCGATCTAGATCCTTGTAAGATACTCTTGGGAATTTCTTACCAAAAGAAAGCAAAAATAAGTCTGTTCTTCGTGATGCTTTCTTCCCCCTGATTATAATATAAGTTAGCATTACGAGTGACATGATGCCAAATAATGGAATCAATGCTCTGACCAAATAGTACTCTATCTCTGATCTCCGAGAAACAGCAGGGCACGGGGGCATGTGGAGATCCATCACACCTCCGCAGAGGCGCCAATTGCCCTGAAGTGAAACAGCTGTAGCATTTCCGAGTACTCCATTTCCCGGTATTTCTCCTTGAAGATCATTATATGACAGGTCAAGATTGTCGAGGGACTCTAGTCTGTTTAGAGCTAATGGGATGGTGCCTGACAAGTTGTTATTGTGAAAGATTTAGCATAGTCAGCAGGGTCAGGTTGCCAAGAGTAACCGGGATGTTTCCCGTCAGAAAGTTTTTGTCCATTTGCAGAGTCACTAAGCCGTAACATTGGCCCAGAGAATGAGGAATCTGGCCGGCAAGCTTATTTGATGAAAGATCAAAAGTAACGAGTTTCTGAAGGTTATCAATCTGAAGTATGTCACCTTGGAGATTGTTGTGGCCAAGGTTGAAATATGTGAGATCTTCGAGGTTTCCGATGTTCGGTGGTATGTAACCTTGAAGATTGTTAGAGCTAAGGTCTAGCTCTAAGGGTCGAAGATTTCCCAAGCTGCTGGGTATAAGGCCCCCGAATTCATTTTCATTTATATACAGATATATCAAGTAACTTAGGTTGCCAACAGAGCATGGGATTGGACCGGTGAAGCTGTTCGTACCGAGATTCAAGTACTGAAGGCTTTTTAGTTTTCCAATCCATCCGTCAATTGTACCACTTAAATAATTTTGATCTAATCCCAGTTTAGTTAATGCATTGAGTTTTCCGATGCTCTGGGGTACTTGTCCTGATAAGCTGTTCCCAGACAACAGAAGGTGTTGAAGGCCGGGGGATAGGTTGCCAATGGACTGGGGAACTGATCCCTGCAGGTCATTTAAAGACAGTGATAGTATCTTTAAAGAACGACAGTTTCCCAAAGCATTTAAGAATTCCCAGTCTCTGTTTTTCCGTGCTTCAAGATAGTTAAGCTCAAGGTTTAGAATAGTCAGGTTTGAGAGTTTTCCAAAAGAAGTAGGGATTTTCCCAGTCAAAAGTTGGATGATAAATCTATAAGTTGTAATCATAGAGCATTGCCTAGTGAAGCTGGGATGGAACCTTCAAACGAGTTCCTACCCAAGGTAAGGTTTGTGAGTCTTGGCAGAAGGTCGCCAATATTAGGCGGCAATGCCTTGCCAAGCATATTATACTCTAAGTTTAGAATCTGGAGAGAAGCGGAAAGATTCAAGATGGCATGTGGGAATTCACCTGAAAGGCTGTTCTCGCCCAGATTCAAGGTTTTTAGGAAGGTCAGGTTTCCAAGAGAGGGGCTGATTTGGCCTTGTAATTTATGGCCGGTGAGGATAAGCGACTTGACACGAAACGGTCGTGTCGTGGTGCAGTTGACACCATTCCACCGACAGAAGTGGATGGTGGTGTTCCAGTTGTTTAGGGCTCCCTGAGGATCGCTGGTGATGCCCTGCTTGAACGCGAGCAGCGCGTGCAGATCGACGCTGTTCTCGTGGATCGTTTTTCCATGGACGTTGCCCACTCCGTTGCAGAGCAACAGGAATGGTAACAGCAAAAACATGGCGAGTTTCGCCGGTTGCTTGGGAGAGCGCCTCATAAGGCACACGTCACCTGCAAAATGTAAAATGATAAACTTGGTGGCATGTCATGAACTGCACGTTTACTGGCGGTGTATGTACGCCCATGCTGTAACCAGCTACGAACAAGCTTAGAAGCTTGCCGACGATACGTAACTTGAGCAAATGGTTAAATTTCACCCGCAGTTCTGACAGAAAGGCACGACAAAAGACATAATTTAGGGAAGAGAAAACGCACCTCCGACCGGCAACACGGGAGCCGTTTCTGCCGGGTGGTGGTGTATGAGCTGTGATTTGGATGCTCAGCTGGCTGAGGTCCCAGGGGTTTAAAAACACACTTACAGCGTCCTCACATCCACACAATTGCATCTCATCTGAAATTCTCACGCCTTATCTTAGCTTGACCGCGTCGCAGCAAAGACCTGGAGTCAGTCAACCTTTCGAGCAACCGCTACTTTTCACCGCTCGTCGCCAACAGCCGTTGTCGCTGTTTGAGCTGGACAAAGTTGTTGCGGCACGTCCAGCCTCGAATCCCACAGGTCCATAGCTAGTCCGGCTACATACTTTTCTGCAGGAACCCGACAAAGATCTTCTGCAATGATGTGCGACCTATCTCGAACGGTTTCGATGCTGACAAACATCAGCATGTGGAATGGTTTACTGGTCTAAGGTACTGAATATTTCCAATTGGTTTTGGTTCGGTTTTTTAAAACGATTTTTTTTGAAACGATTGCTTCGGTTTTTTATGTGGCGGTCAGGATTTCGGAATGTATTGTGTGGATATCGATCGTGTCTCGGTTTTGTTGGATGCATTAGCGGGTCAAGTAAACTTGTATCTATTCGGTATGGACGACAGTGCCATGTACGAATGCCGTGGCTTCCACGAAGGTTATGCTGATGGTGAACATATATGGTGATCCTGTTGGAAGAAAACTCTTGCTGACAAACATCAGCATGTGGAATGGTTTACTGGTCTAAGGTACTGGATATTTCCAATTGGTTTTGGTTCAGTTTTTTTAAAACGATTTTTTTTAACGATTGCTTCGGTTTTTTATGTGGCGGTCAGGATTTCGGAATGTATTTGTGTGGATATCGATCGTGTCTCGGTTTTGTTGGATGCATTAGCGGGTCAAGTAAACTTGTATCTATTTGGTATGGACGACAGTGCCATGTACGAATGCCGTGGCTTCCACGAAGGTTATGCTGATGGTGAACATATATGGTGATCCTGTTGGAAGAAAACTCTTGCTGACAAACATCAGCATGTGGAATGGTTTACTGGTTTAAGGTATTGAATATTTCCAATTGGTTTTGGTTCAGTTTTTTTAAAACGATTTTTTTTAAACGATTGCTTCGGTTTTTTATGTGGCGGTCAGGATTTCGGAATGTATTTGTGTGGATATCGATCGTGTCTCGGTTTTGTTGGATGCATTAGCGGGTCAAGTAAACTTGTATCTATTCGGTATGGACGACAGTGCCATGTACGAATGCCGTGGCTTCCACGAAGGTTATGCTGATGGTGAACATGGTGATCCTGTTGGAAGAAAACTCTTGCGCCTGCACCATGTAAGGTTCTATCGGTTTTTTCTATACATACCCTTCGTGTAAGCTTCTATCGAACAAGTAGATATTTCTGTGTTAAATATCGGTCAAATTTCCGTGCTTTCGAATCAGATGATTGGCGATGTCTTCTTAAATTACTACTTGCGTTTGTAGATCCATACTTTTTATGGTAGCGCATAAATAAATATGTTATAAATTATTTTAAGGTATATATTTCGCCACATTTCAATGTATATGTAGAATTTATTTGAACATTTTAACTTCAAGTTATATTTATTTATTTATTTTTTTATAAATCCCAGTTTCGAGGAGCCTGAAATCTGAAGCACCGCAAGATGAAGCAGACTACTTGGCCCCGGCCCTAACATGAATCCTGGATATGTCTCTCCTTGCGACTGTATTATTTGCACTACATGATAGTGGGTTCACCATAGGAATCGCATATACTCCGACCAGCAAGCTAAGCACAAGATCTAGCTACATATACATATATACTCCCTCTGTTCCAAAGTAATCCAAATTACTTGACATGTATTTGTCTAGTAACGAATGTATCTAGACACTAAACAAGTATAGATACATCCATATTTGAACAAATACAAGTCAATTAATTTGGAATGGAGGGAGTACACCGCACGTGAAAGGACAACTCATCCTACGTGCGAAGCCGGCAAGAAAACGATGGTACGATACAAAACACTGTTGTATCCTAGCTAGAGCATGCACCTGACAGTCCGTATATGCAATCATGCATGCATATGCAGCGCCATCTTTTGCGAGGGCGCCAATATGAGTTTGGCCTCGCTCAGCACTAGATCTTGGCCGATCCATGTGTGTTATGTAAGTGTGTCCTTTGGTGGCTGACCTAACTGGTTGGATGGGCTCAAAAAGCTCGAAGGGAAAACAAGTGATTCGCCAATAATAGTGGTGCATGCCGTGTTGGAGAACATGCAGAGACAGCTCGGCTGCGCGGGGCACGAAAGGGCCATCACAACAACTATAATCGAGCCTGTGGCAAGATGGTCAGGTGGATGGTTGTACCCCCAGCCCACCAGAGTTCAGACCCTAGCTTTGACGCTGGTGTTTCTCATTTAAGGCGGAATATTCTTCAGTGGAAGGCGACGTTCCCGTCGACAGCGAGGCGCCCGTGGTGACTTCGTCAATCTCAAGACTCGGCCCGCCGACTCAGTCTCTCGGAGGTGCTCATAGGGGTAGGGTGTGCGTGCATGCGTTCATAGGGGTGAGTGTGTGCGCTTGTATATGAGCGCCTGCATTGTAATGTGTTTCGCAACAAAAAAAAATCGAACACGTAGACTAGATTGCCTAACTTGTTTATTATTTACTCCCTCCATTTCAAAATACTTGATACTTGACACAACTTTATTTAAATATACATGTACCTACACAATAAAACATGTCTAAATACATCCATATTTAGAAAATCTATGTCAACTATTTTAGAACGGAGAGAGTAGTTACTAGTTACCGAAGGGTTGCATTTCTTATATTGATGTGTTATCCTTCAAAGCAAGGACTAGTGATGCGCAAGTTATACATGTAATCTTTGTTGTTGCTCTCTTAGTCCTTCCACAGTATTTTAAAATGTTCAACGTAACATATTGAAAACTTTGCAATGCAAAGGTTGCATGCATCACCGATGCACAGACCAATGATATTTCTGCTTAGAAACTAGAATGTTTTTCATTTTCTATTTTACGTCCAGTGAAACTACAATATCATCTTATCTTATATCTACTAATTGGAGGCACCGTAAAAGCCTCCACGTTAATCCTCACAGCGAAACAAAATTAGCCGTACGATCTTCCTAATTAACGATCCAGATTATTAGATCGCTAAAAGTTCTGGGGTTGCCGTCCACCAATCTCCACGTCTGCCCGAAGCCATCATGCATCTCAAATAGAGAAAAAAAAACAGAAAACTAGGTCGTCGCCGCTGTTCAGCGCTCCGCAAGATCTGCCGCCGTCTTTCCTTCACATCCGTGTCCGTGGCCAACAATGCCTCCTGTCCTGCCGACTTTCCCCGAGCCTTCTCTGTATCGTGGAGAGCCCCAGCCGAAAGATCAGAGTAACCTGCCGCCGTATTGGTCGATCGGTCGCCCTCTTCCCAGCTTTGCCCAAGCATCACGTACGTACGTAGCCATTCTTGCTGACCGCCGGAGGCCCGGAGAGGCATACATATGGAAATATCGCCTTTTCGTTCTTGATGCCGCAGTGCCCTAAGGACGTGTAGACGCATATGGAGCAGATTAAATACATGTAAGTATTTGTTTCATAGTTCAATTCTTGATGTAGATTTATGCATCCACCAAACTATCTTACTACGCATCAGCTTTGTACGATCGAAGGTGAAGTCAGTTCTCAGGGCAAAGTCATGATCCTGCATGTATGCACGTACAAGTTGCTAAGTGCCTGATAGAGTCTCTCCGCTGGTATGTATACTAGCCGACAAGCGCACCCACTATTGAGGTTCTGTCACTAGCCTAATAAAAGTTAATTGTACGGTCCCGCACGAAAAGTTGAATTTACTCTGGGTATATAGAATATTGCGTAGTACAGCTGAAAAAAAAACGTTTCGCCAAATCAATTTGTCCAGGAAAAAACATTGTTAATGCAAAAATTATTCAAAATCTCATGCAATTTTTTTTAATGCATTAACTCCCATGTATTTTGTTTTGTCAACCGGTCTTGGCAGAGGGGAGGATCCAAACCATCTATCTTAGTTAAGAGTAGGGCTTGGATCTTATACACATACACTGAAAACATGCTTATAATTTAGTTTGTGTACTGAATGGATTTTTTTTTTGTTCTGTGGTTTACGTATGGGAGCTCCATAGGTGATTTACGTATTACTCTCTTTCTTTCTCTTTTAGAAATGAGAGTTCACTTTGTTTTACTTTTTCAGTAGGTCCTAAAGAAATTCCCCTAGCTAAGCAGTGTTCTGCTCTGTTGTACGAGAGATGCATGGTGGATTTTGGGAGATTTATGCAGCAGTCTTGAATTCCTTCACATTGCACCGATTACGTGGAGACCATTGAGGTGTAATGATGTATCTTTTTGAGGGGCATGACTATGTGCTGTTAAAGGTAACAAGATTGTGATCATCATGTGGGAGAGAAGCCAAGAGTGCGTGGTACGTATTGCTGTGCATAGACTAACAAAATGAATTGTCTGTTAATGCTGCAACAGTAGGCTGGTTATCTGTTATGACACAGTTGGAGACGAATTTTAATTTTTAAGAACTTCGAGACAATAATAAAATAGATTAACCTCCACAGCAGATTTATTTTTGGAATTTCGCCGAGCTATAGAGAGCACAGGGAAGTTTCCTAAATAGATGCAAATAATGAGTTCTAAGAGCAGCAAATTAGTCAAGAGCTGAAATTCAAAGCTTATCTTGAGTTGTTTTTATAATGAATACCTGAAAGCCAACGAACAAAATATGCAAACACTGAATGCATTGGTGGTTTTTCTTCTCTATTGTTGAACCCTCTTTTTATGAATCGTATTACGAGATCTCTTTGGATTTGCTGAGGAGCACACGATACTTCATTCCGTAGTATATTCCAAAATTATCTGTCTGAAGTCAACTTCTCTACTACGTCGCCTACTCATTATTTAGGTTTTTTCAGCGTCCCCTACAATTCTAGGTATTCAGTTTGTACCACTCATCGGCGAGCGATTCTGAGAATGGCCAATTAACTCAAATGGTTGGCCTCAGGTATAATATTATACCAGAAATTACAGAGAAGGTGTACGGGTGTAAATTTTTTCTTTGTACATTTAGGTCATTAGAGAAGCGGACTATGTTTCCAACATATCATTTTGATTATATTAGTAGTACTAATTTATACCAAAAGTCTATCTCAATATTAGTTTAATTGGTTCATTTCCATGTAGTTGCTCTTTTGGTCGAAAGTTCAGTCAATACAAATGAAAATGAAGATGTAATAAAGCGAAATATATAAATATTACAAACACGTGATTCAATTACCTATAGAATTAGTAGTAATTCACGTTGTGCTCTTATACTCAAACTACGAGTGGACTGCATCCGTACAAATAGGTGATAGGTTTACTAATTATGTATTTCAGGTTGAATGTAGGTTGACCTGCACATAAGGCGGTTCTGCTACGACTAAAGAGCAGACTCTTCCTTCTTTCAAAATTTCAATCTATTGTGATGCATAGTTTCAGTCTAAAATTTATGTCAGACAATGTTTAATCAACGTATTTTTTTGGGACCTTTCTTTCCAGTTCAGAAAAATAATGCTAACTAGTGGATATGTTATTTGTTTTCTCCATTTTCCATGTTTCAGGTTTATGTTTTTCGTACAAATTTACATTACTCCACTCCACTATTCATGTTCTCAACCAAACTTACCTACGTTCATCCATAATGAGGCGAGGTAATAAGTAACTGACAACTGAAGTGCTGAGCGTTGTAGAAGTAGATAGATGGTCTAATTTCTCATTAGTATGTTGGTCGAAGACAGATAACCAGATAAAATTTTGAAATTTTTGTGTTGAGGAATTTAAAATCAGCCATTTGGTGGACGTCTTAAGTTATTATTTTTTTGCCAAATTATGACACAACCATATGTATATTGATCCGATATAAATTATATAGCAAGAAGGTATTGATCCAAGCATATATGTCAAATTCTCAATTATAATCACTATGGCATCCAATCAAGTAATCAAGACAAAATATACATTTTTAATGGTTTTAATGGTTCCTATAATCTCTAATCGTAAGAGTATTCATATAGAATAAGTGTGCCTAATACTTCTATTGTTACGTGTTTCCTCATATAACTTGCCCGTGCAATTGCACGGGTTGACGACTAGTAAGAACTAATTGAAAAGATACTTACTTGCATAACCACATGTCCTGACAGCGGGACCAACTGTCAGAAAACTCGTTAACGTCACTAGTAGAGAAAAGCCTTTTAGTGGCGCACCATTTTGAAATTCTGTGGCACACTCGCAAATTTGCTGGGTGCGCCACAGAAGTCTAGTCACTAAATTTTTATTCTGTGGCGCACCGAGCCCGTGCGCCACAGAAAGACCAACTTTCTGTGGCACACCCAGCCCGTGCGCCACAGAAATAGCTCGGCAGTACACAGCAGAGGCATTCTGTGGCGCACCCACGCCTGGTGCGCCACAGAAAGTGGTGCGCCACAAAAAAAATGCGCCACTAAATTATAAAACAGAAATACAGGTATATTTTCATTTTGCTGTACAAATACAGGTATATACAGGATTTATACAAAATACAGGTATATTTGACAGGTATATGAACAGACAAACACATTAATCACTATGTCATCACACATATTACTTAGTGCCCGAGATATATACACATAGTCACAAAAGTGCCGAATGTTTACACAATTATTCATGATACAAACAAAAGTTCACTGCCTAACTAGGGTCAAATGTAGTACATCGGCGATGATGGTGAGCAAGAGCGCGCGGGAGCATGATCATGGAGTCCTCTTCTTGAGCGGCGCCGGGAACGGTAGATAGCCTTCTTTCGTCCTCCACTCCCTGGTGTCATTCTGCGCCTCTAGTCGTTCTTCGATATCCCTCTGACACAACCCTGAAGATGGATTGGGATATATATTGGTTAGTGATATAAATAGAGTATAATTTATTCATCTAAGTAGAGAGGCAAGACAATCAATCAATTGTGTCATGGTTGGAAATCATATGGCTATCCTATTTGGGTTTCAAAGCATAGCATATATATAATATATAACCCTACACATGCACTTCTACAAAAAATACACTAGTAATGCTTAGCAAGGCTTTCTTTTATAATACATCCTACCTCTGGGGTAGTGGTAGGACTGTCGAGGTATTGGTAACGCGGAACTACTAGAAGTATTCATACGTACCGTAGAGGAGGTGGGGAAGAACGTGGAGGGTTCCAGTGACGGGATTGCACACACGATTTTACCCAGCTTCGGATCTCACGACGGTGGCGAGATCCTACGTGCTGCTATAATTCACTCAAGGCAAATATGTGTACAGGTTACAATGAGGTTGTATGCGTTGCCCTAAGGCTGCTGGAAGGCTGGCTTATAAAGGCGCCAAGCCTTCCCCTACAAGGAAAGCCTTAACCGACCTAGATCACGAGTCCTAGACTAACACGGTAACAAACCCTAACTTGCTCCCTAAGGCGAACGCAGCCAGGCCTTCGTCTTGGACTTCACTAAGCCAGCCCAGAGCTTATCCTTGCGCCTAAGCCCATGAGGCCTTCTCCATTAAGCCCTCCGGCTTTATCTGATGGGCCTCCTGGTGGGCCAGGTTTTATCCACCGTGGCAGGTATACCCGTTCGGCATAACCTCCACAGTAGTCCCCGGAAAGGTTTAAGTTCTTCGTTTGCCGTCTTTGTGAAACACGGGCTTTCGCCTTTGTGCAAGGCGGACAGAAGAGCTTGGAGCATTCCAAAATGAGACATTCAGTCTGCCTTAAGGATTAAGCCGAACTCTCCTGCACTTGAACAATCTGGCAGAAAGATTCTGTCAGCGTCGAGTCTTGTCATGACGTCACCGCAGTCAAAGCCAGTCCACGACAGTCTGGACAGCAGAGACGTTGTGCCCATTACTGCTATTTTCCGCACACGATCTCCGAGGCGTGCGGGGAAGATGCCCACTATCTGACCGTTGCGGGACGCGTGGCGAAAATCACGCGAGCGTTATCTCACCGCACTAATCGCGGCGCACGGCCCCCATAAAAGGGAACTGATTTTTCCATCGGTCATTTCCCTGTTCATCGTCCTCCTCGCACCCATCCCTCCGAACTCCGGCGAGCTCCACCACCACCACCTGCGCACCCACCCATGGAGAGCTCCGATGCAACCACGGGAGCGGCAACGGCAGCGGCGTCGGCGGCGGCGGAGGACAAGATCTGGCCATGAGGGGATCGAGCACCGCGGATGCATCTGCATCTCGCGCGGCGGCGGCGACAAGTTCTGCGGCCACCTCCATCGAAGCAGAGAAGAATGCCCAGCCCTCCGACGAGGGCGATGCGGCGGAGGCAGAGGAGAGGGAGAGGAAGCATCATCCCGCAACTGGGCAGCTTCCACCATCACCGACGCGGACCTCACGCAGCTGCAAAAGGAGGGCATCCTCCCACCACAGGAGAACTGCCACTGGCGGTCAGCGTACGGCCACCCTGCTCCAGATCCCGCCGGCGATGAACGAGTGCTCCTCGTCTCACATCTCCTCCGCGGTTTGTCTTTGCCTCCGCATCCTTTTTTCCAATCAGTCTTAGACTACTATGGCCTTCAGCCTCATAGCGTAGGCCCCAATAGTATCTTGTACATAGCTGGCTTTATGGCTTTATTCGAAGGATACCTAGGCATAGAGCCCAGCTTAGAATTCTTCAAGTACTGCTTTACTGCAAGCGCCAAACAGAGAAGGAAGAACTGCTTTCCTTAGGAACAGTTAGCATCAACCTTCGTAGAGGCAGAGACTGGTATCCTAAGGCGCCAAAAATAGATTCCATTAAAGGCTGGAATAGCTCCTTCTTCTACTGCAAAGACATGGCGCCAGTAGGCAAAGACATAGGACTTCCTCGCTTTTCTCCTTTGCCTGCGGAGCCCGCCTTTCTTGGGGCGAGAAACCACTGAAGGTCCTTCCTGACAACCTCCGTCGCATGCAAAGGCGGATTGAGTATTTGACAAAGACTGCTGTGCCCAAGCTCACGGGCGCAGACACCATCCTATGTTGGTTGTCAAGGAATCCAGCCTTTGAAAGATCGCAAAGGCTCATGTGCCACTACACGGACCAGAAGAAAGATCCCCTCCGTGTTAGTGAGAGTGACCTTACGCAAGACGCCCTTGTGTATCGCTTTAAGAGGATTGCCAAGGAAAGGATCCAGCTGACAGAGCAGCGTCCTATGTACACAGCCGCCAACCCAGCTCCAAAGGTAAGGCATTTACCACTACTGTTTTTATACTTCCACAATGTTTGCCTTACTAACACCACTTTTGATTTCAGCTCGCCCTTTTGCCGGATAATCTGCTGGCTCCTTTGTTTTACGTGCCTGAAGCGGCACCCGAGCCCCAAAGACTCGGAAACGAAAGGCTTCAGGAGCCACTGCAGCAACTTCAGCAGCAGAAAGGCGGAAGCGTGAGAAAGCCATCCCTGCTAACGCCGAAGTGCTCGACATTGAGGACGATGAAGATGCGGCCTTTAATGCTCCAGTACAGAAGTAAGCCGAACCTCAATTTCTTTAGTAAGGCGAACAATGTCTATGAATGTTATCTTATTTTGTATGTGATTTGCAGGATCAAACCAACTGCGCCTCTTAAGAGGAAGAAAGTAATTTCTTCCAGGCAAAGAAGACTGAGCCCTCTCCAGCCATCGCTCCCCCCACTCCCTCCGTTCAACAAGAGACAGCCCCAGGCCCATCTGAAGATCATCATATAGATCTGGACTCAGCCGTCTTACCTGATAAGACGGAAACTGAAAAGTTGGCCAGGGCTGCCGCTGCTGGGAAGGCGGCGGTACTTCAGTCAGAGGAGCCGAACGAGCCCATTACTCGTGAGGCTATCCGCAACATGGTGAAGCAAGAGCTCTTTGACGACGAGGGGTACATCTTACCCAACATCGCCGCCATGCTTGCCGATGAGAAGGAGCGCAACGAGCCGCCTCCGAAGCTAAGGCCAGTTGGTCAAACATTGACCATATTAATCTGGAAGACAATTGTGACGAGCTGTACGTCACAATGAAGAAGAGCTACAAAGCCTTGAAGGCCATGATGCAGGTAAACATTCCGTCTTTATGTACATACTAGTCCCCGGGCATTACGTTGTGCTTTGACTAAGCCGACGTAATGGCCTTTCTTTAATGTGATAAAGACTCAGTCCCCAAGCCCATTGTAGCCATACCTTATGCTTTACCTTTCTTACTTACTACTACCCTTGCCTTAGCAGAGCAGTGAGCAACTTACATGCGATCTATGGTACTCACTGAGTAACCAAAGGCAAGTGCTCAAGCAAGCCGTCGCCGAAAATAAGGCGAACAAAGGTAAATGTTGTTCTTTCACATGCAATGTGACTTTAGTTCATTTTAAGACATAAGATGCTCAACACATGCAATGTGTGTTTGCGCAGCTGTTGTGGCGAAGGCAAAACAGATCGTCAGCGAGACTGGCGATATAGAAGTGGTAAGGCGGGAAAATGCCGCCTTGTTTAAGCAACTGGAGGAGAACCGAAAGACGGCCGAGGCCAATCTTAAAGCCGTCCAAGACAGCGCCGCTGAAGGCAGAACACTGAAGGCAGAACTTTGAAACTGCAGCGACAGGCTGAAAAGGATGGGCTCCTAATCCAGAGCTTACAAGGTCGTCTTGAACGCCAAGCTGATGAGAGCACCGCCATTGACGAGAAACTGCTAAGTAAGTCTCTCTTCTTTACTTCTCGCACTTTCTGTCACTTTTCGCCTTTATTCAAACAGTTCAGTGCGCCTTAATTTTTTCCATTCCTCCCTTCCTCAGTTCCAGCTGGATTTGGGGAAAGGCTTACCTCTGAGACGCGCCTGGAGCTTATCTTGGAGTGTGGCGAGATTGTGTCAGGGCTGTATGCTGCGGGAAGAGACGTTGTTGCCAACATCTTCCCAAAACAGCTGCCCCAAGTGACAAACACCAGCAACTTGCTGCCACTTCTTCAGAACTGCGTCCCAGAGGTGGTGGAGCGTCTTCGCTCAGCAGCTAGAGGCGGAGCAAAACTTGCTCTAGGACTTGTTCGCGGCCACTACCCCGAAGTCAACATGTGGCGCGTTATCAAGTGTTTCCCAGCCAAGGACAGAGACGGCAACGAGCTCGTCAAAGAAAAGGTCTATGCCTCTGTCTCTGGCTTTGCCTCAGCCGTTGCTGAGATGGTAGACTTGTCTATCTTCTTCTCCAAGAAGCCTGTGCCTCCCCGTCCTGACGACGTGTCTGATGACGAAGCCGAAGCCCCACCACTGGCAATGGCGATGAGTCAGAAGACGGAAATGAAGAAGAAGAAGAAGGCGAGTCTGAAGCTACGCTGGATCCATCCAAGTCCCCTGTGTCTTCGCCTCCTCAGTCCCCTGCATAAGATGCAGGAAAAACTTTGCATTAAGCGTGTCATGAAAGATGGCACAAAAGACTTGTTAAGTTATGTTTTGTAATGGCAGGAGCCTTTTTATCTGTTGAACATGTTTGTTTTGCACGCATGCACTTATTTTTAAAAGGCTTGCAAACTATGCTCCTTATCCGTCTTCAAGTTTTCTGGCTTATATGCTTTAGCCTTTTCGTATGCTGGCAGAACCTAAAGCACGGAACACTTCGCTGGCAACAGGGTTAGTAACCAAACTGTTTAAACACAGAAACGGCGCCGGCTTTTGGTGCGTAAAGCATCTACTAAGACAAGCCAGCATATACGCGATCAGATAAATACTCTTAGACGGATGCAATTTTAATTTTTGTAAGGCCTTAAGGCAAAAGCATCATGTGAGTAACCACAAGCACGAAGCCAATTCGGGTTAACATTGATATTTTTATCGAAATATATGATCAAATGGAAATAAAAGACGGCGAGAACTCATGCATAAAAATAATTGAGGGAACCAAAGACTTTTATTTCATAATCATATATGGTGTGATTACAATAGAATTGCTAAGTGTAAAAAGGACGTAGCTGCTCAATGTTCCAAGGACGTTTCGTCTCCTTGAGCGCTGCTTCTTCGTTCCTTTTCCTTTTGCGGCCTCTTTTCTTTTTTCTCGATATCACGGAGGTCCACAAGATAATATGCCCCGTTCTTAAGCGCTTTGCTGATAACGAAGGGTCCTTCCCATATGGGAGATAGTTTGTGCTCCTTTTGCTGAACAAGGCGAAGCACCAAATCGCCTTCTCGAAACGATCTCCGTCTTACCTTGCGACTGTGGTAACGCCGCATGTTCTGCTGATAAATGGCGGAGCGCTGAAGCGCTATCTCACGCTCTTCTTCGAGAAGGTCTAAGCCATCCTGTCTGGCTTCTTCTGCGTCTGCTTCAACGTAGGCTGTTACACGAGGTGTGTCGTGCAGGACATCGTTGGGAGTACCGCTTCAGCGCCATATATGAGAAAGAAAGGGGTATAGCCTGTTGCACTGCTTGGAGTTGTGCGTATGCTCCATAAGACAGCAGGTAATTCTTCTACCCATGCTCCAGCTGCTCTATGCAAAGGCACTTAATCTTGGCTTTATTCCCTGTAGATTATACTGTTGGTTCGCTCAACTTGGCCATTCGATTGTGGATGAGCCACAGATGCTAAGTCCAAACGAATACCAACTTCACCACAGTACTTTGCCAGTTCTCCTACGGCGAAGTTTGTCCCATTGTCCGTAATGATACTGTGGGGGACGCCAAATCTCGTTATAACCTCAATGACGAACTTCTTGGCTGTTGCCCCATCAAGCTTTTTTATGGGCTTAGCTTCAACCCACTTGGTGTATTTATCCACCGCAACTAAGAGATGTTTGACGCCGCCTCGCGCAGTCCTGAATGGACCTACCATGTCCAGTCCCCAGACCGCAAATGGCCACGTGATTGGATGGTGCGCAATTCCTGGGCTGGCATCTTTGGCTGTCTTGCATACTTTTGGCATCCAACGCATTTCTTGACGAGTTCTTCTGCATCTTGCTTTGCTGTGAGCCAGTAGAATCCATGTCTAAAAGCTTTGGCGACAATTGCTCGGCAGAGGCATGATGACCGCAACATCCACCATGGATCTCTTCTAGTATCTCCTGTCCTTCTTCCGGCGAAACGCATCGTTGATATACACCTGTGGTACTCCGCTTGTATAGCTCTCCATTTATTATTGTGTATGCCTTAGCTCTGCGCACAACTTGCCGCCTTAAGACTTCATCCTCTGGCTCTTCCTTGTTAAGGAGGAAATTTATGTAGGGCTGTGTCCAGTCTGGCTTACCAGCATGACGGAAACAGATGCGAAGCCATGGGGTCATCCTCATCTCCGCCTTTAATAGACGGCACGTACAGGTGCTCCAAAAATATATCGGAGGGCACCTTCGATCTTTTCGAGCCCATTCTGGCTAAGGCGTCCGCTGCTTCATTTTCCTCCCTTTTGATATGCTTGACTTCTAAGCCGATAAAACACCGACCAAACTCGTCTACCGTGCGTCGGTATTCAGCCATTGTAGGGCTCTTCGCGTCCCATGCCCCTTCTAACTGTTGAACAACGAGGTCTGAATCGCCATAGCACAAAAGACGGCTAATGCCCAAATCCTTTGCGACGTGCAATCCATGCAACAGAGCCTCGTATTCTGCAACATTATTAGTGGCATTGAAGTGTATCTGCAAGACATAGCACATCTTGTCTCCTTTAGGGTTCTTCAGTACCACGCCAGCTCCCGATCCCTGCAACATTTTGGAGCCATCAAAGTGCATAACCCAATATTCTTCGTCAGGGAGGGGAAGTTCATCCATTGCTTCCGTCCAGTCTGCGATGAAATCAGCTAAGGACTGGGATTTGATGGCTGTACGTGGCTTGTACTGGATATCGAAGGCTGCCAATTCAATTCCCCACTTAGCCACACGTCCAGTGGCATCGGTGTTGTTTATAATGTCACCCAATGGCGCCTTACTGACTACCGTGATTGGGTGCTCTTGGAAATAATGGCGTAATTTTCTGGCTGCGAAGAAAACTCCATAAGCCAGCTTCTGATAGTGAGGGTATCGTTGTTTGGATTCGGAGAAGACTTCGCTGATATAATATACCGGCCTTTGTTCCGGTAGCTCCTTTCCCTCTCCTTTCGTTCAACAACAACCACTGCACTAATAACTAGGTTGGTAGCCGCCATGTAAAGTAGCATCGGCTCTTGTGGTAGAGGAGACGCTAATATTGGTGCTGAAACTAAGGCGTCTTTTAACTGTGCTAAGGCTGCATCTGCCTCTTCAGTCCAGACGAACGTCTTAGTTTTCTTCAACAACCTGTATAGGGGTAAAGCTTTATCCCCAAGCCTACTAATAAATCGGCTTACAGCTGCTGCAGATCCTGCGAGCCTTTGGACATCTTTAAGACAAGTAGGCTTTTTGATGTCCATGATAGCTCGAATCTTTTCTGGGTTAACCTCAAGACCTCTTTCTGAAACAATGAAGCCTAAAAGTTTTCCTGCTGGGACGCCAAAAAAGCATTTTCCCGGATTTAGCTTCATGTTATATTTTCTCAAGTTATCAAAGGTTTCTTGAAGGTCAACGATGAGATCGCCGCGTTTCGCGACATAACGGCAATGTCATCGACATAAGCGTGAACATTGCGGCCTATTTGATCGTGTAGGCAACGTTGTATGCACCGTTGGTACGTTGAGCCAGCGTTTTTAAGCCCAAAGGCATAGTTATGTAGCAAAACGTTCCGAAAGGTGTGATGAAGGAAGTCTTAATTTGGTCAGACTCCTTCATCTTAATTTGGTGGTAGCCAGAGTAAGCGTCCAAAAAGCATAGTAATTCAGAACCTGATACAGCATCTACGACCTGATCAATTCGCGGCAATGCGAAGGGGTCTTTAGGACAGGCTTTGTTTAAGCCGGTGAAATCTATGCACATGCGCAAGTCTTTCACGTCCTTCTTAGGTACTAATACAGGATTTGCTAGCCAATCTGTGTGGATAACCTCTCTAATGAAATTAGCGGCACTAAGCCGAGCTACCTCTTTTCCTATTGCTTTCTTCTTCTCTGGACCAAGCGACGAAGACCTTGTTTTACTGGCTTGGCACCTTTGGCGACATTAAGGCTGTGCTCGGCAAGTTCCCGGGGTACTCCTGGCATGTCTGATGGTGACCATGCAAAAATATCCCGTTGCTCACGGAGGAACTTGACGAGCGCGCCTTCCTATGCGTCACTGAGGTCCGCCCTATGTTGTCGTCTTGCTTGCATCGGTTCCAGCACGATCTTCTTCGAGTTTGAGCTGGCCTTGAAAGTGACATCCGAGCGCAAGGAGGCTTCTTACCATCCGGCATTTCATTGGTGTTAACTTCTTTCTTGTACTGCTCAGCTCTTCTTGCTGATGACTGCTTCTGCTAAGACGGCGTTTCCTGCTTCGCATTCCTTCGCCTTCTTGAAGTCGCCATTGACCGTGATGACGCCGTTTGGTCCAGGTATTTGAGCTTGCTGTAGATGTAACACGGGCGTGCCATGAATTTGGCAAAGGCTGGGCGGCCAAAGATTGCGTGATACGCACTTTTGAATTCCACCACCTCAAAGGCAACTTCCTCAGTCCTATAGTTTGTTTCGTCACCGAAGGTGACGTCTAAGACGATTGTTCCCATAGAACTGGCCTGCCTGCCTGGCACTATGCCGTGAAACTTGACTGTGCTATGTTTAGCTGTGTCTCAGAAAGGCGCATGCGCTTTAAGGTTTCAAGATAGAGGATGTTGATGCTACTCCCTCCATCCATAAGCACCTTAGAAAGCCTGCATTGCTGCACAATTGGGTTTACAACGAGCGCGTAATTCCCTGGGTTCTGTGGAATATGATCAGGATGATCGTTGCGGTCCCATGTAATGGGGTGCTCGGACCAGTTGAGATACTGGGGAACCGCTGGCATAGTGGCATTGAGTTCCCTCCAGGCTGCCTTTTCCTTTTTGGCCGAAGGAGTGGCAAGGAAAGTACAAGGCTTGTTTCGACCCTTGGAAACTTGTTGCTCCTCTTGTGCTTTGGCTCCTGATCTTCCGGCTCCGAAGCACTTTCCTCGTTGTCCTTCTGCTCTTTCTTGTCTTTACGGTTCTTGCGCTTGAACTGTTTTGCCTTGAAGCCAGCGTCCGGATCCTTCTTGATATCATCGTTAAGGCGGCACTGCCTGTTGGTATGGGTGCATTTGCCAAGCTTGCTATGATGGGCACAAGGTTCATCTTTGATGTCGTCATAGGTGATTTTAATGGGTCTTGACCCTTGACTGTCATCGCCTTCTTCTGCCATCTGCTAGCCCCGCTCTGGCCACCCTTCTTATTGGCAAAGGCTACCTCCTTTGATGGTCCTGGCGCATCGTTGGCTTCTTCTTTTTCCGGCTTTGATTGTTGTTTCGCTTTTCCGGGTTAACAGCTATGTCCATGCGCAGATCGCCGTCGTCAGCTCGAGCGTCGTCTTCTGCTGCAGCGTAATTGTTCGCGCTGTCTAAGAGCTCGCCGAGGTGTTTGATGTTTTGGCTGGCTAACATATATCTCATCATGTTGCCTTTCTTCAGGCTGTTCATAAAAGCATGTATGGCCTGGATCTCAGAAACGTCTTCGCATGCATTCTTTGTCTCTGTCCATCGAGCTATGAAAGCTCTGCTTGACTCCCCCTCCACTTGAGCGCACTTTAGTAGATCTGAGTAAGCCTTTGGACGTTTGTATGTGCATGAGAAGTGTTGCATGAATGTTTTCTGCATGTCTTGCCAATTGTGGATACTCTTTTCTGGCAAAGTGTCGATCCATAACCGGGCCGTTCCCTCCAACATGAGTGGAAGAAAACGTACAGCTGCATTGTAATCACCGTCATTAATACCAACGGCGTGGATGTAATCAGGCAGCCATATGTCCGGTTTGTCAATGCCATTGTACTTGTCCACAATTTTCTTGACATTGCCTAGCGAGGATGGGAGTTGCACCTTGCGAATCGCCGGTCCAAAGCAACAGGGCCCAGGTAAGACTCTCTTTGGCCGCTTTAATCTCATCGAGACGGATGCGGGCGTCTGAGATATGAGTGTTTTCCCTGGCTGGCCTTTGTTGGATTGGCTACGCCTTGGCTCCTCCTGACGGCTTTGGCGATGAGGGGAGCGGGAGCGAGATCGCCTTTGAGGCGGATCTCTGTTGCCCTATTTCCTTCGTCTCTTGCCCGTGCTGCGGGCGGAGGTGGCATGTTAAGCCGGTCACCCCACGCCGTGCGTCCTTCCCCTTGTCTTGATCTCTTTCACGGCGAGGCGGATCATCTTCTTATGGCGTGTGTTATCCTTTGCCGGTGGTCGTCCTTGCCTTTGTCACTATGGCGATTGGACCCAGTCTTTGACTCATCCCTGTGTTTGTCAGGAACTTTGTCCTTCCTAGGTCTTACCCTTATTGCCATGGCTACTGGAACCAGCTGGTTCCTCTGGATCTCCACCGCCGGCAACGGCTGTCTTGCAAAGACGCGTGTCGTCGCCAGTTTTGAGTTTGAGTCCGCCTTAGCCTGCTGCTCTACCGCCTTTTCGATGAGCATTTTAGAATAATGGTGGCGCTCTTCAATTGGAACTGCTTCGTCTCCCATGATTTCCCTGGCCGCCTCTAGGTTTTTGGCCGGGGTGGAGAAGAATATGACTCCATCAGGGTTAACTCTGAAAGAGTATTTCTGCCAAGGCTTTAAAGGCTTTTGGGCAGAAGTCTTCTCGAAGTTTCCCTGCAGATCCCGATGCAGAAGAGGGTCACGTATACTTCGTATTTTGCGGAATTTCTCAACATCGCGTCACGCTGGTACTCTTCCTCTTCTAGAGCCTTTCCAACTAGGATTAACTCTTTTTCCTTGTTCAGGAGGGACAACTTATACTTGATGTTGACTTCAGTCTCAGCCAGGAGCGCTTTCCGTCTTTCCTCAAGTTCAACTGCGGTTGGATTTGGTCCCAAAGGTGTTTTGAGAAGCTCCAATGCGCGCATGTGTTCCTCCTTTGACCGCTCCAGGTCTTCTTCAATAGGCGCCGGGGGAGGCCTTTTAGGGTCCAGCACATCCTCTGGCTTTTCCGCCTTGTCACCAATGTGTTTGATGCTAGAGGAAACTTCAGCCTCGTCTGGCTTAGCCGCGGCCGCACCATCCTCAGAGCTATCTGTGCCGGGAAAGTCATTAAGACTTCGTTTGGATCGGATGAGCCATAGCCTCGCGCGGCAACCTGTGCTGCAAGTCTTCCTCCTTATGCTCATCGAGATCTGAATCTTCCGCCATTGGAGCGGTGCCATCAGATCCGGCTTCTGAGTCTGCTCCTGTCTGTAAGGCAGGTAATATTGACTCAGGGTCAGATTCGGCCGGCTTAGGGCCAGATGCGTCAATGACACCGACAAAGCGAGAGGCGGGCTCCATAAGCTCATAAGAGCTGGAGCAGAATCGCTTTGGGTATCAGAGTCACTCAGATCGCGATAGACAAAGGCCTGATCCGATCTGTGTTGTTGCTCGATTGCATAATCGATGGGGTGGTGGGTGGGCCAAAAGGCGGCGGATCCCCTGGGGAATCCATACGCCTCAGCCGTAAAACCCATGAAGATGTTGATGGTGCCGAAGGGGACGACGAAGCTTGACACCAGTGCGTCGTTTGCTGAGACGTAGGACCGTCGTCTTCGATGCACCCAAAGTTGTTGATGATGCGGGCGCGACCAACCGCCATAGTCTTGCCGATCTCGCCCAATGCTCCCGCCTGAAACAAAACTCCCGACGCCTTGGGCCCCACGGTGGGCGCCAACTGTCGAGGTATTGGTAACGCGGAACTACTAGAAGTATTCATACGTACCGTAGAGGAGGTGGGGAAGAACGTGAGGGTTCCAGTGACGGGATTGCACACACGATTTACCCAGCTTCGGATCTCACGACGGTGGCGAGATCCTACGTGCTGCTATAATTCACTCAAGGCAAATATGTGTACAGGTTACAATGAGGTTGTATGCGTGCCCTAAGGCTGCTGGAAGGCTGGCTTATAAAGGCGCCAAGCCTTCCCCTACAAGGAAAGCCTTAACCGACCTAGATCACGAGTCCTAGACTAACACGGTAACAAACCCTAACTTGCTCCCTAAGGCGAACGCAGCCAGGCCTTCGTCTTGGACTTCACTAAGCCAGCCCAGAGCTTATCCTTGCGCCTAAGCCCATGAGGCCTTCTCCATTAAGCCCTCCGGCTTTATCTGATGGGCCTCCTGGTGGGCCAGGTTTTATCCACCGTGGCAGGTATACCCGTTCAGCATAACCTCCACAAGGACCCTGCCTTGTTCATGACATCTTCGAGGATGATCGTCGACAACTGTAGAATGATGCGATGTAAGTCTTGTCTATAATCAGCATCGGTGAGAGCATCCTCGCTTTTGGTCCATTCTACGAGACTAGATCGAATCCTCGTTTTCTCGGCATCCCGGACAAGCCCTTTAAGGTGATGGAGGGCGTAGAAGGCCTCCTTCACGCTGCCAGGCAGTAGCTTGATGCAATGGAATCCGTTCCCATGCATGAACTTGTGTTTGTTGTCCTGCGTGAAAGATTCCCCCTTCTTTTGGAAGGGGCCTCCCTTTTGGGCATAGCCCTCGAGAGTCTCATCGAGAAGACCCTTTATTCTGTTGTAGTTCCTCGGCTTGCATTTATTCCCCGAGTCGAAATAAGTGGCAATGGACCACCTCGGCTTAGGACGATGAGTGCGCAGTACTTGTCCCTGCTCAACACAATTGAAACGGAATGTTGGACAAAGGATCAGCAATGGAAGAAATTTACAAGAAGGCATAAGATACGACGACGGCGAGCGGATGTGTACTTACTCATAAAAGAAAGGCAGAAGAAGGTTGTTCTTCCTCTTGTTGGTCAGCATGAGCCTCTGGAGGTACTCCGTGGCCATGGTCCGTGTCCTTGATCCTTCCACAAGCTGGTTGTCATGCATGTAGTAGGGATCCACTATCGCGACGTACGGGGTATCATCTCTCCTGATCTTCATCGCCACATCGAGCGCATATAGGCGGACCAAGTTATAGTCCAGCCGTCTGGAGTGAAACAGGTTGAAGATGTCCTCGTACGCTATGAAGAACACATCCGCGGGGGCTTCCTAGACGAAGTCCACCTCCTTTGGCACCTTGACCGCGAACACCGGGTAACTCGGCTGCTTGTCTTTAAGAAGGAGGCTCTCTAGATGCAAGATAGATTCTTGCAAAGAAATCATGGGTCCTTCTGTAAGGCGGAGCAAGTCCTCAGACAGTATAGGTTTACTAGCTTCATGAACTCGGGTCAAGCCATCCCCACGGGTGGTATCGTGTCTTCACGACCCCGCATAATCTTAGGAGCTGGCTGGCTCGCAGAGGCGTTTGCTCCTTTTCTCTTCCTGTGCTTCTTCGCCTTGTTCTTCATCTCTGGGGATGGTTCGGGTGCACTGAACCCCGCGTGAACCGTCTGGTGCAGTGTGCCAGGGCTGAAAATGTTACCCGGTTTGACTTGAGCTTGATGATCGCCGGCCTCCGGAGGCGTGTCTTGAGATAAACCCTCGAAGACCAGGCGCTGCGTGCACATGTCGTGGGACGAGGAGGTTGACCGCGTTGATCGCGGAAGGGTTCTTCATCCACAGGAGGCATGTACAAATCATCCCTGCAGGCGCCAGTGTTGAGGAAGTCATCGACGTTGACATTATCATCATCATCGCCGTCGTTGGCACCAAGTTGAGGGGCAACGGCTTTGTCCTAAACATAAACAATAGCACATCCGTTATTAGATATAAAGGGAAGTCGGGAAGTCGGGAAAGTCGGAAAGTCAGAAAGTCGGGAAGTCAGGAAGTCGGGAAGTCGGAAAGTCGGAAAGTCGTGAAGTCGGGAAGTCGGAACTAACCTTGGACTATTGCGGTTCAGACGTTCCCAACAATTGTTTGTGGCGGCTGGTGGCGGCGACAACCGGCGGTAGCTTCCAGCGGCCGGTGGTGGCGGCGACCGGCGGTTCCTTTCGGGTGGTGGCGACGGCTGCCTGTGGCGCCGGTTCATCCGCAACAGCTTTTTCTGGCCGCCTCGACGAGGGCCGAACGACCGGGGGCCGGTGCCTCGAGGTGGCGCCGCCTGTGCGCTTGACCCCATGAAGACCATCCCCAAGACAAACCTGGGTCTTCGGCCATTCCATCATCCACTTGGAGCATTCTCCAAGGACCATGTGTTTCTCGGCTCCCGGAGGTTGCATGGGGGGGTCGATGTCATGGAACTCGGGCACTACCTCGGTCACCGTGACTTTCATCACGACCTCGCTCATTCTAGTGTTGTGCATATCGCGGGTCGAAGGTTGTACGATAGTGGCCGTTGCGACTTCCTTCAACTCGCCTCCGGCCCCCACCCTATGTAGGAGTATGCAAGGCATGTCCTGGGAGTCAACACATGTTGGGCATCATGAGATATGACAGTCATCAAAAGCATAGTTATAGAAGATGCCGTGGACTAACTAATTAGTTACCTTGGTGATGGCGTTGAGCTCGGCTAATGTCGAGACAAGGGCGCCGGTGCCGGCGACCGGCCTATCATTCTCCGGCCGCTCGTGTGCATTATCATTATTCTCCGGCCTATTAGTATGTTGATCCACGGTAGGGGGCACCTGTGGGGTCACTAGGACCGGCGACACGTTATTGCTGGAGTTGCTGCCGGTGTAGCTGGGCACGTGTATCGGCCTCTTTTGACCTCCCGCATGCCAAGCAGTTATCCCCTCCAGCAATGCAGGGGGTAAGAAGCTCCGGAGCTTCTCGTCCACCTTCTCGTCCACTAACTTGTCCACCGTGCTGGAATCCACCTTTTCGTGCTCTAGTGTCTCCGGCTTCCTCCTCTCCTTTCTCGTCTCGGTGTCCGTGCTGTAGTACTGGAGGAACTTCACGCTCGTACCAAAGCCGGTCACACGGCCAGCTGACGTCGGCGGCTTTGACTTGTCCCTCCCCTTGTAAACGTTCATCGCCCTGTTGAAAGTCGTGTCCCACGGCTCCGTCGACCCCTCCCGGGACGACGGGCCGGCCTGAGCCTCAGCCTCCAACTCCTTCTCCTGCAGACAAAGGAAATTAAGGTGAACCCACGTAGAAATCAACACAATTGACTTTGAGATATCCAAGGTAATTAAGTTCCTTACCAGCGTTTTCTCGAAAGCCAGCACATCGTTATTGTCGGTAACGAATTCCCCCGTCCCCGGCTTCAGATAGTAGCATGACCGAACAAAGTTCCTAACTTGCTCGTCCGTGATTTTATGCCACGGGTTCTCTTTTCCAAGTCTTGCAACCTCGGCATCCTCCTTGTCCCAAACGGGCTATTTTCCTCGGTAACCGCCGCTTCCCAACCGTTGGTTACCTAAGTTCAGTTCCCGCATATCCTTCCCCCACTTGGTCCATTTTTGAGCCTCCGGAGATTCTAAGGACAACTTGAATGCCTCGAACTCTTCTTCGTCGAGCATCGGCTCTTTGGCACTTATCTCCTCCCAGCTAAGACCCTTATCAATCTTTGCCTTCACCCGGTTCTCCAGCTGCTCAAGGCAGTGCTCATCTTCGTGATGGCTGCACTGTCCACCTTTTTGTTGAACGGCTCCGGGAACTTGTATCGTTGGTGAAGCTTCGTGAGGAGGGTTTGGACCAAAGCCTCATTGTCCTTGCTTCTGAGGTCCTTCCTGTTGATCGGCACGGTTTCCCGGAGGATGCACCCTAGTTGCATGCTGTACCCGCAGGCAAGGGCCTTAGGCCAGTGGTTGGCCACTTGAGCTGACCTCAGTGAACTCGTCTGTGACGTCGGCGACCGCTTGCGGTGTCCGGTCCTTCCTCGGCTTACTCGGCTTCTTCTTCTTCTTCTGAGCGGTCGGGTTACTGCCACCACTACCATCCGTGTGGTCGCCACCCCCGACATCCGTGGGGTCGCCACTGGCGACATCCGTGTGGCCGCCGACATCCGTGGGGTCGCCACTGGCGACATCCGTGTGGCCGCCGACATCCGTGGGTCGCCACTGGTGACATCCATGTGGTCGCCGCCATCGGTGGTGGTGGTTTTGTCCTCATCCTCTATCTCATAGTCAGCATCGCCGCCACGAGCCAGTTCGGCGGCCTCCGCCTCCTCCAACTGCTGGGACATAGCCCAGAACGACTTGTTTTTTTTCTCTAGCTTCTTCTTCGACGCTCATGTTCTTAGAAGGGCCGGGCGCGTCGGCCGACATGTTTGCACTGCATTAAAAAGAGGCAAAAGTTAGTACAACAAATATAAGAAAAACGTCACTTAATTTAGTACTGGATGGGTGCGCCACAAAATTATCTAGTACAAAATTTAAAAAGCTGTGCTGCTGAATCTTGGCAAACTCACTTTTTTCAACTTTTTTTCTTTAAAATTTGGTTCAAAAACTTGCATTGTCTCACACACAATGTATATTCAATTCATACATATTCAATTCATTGACTCATACATATTCAAAAATACATATGAAGGCTTGCATTGTCTCTCTCACACACACACACACACACAAATTAAATACACCAAAAAAGTCTCTTCTTCGTCTCGGTTCCGAGCTAGTTTCTCTTCTTTCGCTTCTTCGCGGTTGAATACTTTAAGCCGGGCACCTTGAGATTTCTTCGCGTGAACGGACAACCTTTAGTAGGTAGGGAGGTCTTCCTTCTTTGTGTACTAGTAGTAGGCATGTCGAAGTACTTGTCGAATTCCTCCTCGATCTTCGGATCGCTTTCCAAGTCTTCCTCGTTGGCGTCTCCTTCCATTCCGATGATGCTCCTCTTGCCCCTCCTCACGACAACACGGTTAGGCTTTGACGGGTCGGTAATGAAGAAGCATTGCTCAACTTGGCTAGCGAGTACCCATGGCTCATTTTTCGCGGAGGCGTTCTTCGATTTGGCATCGGGTATTACCATGGTGGTGAAATACCGGCCTTCTTTGACGACGTCCTTGGCCCATCTCACACGGAACATTGGCACCGACTCTCCACAGTAGTTGAGGTCCCATATCTCCTCGATCCTTCCGAAGTATCTTTGCTTGACAGTAGCCTCGTCATCGCCGTAGGATAGCATAGTTACTCCTGAGTTTTGATATTCGCTATTCTTGTCCTTTTCCTCGGTGTAGAATCTGAAACCGCTGATGTCGTACGACTGATAGGTCCTTACGTTGTGCCCGGGGCCCCGTGATAAGGGGAATATGAGTTTTTATCTACTGTAGATGGCGTTTTGCTCTTTGCTAGATCCAGTTGCCTTTGCTTGAACCAACGTGTGAAGCTGGAGTTGTGCTCTCTGGTTACGTCTCCCTTCTTCCTCGGCTAGCCCAGATTGATGTAATTCTTCTCGATTAAGCTTCTGTGCTCTTTCACCCAAGGTTCGATCAATTGTAAGTGTTGTAGCGCGACCCGGTGAGCCCTGTCGAAGTCGTCCTTTCGACCATGAATGCCGACAAAGAGTGAGAGGGTGCCCTCGCGGTGACCATATCCATTGAGCCTGCCGAGGTGTTTCCTCCTGGGCAGACCAACATCCTGGTTCTCGTGCTTAGATAATTCTGGCAGAAGGAGATGCACTCATAGGCTAGAAAGCCCTTGGCCATGCTTGCGTCTGGACGGGCCCTGTTGCAAACGTATCCTTTCATGACACCGTTCATCCTTTCGAACGGCATCATGTAGTGCAGGAAAGTCGGCCCGAGCTGCCTAATGACACGGAGAAGGAGATGCACGCAGATATGAAAGAATGCTGGCGGGAAGTAAATCTCGAGCTCGCATAGTATCAGCACGATCTCTTCTTGTAGCCTGTCGAGCTGCCTCACGCCGATCGACTTCCTGTTGATGACGTCGAAAAAGTTGCAAAGGACAAGCAGCGTATCACGGACGTGCTCATCCATTATCCCTCGAATCGCAACGGGAAGTATCTGCATCAACAGCACGTGACAGTCGTGAGACTTCATCCCGCTAAACCTCTTCTTCGTTGCGTCCAGATATCTGCTTATCTTCCCCGCGTAACCATGAGGAAATTTGACTCCTAGGAGACACCTGTGGCTAAACCTCTTCTCCCACAACGTGGCTAACTCCTCTTTCAACAGCGCGAGATACATATGTATGTGGACACCTGCTTGTTTCGGCCCCTGAATGAGAATACTCATGTGTTGTAAGGCCATACAAACATGGGCCAGGTGTTATGCGTGCTACTCTGGTTGCTGAACGGATTGAGTCCATCGGTGCTCATACCCAGCCTGACGTTCCTTGCGTCGCGTCCGAAATTTCCGAAGGCGTTGTCCAATTCTTCCCACTGGCTAGCGTCTGAAGGGTGTGTCAGAATCCTGCCCTTCTCCGGATCGGCTTCGGGCTTCTCCCTTTCCGCGTGCCATTGCATGAGCTTTGCTTCCTTAGGGTCCACGAAGTACCGCTGCAGACGGGGAGTGATAGGAAAGTACCATACCACTTTTCGAGGAACTTTCTTCTCAGTACTCTTGTACCGTCCTTGGCCGCACACCGGACATGTGGTTCTGTCCTCGTACTCGCCCCGATAAATTGCGCAATCATTGATGCAGGCGTGGTATTTAACGTGCGGTAGGTCAAGAGAGCACACGACTTTCTTGACCTCCTCGATACTAGTTGGCAATGTGTTCCCCTCGGGAAGACGCTCGTGGAAGAATTGCATGTTCTTGTTGAAGCTCACGTCGGTCCATTTGTTTCCCGACTTCATCTCCAGAGCATCAAGCGTTACTTGCAAGCGCGTATCCAGGATACAACGGAGTCTTCCCGTCTATCTCCATTTGCGCCAGCTTGGCTTTCTCTCTAGCGGTGCTCGCCTCCTTGAGGAGTAGTTCTTGAACATGAGAGTCCATCAAGGCCGACATTAGCGAGTTCTGCGTATTCGTGTCTTCTCCACCACCATCTACTCCTTCATCATGTCCGCCGGCATCTCCTTCGTCATGATCATCTTGTCCGCCCTCGTCTTCACGCGCAACATTTGCTGTCGGCGCTTGGTTGAAGCCTTGCATGAAACCGCGCCTGAGCAGGTGCTCCTCCAATTGTCCAGAATCAGGGTCGATCCATCTCACAAGTTTGCAACTTCGACACGGACATCGTATCTGGCTCCCGTTGCGCCGAATCATTTCAGCCTTCGCTTCTTCCTTGTAGCTGCTGATTCGACCGGAGCTCATCTTGATGACCATGGTCGCCTAAGCGGTAGTGTGTTATTAATTAGAATTAATTAACCGCAACATGCACACACACATACACAAACATGCATGTTCGACGAAAAAATTCGGCATGACTTCCCCTAAAAGTAGGACATATGGGTGGTGCAAAAATTTACCGAAATGGAAATGAATCAACATTTCGGCAAACATCCATGCACCACGCCGGCGCAAGGCAACAAAAGGCAACAACATGCAAAGATTCATGTATAAACATCCATCGTCGCGCCATATACGTGCAAACATCCATACACACCGCCGGCCACACAAAACATGCATATATATACATATCCACCCAACAATACCCACCTAGTAGATCTAGATCCGTTACCGAGACGTGACCGTGATCGATGAGAGAGAGTGTGTGGTGATGGAGAGAAAAAGAGATGTATTGGGAGAGGAGGAGAGTTTGTATGGAGGCTCTCCCCAAGACCTCACCAATTATATAACAAACAAAGTAGGTTTAACTACAAATAATGGAGAAAAGTGTGGGCAAAATGGCATGGGAGAGAGGAGAAACTCGAGCTAGCTAGAGATGGGGAAATGGAGAAGGTCACATGGGGAAAGTGTAACATCCCAAATTTATAACAAGGGTAAACAAGACCCAAATTTCAGAACCAACAAAAACTTTTTGAATTATTTCACAAGTGATTGTGTTTTCCTTTAATTTGTTCTGTTGATCTTGTGTAACTTGTTGTTGTGATTGTTTAATTAGTAGATGTCAACTCAAGACATCCACCTAGGTAAAAATATATTTACAACACTGGTGACCATGTTATGACAAGAAAATATTCCATATGTCTTATCCATTCTTATGTTGGCCAGAAGTTTATTTCAACAAATGATTTGGTTTTAGCAACAAACAAAATACTCTTTAATTTGAGACAGTGAAAGTATTTTCAAAAGTTTCCTGTTTATAAAATGTGGAGAACTATCTGTGATCTCCTGTTCCTTCTTCAACCTTGATATTTATACAACTCCTATTTTAGAAACTCCTAAGTTTCAACTCCTTTTCAAAAGAAATACTAGTGGGGAATATATCACCTCACATATTTTCCCTTTATCAAACCATTTTGGAAACTATTAAGTTATGGGTTGATATATCCCTTAAACACCATCTCGTCATGATTGGGTGTGACCACTTTTATAAAATAGCATTGTTAGTTATGGAAAAAGGTGTGTGATTTATTCTTGTAGTTGAAGTGTGTGGCTTGTTTGAATTGTGGATATTGCTGTGTTGTTGATATTGTTGTGCTATGATATTGCTGTGAATTTTGCTGTGTGTGTGATGTTCTTGTGAGGATAATTCCTCAGTAGAGTTGTTACCACTTTGGGACACCCTTGGCCACCAAACTTGGAGTGTGACTTGAAGAGGAACAAATCCTCTACATTTAGGCACCCCCAAGTTAAAATCCTAAAATTTAGAGAGAGGATCTCAATAAAACTCCCTCTTTATCTATTCCTCTATTTTATTAAAACAACTATACTTTCTTTATCAAAATTCTAGAGAAGGGGATGAAATGATAATTCTCTCCATTTCATATCACTCCCTCCTCTAGTAACCCTACTTGTTGATTTAAAACAAACCCCTCCTCTCTTTTATTAAAAAGAAATGAAGGTCATGGGTTAAAATGATCTTCATAAATAATTTCCCTCCCAATTTCTTTGTTTCTTCAAAACAAATGTTTTCTTTATGAAAATAAAACTTATTTGAAGTACCATATTTGTCAAGAAGGCTCCAAAGGTTCTACCCACTATTTTACCACTGGTTTTGAATTATTAAAGGATTACCAAATTATTCATTTCCAAAAATAGTTTATTTAAATCCTATGAACAAAAATGGAGCAAAACATCTTATTTTGTAAAACCAATTTTTGTGGAGCTTCCTCATATATAGGGGAGGCTACATGAATTTTCTCTGATTTTTGTAAAATGTTTAAACCCCTCAAATAAATCCGGGAAACCCTACTGTTTTTAAAGGAAGAAAAGGAACTCTTTTCTGTCGAGGACCTATCCGTGAGAGGAGAGAAAGGTTCAGGGGGCGTTCTGTAAAAGCTCCTTTGACCTCTGTATCCGCACGCTGGCCGGCACGGCGCCGTGCTCTCCACGCCGGCGATGCCGTGGTCGCCGCTCGCCGTGCACCTCTCCCTCGCCCAGCTGGCCTCTGGCTCCTCTGCCCTCTCCCCTCACATCAGCTCTGCACCAGGGGCAGCAGTGACTCCTCCCGCACGCTGCCGTGCTCCCCGTCGCCGTGTTCGTCTCATCGCCGTGCTCTCCCTGCCTTCCCCTGACACGGACCACGCCCTGGAGGAGACGTTGAAGCACGCACGCTGCCTCCTCTGCCCTCTCTTGTCTCCCATCACCCTGTTGCAGCGACGCGGCAGTGCATCGACGCCGTGTTCTTCACACCATCGCCGCCGTGTCCTCCTCGTGAAATGTCGACACCGCCTGGACCCCGCACCCCTCCGCTGCTCCGCGAGGCGATAAGAAGCAGCGCACCCCTCTCAGCTCCCTCACTCCCTCACTCCCTCACCCACTTCCTCCCCTCGCTTTCCCTCCCATTTTTCCTCCACGGACAAGAACCACGGCCGCCGCTGCCGACGCGCATCGCCGATGGTTCAGACCTCCCCATCCAAATCCCTGGCTACCAGAAGCTCCGCCGTGCCCCACTCCCCCTCTCTGCGCAAAGAATCGCAGAGGGAAGCCCAGGATCGCCGCCGTCATCCGCATCCTCTTCCGCTCCGGCCGCTGCCTTGCCGGGAAGCTCGCGGGTTGTACATATCATCTTCCTACGCCATTTTCATTTCTCTGAGATCCCCTCGTCACGAGCTATCTCACGGACATCTTATTTTCTCCTAGGAACGCCGGAGTCGTCGAAGCCGTCCTCGCCGTGCTCCCTGCCCGTCGCCGCGTGCTCTGAGAACGCTGACGGGGAAGAAGGGGACGGCGTACCGCTTCGTTCGCGCTTGGGCCGCTTGTTGGGCCGTCGTCGCCGTGGCTCGGCTCGGATCCGGGCAGATCAGGCCCAACTTCCTTTTTTTTCTGGAGATTGATTCTTTTCTGTGCCTTTCTATTCTGTCCTCTCAGTTTATTGCAAAATAAAATAGGAAAACCCAGGTTCTGCCCAAACCAAAAATTAGGGAGGTACCCTAGCATATTCCTAGCCAGATCCAAGTGGTAGAAACACTTTTGGATAAATAGTTTTTGAGAAATTAAATGTAAAGCCAGAAGTACTTCTTTTCACCAAAAACTCAATAGCTATTTATCTATAACAGCTATTGATGCAAACTCAACTGTTTTGGAAAGATCTGAGTGATACCTAGCAGTAGAAATTTGTCTCCCATGAAAATGATCTTCCAAAATAAAATGGCATCCACCTTGGTATTTGACCAGAGAGCCATTTAGGGTTTTTGTAAATTATTTGGTGTTGATTCTTGGAGTGAATCCCCTTGTGTGAGCTTCTGTAGGATTAGGAGTACCTAATCCTAGCTTGGTGTGATTTTTAGAGCTATAGATTATTTTAGGTGGATTTAACTAGGTGGTATGCTTTTCTGTCCTTTATTGTTTATAGTTTTATTTCACTATATAGGGTGTGCTAGTGTCTCTTTTGTGTTTTCTAGCATGTTTAAGAGTGATACTAGTTATTAGGAGTGTGTTAGCTCTGTGCCTTAGCACTTTGGAAAAAGGTTTAGTATGGCACTTAGTCACCTAGAGCTAATAGTACTAGAGTAGTATTTTTATAGATGCTCCTAGTTAATAGAATTTGTTTTAGTAGAAAATCCTTAGTGGGATGCTTATTTTAGTTGGCATTGCTTGAATATCAGTAGCATTTCCTAGCTACTGATGTTGTAGCATGTCATCCCTTGCTACCCATTGTTTAGCCCTCACTTGTGTAAAAGTGTTAGACCCCTGAGTTGTAAAAGACCCTTATGAGTGTAGATCCTAGTTGTTGCTTGAATAATTAGTTGATGCTTGTGGTTGTTATCTGTTTGTGCACCACTTGTGGTTTTGTTTGGTTTATTGAATGTTGTTATTCCCTGTTTGCGACGCTAGATGATACCGTTACCGGAGTGGTCCTTGGAGAGGAACTATTGAAGGAGGATCGGAGTTTATTTCTTTAATCAGCGAGAAGAAGACCAATGACGTTATGCCGAAGCCAGGCAAGCTACTTCACTGAGCTTGCATCTATATACATCTATTTTGATTTACCTGTTTTACTTATAAAGAGCATAAATGATTTCTGTGGTGTCTGCCACGAAAGCGATGATTTTGAAAACCCTTTTTCCAAAATTACAAGTATATTGTCGAGGCACCCGATATAGAGGTGTTAGCGGTATACAATGATTTCTAAATGAACTTGTTTTACTCCAAAGCCTTCTATGAAAATCTTTTGGTGGGATTACAAACCACCCAAGTTTTGATTAAAAGTATTTTTGCTCTGAAAAATTAGAAATGATTGTGAAAACCTTTTTAAAAGGGTTTATGAAAAACTATTTTGCCACCTTATATAGAAGTATAAGGTAGTTATTTAAAACTATAGGATGGGAAAAACAATGTTTTCTCGAAACTCTCTTTTAAAAATACTTGGATAGACCTGCCGGAAGGTCGGTGCTCAGTTGAAGAAGGTTGGTGTTGTTTTTGAGAAAAATGCACATTGTGTCCTAGCACTATGACGACCAACCATTATCCTGTGCGACCACACTTACCCACATATGGGCAAGGGCGTAGTCATATAATTTGCTCGTGTTAGTACTGGATGCCTCAACAACGAGGATAACCTCGTTCCATGAGGGGATGGTCTGAGGACCTACCCCCTGACCTGGGTCCTCTTCAGTGTTGGTCTACCGGAAGCCGGTATGGACGTGTTTGGAGGAAGAGGATTGAAGGGCTCCCTTGGGTCCGCCGGGCAGAACTACGAGTCCTCACACTTAGTTCCTGAGGGTTTGAGTGTCGATGGAATGTGTCGTAGCGGCAGGGTCCTATACTAGCATGAGCAAAGGACAGGCTATGGCCGGGAACTCAACTTCGCATACCTCTGGTATGGCGGGACGTGGCTGACACGATGAGTGACCGGATGGGTGTGGGAAAAGCGTACTACCTCTGCAGAGTGTAAAACTATTCGAATAGCCGAGTCCACGGATGTGGACAGTTGGAAGGCTGTCCTAAGACCATGTGCAAGTTTTGAGAAAGGTGTTGAGTTTTGGAAGGAAGTTGACTGGAAAGGTATTTCGTACCTGTACCAATGAGTTGGTTCGAGGTAGCGACGGGCTTGGAATCAGGGCAAGAAGTTGTTTTTCGAGGAAAAAGTTTTAAAAGAGATTTCTTACCCTTTTAAAAGAAGGTGTATTTTCGGGAAAAGATTTAAAAAGACTTCTTACCTTTTTAACAAGATAGTGAGAAAACTACTTTCCAAAATGTTTGTCTTCAACAGGATTAAAAATCTATTCTTCTCCTTTTAAATCAGATTTAGTGTGGTTTTTCCCTAAAAATAAAAGTCTTTGAAAATGAAAAACTAGTGCATGTTCCTGTTGGGGTAGTTTGCGAGTACAATCAAATGTACTCATATTGGTTTCGTCCCTGGCTATTGTCTTAGCCAGATCCCAGAGAAGAGCAGTTCGACGAAGAGGAGTTCACTGACGTCTTTGCGAACTAGGGCGCTTCCCAGTCAGCTGCCTGTAGGGTAAAGGCGAATGACTTGGGCTCCACGTTGTTTGGTGATTTCCGCTGCAAGTACCTGTTGAAGCTGATCACTTCAATCACGTAAGTATATTTATTCGGTATTTGGGTGTTCTGTGATACCAACTCAAGTTATGTGCAACAGCACACTGATCATGGGACTGTTGCAGGAAACATAACGAGTATCTCGGATAATTAATCCGGGGTCCTCACAGACTTGGTATCAGAGCCATCCTGACTGTAACAGACCTTAGTTAGCATGGACGTTAGTTAGGAAGAGAATATTTTGTTAAAAAAATATATTCACACCAAAAATATATCCTTATCTAGGGAAGTCCAAGAATGGCTCCCGCTCTTCTCGTCTTCTCTATTTACCTCTGAATCTTACCTTTCTATTTTAAATTTTACTAAAGGTTTCTCTACTCTTTCTTACCTGTTCAAAATACTTGACGATGAACCCAAAGAGAGACCTAATTAGCTAGCACCTACAAAGAAGAAGCAACCATCTCAATTACTCAACATTCAACATCAAGTTCATTGGTCTACAAATGCCAAGATCATCGACATCAACCAAATCAAGAGATCTCTGAAGACCTCAGCTCAACCTCAGCAATTCTACTCAAGTGGCTACTTCGACAATCTCAGTGTCTCCAGTTGAAGACTAAGGCGACGAACTGAAGATTTCAGCACCCCTGTCTAACCAAGACCCATAGGAACAGCTTATGATAGGAACTTTAGCCATACTACCCGATTGCTACGAGTATTAGGCGTCCATTGGTACTAAATGTACCCTGTGTGCTTGTTGTTTGTTTGTGACGCTCCCTTACAGTGAGTCCGCGGATCTGACCCCTCCCTGCCTAACCGGCATGGCCAGGCGTCGGTTCACAGTAGAGTGCAGTAGGGCTTGTCCCCACCACACGAGTGACGCTCCCCGGGTTCTTCCCCAGAAAGGAGCCGACACACCTAGCTTATAAAAGGCCCCGTTCCATCTGCCATCTATCCCCACTCACCACCCTTAGCGACCCAAATCTCCTGAGGCAAGAATCCCGTGTTCTTATCCTTCATCCAGATCCAAAGGAACCCATGGCAAACCTCAGAGTTGTCATGGAAACCACTGCCGAGGAGCATAGTGGGTTTCCGCTGATGCTTTGGAAGGCCGTGTGCCACATTCTTGGTCGGCCTGCCCGTCCTCGATATGTGGTGTTCGAGAACTCTCTTCCGCTCGCCGGGAGTGAATTCCAAGTCGAGGTGCATATCGCTCGTGCCTATTGGGCATCAGTCCGACTTACTTGATCCAGGGTAAGAGCATGCCTACCCTAGATCTAGCCCTCCAGGTAGCAGCCTGGGAAGGACTCGTCCGTCTCCGGTACTCAGAACCGGCAATGGCGGTAAGCCGAGCTTTCCACTTCCTCCCAGCCATACCTGAGCATGTTGCGGAGGCTTTCCAAGCTTCCATGGGACAGGAAGCTGACCCTGCCGTAATCACCCTGGTCACCTATGGAGCTGCAATGACAAGATTCAGTCACACCCTGATGGAGGAACTCATGACCACAAGGCGCCACCTTGCTCGTGCCCGCCGGGAACTGGGTCGAGCAAGGAACCAACCCACTTCTCACCGTGGGCAAGCTCAGGATGCAAGACAGATCCTAGATGATTGCTGGATGCTTCGGTGACACAAGCTCTCGCCCGAGTTCAGCAGCCACCCCAAGAACCAGGCGTAGTCCTCGAAGGCGTGCCTGTAGATCCCCACCCCGTGGAGGACAGAGATGTGGACACCACTCTTTGTCTCGGCCACGTTTCACCGACTCCTAGAACCTCTCAGGCAGAGTAGAACCCAGGTTTAGTTAGCCTGACCAGCGCTTGTGTGTTTGTGTGGATCAACAAAGTTGTTAGTCTGTTGTTGGTTTGTTGCTAGTTCTTCTCGTGTGTCTTGTAATGCAAGGTTGTTGTCTGTTCCCCGGCTGATGTTAGATCAGCCCCAAAATAAAAACTTGGTGTTCTTATCATCTTGTTAACCACTTGGTTGACATCTGATGGAATGTCATGCTGTTTTTTTTTCAGTTAAAAGTTTTAAAAAGAAACCACAGATCACTTAAACCAGGAACCGTATGTGACCCCAGACGCATACCCCTGGAATCAATGCAAACTTTGAATGGGACTATTTTGTAGTATGCAAAATTATTTTTGTGTGTGTTCTCCTACATGCAATCACCCACAAGGTTCCTCACCCAATATGAACCTTGTGCAACCTGCATGTTAAAGAAAGGGGCCCGAGCCCTCCACGAGATGTGAGCCTCGCAAGCCTTAAAATGCTTGCGAAGCGTAAATGCTCGCTGGAACACAGAAGGACATCTTGTAGGGTGTTCTTAGTTGTCGTGTTCAACCTATATGGTTGGAATGTGTGCTACCACTGCAAATGGTTGAGACCATATATTGCAGTGATATTTCTCTAAAAATATATTTTCTCGCCAAAACAAGTTTATTCTAGTACTTCTGCATCCTATCTGTGCTGCAAGACCAGAGTTGTGTCAACCAAGAAGATTTCGACAAGGCACACCTTGTCCCGGGTTATCAGCAAAGGCAAGATCAATACAATCACGGATTGCAGTACAGAAGCGAGAAATTCAGAAAGGAACAGAGGATACAAGTTCTACTCCTACAAACAACACTGCCAGCACGGATGCAACGGCACCTAGAGATTCCTAATCTCTCTCGAACTCCCCGATGCCACCAAGGATGAGCCTGGCTCACTCAGAGCCGAGTCACGCGCCGCCCGACGGCGGCAGACAGCTCGAGCAGCCTGCTCACCTCCAGCCGGAAGGTCTACCACCTCCTCCACCGCCGCAAGCTCCTCCACCGTGCGCTCCTCCGCCGCATCTGGCTCCTCTAGCGCAGCAGGCGCCACTGTCGCAGCACCAGCCCCCGCGCTAGACCACCAATGGCACAAGGCCACGGCTAGGAGCACCACTGCCGCGAACAGCAGCTGAACACCGTCAAAATCGAGAACACGAAGAGCACGAAGACGAAGCAGCCCTCGAGGAAGCCCGCATCCTCCATCGCATCAACATAGGCTCTGAAGAAATCGGTAATGAAGCCCATGGTGACGACGCGATGGAAGAAATGTTTTTCTGAGGTCGCTAGTTTATAAGCCGAGCTCGGACGCCGCTCCTCGACACCGCACTGCGCGGGAAAGTGGAGGAATCGCGAGCTGTACTCGCCTTAATGGCGCGAAACCACCTAGGCATCGTGTCCCCAAAGCCGTGTCTGCCGCTGCATCGACGGACAGCACGCGCAGCAGTACCGCGGGTGAGTGCCCTGCGCACTGAAAATGGAGCAAGTACCGAGCAAGGGCGAGCAAGGATGAAGAAGAGGAGGAGAAAAGGAGGAGAGACCGCCAAGTGGGCCCCGGGCCCACATGTCAGTGAGTCAGCAGTTAACCCCCGTGTTCCTCTATCCTTTATCCCTCGCTTTTTCTGTAAAAACCCCTGCAAAAATAATTCCTCGTATAAATCAGACCCACTGTGTCCATGAGCCAATTATTGGTGGCACAGCTAGGGGTATTTTGAAGAAAAACCCTGTTGTTTTTCAAAACCCGTGTATACACGAAAGTGAATATACGACCTTTCTAAAATAAATTATTTTGCTCTCGTATCTCTCCTGTACCCCCGGGCAAATCTCGAGGACGAGATTTATTTTAAGGGGGGAAGGATCTGTAACATCCCAAATTTATAACAAGGGTAAACAAGACCCAAATTTCAGAACCAACAAAAACTTTTTGAATTATTTCACAAGTGATTGTGTTTTCCTTTAATTTGTTCTGTTGATCTTGTGTAACTTGTTGTTGTGATTGTTTGATTAGTAGATGTCAACTCAAGACATCCACCTAGGTAAAAATATATTTACAACACTGGTGACCATGTTATGACAAGAAAATATTCCATATGTCTTATCCATTCTTATGTTGGCCAAAGTTTATTTCAACAAATGATTTGGTTTTAGCAACAAACAAAATACTCTTTAATTTGAGACAGTGAAAGTATTTTCAAAAGTTTCATGTTTATAAAATGTGGAGAACTATCTGTGATCTCCTGTTCCTTCTTCAACCTTGATATTTATACAACTCCTATTTTAGAAACTCCTAAGTTTCAACTCCTTTTAAAAGAAATACTAGTGGGGAATATATCACCTCACATATTTTCCCTTTATCAAACCATTTTGGAAACTATTAAGTTATGGGTTGATATATCCCTTAAACACCATCTTGTCATGATTGGGTGTGACCACTTTTATAAAATAGCATTGTTAGTTATGGAAAAAGGTGTGTGATTTATTCTTGTAGTTTGAAGTGTGTGGCTTGTTTGAATTGTGGATATTGTTGTGTTGTTGATATTGTTGTGCTATGATATGCTGTGAATTTTGCTGTGTGTGTGATGTTCTTGTGAGGATAATTCCTCAGTAGTTGTTACCACTTTGGACACCCTTGGCCACCAAACTTGGAGTGTGACTTGAAGAGGAACAAATCCTCTACATTTAGGCACCCCAAGTTAAAATCCTAAAATTTAGGAGAGGATTCAATAAACTCCCTCTTATCTATTCCTCTATTTTATTAAAACAACTATACTTTCTTTATCAAAATTCTAGAGAAGGGGATGAAATGATAATTCTCTCCATTTCATATCACTCCCTCCTCTAGTAACCCTACTTGTTGATTTAAAACAAACCCCTCCTCTCTTTTATTAAAAAGAAATGAAGGTCATGGGTTAAAATGATCTTCATAAATAATTTCCCTCCCAATTTCTTTGTTTCTTCAAAACAAATGTTTTCTTTATGAAAATAAAACTTATTTGAAGTACCATATTTGTCAAGAAGGCTCCAAAGGTTCTACCCACTATTTTACCACTGGTTTTGAATTATTAAAGGATTACCAAATTATTCATTTCCAAAAATAGTTTATTTAAATCCTATGAACAAAAATGGAGCAAAACATCTTATTTTGTAAAACCAATTTTTGTGGAGCTTCCTCATATATAGGGGAGGCTACATGAATTTTCTCTGATTTTTGTAAAATGTTTAAACCCCTCAAATAAATCCGGGAAACCCTACTGTTTTTAAAGGAAGAAAAGGAACTCTTTTCTGTCGAGGACCTATCCGTGAGAGGAGAGAAAGGTTCAGGGGGCGTTCTGTAAAAGCTCCTTTGACCTCTGTATCCGCACGCTGGCCGGCACGGCGCCGTGCTCTCCACGCCGGCGATGCCGTGGTCGCCGCTCGCCGTGCACCTCTCCCTCGCCCAGCTGGCCTCTGGCTCCTCTGCCCTCTCCCCTCACATCAGCTCTGCACCAGGGGCAGCAGTGACTCCTCCCGCACGCTGCCGTGCTCCCCGTCGCCGTGTTCGTCTCATCGCCGTGCTCTCCCTGCCTTCCCCTGACACGGACCACGCCCTGGAGGAGACGTTGAAGCACGCACGCTGCCTCCTCTGCCCTCTCTTGTCTCCCATCACCCTGTTGCAGCGACGCGGCAGTGCATCGACGCCGTGTTCTTCACACCATCGCCGCCGTGTCCTCCTCGTGAAATGTCGACACCGCCTGGACCCCGCACCCCTCCGCTGCTCCGCGAGGCGATAAGAAGCAGCGCACCCCTCTCAGCTCCCTCACTCCCTCACTCCCTCACCCACTTCCTCCCCTCGCTTTCCCTCCCATTTTTCCTCCACGGACAAGAACCACGGCCGCCGCTGCCGACGCGCATCGCCGATGGTTCAGACCTCCCCATCCAAATCCCTGGCTACCAGAAGCTCCGCCGTGCCCCACTCCCCCTCTCTGCGCAAAGAATCGCAGAGGGAAGCCCAGGATCGCCGCCGTCATCCGCATCCTCTTCCGCTCCGGCCGCTGCCTTGCCGGGAAGCTCGCGGGTTGTACATATCATCTTCCTACGCCATTTTCATTTCTCTGAGATCCCCTCGTCACGAGCTATCTCACGGACATCTTATTTTCTCCTAGGAACGCCGGAGTCGTCGAAGCCGTCCTCGCCGTGCTCCCTGCCCGTCGCCGCGTGCTCTGAGAACGCTGACGGGGAAGAAGGGGACGGCGTACCGCTTCGTTCGCGCTTGGGCCGCTTGTTGGGCCGTCGTCGCCGTGGCTCGGCTCGGATCCGGGCAGATCAGGCCCAACTTCCTTTTTTTTCTGGAGGTTGATTCTTTTCTGTGCCTTTCTATTCTGTCCTCTCAGTTTATTGCAAAATAAAATAGGAAAACCCAGGTTCTGCCCAAACCAAAAATTAGGGAGGTACCCTAGCATATTCCTAGCCAGATCCAAGTGGTAGAAACACTTTTGGATAAATAGTTTTTGAGAAATTAAATGTAAAGCCAGAAGTACTTCTTTTCACCAAAAACTCAATAGCTATTTATCTATAACAGCTATTGATGCAAACTCAACTGTTTTGGAAAGATCTGAGTGATACCTAGCAGTAGAAATTTGTCTCCCATGAAAATGATCTTCCAAAATAAAATGGCATCCACCTTGGTATTTGACCAGAGAGCCATTTAGGGTTTTTGTAAATTATTTGGTGTTGATTCTTGGAGTGAATCCCCTTGTGTGAGCTTCTGTAGGATTAGGAGTACCTAATCCTAGCTTGGTGTGATTTTTAGAGCTATAGATTATTTTAGGTGGATTTAACTAGGTGGTATGCTTTTCTGTCCTTTATTGTTTATAGTTTTATTTCACTATATAGGGTGTGCTAGTGTCTCTTTTGTGTTTTCTAGCATGTTTAAGAGTGATACTAGTTATTAGGAGTGTGTTAGCTCTGTGCCTTAGCACTTTGGAAAAAGGTTTAGTATGGCACTTAGTCACCTAGAGCTAATAGTACTAGAGTAGTATTTTTATAGATGCTCCTAGTTAATAGAATTTGTTTTAGTAGAAAATCCTTAGTGGGATGCTTATTTTAGTTGGCATTGCTTGAATATCAGTAGCATTTCCTAGCTACTGATGTTGTAGCATGTCATCCCTTGCTACCCATTGTTTAGCCCTCACTTGTGTAAAAGTGTTAGACCCCTGAGTTGTAAAAGACCCTTATGAGTGTAGATCCTAGTTGTTGCTTGAATAATTAGTTGATGCTTGTGGTTGTTATCTGTTTGTGCACCACTTGTGGTTTTGTTTGGTTTATTGAATGTTGTTATTCCCTGTTTGCGACGCTAGATGATACCGTTACCGGAGTGGTCCTTGGAGAGGAACTATTGAAGGAGGATCGGAGTTTATTTCTTTAATCAGCGAGAAGAAGACCAATGACGTTATGCCGAAGCCAGGCAAGCTACTTCACTGAGCTTGCATCTATATACATCTATTTTGATTTACCTGTTTTACTTATAAAGAGCATAAATGATTTCTGTGGTGTCTGCCACGAAAGCGATGATTTTGAAAACCCTTTTTCCAAAATTACAAGTATATTGTCGAGGCACCCGATATAGAGGTGTTAGCGGTATACAATGATTTCTAAATGAACTTGTTTTACTCCAAAGCCTTCTATGAAAATCTTTTGGTGGGATTACAAACCACCCAAGTTTTGATTAAAAGTATTTTTGCTCTGAAAAATTAGAAATGATTGTGAAAACCTTTTTAAAGGGGTTTATGAAAAACTATTTTGCCACCTTATATAGAAGTATAAGGTAGTTATTTAAAACTATAGGATGGGAAAAACAATGTTTTCTCGAAACTCTCTTTTAAAAATACTTGGATAGACCTGCCGGAAGGTCGGTGCTCAGTTGAAGAAGGTTGGTGTTGTTTTTGAGAAAAATGCACATTGTGTCCTAGCACTATGACGACCAACCATTATCCTGTGCGACCACACTTACCCACATATGGGCAAGGGCGTAGTCATATAATTTGCTCGTGTTAGTACTGGATGCCTCAACAACGAGGATAACCTCGTTCCATGAGGGGATGGTCTGAGGACCTACCCCCTGACCTGGGTCCTCTTCAGTGTTGGTCTACCGGAAGCCGGTATGGACGTGTTTGGAGGAAGAGGATTGAAGGGCTCCCTTGGGTCCGCCGGGCAGAACTACGAGTCCTCACACTTAGTTCCTGAGGGTTTGAGTGTCGATGGAATGTGTCGTAGCGGCAGGGTCCTATACTAGCATGAGCAAAGGACAGGCTATGGCCGGGAACTCAACTTCGCATACCTCTGGTATGGCGGGACGTGGCTGACACGATGAGTGACCGGATGGGTGTGGGAAAAGCGTACTACCTCTGCAGAGTGTAAAACTATTCGAATAGCCGAGTCCACGGATGTGGACAGTTGGAAGGCTGTCCTAAGACCATGTGCAAGTTTTGAGAAAGGTGTTGAGTTTTGGAAGGAAGTTGACTGGAAAGGGTATTTCGTACCTGTACCAATGAGTTGGTTCGAGGTAGCGACGGGCTTGGAATCAGGGCAAGAAGTTGTTTTTCGAGGGAAAAGTTTTAAAAGAGATTTCTTACCCTTTTAAAAGAAGGTGTATTTTCGGGAAAAGATTTAAAAAGACTTCTTACCTTTTTAACCAAGATAGTGAGAAAACTACTTTCCAAAATGTCTTGTCTTCAACAGGATTTAAAAATCTATTCTTCTCCTTTTTAAATCATGATTTAGTGTGGTTTTTCTCCTAAAATAAAAGTCTTTGAAAATGAAAAAAAAAACTAGTGCGTGTTCCTGTTGGGGTAGTTTGCGAGTACAATCAAATGTACTCATATTGGTTTCGTCCCTGGCTATTGTCTTAGCCAGATCCCAGAGAAGAGCAGTTCGACGAAGAGGAGTTCACTGGCGTCTTTGCGAACTAGGGCGCTTCCCAGTCAGCTGCCTGTAGGGTAAAGGCGAATGACTTGGGCTCCACGTTGTTTGGTAATTTCCGCTGCAAGTACCTGTTGAAGCTGATCACTTCAATCACGTAAGTATATTTATTCGGTATTTAAGGGTGTTCTGTGATACCAACTCAAGTTATGTGCAACAGCACACTGATCATGGGACTGTTGCAGGAAACATAACGAGTATCTCGGATAATTAATCCGGGGTCCTCACAGAAAGTGGGGCTGCCACCTTTTTGTAAATCTGGCGCCCACTTTCTGTGGCGCACGGTGCTCGGTGCGCCACAGAAAGTCATGTTTCTGTGGCGCACAGAGAACAGTGCGCCACAGAAAGCCAACTTTCTGTGGCGCATCACCTAGTATGCGCCACAGAAATCCGACTTTCTGTGGCGCACGGTGCTCGGTGCGCCACAGAAAGTGCCCAGATGGATCTAGTCCAATGATTGGCCGTGGGTCCCACTGAATTTCTGTGGCGCATGCGTGGACGTGCGCCACCGAGTGTTTGCTTTCTGTGGCGCATGGACTAGAAATGCGCCACAGAAAGGCAAATATTTCTGTGGCGCACCGTGCTCCATGCGCCACAGAATTATTTCTGTGGCGCACCAATTAAGGGTGCGCCACAGAATGCCCGTCTACCTATAAGCTTTTCTCTACTAGTGCGTGGCTAAACAGAAGAATCAGTGCTATTTAGAACGAATCGGTGCAATTGTGGTGGATTTTTGAGAAATTCGTGCGCAATTGTGGTGGATTTTTTGGAATTAAATGAACAAATAGGAACATCAATGCCATATCATTTCTCAGGTTTATCCCAGCCAATTGGCAACGCAATATTTTCAACTAATAATTACTGCAGTGTTTCTCAATTGCTATTTTGGCGTCCAGTGACACTACAGTTTCACAAGAACTAACTAATTTCTTGTTTACTTGCGTAACCACATCAATAGTGCCAACATTGACATTAGAGGAGCAATTAAGAAAACATAGCCTTTTATTTTCATAATGGCTCGATCTACTCCTCTACTAAAGTAGAATAATTACTTGTGTAACCACATGCATAGCATCAACCTCGACATCAAAGGAATGATTAAGAAAAAAATAGCCTGTTGCATTTCAGAATGACTCGATCTACTCCACCAGTTAAGTGGAATAATTACTTATTTTACCATAACATTGTCTTCACTTATATTGTAGCAATGATACGATTTTATTGAAACAGGAAAACAATATAATATGGAATGAGACGAATACAAAAAAGAGCCTTTGGCACAACTCAATTTAAAACACGTCATCGGGATTCGCAACTCAACAATCCTTGGTGTATGTTACTAAGAAAATAAACTATGGAAAACCAAGCATGCACTTCCGTTTCACATGGAGTTGTTCTTTTGATGGTAAACATTAGCATTCTTTATTTTATATTTACATTTTTGAGTTTTTTAATTAATTTGTGTATGAAGGAACCTAAAATTGAATGAAGCTATGTATCTATGAAGCAAAAATTGGGTTTCAGTTTTTTCATTGAGTTGAATTTAATCATTCGAAGCTCCTCTTAGAAAAAAGGCTGTGCAATTTTTGAGAGTGGGTTTTGAATAGCCCTGAGAAGAGAGGTTTTCATCGCAGTTTACAACGAGTCCTAGAAAATGTAGCGACGCAAACAGGGATCCTAGGATCTTCTAGGAATTGGGCATAATGGCTAGGAAATCCCGAAAAGAGCTCGGGCCAGTGCTATTTAGAACGAATCGGTGCAATTGTTTTGGATTTACGAATTTCGTGCGCAATTGTGGTGGTTTTTTTGGAATTAAATGAACAAATAGGAACATCAATGCCATATCATTTCTCAGGTTTATCCCAGCCAATTGGCAACGCAATATTTTCAACTAATAATTACTGCAGTGTTTCTCAGTTGCTATTTTTGCGTCCAGCGACACTGCAGTTTCATAAGAACTAACTAATTTCTTTTTACTTGCGTAACCACATCGACATCAGAGGAACAATTAAGAAACATAGCCTTTTATTTTCATAATGACTCGATCTACTCCTCTAGTAAAGTAGAATGATTACTTGTCTAACCACATGCATAGCATCAACCTCGACATCGAAGGAATGATTAAGAAAAAAATAACCTTTTGCATTTCAGAATGACTCGATCTACTCCACCAGTTAAGTGGAATAATTACTTATTTTACCATAACATTGTCTTCACACTTATATTGTAGCAATGATACGATTTTATTGACACAGGAAAACAATATAATATGGAATGAGACGAATACAAAAAAGAGCCTTTGGCACGACTAAATTTAAAACACGTCATCGGGATTCGCAACTCAACACTCCTTGGTGTATGTTACTAAGAAAATAAACTATGGAAAACCAAGCATGGACTTCCGTTTCACATGGAGTTGTTCTTTTGATGGTAAACATTAGCATTCTTTATTTTATATTTACATTTTTGAGTTTTTTAATTAATTTGTGTATGAAGGAACCTAAAATTGAATGAAGCTATGTATCTATGAAGCAAAATTGGGTTTCAGTTTTTTCATTGAGTTGAATTTAATCATTCGAAGCTCCTCTTAAAAAAAAGGCTGTGCAATTTTTGAGAGTGGGTTTTGAATAGCCCTGAGAAGAGAGGTTTTCATCGCAGTTTACAACGAGTCCTAGAAAATGTAGCGACGCAAACAGGGATCCTAGGATCTTCTAGGAATTGGGCATAATGGCTAGGAAATCCCGAAAAGAGCTCGGGCCAGTGCTATTTAGAACGAATCGGTGCAATTGTGGTGGATTTACGAATTTCGTGCGCAATTGTGGTGGTTTTTTTGGAATTAAATGAACAAATAGGAACATCAATGCCATATCATTTCTCAGGTTTATCCCAGCCAATTGGCAACGCAATATTTTCAACTAATAATTACTGCAGTGTTTCTCAGTTGCTATTTTTACGTCCAGCGACACTGCAGTTTCATAAGAACTAACTAATTTCTTTTTTACTTGCGTAACCACATCGACATCAGAGGAACAATTAAGAAAACATAGCCTTTTATTTTCATAATGACTCGATCTACTCCTCTAGTAAAGTAGAATGATTAGTTGTGTAACCACATGCATAGCATCAACCTCGACATCGAAGGAATGATTAAGAAAAAAATAGCCTTTTGCATTTCAGAATGACCCGATCTACTCCACCAGTTAAGTGGAATAATTACTTATTTTACCATAACATTGTCTTCACACTTATATTGTAGCAATGATACGATTTTATTGAAACAGGAAAACAATATAATATGGAATGAGACGAATACAAAAAAGAGCCTTTGGCACGACTAAATTTAAAACACGTCATCGGGATTCGCAACTCAACACTCCTTGGTGTATGTTACTAAGAAAATAAACTATGGAAAACCAAGCATGGACTTCCGTTTCACATGGAGTTGTTCTTTTGATGGTAAACATTAGCATTCTTTATTTTATATTTACATTTTTGAGTTTTTTAATTAATTTGTGTATGAAGGAACCTAAAATTGAAATGAAATTACGTATCTATGAAGCAAAATTGGGTTTAAGTTTTTTCATTGATTTGAATTTAATCCTTCGAAGCTCCTCTTAAAAAAAGGCTGTGCAATTTTTGAGAGTGGGTTTTTTTTGACGTGGAACACAGATATTCCATTAAACTTGGACGGTAGAATCACTGTACAAAACCCTGCTTACAACATCAGGGACATGCTCACCCCAGACACGGTCGCTCCCAGGAGCACCTACTAGACCCAACGCAGCGAGTTCGTGTGCGGGTTTATTACAAGTACGTGGCACATAAATCACCTTATGATCAATAAATTTTGTGGTGAGTAGAAATTTTGCTTCCAGGAAGAGAGCACCCAGTGCGGAGAGATCATATGCTGACGAAGTGATAGCACGTTGAAGGTTCTGGCAGTCAGTGGCAAGAATATACGACCACATCCAATGCGCATAGCCAACTCAATTGATTTCAGAGCTGCAAAAGCTTCAGCATGCAGAGCATTAGCAACAGCCGTCGGTAACGCTCCGGAAGCAGCATCAATGAGCTCGCCATCACTGTCTCTAGCCAGAACACCCCAACCACCCTTTCCAGTTTCAGTAACAAAAGCTCCATCAGTGTTAACCATGACCCAGTCTTTTGGTGGAGGCTGCCAGACCTGAATATGCCGGCCACTCTGTTTAAGGTTTTTTTCAGAAAAGCTTCCACTCAAACACATGCATGTTTACTGTATAGCATAGTGCCTCCACCGAGAGCCTTTTTTCACCTCGATTTGCCTTATTCCTTTCTGACCACCAACACCATAGAAGTGAAACACACTTCATTTTCTCCGAGTATGGCAGGTCCAGAATCACATTGAGTACCTCCATCGCTGACTCCAGATTGAGAAGTTTGTTCCTGACGTGTTCCAACTTCATCTCCTTCCAAGCTTTCGCTGCTTCGCGGCAAGCCACAAAAAGGTGTCCACCGCTTTCAAACATGGTATTACAAACTGCACATCTTGTATCTAGTTCAACATGCTTTTTTTCTCGATATTCATCCTCAAAGGTAAACTATTCAGACCGAAACACCACAGGAAGTGATGCACCCTCGGAGGACATTCAAGTTTCCATACCCTTTTCCAGATATTCTTTTCCCACTCACTGCCTGTACCACCAGATGAAGCCCCAGCTTGGCGTTCATCATTCATGCTCTGGAAATATAGTTTATATGCCGATTTGACCGTGAAAATCCCTTTTGGATCCGGGTGCCAGGCCACATGAACGTCGAGCTGGTCGCAAATGGGGATTTGGAGAATGGCTTCGGCATCACATCTGTTAAATACTTGCCTGACCACCTCAACATTCCAGCACACTGAATCGTGATCAATCAACTCAGCCACTGTCTGTACTATCGCATTCCCTCTTGGTGAACTCGGGCCTCTTGTAGAACTAGCAGGTATCCACGGGTCTGACCATATATTAATATTTTCACCGTTTTCAACTCTCCAGATCACCCCATCCTTTAGAACCTGAATTCCTTTTAGGATGCTTCTCCACACATAACTCATTCCCCCAATTGGTTTCGCATTAAGGAGGTCTCCATCTGTGAAGTATTTCGCTCGTAAGACTCTGGCACATAGAGAATCAGGCGCTTGAAGCAGCCTCCATCCCTGTCGAGCAAGCATCGCCATATTAAAGCATGGATGCCCCTGAAACCCAGACCACCCTCCTCTTTCGGGTTCATCATATTTGGCCAACTAACCCAGTGTGCTTTCTTTTCATCGTCCATCTGAGACCACCAATAACGGCATATCATTTTTGTAATATCATCACATAGGCTCTTTGTAATATCGAAGCACGCCATCGCATAAGTTGGAATCGCCTGCGCAACAGCTTTTATCAGGATTTCTTTTGCTGCCTTGGACAAAAACCGCTCCTTCTATCCGACGATCCGCTTCCATATTTTCTCCATTATGTACTCAAAGGCCTTCTTTCTGTCCTTGCCAATATAGTTGGCAGGCCCATATATTTTCCTCCACGTGCCTCTGATTTTAGACCAAGAGTATGCATCACTCCTATTTTAAGCTGCCTCGGGTATTCGAGCTGAATAAGATAGATGATTTTTCTCTATTGATGACATGTCCAGACACGGCTTCATAAGCTTGCAAAATTGAATTAATTGCATGCGCACTCTCTACACTGGCCTCAATAACAACAGTGAGTCGTTGATGACTCCCAAGTGCAGGAGATCAATTGTAGTACCTTTCAATTAGAAAAGGTTGTCGAACCCACGAGGAGCTGAAGGTATTGGTTAGTAAGATTGATAAATAAAACAATAAAAGATGCAATGTTTTTGGTATTTTTGTTGTATAGTTGCAAGCAGATAACAGATAGTAGCAAGTGAAAGCTCTCAAAGAGAGAAAGCCCAATCCTCTTATGTGGCAAGAGGACAAGCTCAAGTGATGTGTAACTTATATGTGGCAAACGTTCCCGAGGGCGGCATGGATGATGCTAGGCATAGAGATTTATTAAACAACACGTTGAATATCTTGTCAAGTTTTAATCTCTTTGGACGGAGCCATAATTAGGTATAGCTAAATAAATAAACTACAACCCCTTATGATGGATCATGTGGCCAAGCAAATGACTGCACAAGAATTATTAAGACCTAAAGTCCCACCATAGCATTACACTCTAAGGTCCCCGATACTAATACCCTCATAATATAACTTCATGACTCGGTCTCAGGTTTACGTGTCCTCCCAAGTCTCCATCAATTCATTACACTACGGTGTTCTCCTATGAGCCCATAAAGGTGAAGTGTTGTGCAGTCGACGTTCGCACAACACCATCATAGAATCACATAAAAGATAAACTCTTGACAAAATACCAACACATGTCATATATAAATCATGCCAATTCATCCTATGCCCTCAGGAACATACGGGAACTACTCACAACGTGCGAACATGATCATAATCAGTGGCATAAGTGGTACAACACAATCTGAAATTATAACTTCACCACCAAATAATGACAAGTACTCAATCACAAACATGAATAGTAGCACAAGACAAGTATCTAGGGTATAGCAACTCTCAAACTGCGAGGGGAACGGAGTGGATCACGGTGATGATGATGGTGATGGTGCTGGTCTTGATGGGGGTGATGATGTAGAGGCCTCCTCCCACGCCAAGGAGGAGAGGTGATGACGATGACGATGATTTCCCCCTTCTCCGGAGTTCCGGAGCAGCAGGATCTGACCCCCCTCGGAAGGGATCAGGAGTTTCGCCGCCGCCGCGACCTCGGATGGACTTGGAAAAATTAGGGCGTTACTTTTCGGGCGAGACGAAGGCGTCGATAAAAAGCCCCAGGCGAGGAGGTGCCCGAGGCACCTTTGGTGGGTCCCACGCGGCCAGGTACATGGGCCGCGTGGGCCACCCCCATTTGGCCCTCGTGGCTCTCCTCTCTTCGGTCTTCTTCCCTCTGCCTTTCTCCCGATGAAAAACTGACGCAGTATTTTTCCTTTTATTATTTGAGGTCCTGTAGCTCCTGAAACATTAAAGACAAGAAAAGGAGGTTTTCTGCCTCCCAGAAATTAAATACCAAAAATAGGGACTTTGTATGAAAGTCCCCAAAATCATCTAAAACATGTAGAAACAATCATATAATCATGCAAATAACATTCTAGTATGATACTAAAAGTTATATAAATGATGATATAAAATGCACGTATCAACTCCCCCAAGCTTAAACCTTTACTCGTCCTCGAGTAAGTAAGGACATAGATCATTACATGCATCAATGGACTTATGGTTGATAAATAAATACGGGCATTGTATCATCATCATATTCAATTGCAAGATAAGATTAATGATCTAAAACTCATACATATGAGGGCAACATAAGTAGAACTCTAGCAATCACCCCTTACTTTTGAAAGCAAATAACCATTGTATGTTGGACAATCGAATCATATTGTTTTTCACATGCTTTTGCTCTTCATGGCAAGCATTATAATCTTTTATACTTTGCTGAAATTCAAAGACAAGATAAACTCTCATTGGATAACAAGTTCAAAAGAAGACAAATGAAAAGACAGATAGATATAAAAATTGTTATCACTCTTGCTTGACTAGTAACTAGTGCAAACTTTAGTCATGGATATCTCAATCAAGTTCCCATGCTCTACACAACCCTTTTCTTACACTTTCCATGGCTAGCTGAAATTTCAGGTGCCTTCCTTTCATTCACATTCAAGAGCATAAGTATTGAAATATCCATGATCATTAATTTGCTCAAAAGATACTAGGTTGTAACAAGAGTGTTTTATATCCTTTTCATTAAGTCTTCTCAACTTCTTATCCTACAAGACTATATCTTAACCTCAAACTATTTTCACAAGTCTTTTTACTTCTTCTATATTGAGATAATTCTATAATTGTCCAACATACTCAAGTTAATTAATTTCAAGGCAAGATGTGATTGAAATTCTAAATATGCCACGCTCATTTGCATGAGTGTTACCCATAAATCCCAAACAAGAGAATCATGGATGACACCATACTTTAATATTCATTGATAAACCATAAGATAGGGATACATGATAATGCTCCATGAGCTCACACACGCCTAAGAGATATTGATAACTAATCGATAAAAGCAAAGCACACCATGACTAGATAGATATGATAGATTGATAAAGAGAAAGACTAGATGGAACTCCCCCAAGCTTGGCGTTCCTCCAGATTCTCCTTTGCTGCAGCCTCCTCCTTCTCATATTCTTCCTCCCATTCAGCCATCTTCCATGGGAAAGGCCTTCCATCACGGAAAGATGTAGGTGGATCATTGTACCTGAGGGTGGCGGCTGCTGCAATCTTCTTGAAGCGTTCTTCATATTCGCAGTTCTGGTTCTCTACATCCCACATGAAGCATTGGAACTTCTCCCATTTGTTGATGACGTCCTTGTACCTATCTTCCAGATCTTCAAGCCTTTTCTTGTACTCTTCAACCTTCTTCTCCAGCTCCAGGTTCATGAAGTGGTGAGCATCAAGGCTGCGGTAAACCACAGTGCCATACCTGAAGGTCTTGTCCTCTAACTCATCCAGCCTTTCCTCCACCGTGCCGGTGGCCTTGGGAGCCTTCACCTCCTCCACGAGCATCACGCCCTCCTTGAAGCACACGGTCTTCGGTGGTGTCATCACGGAGTTGAGGTAGCGGTTCACAACACCTCCTTGGGAGAGCTCTCCCCCTCTTGGTTGGATCCGGAGCAAGACATGGCTAAAACCTGACAGAGAAACAGCAGAAACAAAGATCGCTCGAGAACGCTCGGTGCGAGATTAGATCGGCAGAGAGGGTATATATTGAGGGTTTTTAGGTCAAGACGAAGCGTCGGGATCGAAAACGAGACGAAAAGGGACTCCGAGGTGGAAAAGGAGTAGCCCACGCGGCCAGGTACATGGGCCGCGTGGGCCCCCTCTTTCCTCCTCGGGTCTCCGTTCGTCCAGTTTTCTTGTCCCACACGTTAATTTCCATAAAAAATGACTCCGTAAAATATTATGCAATTCCGAGAAACTTTCCAACAAAGTTACCTTCTATTGTTTTGGGTTTCTGAAACTGCACGGTTTCTCTCAATTACCTCTCCGGTGTTTGTAAATTCAACTCCTCCACCCTTCCGATGAAGCTCTTTCCTGCAATATAAGGTTTAAGGCGTTGTCCATTGACTACATGAGGTTTACCTTTCATGTCACCGTGAAGACGGATAGCTCCTGAACGGTACACCTCCTGTATCACTAATGGTCCCTGCCACTTTGAAGCTAGCTTCCCTGCAGAAAACTTGAAACGAGAGTTGTACAATAAAACTTGATCACCTACTTTGAATTCCTTTTTCTTAATTTTCTTGTCATGCCAAATCTTAACTTTTTCTTTAAACATCCTGGCACTTTCATAAGCTTCATTTCTCCATTCGTCAAGTAGGTTTAGGTCAAGAATTCTCTTTTCTCCCGCAGTTTTAAAATCAAAGTTCAGTTGTTTAATAGCCCATCTAGCTTTATGTTCTAGTTCAACAGGTAAGTGACAAGCTTTTCCATAAACCATTTTATAAGGAGACATTCCCATAGGATTTTTAAAAGCAGTTCTATAAGCCCACAAAGCATCATTAATCTTAATTGGCCAATCAGATCTAGACTTATTCACTGTCTTTTCCAAAATGAGTTTAATTTCCCTATTGCTTAATTCAACTTGCCCACTTGTTTGAGGATGATAAGGAGATGCAATTCTATGGTTAACATCATATTTTGCCAAAGTTTTTCTAAGAACACCATGCAAGAAATGAGAACCACCATCAGTAATTAAGAACCTAGGAACACCAAACCTGGGGAAAATGATGTCCTTGAGCATCTTCATTGCTGTGGCATGATCTGCACTTTTGGTTGGAATTGCTTCCACCCACTTTGTAACATAGTCAACTGCAACCAAAATGTGAGTATGCTTTGTCTTTGATTCTGGGAAAGGACCCATAAAGTCAAAACCCCACACATCAAATGGTTCAAGTGGCAATGAATAATTCATAGGCATTTCATTCCTCCTACCAATGTTTCCTACTCTTTGACATTTATCACAAGATTTAACATATTCAGCACAGTCCTTAAATAAAGTAGGCCAATAGAAACCAGATTGTAATACCTTTGCTCCTGTGCGATCTCCTGCATGATGCCCTCCATAGGGACTGTCATGACAATCTCTTATAATAGCCTGTTGTTCATGCTCAGGTACACAACGTCTAATAATACCATCCACACTTTTCTTATAGAGGAAAGGATCATCCCAAAAATAATGTCTAAGATCATAAAAGAATTTCTTTCTTTGTTGAGAAGTGAAGTGTGGAGGCAAAACTTTACCAACAATAAAATTTGCATAGTTGGCAAACCAAGGAGATGCAACTTTAGCACTAGAAACATTAACAATTGCAAGTTGTTCATTAACAAAGCTATCATTAATAGGAATAGGATCATCAGGTATGCTTTCCATCCTAGAGAGATGATCAGCAACTTGATTATCCTCCCCTTTCCTATCAACAATGTGTAAATCAAATTCTTGCAATAGAAGTACCCATCTTATTAGTCTAGGCTTAGCATCTTTCTTATTCATCAAGTATTTAATAGCAGAATGATCAGTATGTATTGTGACTTTTGAATCAGTAATATAAGGTCTAAACTTGTCACAAGCAAACAGTACTGCTAAAAATTCTTTCTCAGTTGTAGCATAATTCTTTTGAGCAGCATCAAGTGTTCTACTAGCATAATAAATAACATTCAGTTTCTTATCAACACGTTGGCCCAAAACAGCCCCAACTGCATAATCACTAGCATCACACATAATTTCAAAAGGCAAGTTCCAATCAGGAGGTTGAATAATGGGAGCAGTGATTAAAGCATTCTTCAAAATATTAAAGGACTCAATGCAATCATCATTAAAAGAGAAAGGAACATCCTTTTGCAGAAGATTGGTTAGAGGTTTTGATATTTTGGAGAAATCCTTAATGAACCTACGGTAAAAACCTGCATGCCCAAGAAAACTTCTTATACCTTTGAGGTCCCTTGGATATGGTAGTTTTTCAATAGCTTCAATCTTTGCTGGATCAACTTCTATTCCTTCTCCAGAAATCTTATGCCCAAGAACTATACCCTCAGTAACCATGAAGTGACACTTCTCCCAATTAAGAACCAAGTGTTGGTCTTCACAACGCTGTAAAACTTTGTTAAGGTTGAACAAGCAATTATCGAAGGAAGTACCATACACAGAAAAATCATCCATAAAAACCTCCATTATCTTTTCAATATAATCAGCAAATATAGCATTCATGCATCTTTGAAAAGTAGCAGGAGCATTACATAAACCGAATGGCATTCTCCTGTAAGCAAAAGTACCATATGGGCAAGTAAAAGTGGTCTTTTCTTGATCATCCTTATGGACAGGAATTTGCGAGAAACCTGAATAACCATCTAGATAGCAAAAGTGAGAGTGTTTAGACAACCTTTCTAGCATTTGATCAATAAATGGCAATGGATAATGATCTTTTCGAGTTGCTTTATTCAATTTTCTGAAATCAATAACCATCCTATAACCAACTACAGTACGTTGAGCCACAAGTTCATCCTTTTCATTTGGAACAACAGTCATTCCACCCTTTTTAGGAACACAATGAACAGGACTAACCCACTTACTGTCAGCTATAGGATAAATGATACCAGCTTCAATAAGTCTTATTACCTCTTTCCTTACCACTTCTTTCATTTTTGGATGGAGGCGGCGTTGAAAATCAACAACAGGTTTTGCATCTTCCTCCAGATTAATTTTATGCATACATAGAGCGGGGCTTATACCTTTAAGATCATCAAGAGAGTATCCAATGGCTGGTCGGTGAGCTTTTAGCACATCAAGTAATTTCTCTTCCTCTTCAGCTGAAAGGTTAGCACTAATAATGACAGGATATATGCTCTTCTCATCCAAATATGCATATTTCAGATTTGCAGGCAAAGGTTTCAATTCAAAACTAGGATCCCCTTTAGGTGGTGGTAGCACTCCTAAATTATCAGGTGGGATATGCAATTGTAATTGTGGTGGTTGTTGCCATAATATTTGTTCCTGTCATACCTGTCTCTTCCATAACAATGGGGTCAATATCAGGCTTGATCTCAAGATAAAGAGAATATGGAATGACACTAATACTTGCTCCAATATCACATAGACCATGATAACTTGAAGTCCCAATAGAGCATGATATAACAGGTTTCCCAACTTTGGCCGAATTACCTTTGATGACTTTGGTAGCATCTTCACATAGATAAACATCCACTGGGTCTTCTTCATTTAGTTGCTTGATAACAGAAATTTGAGTGTTGACTTCCACCTGTTCATAAGGCTGAGAACATCTTTTGTTACTCTTGTTAGTAACAGCTTTAAGTAAATCATCCTTAACTTGGTTTGGAGATGGAGGTGGTTCAACATACTCCTCAATTGTCACAGATGACATTGGTTCAACCTGTTTAATAACTTTAGGAACAACAATAGATTGTTTAACAGGTTCAACATAAACTTCAAATCCACTTTTTGGAACATAGATATGATCAGCAAAACCTTTAGCTATTTCAATTATAACATAAGGATTAAGGCCAAAAGTATCACTCAGATCTTTAAACAGAGTAGAAGTAGAGAAATTATCTACACATGAATATTTATAATCAAAATATGGCTCATTACCTTTATCAAGATCCCAGTGGCTAGTATTTTCAGAAATAGTCTCCAATAAATTCCATGCTTCTTCTTCAGTGTTATTAGTAAAACTTCCACCAGATGAATTATCCAGAATCTCCTTGTGCTTCATAGGTAGTCTCACATAAAAGTTTATCAATATAAGTTTCCTTGTAAGATCATGACATGGATTCTTGCGAAGGAGTTCCTTTAACCTCCCCCAAGCTTGAGTAATACTCTCTCCCAGATGTGGCCAGAAATTGAATATATAGCAGCGGTTATCATAAGCTTCTTTAGGAGTAAAATATTTAAGAAAGAAAACCTTCCTCAAGATACTCCATTCATTCTGGACCTCTTCATCCAAAGATCTGTACCAATCACGAGCATTACCAGATAAAGACAAATACAATAGCTTCCTTTTTACCTGATCCTCTGAAATACCAGGTAGTCTGAATAAGCCACATATGTCCTCAATTATTTCCATGTGCTCGCGTGCCGACTTAGTTCCATCACCTGTAAATGGATTTTTCATAACTCTTTTAACATGACCCATGGGAATTTTATATCCCACTTTAGGTATCTCAGGCATAGCAGTTTCAACCACCTTTGCAGTAGTGGCATAAGCACTTTCATATAGAGCAAGATGCAACGAGGCACGATTCATAAATGCCATAGTAACAATGAGATAAACAGCTTTCAAGTTTCCTTACCAAACTTCTTACCAATAGCGCTACGCTCCCCGGCAACGGCGCCAGAAAAGTATCTTGATGACTCCCAAGTGCAGGAGATCAATTGTAGTACCTTTCAATTAGAAAAGGTTGTCGAACCCACGAGGAGCTGAAGGTATTGGTTAGCAAGATTGATAAATAAAACAATAAAAGATGCAAGTGTTTTTGGTATTTTTGGTTGTATAGTTGCAAAGCAGATAACAGATAGTAGCAAGTGAAAGCTCTCAAAGAGAGAAAGCCCAATCCTCTTATGTGGCAAGAGGACAAGCTCAAGTGATGTGTAACTTATATGTGGCAAACGTTCCCGAGGGCGGCATGGATGATGCTAGGCATAGAGATTTATTAAACAACACGTTGAATATCTTGTCAAGTTTTAATCTTCTTTGGAAGGAGCCATAATTAGGTATAGCTAAATAAATAAACTACCACCCCTTATGATGGATCATGTGGCCAAGCAAATGACTGCACAAGAATTATTAAGACATAAAGTCCCACCATAGCATTACACTCTAAGGTCCCCGATACTAATACCCTCATAATATAACTTCATGACTCGGTCTCAGGTTTACGTGTCCTCCCTAGTCTCCATCAATTCATTACACTACGGTGTTCTCCTATGAGCCCATAAAGGTGAAGTGTTGTGCAGTCGACGTTCGCACAACACCATCATAGAATCACATAAAAGATAAACTCTTGACAAAATACCAACACATGTCATATATAAATCAATGCCAATTCATCCTATGCCCTCAGGAACATACGGGAACTACTCACAACGTGCGAACATGATCATAATCAGTGGCATAAGTGGTACAACACAATCTGAAATTATAACTTCACCACCAAATAATGACAAGTACTCAATCACAAACATGAATAGTAGCACAAGACAAGTATCTAGGGTATAGCAACTCTCAAACTGCGAGGTGAACGGAGTGGATCACGGTGGTGATGATGGTGATGGTGCTGATCTTGATGGGGGTGATGATGTAGAGGCCTCCTCCCACGCCAAGGAGGAGAGGTGATGACGATGACGATGATTTCCCCCTTCTCCGGAGTTCCAGAGCAGCAGGATCTGACCCCCTCGGAAGGGATCAGGAGTTTCGCCGCCGCCGCGACCTCGGATGGACTTGGAAAAAATTAGGGCGTTACTTTTCGGGCGAGACGAAGGCGTCGATAAAAAGCCCCAGGCGAGGAGGTGCCCGAGGCACCTTTTGGTGTGTTCCACGTGGCCAGGTAGATGGGCCGCGTGGGCCACCCCATTTGTCCCTCGTGGTTCTCCTCTCTTCGGTCTTCTTTCCTCTGCCTTTCTCCCGATGAAAAACTGACGCAGTATTTTTCCTTTTATTATTTGAGGTCCTGTAGCTCCTGAAACATTAAAGACAAGAAAAAGGAGGTTTTCTGCCTCCCAGAAATTAAATACCAAAAATAGGGACTTTGTATGAAAGTCCCCAAAATCATCTAAAACATGTAGAAACAATCATATAATCATGCAAATAACATTCTAGTATGATACTAAAAGTTATATAAATGATGATATAAAATGCACGTATCAGTCGTCAGCAAAAAGCAAGTGGTTTACTGATGGTGCTGTTGGAGCCAATTTGATCCCTGTAATCTGGCCCATATCTTCTGCCTTATGTATCAATGCTGAGAAGCCCTATGCACACAAAACAAAGAGTATGGGAGATCGGATCCCCCTGTCTCAATCCCCTTCCTGGGACGATGGAATCAGTAATATTCCCATTTACTTAAAACGGTGTGTAACCGACCTAACACACTTCATTATGTTATCCACAAACTGTTTGCACATCCCAAGTTTTATCATGACGTCCTCAATGAAAGACCACTCCACTCTATCATATGCCTTGCTCATATCAAGTTTCACCGCCATGTACTTTTTCTTTCCCGATCTTTTCTCTTCATAAAGTGTGACATTTCATAAGCAAGAATGGTATTATCTGAAATGAGCCTGCCTGGGACAAGGCACTTTGGTTGGGTGAGATGATCTCATCCAAAATACCCTTCAAACAGTTTGCTAACACCTTTGAGATGAGCTTGTAAACGATGTTGCAAAGACTAATTGGGCGTAGATCTTTCATACTTTCTGGGGTTTGAACCTTCAGGATGAGAACAACAATAGTTTCATTCCAACCTTCAGGTATACAGCCTCCTCGCAACACATTCATTACCTCCTCCACCACAGTGTCAACAACTGTTTCCCAGAACCGCTTGTAGAAAATTGCCGGCATACCATCAGCCCCCGGTGCTTCAAATCACCCATGTTGTCCAGAGCATTTTTTACTTCCTCCCTCTTGAACTCAGCTGCAAGTATCTCATTCATTTCCGGGGTGATACGGGGTTGTATATTGTCCAACACATGACTCGCATTAGTAGCTGCCATGGGGGTAAACAAGTTAACGAAATAGTTAGTGACTAGGGACTGCAAAGCCTCCTCTCCCTCCACCATCTCTCCATCACCACCCTTCAGCTGTACTATAGTATTTTGCTTTTTCCTCTCTGTAGCACATGAATGAAAAAAAGAGGTGTTACGGTCTCCCTTCTCCAACCAATTAACATGTGCTCTCTGTCTCCACGACATCTCCCACTGATCTTCCAATCTTTCTAACTTAAAACGCAACCTTTCCTCCTTTAAAATATTTTGGGCCGTAATATCACCCTTTCTACACTCCTCCAAATCTTCCTTCAGCTTCTTGATTTGGTGCTGCAGGTCTCCTAGCACATCTCGGCTCCAGCTGTGAAGTTACTTTGATACAGTTTTCAGCTTGTCCCCTACTTTTTGGACACCTCTTGCACCAGCCAGCCCCCAAGCATTTTTAACAATAGTTTCACACTCCTCCTCCATAAGCCATCTAGCTTCGAACCTTTTATTTAGCCCCTTCTTTGCCATCAAGGTTGGCCTACACGCGGTTGCCATATTAATCACCACCGATCTATGGTCAGAATGTTCAGGGTCGCCATTTTTCACCCCGAAATCTGAGAAATGAATTCGCCACGATGGTGATGCAACAGTCCGATCCAGGCGCTCTCGAATGTACCCTTCTACTCGCCAATTATTGTTTCTCCATGTGAACATGTCACCTTCAAAGCCCAGATCTTGTAAATTACAAAACTCTAGCGCATCGCGAAACCTGTCCATGTGCACTTGGGGTTTTGCAACAGCTCCTTCTTTTTCAAAACTATATAGGATCTCATTAAAGTCACCCACGCACAACCACGGCAAGTCTGATTGGTGATGCAGAGTACGCATAAGCTTCCATGTATCCTCCCTCTTCTCCTGCCGTGGTTCACCGTAGATCCCAGTTAATCTCCACTTGAAACCATCCTTCTCCACAACATCAACATCAATGTGCATCCTCCCCAACCACCTCAAGTTCACATCAATTCCTCTCTTCCAGAACAATGCTAGACCACCACTCTTGCCCTCGCATTTCCTCACAAGCATGTGAGGCATGCCAAGCAGCCACCTAAATTTCTCCATCTCCTTCTCGTCGAGTTTAGTTTCCAACAAGAAAAGGATATCCGGGTCCTGCTTCTTCTGGTGAGCCTGAAGACCACGAACTGCCCGGTCGTTCCCCAAACCCTGGCCATTAAAAGCACTGATCTTCATTGGGCTTCGTGGAGCTGTCCCTGCAGCTCCCTTCTCCTTCTCTAATTCCTCCTGTCTCCTCCCTGCTTCTCTCACAAACTGGACTACTCTCTACTGTAGAGCGGCAATCTCCGGACAGAGGCGTCCCTCCTGCACCACACTGCTCTCGAGAGCCCACAGCAATGTAGGTCTTGTCGAAGCTCTCTTAACAATAGTGTGAAGACGATGACGAAAATTAATCCCATCCAATAGACCTGCACGAGGGAGAGAGACTTGGCTAGAATCAGATCGCTGCACGGCGGCCGGACAGTCGGCTGTCCCTGCCGCCACAGCAACGCACCCCGCGCCGGGAGCGGCGGCCGTCCTGGAGCCGAGACCGGTAGCTAGGATCCTCGACGCCACGGAACCGGCAGACGGAAAAAAAAAACCCACCGTCACCCACGGGAGTCACCAGGACGCCAGCGGCCGGAGGATCGGATCGGCGATCAGCACGAAGACAAGACCCCAGATGCGATCGCCTCACGATCGCCTAGGACTCGGAAATGAACCGCCACAACTGGGGCGGACTTGAGCTTGTGATCTTGTTTTTCACATGGAGTCATGTATAGAGTGGGTTTGAATAGCCCTAAGAAGAGAGGTTTTCATCGCAGTTTACAACGAGTCCTAGAAAATGTAGCGACGCAAACAGGGATCCTTGGATCTTCTAGGAATTGGGCATAATGGCTAGGAAATCCCGAAAAGAGCTCGGGCTATATGGAACCTGTTTTATCGAAAATTCCAAATCGACATTTTTAAGTTAACAAAAATCACGAAACAAAATCCCGGATGTAGATATTGTCAAGATATACAATAGTGCAAAGTTTCAACTCCAAATTCGTTGTATGTTGGTCTGCACAAAAAAACAAACGAGTGGATCTGGGGGGTGAAGAATACACCATTTCCAAATTTTGAAATTTCCCAAGATTTATCTTTTTTACAGCCCAAAACACAACGAATTTGGAATTGAAAATTTGCACGATTGTTGATCTCAACAATATCTACATCCAGAAATTGTTTCGTGATTTTTGGCAACAAAAAATGTCGAGTTCGAATTTTTAAAACAACGGGCTCCATATAGCCTGGGTTCCAAAAATCGACTCTCTAGGAAATCCAGCCTATGATCTGCTCTAACCAGGCTGGGCCCACAGGAGCGGGGATCGTGCGGCTGCGCAAGGCTCAAAATTTTGGGGGGCCCCAAAACTTAAGAGGCATGTATAGTCATAGGCTTGGTTGGCTGGCATTCCATGTGGTGCCACGTACGATACTTGAGCCAAGCTGGGCTGCTCGCGGCCGCTGGATCCTGATTGCTACGAGTTGATCAATGGATCGACAAAATCCTATTTCCCGCCCATTGTGGGGCGAGAGGCTTGCGTCGCGCACCCCGGTCGTCGCAGCGGGCCGGCCCATTTCGCTTCTTTTTATCTCCTTTTTTCATTTCGGATTTCTTCTTTTTTCTTTTTCTGTTTTCCTTTTCAGTTTTTTCCTTTACTTTAATTTTCAGGATACAAATTCATATTTATATAAAAACTCAAATAAAAAATGTTCAAATTGAAAAACATTCATATTTTGGAAATGTTATGATTTTTTTGAAAAATATTCAGATAAGAATAGATTTTTAAAACACAGAAAAATATCATTACCTTTTTATTGGACCGCATTTGGAGCAACCGATGAAGCCACTGCTTCTGGCAGCGCTGCGCCCACGCGGGGAGAAGGGCAGCTCCAAAAGAGAGAGCGTGATGCTCGATGTTGCCCAAAATAAGTCTGGCTACCGAGAAAGAATGAGACATGTGTCGTAAAGATATGCATATTTCTCTCTTTCAAAAAATGGTGTGTATGGAAGATACACCTATTCCTCTCTTTTAAGAAATGATTTGTATGGGTCGACCACTATAGCACTGCTAGGTCAAATTATTAATCATGCATCGAGTCAAAAAAAATTGAACATCGACATATATTTCGGGGTATGTCATGGTATCGGCATCTTCGATAGGAGACGGGGTCCAGCTAGCCGGGGTGAACGTAGGGCAAGAAGGTGGACGTCGTCGAGGTCGGGATTGTATACGGCAGCTTACCCAGCTTCAGATCCCGCAGCAGTGGCGAGATCCTACGTGCTGCTATAACTCACTATAAGGCAATAACCGTGAACAGGTTACAATGAGTATGGGTTTATGTGAGAGTATGCCCTAAAGGCGTCCCGAGGTCCGGCTTATATGGGCGGCCGGACCTAGGGTTACAAGGGACAAACGTGTCCGCAAGACTACAGAGTACTAAACCTATCTGGCAAGTCGCTGCCTTCCATCTTGACCTTGGCAGCATCATGGGCTTCAGTCTTGGACCTCCGTCTTGCCATCCTCCGTCCGCCTTGTACGCCGGCTATCTGGGCCGTCTGGCAGGCCAAAGCCTTTGCCACCATTACAGGCCACCCGGGACTAGCCGGATTTGTCCATATCAGTTATACCCCTAGTAGGTATATCGCCAACAGGGTAAGCTAACATGTATATAGTGGCGGAGCTAGATAAGTGGTAATCAGGTGCACACTGGTGCCAAGGCTGCCAAAAATCAATTTTTAGGGGTTGCATATATGGTAAAAATTCGTTATTTGCAAAGAAAACGGAAATTACCCAGTGTCCTTTGTAAGTGTAACCCCTTGGGTGCACTTAGATCCGCCACTGCATGTATATATATTTATTATAATTATATAGTGTAAAAACAAAAAATTGTCAAGCAAACTGTCAAATGTTTGGCAAGAAGGTAGCTATTTTTTGCTAGTTTAAATATGAGAAATATGCCGTGACCGCCCGTTGGCTATGCCACCCCTCTACTCGTCGTTCGATCAATCATCAAGATTCGAGACCAGCCTCTCTAGACATTTTCCTAATTAGTCTAGCTTGTGCAAACTAACTAGTGCAATGACACATCATGGCAGCCACTAGGCATGCATGCGTCCCGGACTGAATCAGTGACAAGAAAGAGAGAACGAGGCATGCATGCTCACTGTGTTGGTAAGAAATTAAGTGCATAGCAGTCTTTGTATAAGAGATCCTACGTGCTGCTATAACTCACTATAACTCAGGTAAGAAATTAAGTGCTTCAGATCCCGTAGCGGTGGCGAGATCCTACGTGCTGCTATAACTCACTATAAGGCAATATCCGTGAACAGGTTACAATGAGTATGGGTTTGTACGAGAGTATGGCCTAAAGGCTTCCCGAGGTCCGGCTTATATAGGCGGCTGGACCTAGGGTTACAAGGGACAAACGTGTCCGGCAAGACTATAGAGTCCTAAACCTATCCGGCAATTCACCGCCTTCCATCTTGTCCTTGGCGGCATCATGGGCTTTAGTCTTGGGCCTCCGTCTTGCCATCCTCCATCCGCCTTGTACGCCGGCTATCTGGGCTGCCTGGCAGGCCAAAGCCTTTGCCACCATTACAGGCCACCCGGGACTAGCCAGATTTGTCCATGTCAGTGATACCCCTAGTAGGCATATCCCCAACATTAGCCCCCGGAAAGGTTGAAGTTCTCCAGGCGCCATCTTCTTTTGCCGGCAATATCCGCCTTGTCATAGTAGGCGACTGAAGAGCTTGAAGCATTCCGAAGTTGAATCAGGCGGTGATCCGACAAAAGTAGTCGGACACGTTGCCGCCAACATGGGAAAGACGGCCTGACGGTTGTCAGGAATCTTCCAGGCAAACGTCTTGTCATTTTGACCAGTCCGTCAAATGTTGACGGATGACGTCATGGAGTCCACGACAGTTTGAACTCGGTCGTGCGTCATGATTGTCTCCCCACTACGCGCGGGAATCGAGGCGGCAGTAACGCGCGCCGTTACCACGACGTGCGAGACGTGGGCACGTGGCGGAGATCGTGGCTTCAGCCGTTTCGCGCACGAATCGCGGAGCAGGAAGGATAAATACCCCCAAATTACCACGGGGTAAGTTTTATTCCCCATTCGCATCCACCACTGCTGCCTCCAATCCCTCGAGCGCTCCTCCACCTTCAGCTCCGCCAAGCACACGAAGAGCGGCGCAGCGCCTAGGAGATGGTGAGCACGGGCGAGCAAGCATCAGCGGCAGCGGCGGCCACTCCAGCAGCGGCTTCGGCGGCCACGACCGAGTCTGGATCTGTGCCGGCGGCGGCGGTGGTGATTCCCACGGGCACCATGCTGCCGGCCCCTTCTTCTTCTCCAGCACCGTTGGCACCCCCGACTGACGCGCCCGCCCCCTTCCCCCTTCCGTCCATGGAAGCGACGAATGCCTCGCTCGCGGCGGATCCGGAGGCTCCGGCCGGCGAGGCTGCCGTCGAGAAAGAAGAGGTAGCGGAGTTGGGCTCCCGGTACTGGCTGCCGTCGTGCGTCACGACAGAGTACCTGCAAGAGCTGGAGGATGGCGGCTTCATCCCGCCAAAGACGGACTGCGCTTGGCGGGTACCAGGCGACGAAACCGTCTCCGACCCCCAAGACGGCGGGCGAGTCATCTTGGCGTCTCACTGTTTGCGTGGTATGACTCTGCCGCTCTCCGCCTTCTTCTTAGCAGTGCTTAGCTTCTACGGGCTGCAGCCGCACAACATAGCGCCGAATAGCATCTTAGTGCTAGCCGGCTTCCAAGCGCTGTGCGAGGGCTACTTAGGCATAGCCGCCTCCATAGAGTTATTCCAGTACTGCTTTTTGTGCCGCCGGCAAACCATAGCAGGCGGCCAGCTGGCAACTTGCGGCAGTGTTATTTTCAACTGCCGGCAACCTGACTGGTATCCAAAGATTCCCTACATTGAGTCGGTGAAGAATTGGACCAGTACTTTCTTTTATTGCAAGGACATCCCGACACCCGGCACCACAACGGGGATTCCTCCTTTCGTCAACGGTCCGCCTACCCACAAGGCATGCTGGACGGCAAAGGTGTCACTTGGCAGCTTGTCGAATGACCTCTTGCCGTTAGGCGGATTGAGTTTTTGACCAAGACGATGGAGGCTCCGCTGCTTGACGGAGTTGATACCTTCATCTGCTGGTTGTCAAGGAAGATAATGCCCCTCCGCCATCGCCCGCTGAAGATGTGCGAGTACAAGGCGGACAGCGCCGACAAAAGCACCCTGGGCGAGGACATGCTGCTGTACCGGCTGAGGGAGCTCATCAAGCCTCTGCACTTGAAGGCGGCTGAGGGCGTCGCCATGTTCACCCACGACAACCCAGCCCCAGAGGTAAGCCGGAGCTTCCAGTGTTAAAGTTATTTTTACCAACTGGATGCTGGATTGACGATGCTTTGTTTTTCAGCTGAAGACCTTGGCGGACGCTGACTTGGCTCCAAACTGGTATGATGCCGGAACCAGCAAGACGAAAAGGCGCAAGGCTGGTGGCTCTACCAAGGATTTGGAGAAAAGGAAACTGATATGTTGAGGATTGCCTTGATTTTTTCCGGGTTGACCTCTATTCCTCGTTCGGAAACGATAAAGCCGAGCAGCTTGCCGGCAAGAACCCCGAAAACGCATTTTTTCGGGTTGAGTTTCATTTTATACACCTGAAGGCTATCAAAGGTCTCTCGCAAGTCGTCCAGCAAATCCGCCTTCTTTTTAGACATGACGGCAATGTCGTCTACATAGACGTGAACATTGCGGCCAATTTGCTCATGAATGCATCTTTGCATACACCGCTGATACGTCGCGCCGGCATTTTTTAGGCCGAAGGGCATCATGATGTAGCAGAAGGTCCCGTAGGGCGTAGTAAACGATGTTTTGAGGTGGTCGGATTCTCGCATTTTAATTTGGTGGTACCCGGAGTACGCATCTAAAAAGCACAGCAGCTTTGAGCCGGCTGTGGAGTCTATGACCTGATCTATACGTGGTAACGCGAAGTGGCCCTTATGACAGCACCTGTTCAAACCGGTATAATCAATGCACATTCTCATTTCCTTATTGGGTTTTGGAACCAGTACAGGATTTGCCAACCAATCAGTGTGTACTACCTCCCTAATGAACTTGGCTTCTTGCAACTTGATGATCTCCTTCCCTATTGCCTTCCTCTTCCCTTCACCGTAGCGTCTTATTCCTTGCTTTACTGGCTTGGCTCCTTTGTAGACATTAAGAGAGTGCTCGGCAAGTTCCCTTGGTACACCCGGCATGTCGGCTGACGACCACTAGTACAGAACGACACATCGGATACCCCTCTATGGCAACAACAAGAGTTAGACGACGGAAGAATGAGTTCCGGTGCGCTTTCGCGAGGGCGGGCGCGCGCTAGTCGGTCGATGGGCCCGACACAATGGTAACAGAGGCGGAAAACAGCTCCGTTGCTCATATATGGGCAACGGAGGAAATAATATCTCCGTTGCTTATATGACCACATCAGAAACGGAGATCGGTCTATCTCCGTTTCCCATGTGAAGGCCCATTAAGCGGTGCCGGTATTAATGTCTCCCACTCGAGTGTATCTCACTCTCAGTCTCACTCTCCCCAGTTCCTAACCCTAGACGCACACGCTCTCCTCCTACTTCACCCATCGATGGCGAACCCCTCCGGCGCCGACGGAAGTCAGGATGGAGCATCTTCCTCCTCCCACCCTCCGAGGCGCAGCCCGGATCTCCCCTACAACTGGGGCGAGATCCCCGGCGACCGCGGTCGCCAGTTCATTCGGAGCCATCAAATCCCATCCGGATCCACGGCGGCGACGTCCACCGACGCCCGGATCTCGTCCTCCTCGGACGATGAGCACGAGGATCTAGAGGTCGGTCTCCTCCTCTCTCGCGCCGCCTTTGAGCGCGAGCGCGCCGACGGTGTCATTCGGGCGTCTGCGATGCAGAGAGCTATCCGCATCTCGGCCGCCGAGCACGCGATAGAAGCCGCCGAGGAGGCGTTGTTCCAGACACAGCTCCGGGCGGCCATAGACCGCTCTCTTCTCCCTGGCCAGGGCCCTGGGCCAGATGCGGCTGCGGCTGCGGTGGCGGCGGTGGAGGAGGAGGATGAGGAGGAGGAGGAGGACGCTCCGGTGTTCGAGCAGGATGAGGTCTCCTCTGACGTCTCCTCTGCCAGTGGCTCTTTTTAGCTCCGTTTGCTCTGTTTTGTAGCTCTTTTTAGCTATGTATTTGCTCTGTTACCTACTTAATTATTTAGATCGGTTTGCTCTGTTAGTTAGCTCTGTTCAGCTATGTATTTGCTCTGTTAGAGTATTTATTTAGCTTGGTTTGCTCTGTTTTGTAGCTCTGTTTAGCTATGTATTTGCTCTGTTAGCTAGTTAATTATTTAGGTCGGTTTGCTCTGTGAGATAGCTCTGTTCAGCTATGTATTTGCTCTATTAGAGTATTTATTTAGCTCCGTTTGCTCTGTTTTGTATCTCTGTTCAGCTATGTATTTGCTCTGTTAGCTACTTAATTATTTCGATCAGTTTGCTTTGTTAGTGAGCTCTGTTTAGCTATGTATTTGCTATGTTAGCTACTTATTTAGCTCGGTTTACTCTGTTAGTTAGCTCTGTTTAGCTACATATTTGCTATGTTAGCTACTTATTTAGCTCCGTTTGATCTGTTAGCTGCTTATCCCACTACATTTTGCTTTGTTTACTGCTTATTGTCTCTGTTTATTAGCTTTGTTTGCTGTTTTTAACAAAAAATATTCGTTGTGTTAAGGGCTTGGTGGATGCTTGGTGACGATGATGCTGCCGTGAAGACCTAGGAGCGGGGCTCCATACACGGTGCCGTCACCAGGAGCAGTACATTTTGCGCAGCAGGATGAAGACAGTAGATGTTCATCTGGCGGCCATGAAGACATAGGAGCAGAGCTCCAGCCACGCGCACTGATGAACTTTTGTAAAGCAGGGCATACAGGAATACGGTGACGACCGGGCGGCCGTCTAGTCGCATGGAGCGGGGCTCCATCGACGGCACAGCCCGTCACCGTGTTTTTTTTTGTTTTCCTGTAACCCTTATTAGAAACGGTGATTTGAAAAACTCCGTGTCTAATGTGAAACGTATCAGTGACGATCAAATATAACAACCGTTGCCCATGTTAGGGGCAACGGTTTATCACCTCCGTTGCCATTGAGCTCTTCACATCAGTCACAGGGTCGGGGACACGGACCCTTTCTCCGTTGCCGATGGGGTTTTTGGCCCGTTTCCGATGTGTCGTTCTGTACTAGTGGACCACGCAAAGATGTCCCGATTTTCACGGAGGAACTCGACGAGCACGCTTTCCTATTTGTCGTCTAAGTCGGATCCGATGGTGACTTGCTTGGAACTATGACTTGGCACCAGATCCGCCTTCTTTGTTTTCTCGGAGGCCTTGAAAGTCTTCTTGGGCTCGGCTGTCTTCACGTTCTCCGGCAATTGTGACGTATCAGTCTCCTGCTTCATCATGGCTAGCTCCTCTGCATGGAGGACTGCCTCGGCGAAGGCGGCGTTGCCACGTTCGCATTCCTTTGCTTTCTTGAAGTTGCCATTGACGATGATGGTACCGTTGGGTCCAGGCATCTTCAACTTGCTGTAGATGTAACACGGCCAAGCCATGAACTTGGCGAAAGCTGGTCGTCCAAAGATGGCGTGGTAAGCACTCTTGAAGGGGACTACTTCAAACCTGAGGTACTCCGAGCGGTAGTTTGACTCAGGTCCAAAAGTAACCTCAAGCTTGATGCTTCCCATTGACTTGGCTTGCTTTCCTGGAACAATGCCATGGAACTTGACTTTACTGTAATCAAGCTGGCTTTCCGTCAAGTTCATGCGCTTCAGGGTGTCCTCGTACAGGATGTTGAGGCTGCTGCCGCCATCCATCAACACCTTGGTGAGTCTGAAGTCGTCGACAATTGGGTCGACGACGAGGGCATTCTTGCCGGGATGCGGCACGTGGTCCGGGTGATCGTCCCTGTACCATGTGATTGCCTTCTCGGACCAGTCTAAGTACTGAGGAACATCAGGCACTGTAGCGTTGAGCTCGCGCAGTTCCGCCTTCTCTTCCTTTGCCGAAGGAGTGCCTAAAAAGCAGACCAATTGGCCATGAACTTTGGGATACTTTTTCTCCTTGCGTGGCGGCTTAGGATCCTCATCTTCCGACATGGAGACTGCCTCATCATCATCTTCCTTCTTTGTTTTCTCAGCTTTCTTGCTCTTTTTCGGCTTCCAGCCAACCTCGGGGTCCTTGAAATCCTCCATGAACCAGCATTCCCCCAGTGTATGGTTAACCTTCCCCAGGGATGCATGGATTGGGCAGGGTAAGGCTTTTGCCTGATCATAAGTCAGGCGTTGCTTGCTGGAGCCGCCTTCTTTACCCTTTCCTTTCCACTTGCGGTTTCCGCCTTTGCCTTCGAAGGCGGCGGCGACCTCGTTTGATGGTCCGGAGGAGCCTTGCGTTTGTGACTTGCTCGCCTGCTCGGCGCCATGTCATGAGCGCCATCAACATCACGTGCATCTTCATCCGCCTGTGTGTACATGGCTGCTATTTCAAGCATGACTCCGAGGTCTTTGACCTGCATGCGTACTAGCTTGTGTCTGAGACTTGAGCCCTTCAGGAGGCCTGTGGTGAAGGCATGGATTGTTTGATTGTCGTCCACGTTTTCACAGCTTGCCTTTGTCTGGATCCATCTTGTCAGGAAGCTTGTTGCGGTTTCATCCGGCTTCTGCACACAGCGAACCAAGTCTGTATGTGTGTTAGGTCGCTTGTATGTGCCCTGGAAGTGTTGGGTGAACACCTTTTCCATGTCTAGCCAGCTATGAAATGATTTCTCCGACAAGTTTTCGTTCCAGTTTCAGGCTGTCCTCTCCAGCATGAGGGGAAGGAAGCGTGCGGCGACTAGGCCATTGCCCCCAGCAATTTCGACTGCCAGCGCGTAGTCTGACAGCCATGAGTTTGGCTTGTCTGCTCTGTTGTACCTCTGATGAGTTTTTGACACTGATGTCATGTTTCGAGTTATCTGAACGTTGCGGATGGCTGGGCCAAAGCACTCAGGGCCGAGGTAGGCGTCCTCTTTTCCTGCCTTGATGTCATTGAGACGGTGTCGCGTGTCACCTGGAGCGAGCTTCTTGTTAGATCTGTCAACATTAGGCTCGTCCTGCGCTGCCCTGCTGTGCCGAGGCTCGTTGTTGTGTCCCCGGCTGTCGCCTTCGTGCCTGGGCACTGGCGGTGGGGACGGTGTGCGGTCCCTGCTTCTTCTTGGCGGCGGGGCGTTGTCGCGGTTTCCGCCACTCCTTGGCGGCTGCTTGCTTCCCCGGCTTCCGCCTTCATCTCGTCTAGGCGTTGGAGGAGGTGATGCTTCGCGTCTGTTGCCGGTTCGGGATGTTCGTTATGTTGCCTCTTGGGAGGTGGTGACTTACGTGGGTCCTTGTTGTCTTTCCCCTTCCCATGGCTACTGGAGCCGGATGGGTCCTCGGGATGACCGCCGGCCGCAGCTTTGCAAGCGTTGGATTTTGACTCCAGCTTTCCTCCCCTTGCATCCGCCATGTCGGCACGAGAATCAGCACGGGCCTGCTGCTCTAAAGCTTTGTGAGCAAGGATTGAGGCATAGTAGATCTTCTCGTCCTTGTCGTAGTCGTCGTTGTTGAGGATGTCTAAGGCGGCCGCAGTGTTGAGGACAGGGGTGCAAAGAATGACATCCCCGTTCTTGTCCTTACGCTGCGGCGCTGAAGCCCACTCGAAACCAAGTCTTTGCGCCGGGGACTTGAAGTCGTCGTGAGGCAGGTGGCGGCCTTGCTTGCTTTTCTTGTCCGTCACACGTCCTGCCGGTTTGGCAACCGGGGTTAAGGTGAACAGATTGCGCTTTGAGGTTATCTTGGTGTTTTCTTCCTTGGCTTCTTCGAGCAGACCCTGAACCTTTCCTTGCTTGGTTTTGAGGTATTCAGTTTGCTCCACCAAAGAGCTTCGGAGCTTCTCCAAGTCAGCCGGATTAGTTTTCTCGTTCACCGGCGTGTGCAGGACTTCCGCCAGGGCCGCGATGTTGCATGTCTTGCTGGGCTCGCCTTTCTCCAGAAGCTTCTTTTTCTTCGGAGCCGGCGAGGGCTCTTCGAACAGTGGATCGGTTGCCGCAGCTCCAGCGTTGGCGGCATCTACTGCCGCTGCCTTAGCCGTATCTGTGTTGGTGACATCCGCCACAAAAACTTGCTGCATGTTGGCGGACGAGCCTGTGGCTGCCATGGAAGACGGAGGCTCGGGTGCATTGAAACATCTTTTTATCTGTTGCTCGAACATGCTTGCAGAGTCTTCTTCGGAGTCAGAGTCTACGTTGACGTGAACAGTAGATTTGGATCCGGCATCCGACATTGCCTCATCCTGCAACGCAGGGAGGATTGATTTGGGATCATTGCTATAAGGCTGGGAGTCGGATCCCAGTCCTGTCATGCCGACAAACTGCAGATCAGAATCTGCCGACTCCTGGGAGAAGGCGGACTCAGATCTGTCTGTCGAGTAGTCATGCTCCGGGTGGCGGGTGGGCCCAAAAACGGTGTGGTTTTTCGGAAAACCCATGGCCTCGGGAGTGAAGCCGATGAAAAGCTCGATGTTGCCTATTGGAACCAGGGTGTAGGCGATGAGCCCGTCCCTTGCCGGGACGTAGTTTCCGTCATCTTGAATGTAGCCGATGTTGCCGAATCGCGAAGCGCGGCCGACGGCGATGGTGTCGCCGATGCTGCCAAGTATTCCCGCCTGGAACGTGACGCCTGACGCCTTAGGCCCCACGGTGGGCGCCAACTGTCGTGGTATCGGCATCTTGGATAGGAGACAGGGTCCAGCTAGCCGGGGGTGAACGTAGGGCAAGAAGGTGGACGTCGTCGAGGTCGGGATTGTATACGGCAGTTTACCCAGCTTCAGATCCCGCAGCGGTGGCGAGATCCTACGTGCTGCTATAACTCACTATAAGGCAATAACCGTGAACAGGTTACAATGAGTATGGGTTTATATGAGAGTATGCCCTAAAGGCGTCCCGAGGTCCGGCTTATATGAGCGGCCGGACCTAGGGTTACAAGGGACAAACGTGTCCGGCAAGACTACAGAGTACTAAACCTATCCGGCAAGTCACTGCCTTCCATCTTGACCTTGGCGGCATCATGGGCTTCAGTCTTAGACCTCCGTCTTGCCATCCTCCGTCCGCCTTGTACGCCGGCTATCTGGGCCGTCTGGCAGGCCAAAGCCTTTGCCACCATTACAGGCCACCCGGGACTAGCCGGATTTGTCCATATCAGTTATACCCCTAGTAGGTATATCGCCAACAGGGTAAGCTAACATGTATATAGTGGCGGAGCTAGATAAGTGGTAATCAGGTGCACACTGGTGCCAAGGCTGCCAAAAATCAATTTTTAGGGGTTTCATATATGGTAAAAAATCGTTATTTACAAAGAAAACGGAAATTACCGGGTGTCCTTTGTAACTGTAACCCCTTGGGTGCACTTAGATCCGCCACTGCATGTATATATATTTATTATATTTATAGTGTAAAAACAAAAAATTGTCAAGCAAACTGTCAAATGTTTGGCAAGAAGGTAGCTATTTTTTACTAGTTTAAATATGAGAAATATGCCGTGACCGCCCGTTGGCTATGCCACCCCTCTACTCGTCGTTCGATCAATCATCAAGATTCGAGACCAGCCTCTCTAGACATTTTCCTAATTAGTCTAGCTTGTGCAAACTAACTAGTGCAATGACACATCATGGCAGCCACTAGGCATGCATGCGTCCCGGACTGAATCAGTGACAAGAAAGAGAGAACGAGGCATGCATGCTCACTGTGTTGGTAAGAAATTAAGTGCATAGCAGTCTTTGTTTCACATGTCGGTCTTGACACTGCATGGCGCTCTCTGTTTCCGGGAAAGTGGGCAGTCATTGACGTCTTTCAAAAAACGAGTCCAGCAGAGGGAGGAATTTTATTAAGAAGAAAGTACCGGCACAATCTTGCGGAGCGGAGGCTCCAACGCGGGATTGACGCTGTCTTTCAATGTGACATAAAAGTCAAACTTCAGTCCTAACTTCACCAACAAATAAAAAGATGATGTACGGAAGAAAAAGGTTTACTCTTTGTAATTTCGTATTGATCATCCACAGTTTGTACGCAAATAAAAAAAAGAAACATTATGTTTTTGCAACCGCGTTCAGTCAGCTCCGTGCAACAGTGAAGATGCTGCTCCCTATTTTCCCGCATGCACATCAGCACACAGAAGTGGCAGACTGCACACAGTGACGATAAAATGTGTGCAAAATATGGTCTGACATTTTTGACACTGCGGAAATCATAATTACAGGCACCCTTCCTGATGTATCATCGCATAATTTGACCGGTCCAATCTCAATAAACCATTTCAGTGGCAAATAGCAAAAGGCTGACGTTCACACACAAGGTAAAATGAGTACTACATAAATTTTTGTCAGACAATTCGGCCGTCTCACTGCAAAATACAGAGATCCTGGCACCCTTTCCTAGTGCATCGTCGCATAATTAGCATCAAGTCAGTGTACTTTACGTGAAGTTAGGAGATTTAACTAGGTTGTACAGCTTTCCTGGCACGCGAGAACGAATCTCCAGTGCACCATCCGACGACAGTGAGTAGGGTGGTATAGCCAACGGGCGACCAAAAATCCGCACTCTTTAAATATATGTACAATGTTACCAAATCATCAATTTTTAGCAGTTGGCCAGATTCGAGATCGAATCAATTAATTGAAGGAAATAATCAAACTAGTATATTGTTTCGCATCATTTTTTAAGTTTTTTAACTAACGAAGTATGGCTAAACTGAAGTAGTAGAACAAGTTAAAAGAGATGGACCAGATTAGCATCTGTACCTTGACTACTCAGATGGTAAATTGAGGGGACAGTGGTGCGGACTCACGGTAAGCGGTCAGAAGATCAACGGCCGCATCCATACTATTCGGCTGCTGGATACGCCGGCAAGTCTAGGGTCGGCGGCGGCAGCGAGCGGCATTTTTTTTTTAACAAGCGGCAGCGAGCGGCTTCGTCGCACCCAGATGGATCGATCTGATTAGGCGAGACCGCAAGAGCGTTAGTGGAAAATGACCACGCTTCGACGACCGGTCATCGCCTATACGTGGGTACTCAGTAGATGGGCTATTTCCTACTCCCTCCGTTTCGCAACATAAGACGTTTAAGATTTTCTCCGACAAGATGAAAAAACGTCCAAAAGACAGTGTCTGCCCTTATTCGTAAAAATAACTAGAAAATATCCCGCGTTGCAGCGGGAATCTCTATAAAAATTATTATGTAAATGAAATGGGTATAATACGCATCAAATATTCAATTGTCAAGATTCAGTTGATCACAATAGTCGAGACACTAAATTTAATTCGTGTGAAATTATTGAATATTTGAGGACAAAATATTAGTGACATAGACAATTATATATATGGTTGAAAAAAGATGACATGGATAGATTGTATGAAAAATGTAATATTATTAATTATTGTTAGTGGAGATGACATGGACAATTGATTGGATAAAAGAGTGGGTGATGTGGATAGCTTGCTTGTTGAGATAGAAAAATAATTAATGCACTTAGTGGGGTTTTGCTTTATAAGAGGTATAGATGTGTCAGACCCTCCCGAAGTGGTACAACGAGCGAACCGATCAATTACAGGCTTCTGGCGAAAATTTGAGAACGATGGCGTCGCTGACCCGACCTTCCGCCCATCGCGCCGCCGCCCCACCTCGCTGGGTTATCGCTGGCCAGTAGCACCTCGCTGGCCCTCCCGCTGATCTTCCCTGCATCAGGTCAGCGCAGATCCCTGCCTCTGCGCCCAAGATCTCCTCGCTATGCATGTCGCTGACTCTCCCGCTGATCCTCGCTGCATAAATTGGGCGCAGATCCTCGCCTGTGCGCCTCAGGTCGCCGGTGCACAAGATCATCGGAGCAGCAGGTCGTTCCCGAAGCTCCAGCTCCTCTACGTCCTGATCAGCTAGCCAGGATTCGCCTCCATCAGGCACCTGGCCGTGATTTCCTTTGGGCAAGCACCTCGCCAAGATCTCCATCAGGCTGCCCAGGAGAGGAGAAGTAGCAGGACACCATCTCCATCAGCTGCTTCTCCTCGTCGCCCAGGTTCCTCGCCTAGCCCCAGATCGCCGCTGCCTCTCCATCGGAAGGACGCTCAGGTTTCTGGTGCTGCCTCGTCCAGGTCCTGCTGCTGCTTCGTCTCCTGCACAAGATTCACACATCAGGCTGCCAAATAGCGTCAGCACCATCAGCAGATGCTCTCTTGAAGCACCAGATCAACTTCAACAGAAACTGAAGAATAAATTGCAAGCAACTGAAGCGGATGTTATCAGAGAAGCACAAGGTTGAATCAGAGGTTATCAGAGAAAGATTACCCAGGAAATTTGAAGGAAATGGCAGCAGCGGAACTCGCAATGTTGGACCTCAACTTGCCGGCACGTGAAGTTGCATTCGACCTCAACTTCACACCACCTGAAGAACTTGTAGATGAAATGGGTGAAGATGAACCTGCAGATGATCAAGATGCAGTACCTGTAAATAATCAAGATGAACATGAAAACGATGATCAAGATGCAGTACAAGAAAATGATCAAGGTACAGTTACAGTTGAATATTCTTACACTCAAGTGTCAATAATGTGCAAGTTTAGATATTATCCCTGTCGATATTGTGCAAGTTCATGGTGACAGTTTAGTTTCAGGACATGCAAGTTCAGATATTATCCATGTTGATATTCTAACCAGTTGAGTAGAACTGACACTGGACAGCAAGTTTAACCAGTTAAGCTGCTGGACTGCAAGCAGTGCAAAATTAAATTAAAATGTTAATTTTACTACTCCTAAATTAACTTGCATCAACGTACTCCACTGCTACTGATAGTGTAGCAAGCAGGAAATCCTAGCAAGAAAGCAACACAAGCATTGCTATTTGAGTACTGTATTTGTGCTCAGTTAACACAAGCACTGGTTCTACTCATACTACTGCAATTTTACGCTAGTAAAAGCAGTTCATCAACAACTCACAAGGATCTTGCAAATGAATTTTAATCCTAGCACTTGCACAACAATTACTCAAGCAAGCTTGTCTAAATTACTCAAACATGTTCGTGCTAAAGCAAGAATGAATTTTACTGCCAGTACACAAATGAATTTTACTTTACTGCTACTCCAAGCAACAATGAATTTTAGTGCAAGCAACAATGATTCTTACTATCAGTACACCGTAAGAACTCAAGCAAGCAACTGCACGTCCTACTGTACCGTAAGAACTCAAGCAAGCAGTACGTACTCCTCTGAATAGACAAGCACAAGCAGCAATTTAGTAAAGCTTGCAAGGAATACTTGCAACCATGCACAAGGAATTTCATTAAAACAACCATGCACAAGAATTACTGCAAGCATCAGTACGAAATTCATGCTACTGCACCAGATCAAGCAAACACCAGAGGAAGGAGAAGAGAGAGGAACAATACCTGACGCACGGAGCCCCGCTTGGCGTCCAGCGCCTCCGCGGAGAGCTGCAGGCGCGCCTCGGCAATGGAGGGCGCCGTGGTGGCCCTGCGCACGGCCTCCTTGGCGTCGTCCTCCCGGCCGATGACCTCCTGCACGGTGGCGACGGCCGCGGAGACCTCGCCATGGGTGCAGTCGGAGACCGCGCGCCTTGCCCTCGAACATGGTGCTGCTGAGCCTCGCCACCTCCAGCTCTCCTCGCCCGCTGCAGCGTGTCCCGGAGGTCGTCCACGTCGCCCGCGGCCAAAACGGCACGGGTTGTCTTCTCCTCGGTGTCGGAGCCCGCGCTTCGGGGCGGACGAGTAGAAGAGGCCGCAGGAGCCGCGGAGGGCCGAGGCGACCATGAGGTTCCCCATCCTCACGGAGCTCGCCGGCCTAGGCCTCTCCATCCTCCGGCGCAGCAGATACAGACCCGGAGCACGCAGATCGAGCGCCTCCGTTGCCCAGAACCTCGTCACCGACGCATAAAAATCGAAATTTTGACCTTCCTGATTCCAGAGAGGAAACGGGGTGGTGGGGAAAGCGAGCGGTAGCGGTGGGGAGCGGTAGAGGGCGGCGGCGTAGAGGGGGAGGGCGGTGACGGGGCCAGGGGGAGAGCGCGAGCGTGAGCGATGGCGAGTGGTGGGGAACGAGAGCGAGACAGCGAGTGGTGGAGTGTCGTCTGCGCGAGGAGTACTTTGGGAAAGTGGAAACTATTCCGGAACGAAGGGAGTATTTATATTTGGTTTTGCTAATTCTCAATCGACTGAGAATTTTGTTAATTCTCAATTGATTGTTCAGCCGTCTGTTTCTGATCGATGATGGCCGATTTAACTAGCGTGTCCTGTCATGGGCCTTTTCCTTTTGAATGGAAAACAGTGTTGGGTTGTCAACGTTTACCTGGGCCGTGAGATGCTAGTGAGCCGTTATGTTTTTTTTTGTTCCTGTAATTCTCATCGCTAGTTACCATTTTTTTTAGTTTGTCGTCGCTAGTTTTTTTTTTTTTTGCATGGTTGTCATCGCTAGTTAGCTATGTAGCATCAGTAGGAACAAGTTTTATATTTTCCGGGCTGTACGTAGTATTGTTAGATTTTTTTTTGTCTTGTAGCTTATTCTCAACGCTAGTTAGTAGTTACGTCTATACCATGGGAACACATAATTTTTTTTTCATTGTCGTACAAATTATTGCTGGTAGTTATATAACTTTTTATTTTTTTTATTTTTCAGATCTTTTGGCATACTTGTAATATTTTGAATTCACTATATTTTTAAAATTTGAAATTATTTCCCTTTTTGTGTTATCCTCGGTTTTGTGTGTGTTTATATTTGTACAATTTGTAAATCTCAGCTAGCTAAGAATTAGTTTAGCACTCAGTCAACACCCTAACCGTCCGATTTTTCTAGCGCTAACATTCGTGTAGTTGAGTTGTCGCTAATCTAGTCGCCTGCCTCGTTTTCTTCTAAGAACGCTACTTTGCGTGCTAGCTGCGATATGTACGTGCAGACGTACCTGCACCTCGGCCCAGGCCTTTTAATTGTTTTGCTTCTTCTTTACAAATAGTTGTTTTGTTTCTACCGCCCTTTTGTATGGTGGCCTTTCCTTATCTGTACTTTTTGTGTTCAGAGTTGAGCCCATGTGGATCTTTATTTGTGTTGCAGTTTTTTATGTTGAGCGAGAAACTCTCGGTATTTTTTATATATTTTTGTTAATTCACAAAATAAAAATATATGTTTTGTTTTGTACTTATCTTATTTTTCTTAACCTCTCTGTTTTCCCCATTGCCCTTAGTAAATAGCATGTATTCTAATTTGTCTCTACGTTATTATTACGGTTTTGCTAATTCTCAGCTAGCTGAGATTTTGCTTAGCGCTCAGTCACCTCCGTGACCGTCCGATCTTGTTTTGCTTCGCGATTCGCGCTTGTTGCTGGATTGGCTCGTTTTGTCGTTGTTTTCTGTTGTTGGGCTTTGTTTTGGTCCGTCTGTTTTTTTTCTGGAGGTGCGAGACAAGTTAGTGGACCGGGGGTGCGGGTCTTGTGTTGTGCTCGGTGTTTGCTCTTTTTTCCTCATGGTGCGATAAGTGGACTAGGCTGGGTTGTTGGTTGGTTGTTTTGCGGTCCGAATAGTGTTTTTTTCTTACTCCCTCCATTCCGGTTTATAGGATGTAATTTCAAAATCAGGTTTTTCCAAAAATAAGATGCAATTTAGTCATTTAATGAACAATTATGAGAGAGCAAGAAGTTGAAGCCCACCACCGAATTAATTTTGGTGAGAGAGGAAATGGAAGGCAACCAATGCATGCGCATCAATTTAGGCAATTGATGAGTATTAGGAGAGAGAAAAGGAAGACAACTAATACATGCACACAAATTATGCTACCGAACCCACCAATAGTTAGCCACCTAGGTCCCAGAGATTTGTCAAATACATCCTATTAACCGGTATGGAGGGAGTAGTTAACTAGACTAGTTTTTGTATGATCCGATTAAATAAAAATAATTTATATTTTTACTTTATTTTTAGTGTAATGTGCCAAAATTATTTTTTGTGAACGCAATTGCTCTTTTTTGTTGGAGTCTTTATTTTTTGGCTGGGATGATTTAGAATTGTGGACTTTTTGTTTTGTTTTTTGTGATTGTCTTTTGTTTGATTTTTTGTTTCTGTTGCTAAGTCATTTTGTTGGTGATTTATATATATAGGAAGCTCAGATGGGGCTCCTAGGAGCATGGGCACCAGGATGGAATACGAACAGTTTTAGGTATGTAGACATATACATATACCTTGGGTATGTATACTTTAGGTATGTAGGAGGTACATATGACTTTGGGTATGCTCGTAAATGGGGTATACATACCTAATATTGTACACATACCTATGTTATTTATATATATACTTGATTTGCGCGCGCACTGTTAGACACACATACCCAAGGTATATATATCATGTAGATAACTTGAATATGCATACCCAAGGGTATGTGTACCTCACATATACCCAACATGTGCATACCCAAGTTATATGGGTTGTCTACATACCCCAAACTTTATATATATATTCTGTCATGTTAATTTTTGAATAGATTCCCTGATTTTTTAGAAGTACCGTCCAACGTGAGAATGATTTTGCAAAAGGCAATTTTTTCCATACATTTGGGACTATTGATGTCAACAATATGATCTAGGTTGTTTGTGAGATGTACTAAGTAGATTACCATATTAGAGGAAGATGAGTTTTCCACCATTATAGGTCGACAATTATTATCTCTGCAGGCTTTCGTCTCGACAGACGACTATTTTATTATTCGTTGTTTTTTGCTATTATCTTAAGTTTTTTGTTTTTATTTATTTTTTATTAGAAATGAGATTGCAGGTTCTGGCAACTAGTTTCAATTGAGATCTATTATTGTTTTTATTTTTATTTTTATTATTGCTTTTATGTTTTTCTTTTTCGGCTTGGGTATCAACATAGTCGAAAGCGGACGGCCTGTCGGCAAATAAGAGATCAGCGAGACGACGACGGCTGGCCTCTAATTTTTGTATTATTGTTTTAATGTTTTTTTTTGTCTGGAAGGCAGTTGCACTTGCAACTGAGATTTTCTCGAATATATAAGACAGTTTCAATTGCACTTGCAACTGAATTTTTTTAAGCCAGTTGCAACTGCACTTGCAACTGAGTTTTTTCTCGTGTGTGGAAGCCAGTTGCAACTGAACCTCGAACTCATTTTTTTGTATTATTGGTTTAATTATTAATTTTGTATTTGTTTTTCTCTGGATGGCAGTTGTAACTGCACTTGCAACTGAGATTTTCTCGAACTATAAGCTAGTTGCAACTGAACTTGAAACTGAGTTTTTTAGCCGGTTGCAACTGCACTTGAAACTGAGTTTTTTCTCGCGTGTGGAAGCTGTCAGAGACTAGTCCCAAGGAACTAGGGGTGTCTCTCTAATGACAGGAATCGTAAAGGGGCTGAACACGCAGTCAAACAATCCTCAACTACCTCGGCGACGGTGCTCGTCGAGCTAGGTGAGAAACATCACGACAGAGAGAAAACACGAGCCGCTACCTAGGTTCAGGCCCACCGCGAGGTGTAAAGACCCTACGTCCTGTTTTGTTGTATTGCACTGCTTGGAGAGGTTATAGTACAATGAGTTGGCCGAAGCTCAAGGTTTGCTAAGGAAGAACTACGGTGGAGCTTCGTTCTCCTTCGCTCTGGTGGAGGTGAGCTTCAGCTAGCCAGTGGTGAATGGCTTGAATGAATTGGGATCCAGTTGGAATCCCCTTCCTTGGTCGTACACTGCCTCCTTTTATACTGACTCGGTCCTCTTCCCCGAAAACACAAGGCGGGAAGGGATACCACATGGATGCCAAGGTGGAGTGCAGTGCACGGCGTCGGGGTTGTCCATGGACACGGTCCATGGTAGAGAGCAGCGTCTCCAAGGCTGATAAAGCCACCGTCCATCCGGGACGATAAGCTGGCGCCGCAGAGGCCCGTGGGGTGCCCCACGGTGACGTCGACTTGGAGCGTAGCGGCCAACGGTCCCCTTATCACCAAAATGGCAAGGCTTGTTGCCTAATTTGCTTGGCGCAGCTTTGTTGACCGCTTTAATCACCAGAATGGCAACTGTTGCGTTGTCGTCATCACGCGCAGGTGCGCGCGTCACTCTGCGGCGGGCACAGAGGCCATGTGCGCTCTGCAGCGGGTGTAGAGCTTGCTTCCACTTGAAGGAACCCTGCGAGGGCTGGGTGCCTCGCCTAGGCTCTGAAGTACTTGACGCCTCGCGAGGGAAGGCCTCGCGAGGGTGGCACAGACGTGCGCCAGGACTTAGCGGTATTCCAGACAAGGAAAGCCCTCGCGAGGGAAAGACCCCTAGCGAGGCTCGCCAGGCTGAACGCCTGGTCCTTAGCAGAAATGCTCAGCAGATTGTCGAGGGCTGTGGCAGGCCGGCCCGTGGTACCCTGGTTTCCACTGGGCCGATAGTAGCACCCGGGCCCGCGATGGGAACGCTGGAGTCGAGTGGACGTAGGCGAAGCGTCGTGGGCCCAAAGAAGCCTGCCTGGCCCGAGACACGCGGCGAGCCACGGCCACCCACGTCACCACGATCTCCTCGCCTGTAACGGGCGTAGTGATAGGGCCCACCACGCCTTGGTAACGGCTTCGCCGGGGCGATAAAGCCTGCGAGTGCGGCGCAGGCGCTCATCACTTCGTTCATCCCCTTTCGCCTCCTCCTTCCGAGAGCACACATCTTCTTCGAGCTTCTCCTCAAGCCGGCGCTGGTCGGGTACCGCATCGGCACGGAGGCACAGCTGAACAAGGTGCGCCATATGGTGGCCTCCAAGACCAACGAGCACAAGGCCACGACGCTTAAGCCGACGAGCGACCTCGGCAAGCTTGGTGCCACCTTCTATCCCGTCTTCCTTCACACCCTCTTCACTGGGATTGTGCCCCCTTTCTCTGACATCTTCCTCGCGGTTCTGGAGTTCTACCAGATCCAGATTCTTCACCTTCACCCCAACTCCATTCTTATTCTCGCCATCTTCGCCTACCTCTACGAGGCGTACATCGGCATTCCGCCTTCGGTCGCCCTCTTCCGCAGCTTCTACGCGCTCCGGTTCACGGCGAACAATGAGCGGACGGGTTGCGTCTCCTTCCGCATCACTGATGGCATGGGAGGCGTCTACATCCCCATCTCGTGGGCTGGCGAGGTTGCTGTCTCCAACGTGTCGAAGAAGGTGGAGGATTTCCACAAGCGGTGGCTCTTTGTGGATTCCAAGAGGTCAAGCCCCTTCTTCGAGTTGCCTGACGCGCCTCCGGCGAAGAGGGTATGCTGGGCGAGCGAGGGTCTCGCGGGCCCAACACTTGGCAGCCTGGTCGCTCGTCTGGAGGAGCTTCGAGGGGCTGGTCTTACTGGGCAGATGGTGGCCAAGGACTTCGTGAGACGCCGCATCGCTCCGCTCCAGGCGCACAAAGATCCGATGTGGTTGTACACAGGCCCGACGGACAAGATGCGCCTGAGCTCTGCCCTCTTCTCAAAGGGGGAAGTGGATGGCATCATGGAGATCCTGTTCACTTCTCCATCCATCCCCAAGCCGTCGTCTCACTACGCGGAGCCGCTCCACAAGTTCGAGATCAGACCTCGGGTTTCATTCGTGGAGTCGATGCCTGATTTCGACCAGTGGGGCCTGGTGCCCGAGGGGCAAGTTGGGCCCCGCGACAACCCGGCGTCGGCGGAGCAGGCGGCGCCCGCCGATGTCGGAGAAGAGGCGGCGGAGACGCCAGTGGCGTCGGACGTGGATGTCGATGGTGCCTCAGGGAGCGCCAATCCCTCGGCGGGGGATACGAGCTCCTCGAGGGACGTACCGCCTGAAGCCGAGATCCACGAGGTCTCCTCAGGCAGCGACGACCCGTATCTCGTCGTCCCTCGCGACGCATTGAGGAGGATGAGAGCGATGACGATGAGGCCCTGCTAGGCCGTCGCGACCACCGCACCAAGGCGCTCCACGACGGGAATGCCGGAGCTCAGGAGGAGGCGGAGGCCAGTGCTAAGGCGGGCCACGACAGGCCTGCCGAGGCTCTGACGAGCGCGGAGCCCAGCGCTCCGCCGGTGCGGCGGACAGCGAAATGGTGGATTGACCCTCTCGAGGGATTTCTGATTGTTTTCTTCGTTAGGCTTCCCACCCAAACGAAACGGCGCAGGCTCCGGAAGGTCGGAGAGAGCTCCAGCGCCACAGCGGTGTCTGCGGTGCCTGCTGTTGGGCAGCCACATCGCGAGGCTGTGGCTTCCCCTCCTCCTGCAGATGTACGCCGCGAAGAGGGGGAGACCAGGGCGACGGTGCCGTCGCCTGAGCGGCCCGCCACTTCCCCTGCGTGGCAAGAGAAGGTGGCGGAAGAGACGGTGGAGGAAACTGCGGCGTCTGCGGTGGAGAAGACGGCCAAAGAGGCGGCGGCGAAGGCCCCGACGTCGGCGGAGGAGTGTGTCAACGCCGAGACGGAGGGGACCGCCGCGCAGCCACCTCCACCAAGTGCGGCCCCTGAGGTGACAGCGGCAGCTCCCGAGGCCGTGGCGGAATAGGCCAATCCTGCCTCTGACGAGCAGGAGGACATGCCCCACGGGCGGGAAGACGCCGAGGCTCCTGGAGGGGACAGCGCAAGCCCCTGAGGGGCTCCTGATGCGGAAGAGGAAGGAAACTCTCGCCAGAGCACCCAGGCGCGACTTGAGTCCACCCCGAGCCCGCAGTGCCGTGCGTCTGGGCCTTCGGCGAGCATTGAGGCCTCCGGGCCCCCTGGAGATGTGTGGGCCCTGGTTCCTCGTGGCCGGCGCCAGAGCGCAGTTCGCCGCGATGCCGCCTTTCGCCTGGCGAGGGAGGCGCTTGACGGGCTCGAGGCCCAGCACGTCGAGGAGGAGCTTGCTGCGGCGGAGGAACGCGATGACCTTGCGCGGGCTTGGACCCACCTTCATGAGACCATAGAGCGCTGCCGTTGGGAGGACGAGGCAGCCCAGGCGCGGCGTGAAGAGGCGAAGCGCTTCGCTGAGGAGATCCACGCCAGCGTCATCCGCGAGGCTGAAGAGACTCTCGCGGATTTGAGTGCTAAGCGCGAGGCCCTCGAGGCGGAGACCGCTGCCAGGCACCAGGAGCTCGCGGCCCGCGAGGCGGCGATCACCGTCAAGCAGCTAGAGCTCGTTTCCCATGAGGAAAAGATCATCGCGGACTCAGAGACCGTGAGGCAAAACTTGGAGAAGTTCCGCGAGGACCTACACACTCGCGAAGGGCCAATCGTGAAGCGCGGGAAGATCTCGACTTCCGTGAGTCAGAGCTGCGCAAGCGCGAGGAGCAGGTCGAGCAGGTTGAGAAAGACCAATCCACGCAGCGAGAGAGCCTGGAGTCTCGTGAGGGCAAGGTGTCCCAGGACGAGGTCTTCTTCCAGAAGCGCCTCTTGCAGACCAACGAGAACCTCCGCTTGAAGGAGGAGAAGATGAAGGAGGAGTCTGCGACCAAGGAGAAGCTCTTCCGCGACAACTGCTCCAAGGAGTTCGCGAGGAAAGACAAGATGTAGGAGGAGCGCTTCACGAAGAAACGTGATGAGCTAAACGCTCGCATCAGGGAGCTCGAGCGGGAGAAGAGGCGGTTTGACTCCCGCCTTCAGGTTGCCAAGGACGCCCAGGCCCGCGTGGAGCAGGACCTTGCCTCCCTGACGCAGGACATGACTGACATACAGCAGTAGGTGGTGCCTGTGGTGGAGCTCGTCGAGGAGGCCCGGGACAGTGCGCAGGCTGCGCGGGTCTTGTCACGCCAGCGAGAGCGTATGTTCCGCTCTCTGGTGGTCCGCGCGTAGGCTGTTGCGGACCGCTTAGGGGCCAAGGCCCCCGTGCTCTCTACCGAGGGGAACGCTGATGCCGCCACGTACCTCGGCTTCTTCGAGCAACTCCTCACCGGCTTTGAAGAGGTCGTGACAAGCCTTGACGACCTGGTGATGCATGTAAAATGCATACATGAACTTTGCACTTTAATTGCTTATATTCCAATCATATTTGCATCATATAAGGGTTATATCAATGTTTTATCATGATTTTGGAAATATCTTAATGATTTCCTATTTTTATGGAATTAACCCTGCGCAGGCAGAAAACCCCGTTTTCTTATTTTAATGTTTCAGGGACCCAAACGTCAACGAAATCACCTGGAAATTTACGGGCGTCAATATTTGGAAGGAAGAAGGACTACGGAAAAAGGAAGCGAGCAAACGGAGGCCCGAGGGCCAAACGAGCATGGCCCACGCGGCCACAGTACCAGGCCGCGTGGGACCCACCCGTTTGGGCCTCGTGGCTCCGTTGCCTTCGATCTCTTCACCACCAACATCGTCTTGACCTAAAAACGCCTATAAAAAAGGTCCCCCGACGTTCTCTGGAAGGAGCGCCGCACAAACACAGAAACACCGAAACGAAGATCAGGAGCTGCAGATTGGAGGGGAAAACTCCGGCGGGGCGCTGTCGGCGTGGTCTCCATCTTCTCCATCGACTTCTCCACCGTCTCCGTGATGAAGAGGGGGTGGTCCACCTCTGGACTATGGGTTTGTGGAAGTAACTTATGTATCTCTCCTCTCTTGAGCTTCACTAATTAGCACCGTATGAGCTGCTGAACATGATTACGGTCACCGTTGTAATACCTTTGTGGTGGATCTTTATGAGTTAATATATGTTTGAGATTGCAATGTTTGTTTCAGTTATGAGTATAGATGCATATTATGTACCCCGTTCTTGTCTACTTGTTTTGATCAAGCATGTTTATGAGAGCGTGTGAGGGGGAACGTGTGCATTAGTTGGAGTAACGGGGGGTTGCTAGTGCAGTGAACGTGAGAGAAAGTTCTGCGATCCACTTTGGTATCTTTACCTTACTTTGTTACCTCACTAGGGATAAACTAAAATACCATGCTACCGGAGATGTGGGTGTGACCATTGCCACTACTCCATGACTAGATCTAGCATGTTCTTATTTTCACTTCATGTCATGATACTTAATGCTATACTCTGAGTTATCTTAATTACTGAGCTGTTATGATTTAGTTCGCATCTTGGTGGAGTATAAGAGAGGTTAATAACCAAAAGACCTCTATGTTAGGACGTGATGCCCATATATCTAAGTAACTTGTTATCAAACCCTGTGTTGCAATCTCATATGTTAACTTTGTGTGTTCCATTGTCTACCACTTTATAAAGAGAGAGTGCATTTGTGAAACCATGAACCCCCAGTCCATTTTTAATCATAAGAAACACCTTTCCAACACCATATACCACTTTTCTATTTTCAGCCATCAATAAATCCGAAAATACAAAAATACTTTTCATCTTGCATACATCATTCAAAACCCCAAAAATATCATTTACCATTGCATCCACCATCATTGCATATTTATTTCTTGTTTGCATTGCATAACTATCCTGATATCATTCTTACACCTTGTGCTTGACAACCACAGGTGAGGTTGAGGACCAAAACATCTAACCTTGTTTTGTAGGTAACCAAAAGAGGGATAAGAAGATAAATCTACCACTTCATATTCCCCGAGAGTTCGATATTAAACCCTCGAGTCACCCCTCGTGGGGAAAACTGTCTTCCACTTACTACACACTCTGCACTTGGAGTCTCAACCTAAATCCCGTTTATTTGTGCAGGCATCAAGACTTGCTCTTCGGGATCATCACCTGGTCGACACTGAGAGCCGCGAGCTCCTTGGTGTCGCGGTTGGCCGCGTCTTCGCCAACCTCGCGCATCTCCAGCCTGGCTTCGACTTCACGACTGTGACGGAGCCCATGGAGCAGAGGCGCGCCGCGAAACTGAACGCCTCGGTGTGGGAGGACGTGGAGAAGTTTGTCCAACGCTTCAAGAGGGTTGAGGTCGAGGATGACCCCGCCCAGGAGGAGGATGGCGAGGAAGGCACTGAGGAGGAGGACAACAGCGACCCCGCTGCTTGAGCTGCTCCTGTTGCAAGATGTGCTTGGGGCACGAGTTATCTTAGGATTTGCTATTTCAGTTTGTAAAGGCTTGTAAGAAACACTTTAATTATGTGCAAGTGTGTAACACCCCGAAAATTTAAACCTAATTTTAGTGGTGTTTTCTGACACCTGAAAAACTTTTTTCTATATTCCTAAATGATTCTTCAAATCTTTTGAGGATGAATTGCCTTGGGAATTGCTCTCTCAAAATTTCCCGGTGATCCACGAACCACTCCGTCAGCCGGGATAATTTTTATGCTTAGGTTTTCCCCCGAAAAACCCTAGCCCTAATTATCGAACCATTAAAACCCTTTTCTCCACCTACTAAAGGGAAGCCTATTTACATAGCTCTAAAAATTCCACTAAAAATACCAGAGGACTCCCATATCCATATAAAGACAATCCATGCAAAAATATGGCATACTCCAATGCAATATTTCCAAGTTAGGCACTATTTTCCAAACTGCCCTTTCTGATCCAGAAATGTTTTAACCAAGCTAGGCACCTCCAATAATTCTGATAAATTCAGGGGATGAATATTTTGGCATTTCCTGAATTTCATCTTTTGGAGGCAAACCCATTTGAGCAATATTTAGACCACTTCCTTTGTAAGCCCAAATTAATGCCATTTTGAGTTCTTCAAGCAAACCTTGACCTAGAAAAATCCTATGGCCATGATACTTGGTGATCTTGACCACATGATCCCTAGACACCCCTAACTAGAAGGCCACCCCAAGGGGAATTGTATAGATCCTATTTTCCTAAATCATGCCATTAGGGTCATTTTTGGCCATCTTTTGGAAACCCAATTTCCCCTCACCCAAATGATCTCAAACTCCATAGACACTCTCCCCTGACCAAAACAACCCATGCCTAATTTTTGGGGATTTATTTGAGTTGTGTAAGACCAAGATCATTTCATCGAACACCTTCGGTGTTTTGGTTTTCTGGAAAATCTATTTTACAAAGTTTGGAATCCCTGTGGGATTTTTGTTTGGTTGTGTTCCTCTCATTGTTATGAACCCAGTGGTACCACCCTTTTTCAGTTTGGAGCTCCGAGTCATCGGGAACGCGTCGATGTCACTCGCGTCGCGCTCTGGACGTCCGGGACGCACGCTTAAGCAAACTTAACTCCCGTTTACTGTTCTGTCGGTGCCTAACCCCGCAGCTGCGGTACCCCTCGTGCTCCCCTGTGCATCCAGCACGGAAACCTTATCCTCCCCCTCTCTTATCCACTCTACTGCAGCCAGAGGCATCGGTGACCACGGCTCCCTTTAAAAGCAGCACGGTCACCACCTTCTCCTCCCTTCCGCTGCCTGCTGTGGACAACCGAGCCTCCCCTCTCGCTCATCTCACTCCCCTCCACCCCCTGGTGCTCACCCAAGAAGAAAAGGTGGTCGCTATCACCGCCTCCAACTGCTGCCGCCATGGCCAAGCTCGGGAGAGCTCGGACGGCCACCCTCCCGTGGACCCCGGCGACCGCGGCCTGCCTCCCCGGGCGCGGCGCTAACCCACGGCGTCGCCGCCATCCTCGGCTGGCCACCAAGCCCTCTGCCGCAGCCGGCCGACGCCTCCCCGTGTGCTCCCGTGCGTGGCCGCGCGGAGGAAGACGACGACCACGTCCCCATCCCCGAGCCACTTCCCTGGCCACGGCCCTCCGCCTCCACTCCATCCCCCGCCGACGGCCGGCCAGCCGGCGCGCCGAGCCGCCCGCTCCAGCGACCACGGCGCCCTCCCGTGCAGGTGCTGGAGGTGGAAGAGAAGGGATCGATGGATCCGTTGCTCATTTCCGTTTTCCTTTTTTTTCCTTCCGTTACGAACAGTTTTTTTGGTCCAGCAGCAGCCCAGCCCAGGCGGCCCGCCAGCGGCCCAGCCCAGTGCGCAGCGCAGCGCGCGTGTAGGCGCGAGACGGCCCAGCAACGGCCCAGCCACGCACAGAAGCAGGCCGAGCAGTTTTTTTCTCTGCAGTCTGTTCTTTTTTTTCTTTTCCGGTGAGCAACTTCGAACGCCCCTAGTTTTTGAACCGTAACTCCGATTTGGCCGGTTCAAATTTCTAAATTTGTATCTCGTTGAGACCAAGCAGTGGTACTAGTTTGGTTGTATTTGGAGCTATTTAGTTTCATAGCCTTTATTTAATACCCCGTTGTCGTTTCGTGGTTTAGGCGTTCTTCGGGATTCCGACCCGCGGCGAGTCCGAGACTTTCCGAACCGTTTGAAAACCGTCTCTGGAGGCAAGCTAACCCCTTGCTATGAAAAGCCCAGCAGTGTTTGTTTGTGTATTTGCTTATTACCATGCCGGGTGTTATGTTTGTCTGTCTACTGTTATATTTATGCATGTCTGTTGGTTGTTCTTGTTTACTATGAAACTTGTAATATTGCTCCTGCCATGTTGCATATTATGTTGCATATTTATTTATCGTACTTGCTTGGTTATATTGTGTATTGTTAATATTTGCCAAACACACATCATCCTTGAGACAATGGACTGGCGGAACCGCCACCGTCTCACTAAAATATTAACGTCGATCTGCGATGGCGCTGGTCGGAGGTAGCTCTGCCATAGTCACCCGGTCGACGCAAACCAACTGTGTTATATTTTGTAGTTGATCTGTGAAGGCGCTAGTCGGCGGGTTCGCCGCCGCAGTCTTCCGGTTGACATTTCTTTCTTTTCTTGTCGAACGAGAAGGCGCTTGCCAGCGGAATCGCTGCCACAGTCATCCGGTTGACGTTTCTTTTATTTTTGTCGAACGAGAAGGCGCTTGCCAGCGGAATCGCTGCCACAGTCTTCCGGTTGATGTTTCTTTATTTTCTTGTCGAACGAGAAGGCGCTTGCCAGCGGAATAGCTGCCACAGTCATCCGGTTGACGTTTCTTTTATTTTGTCAAACGAGAAGGCGCTGGTCGGCGGGATCGCCGCCGTAGTCATCCGGTTGACGCCATTTTATTTTGTTAAGTTTGGACATGGACACTACAATTTCTTGAATTATCGTGTTGCTAATGTCTTGTCGGTTGATGATATATTATGATATTATGATTGTTGTGCTGGACTAATCCTGCAATTGTTTGGACTTGTTATAATGAAACTTGATTAAATGAAACACCCCTCCAAACAACGATAGGGTCAGTCCATGGTGCCACTAATCTGAACTTTGAAAGCAGGACCATCGTCGTCTTATGGAGGACCGTGACCTAGTAGGTTGTTGAGCCCCTTTTGTGCCATCCATTGGGTGCAGTCGTTCGGTTGTGCTGTCCGAGGGTAGAGGTCGACAGGCACGGGCTCGACTGTGATAGGGAGTCCGGAGCTAGGCATACCCGGTAGCGCCGGGGGATGTGCCGGATTTACTTGCCCGTTGTGCCACGAGCATAGGGTGGTGCAGGAGAGTGTCTTAGCAAGTGGACCGTCATGTGAGTGTATTTTGCTCAGTACGACTTTGGCGTGACAACCTGAAGTGCCGGCTGAGTAGGGTGCATTCTGATAGTTGGAACTGCAACCTCTCGAGAGTGTCAACCTAGCAAGCTAGCCTCGTTCCTGGGATATGGAACAACAGTTTAGTGTCGGTCACACTGTGTGTCTTTGTCGTGTCAGGAGGTTAAACCTAAGGCTTGTTTGAAAGAAAGATGAACAACCTGATTTCACTAAATGAACAATAAGATGATGCAGGGAATGTTACTTGTGAGGTGAATGGGATGGCGGTGTGATGCGTTGGAAGCCTATAGTTAGGCCAGAGCCAACATCAACCGTGCATGCCCAGAGTAGAAAGATAAGGCCAGTGGGCCTAGCAGTGATCACATGTACTGTTGTATATTATCTGGTACCAACTGGTACACTCGTTTACTCGTCACAGTTAATCTCTTTGTTTGATTGCCGGTGTACGATCCAACCCCACCTGGCTTGGACTCTGCACTGGTGATACCCCATTGTTTGCTTATGCCATGTTTTGCTTGTCAATGCCATGCTACTTTTATGCCATGTATCTAGAGTACACCTTGCTATGTGTAGTGTTTCATTTCCAATGTATATCTTGTTGCATGATTGTTGGATTGTTTGTAATGAGGGACGATTCTTGCTGAGTGCATATAAATGTACTCACGGGCCTTGTGATTGTGGCCAGGTTTTGTCGAGGATTCATCTTCTACCTTAGCAAGGAGATGGGGCAAGAGTGTGCTAGGATCAGTAGTCCAGCTAGATACCTGTGGAATGGAGCCGCTCCAAGCCGTTGCCTTAGTCGTCTTCCGCTGCCAGTTAAACTCTGTCCTGAGCCATGCTTGGCTTGATATTTGGTCATGCCTTGATGGCCTTGTAAACCATTTGTAGCACTTCTTGTGCCTGATTGTGTAATGATTTCCATTATGTTACACTGTTGTGACGTGCGGCCAGTTATCTTGGGATGGCGCACGGGACGACTGCCTCTCTGGCAAGATGTGCCAGGGAGGGGTGTCACAGACGTGGTATCAGAGCACCAGGCTGGCTGTAGACTACCCTAGCATGGAAAGCCCAGCCTTACTTTTGCCCGACAGCGAGCCCGATGGATTTAACCCATCTCCGCCTAACCGGCATGGCTGGTGTCGGTCCACAGTAAGGTGCAGTAGGACGTGTCCCATTCCCTGAGTGAGGCTCGCCGGTTTCTTCCAAGAAGAGGAGCCGACACAACCCAGTATATGAGACCCAGTCCTAGTTGCCGTTTATCCCCACCCTCGCCTGCTATCCTTGGCCAACCCAGCCCTCTTGAAGCAGGATCCCGCAAAGGAATCCCGCGTTCTCATCTCATCCTACACCCAGAGCCAAAATAATCCGATGGCAAACCCCAAGGTCATCCTGGAAACCACTGCCGAGGATCATGGCAGATTTCCACTGATGCTGTGGAAGGTCGTCTGTGATCTTCTTGGTAGGCCTGCTCGCCCTCGATAAGTGGTGTTCGAGAACTCACTCTCGCCTGCCGGGAGTGACTTTCGAGCAGACGTGCATGTCGGCTCGTGTCCGTTGGGCACAAGTCCGTCTTACCTGATCCAAGGTAGGAGCACGGCCACTCTTGCTCAAGCCATCCAGGTAGCAGCCTGGGAAGGTCTCATCCGCCTGCGGTACTCGGAACCAGCAATGGCGAAAAGTCGAGCTTTCCACCTTCTCCCAGCCAGACCCCAGCATGGTGCGGATGCTATCCAAACTCCCATTGGAGAAGAAGTCGACCCTGCCGTGATCACCCTGGCCACCTACGGGGCTGCAATGACAAGGCTTAGCCATTCTCTGATGGAGGAACTCATGACCACAAGGCGCAACCTTGGTCAAGCTCGCCTGCAACTGTGTCGAGCAAGGAACCCACCTACCCTCAACCAGGCAAGCTCGGGGTGCAGGACTCCCGTTCCCAGATGATTTGCTGGACCGCAGTCTTGATGCATCTGTGACACAAGCACTAGCTCGAGTTCAGCAGCACCCCCAAGAGCGAGGTATAATCCTCGAAGGAGTGCCTGCAATTCCTCACCCCGCGGAAGATGGAGATGTGGACACCACTCTTCGTCTCGGCCGCGCTCCACCGACTCCCAGAGGCCGTCAAGCTGAGTAGAACCCGTGTTTAGCCTGAGTGGCGCTTGTATATTGGTAGGTGAGGAACGGCAAGGTTGTTTGTGTTTTCTTGTGTTAGCTTGTAATGTAAGTTGTTGTATGCTTTCTGGTTGATGTTGAATCAGCCCGTAATAAAACTTGGTGTTCTGATTCTCTTGTTAACCATCATGGCTGAGAGGATTATGCCACCCTCCTGCAAATGCTTTGGGCCATAAGATGCAGGATTATTTTCTTAGTACAACAAGTTCTTCCATCTGTATGCTAGCTAGTACCTCTGCAAATCTATCTGAGCTGCAAGACCCAGTTTGTTGCAGCTGAGAAAAGTTCAGAAATGAAAATCTTGTTCCAGTTCATCAGAGGAGACAAATTCGATGCATCCACTAAGTTCAGTACAGAAGGGAAATTACAGAAACAGATGATACAAGTTCTACTCCAGCATAGGACACTACAACTACCTCAGTGCAGATGCGAAGGCACCCCAGAAATCCTACTCCCTCTCAAGATCAATGGTGTTGCTAGAAGATGAGCCTGGCTCACCCGAAGCTGAGTCGCGAGCCGCGCGACGGCGACGGACGGCTCGAGCGGCCGGCTCCCCTCCAGCTGGAAGAGCGGCCACCTCAGCAACCGGCGGCGCAGCCTGCCCCTCTGCCGCAGCTTGCTCCTCTGCCGAACCTGCCCCCCTCCACCGCAGCATCAGCACCAGCGCCAGACCACCAGTTGCACAGACCAACGGCCAGGAGGACCACGGTCGCGAACAGCAGTGCTCCCACCATCGGAACCAAGACCACTAAGAGCACAAAGGCAGCAACACGCTCGAGGAAGTCCCCATCCTCCATGATCTCGACATGGGCTCTGAAAAAATCTCGAATGAATCCCATGGTTGCAATGCGGAAGCAGAAATTTCAGAGATTCGGATTTATAGCCGCTCCCCGGCACCGCATTGCGCGATAGATGAAAGAAATCACGAGCAGTGTTCGCCCAATGGTGCGAAATCATCGGAGTTTTGTTTCCCAAAGCAGTGATAGCCGCTGAGACGATGGACCGCACACGCAGCATTAGCGCAATGGAGTACTCCCGCACTCAGAACCAGCAGTGTTCAGAACCAGTGAGAGCAAGGAAGAAGAAAGAGGAAAGGAAAGAAGAGATGGCCAGGTGGACCCCGTCCCACATGTCAGTGAGTAAGCAGATAGCTCCGTGTGCTCCTATCTTTATTCAAGACCGTAATCCTCGTTTTTTCCAGTATCTTTAGGAGAAAACTTTTGCAAAAATGATTTTGGGAAACGGCCCTATCCCACAGTGTCTGTGAACCAATTATTGGTGGCACAGATATTTTCTTTTTGAAAAGAAACCCTGTTGTTTTTCAAAACCTGTGTATACATGAAAGTGTATATACAGCTTTTCTAAAATAAAAACCCTAGATAGAGGATATGATTAGCATATTCCTAATCTTTGTTTTGCAAAATTTGGGTAATTGTTTGCCCGAGTTAAATCCTTGCTTGTTGGTTGATAGTTTGGTTGTAGATCTTGTTCGATCTTGCCATGTTTGTGTTGAGTTGAACAAACCATAGATTTAATTTTTAACCATGGTGGAAGATCCTATGTTGATTGATTGAGTGAGCCCCGGCCATGCCATCTTTTAAATGCATGGAGTATGGTAGAAATATCATACTGTTTTTAATAAAAATCTTGTGGAGTGTTAATCTCTTGAGTGTTAAAACTCTAATATTTTGCAGAAAAAGTTTTTTAAATGGGGTATAAATGGATCGTTCAAGAATTATCTTGAATAACCTCCTTAATCTCGAGGACGAGATTCTTTTAAGGGGGAAGGTCTGTAACACCCCGAAAATTTAAACCTAATTTTAGTGGTGTTTTCTGACACCTGAAAAACTTTTTTCTATATTCCTAAATAATTCTTCAAATCTTTTGAGGATGAATTGACTTGGGAATTGTTCTCTCAAAATTTCCCGGTGATCCACGAACCACTCCGTCAGCCGGGATAATTTTTATGCTTAGGTTTTCCCCCGAAAAACCCTAGCCCTAATTATCGAACCATTAAAACCCTTTTCTCCACCTACTAAGGGAAGCCTATTTCCATAGCTCTAAAAATTCCACTAAAAATACCAGAGGACTCCCATATCCATATAAAGACAATCCATGCAAAAATATGGCATACTCCAATGCAATATTTCCAAGTTAGGCACTATTTTCCAAACTGCCTTTCTGATCCAGAAATGTTTTAACCAAGCTAGGCACCTCCAATAATTCTGATAAATTCAAGGGATGAATATTTTGGCATTTCCTGCATTTCATCTTTTGGAGGCAAACCCATTTGAGCAATATTTAGACCACTTCCTTTGTAAGCCCAAATTAATGCCATTTTGAGTTCTTCAAGCAAACCTAGACCTAGAAAAATCCTATGGCCATGATACTTGGTGATCTTGACCACATGATCCCTAGACACCCCTAACCAGAAGGCCACCCCAAGGGGAATTGTAGAGATCCTATTTTCCTAAATCATGCCATTAGGGTCATTTTTGGCCATCTTTTGGAAACCCAATTTCCCCTCACCCAAATGATCTCAAACTCCATAGACACTCTCCCCTGACCAAAACAACCCATGCCTAATTTTTGGGGATTTATTTGAGTTGTGTAAGACCAAGATCATTTCATCGAACACCTTCGGTGTTTTTGGTTTTCTGGAAAATCTATTTACAAAGTTTGGAATCCCTGTGGGATTTTTGTTTGTTTGTGTTCCTCTCATCGTTATGAACCCAGTGGTACCACCCTTTTTCAGTTTGGAGCTCCGAGTCATCGGGAACGCGTCGATGTCACTCGCGTCGCGCTCTGGACGTCCGGGACGCACGCTTAAGCAAACTTAACTCCCGTTTACTGTTCTGTCGGTGCCTAACCTCGCAGCTGCAGTACCCCTCGTTCTCCCCTGTCCATCCAGCACGGAAACCTTATCCCCCCCTCTCTCTTATCCACTCTACTGCAGCCAGAGGCATCGGTGACCACGGCTCACTTTAAAAGCAGCACGGTCACCACCTTCTCCTCCCTTCCGCTGCCTGCTGTGGACAACCGAGCCTTCCCTCTCGCTCATCTCACTCCCCTCCACCCCCTGGTGCTCACCCAAGAAGAAAAGGTGGTCGCCATCACCGCCTCCAACTGCTGCCGCCATGGCCAAGCTCGGGAGAGCTCGGACGGCCACCCTCCCGTGGACCCCGGCGACCGCGGCCTGCCTCCCCGGGCGCGGCGCTAACCCACGGCGTCGCCGCCATTCTCGGCTGGCCACCAAGCCCTCTGCCGTAGCCGGCCGACGCCTCCCCATGTGCTCCCGTGCGTGGCCGCGCGGAGGAAGACGATGACCACGTCCCCATCCCCGAGCCACTTCCCTGGCCACGGCCCTCCGCCTCCAGTCCATCCCCCGCCGACGGCCGGCCGGCCAGCGCGCCGAGCCGCCCGCTCCGGCGACCACGGCGCCCTCCCATGCAGGTGCTTGAGGTGGAAGAGAAGGGATCGATGGATCCGTTGCTCATTTCCGTTTTCCTTTTTTTTTCCTTCCGTTACGAACAGTTTTTATGGTCCAGCAGCAGCCCAGCCCAGGCGGCCCGCCAGCGGCCCAGCCCAGTGCGCAGCGCAGCGCGCGTGCAAGCGTGAGACGGCCCAGCAACGGCCCAGCAGCGCACAGAAGCAGGCCGAGCAGTTTTTTTCTCTGCAGTCTGTTCTTTTTTTTTCTTTTCTGGTGAGCAACTTCGAACGCCCCTAGTTTTTGAACCGTAACTCCGATTTGGCCGGTTCAAATTTCTAAATTTTTATCTCGTTGAGACCAAGCCAGTGGTACTAGTTTGGTTGTCTTTGGAGCTATTTAGTTTCATAACCTTTATTTAAAACCCCGTTGTCGTTTCGTGGTTTAGGCGTTCTTCGGGATTCCGACCCGCGGCGAGTCCGAGACTTTCCGAACCGTTTGAAAACCGTCTCCGGAGGCAAGCTAACCCCTTGCTATGAACAGCCCAGCAGTGTTTGTTTGTGTATTTGCTTATTACCATGCCGGGTGTTATGTTTGTCTGTCTACTGTTATATTTATGCATGTCTGTTGGTTGTTCTTGTTTAGTATGAAACTTGTAATATTGCTCCTGCCATGTTGCATATTATGTTGCATATTTATTTATCGTACTTGCTTGGTTATATTGTGTATTGTTAATATTTTCCAAACACACATCATCCTTGAGACAATGGACTAGGCGAACCGCCACCGTCTCACTAAAATATTAACGTCGATCTGCGATGGCGCTGGTCGGAGGTAGCTCTGCCGTAGTCACCCGGTCGACGCAAACCAACTGTGTTATATTTTGTAGTTGATCTGTGAAGGCGCTGGTCGGCGGGTTCGCCGCCGCAGTCTTCCGGTTGACGTTTCTTTCTTTTCTTGTCGAACGAGAAGGCGCTTGCCAGCGGAATCGCCGCCGCAGTCATCCGGTTGACGTTTATTTTATTTTTGTCGAACGAGAAGGCGCTTGCCAGCGGAATCGCTGCCACAGTCTTCCGGTTGACGTTTCTTTCTTTTCTTGTCGAATGAGAAGGTGCTTGCCAGCGAATCGCTGCCACAGTCATCTGGTTGACGTTTCTTTTATTTTGTCAAACGAGAAGGCGCTGGTCGGCGGGATCGCCGCCGTAGACATGGACACTACTATTTCTTGAATTATCGTGTTGCTAATGTCCTGTCGGTTGATGATATATTATGATATTATGATTGTTGTGCTGGACTAATCCTGCAATTGTTTGGACTTGTTATAATGAAACTTGATTAAATGAAACACCCCTCCAAACAACGATAGGGTCAGTCCATGGTGCCACTAATCTGAACTTTAAAAGCAGGATCATCGTCATCTTATGGAGGACCGTGACCTAGTAGGCTGTTGAGCCACTTTTGTGCCATCCATTGGGCGCAGTCGTTCGGTTGTGCTGTCCGAGGGTAGAGGTCGACAGGCACGGGCTCGACTGTGATAGGGAGTCCGGAGCTAGGCATACCCGGTAGCGCCGGGGGATGTGCCGGATTTACTTGCCCGTTGTGCCACGAGCATAGGGTGGTGCAGGAGAGTGTCTTAGCAAGTGGACCGTCATGTGAGTGTATTTTTGCTCAGTACGACTTTGGCGTGACAACCTGAAGTGCCGGCTGAGTAGGGTGCATTCTGATAGTTGGAAATGCAACCTCTCGAGAGTGTCAACCTAGCAAGCTAGCCTCGTTCCTGGGATATGGAACAACAGTTCAGTGTCGGTCACACTGTGTGTCTTTGTCGTGTCAGGAGGTTAAACCTAAGGCTTGTTTGAAAGAAAGATGAACAACCTGATTTCACTAAATGAACAATAAGATGATGCAGGGAATGTTACTTGTGAGGTGAATGGGATGGCGGTGTGATGCGTTGGAAGCCTATAGTTAGGCCAGAGCCAACATCAACCGTGCATGCCCAGAGTAGAAAGATAAGGCCAGTGGGCCTAGCAGTGATCACAGGTACTATTGTATATTATCTGGTACCAACTGGTACACTCGTTTACTCGTCACAGGTAATCTCTTTGTTTGATTGCCGGTGTACGATCCAACCCCACCTGGCTTGGACTCTACACTGGTGATACCCCATTGTTTGCTTATGCCATGTTTTGCTTGTCAATGCCATGCTACTTTTATGCCATGTATCTAGAGTACACCTTGCTATGTGTAGTGTTTCATTTCCAATGTATATCTTGTTGCATGATTGTTGGATTGTTTGTAATGAGGGACGATTCCTGCTGAGTGCATATAAATGTACTCACGGGCCTTGTGATTGTGGCAAGGTTTTGTCGAGGATTCATCTTCTACCTTAGCAAGGAGATGGGGCAAGAGTGTGCTAGGATCAGTAGTCCAGCCAGATACCTGTGGAATGGAGCCGCTCCAAGCCGTTGCCTTAGTCGTCTTCCGCTGCCAGTTAAACTCTGTCCTGAGCCATGCTTGGCTTGATATTTGGTCATGGCTTGATGGCCTTGTAACCATTTGTAGCACTTCTTGTGCCTGATTGTGTAATGATTTCCATTATGTTACACTGTTGTGACGTGCGGCCAGTTATCTTGGGATGGCGCACGGGACGACTGCCTCTCTGGCAAGATGTGCCAGGGACGGGTGTCACAAAGTGTGAGCGCCCCTCGGGAGGCCTTTTATCTCTTCCTCATGTCTTTTCGCTCTATGTCGTTAGGACCCTACTTTCAGCGCAAATAGCACTGCCGCTTCGATATGCCGGAGTCAGGGCTCGACAAGACTGGGGGTGCGTAAGGCTTAGAGAGGTAAGGCTCTCGAGGCACGATGCTCGGGAGCCCCCCTTTGATGTGCAAGCAGCCCATGTGGCGTAAGAGAGAAAACGAAGGCTCGAGAGGCGACAAAACCCGCGAGGGAGGAATCTCAACAAGTTCTGGACTTAGCTTTGCGAGACGTTTGTCTCGTAGAGGGCGTTGTGTTCCCTGGCGAGGTGTTTTTCCTCTCGAGGCTGGTCTGGAGTTCCGTGCCTTGTAGGGCGTCTTGTTTCCTGCATTGGACAGGGAGGCATACCCACAAGCAATGCACGGTTGTACAACTCATGCACGCTCATAGGTTTCCTCATGTGTGTCTCACGAGGAGAATAAGCACCAAGGTCCTTGGTGAGGTGGCGTGCATGGGAGCAAGCCCATGAGTCAGAGCTCTTTGGTGAGATAACGGCATGGGAGGAGAACCATGAGTTAGAGCTCGGATCCTTTGGGTTTTGCGATGCTGCTGGGATGTTCCCGAGGCACAGATACCGTGCTCAGCCCCGCTCGCGAGGTGCGCATGGGGAAAAATGTGAGCGCGAATGAACGTAAGAAAAACAACTCACCACGCAATATTACATAACGGCGCTGAGGCGCAAAGGTTCATGCTGAACCGAAATTGTTCATTACACTTGGCGTGGCCAAGATAAAATCCGCCATGTCTGGGCATGGGGTTCCACACGGAGTGGCTGAGGCTTCTCGCGGCCCGTGGCGACGCGTTGTAGAGAGAGCTCAGTGGAGGTGGCCCTCGTGGAGGGAGAAGCTTTTGTGAAGCTGGGAGGTGAAGATGCATGCTTCCCTCTTGAGACAAAAAATGCCTGCCGCGACGTGATCACGGGTAGAACTTGCGTAGGTGCTCGATGTTCCACGGGTTTTTGACCGGGATGCCGTCTTCCGTCTCGAGCCGTACCGCGCCGGGCCTGGCGATGTGCGTGACCCTGTAGGGGCCTTCCCACATGGGCGAGAGCTTGTGGAGGCCTTCTCTGGAGAGTATCCTCCTCAGGACGAGATCGCCTGTCTCGAGGGTGCGCGGCGTATGTGGCGGCTGTGGTAGCGGCGCAGATCTTGCTGGTACTTTGCCGCCCGGAGGGCAGCACGGCGACGTAGTCCATCGAGCAGCAGCAGGTCGTCGTTGTGGAGTTCTTCTTGGTCGTCCTCGTTGAAAGCGAGGATCCGTGGGGACCCATGCTTGATCTCGGTGGGGAGGACTGCTTCAGCGCCATAGACGAGGGCGAACGGCGTTTCTCCAGTGGGTTTGTGGCAGTGTGTGGATGGACCAGAGCACAGATGGGAGCTCTTCAATCCAGTTCTTGCCGTGGGCCTTGAGGCGGTTGAAGCTTCTTGTCTTGAGGCCCTTGAGCACTTCAGCGTTTGCTCGCTCGGCCTGCCCATTGCTTCGTGGGTGAGCCACCGAGGCGAAGCAGAGCCGGGTGCCGAGGCTTTCGCAGTAGGCCCTGAAGATGCCACTGGTGAATTGTGAGCCGTTGTCGGTGATGATGCGATTTGGCACGCCGAAGCGGCAGGCCAGGCCTCTGATGAATTTCACTGCTGATCTCGCCGGTATGCTGCGCACCGCTTCACCTCCGCCCATTTGGTGAACTTGTCGATGGCGACGTAGAGGTAGCGGTAGCCCCCGCTGGAGCGTGGGAACGGTCCCAGGATGTCCAGCCCCCAGACCGCGAAGGGCCAGGACAGCGGGATGGTTGGAGCCCCAGTGCAGGCTGATGGACCTGCTTGGCGTGGAATTGGCATGCCTCGCAAGCTTGGACAATGGTGGTTGCGTCCTGAAGCACTGAGGGCCAGTAGAATCCACTCCTGAAGACCTTCCCCGTGAGGGTGCGCGAGGATGAATGATGGCCACATTCTCCACTGTGTATGTCCCTGATCAGCTGGCGGCCTTCTTCAGGGGGAACACATTTCAACAACTCCATTTGGACGTTTGCGGTACAGGTCTCCCTCGTGAAGGCAGTATGACTTGGCCTGTCGAGCAATTCTCTCTGCTTCTGCATCCTCTCAGGGAGGACTCCATCCCGAGGTACTCTTTGATCTCGTCGATCCAGCCCATCTCTTGATGTGTCATGGCTAACAACAGGCGATCTCCTGAGGGCGGACCGCAGTTCGGTGCTCCAGATGTTGGTGCCAATGGGAGCTCTTCGTCGATGTCCATCTTGGCTGCTTCTTTTGGCTGTTTCACCGATGCCTGGTAAGCCTTTCCTCAAACACGCCTGCCTGCTGGGCCTCTCTCCGCGACGCTCGCCTGGCGATGTCATCTGCCTCCTGGTTCTCCTTTCGTGGGATGTGCCTGAGCTCCATCCCCTTGAAGTGCTTCTCGAGCTTGCGAACCTCCTCGAGGTAGGCGGTCATATGACCGTCCTTAGGCGTGTAGCTCTTGTTGGAGAAGTTGACGAGGAGCTGGGAATCGCCCTTGATGAGCAAGTGCTTGATGCCGAGGGCGATTGCGGCTCTGAGCCCGGCGAGGAGGCCTTCATACTCGGGATGTTGTTGGAGACCTTGTCAGTCGTGAAGCACAGCTGGACGGCGTAGAAGAGCTTGTCGCCTTTTGGTGAGGTTAGGACGACGCCAGCCCCTGCGTCTGGCATGCGAATGCCCGTCGAAGTGCATGGTCCAGTGATTTGGCACTGTTCTCCAGACGGCGTGGTTTCTGCCTCTCGAGGCTCTTCCTGCTGCGTGTCCGTCCATTCGGCGACGAAGTCTGCCAATGCCCTTCCTTGATGACTCTGGTAGTGTCGAAACGCAGGCCAAAGGGTTGCAGCTCGATGTTCCACCCTGCGACGCGATCAGTGGCGTTTGGGTTGCGCAGGATTTGCTCCAGGGGGAATGATGTGACCACCGTGATGGGGTGGCCCTGGAAGTAGTGGCGCAGCTTCCTGGAAGCGATGAGGAGCGCGAGGAGGAGCTTCTGCTGCATGGTGTATCGCTCGCGAGCGTCCGCAGCACCGTGCTGACGAAGTAGACGGGATGCTCGACAAGCGTTGTCGATGGTGGTGCAGCGCTGGCTGCGGTCTCTTCAGGGGCCTTGTCGAGGTTTTCTTGTGGCGAGCTCTCGGCGAGGGTTTGCTGGTTGCGCGGGCTCGACTTGAGGCTCGGGGCCTGAAGAGGGTGCTTCCTTGTCGGGAGGCTCTGGGCTTGGCGTGGCAGTGTCCTTCTTGGCGAGGACTGGCTCTTCCCTTTCCGCCACCAGGACCGCGCTTGCTGTTTGTGGAGTGGCTGCTAAGTACAGCTTCAGATGCTCGCCGGGCCTTGGGGCGACCATGACAGGTGGGCTGGCCAAGTACTTCTTCAGGTCTTCAAATGCCTTGTCCGCCTCCGGTGTCCACTTGAACGTGCCAGACCTCTTCATGATCTTGAAAAATGGCAGCGCCCTCTCGCCGAACTTGGAGATGAAGCGGCCTAGGCTGGCCATGCATCCCGCCAGGCGTTGCATGTCCTTGAGGCGACGAGGTGGCTGCATTTCTTCTATGGCCTTGATCTTGTCGGGATTTGCCTCTATGCCACGGTGGGACACTAGAAACCCGAGGAGTTTGCCTGATGGTACCCCGAAGACGCACTTGGCGGGGTTCAGCTTGATGTTTACCTTGCGCAGGTTGGCAAAGGTCTCCTCGAGGTCCTCCATGAGGGTGTGCTCTTCGCGAGTCTTGACCACGATGTCGTCGACGTAGGCTTCTGCGTTTCTCCCCATCTGAGCCCCCAAGGCCGTCCTCATGAGCCTCTGGAAGGTGGCGCCGGCGTTCTTCAGGCCGAAAGGCATGCAGACGTAGCAATACACACCACAAGGGGTGAGAAATGCTGTCTTCTCATCCTCCTTCGCCATCTTGATCTGGTGGTAGCCTGAGAAGGCATCCAGAAAACAGAGGAGATCGCAGCCGGCGGTGGAGTCCACGATTTGGTCTATTCTGGGCATCGGGTACGGGTCCTTGGGGCAGGCCTTGTTGATGTCGGTGTAGTCGATGCAGAGCCTGCCGCCCCGGTGTGCTTGGGGACGACCACCGTGTTGGAGAGCCATGTGGGGTGTGCAACTTCTCGAATTATGCGTGCTTCTTTCAACTTTCTACTTCCTTGATGATGAACTCTTGCTTCTCTGGCGCCTGGCGCCGCGCTTTCTGCTTCACTGGGCGTGCGTTTGGACACACGGCTAAGTGGTGCTCGATCACCTCCCTCGGTACTCCGGACATCTCTGACGGTGTCCACGCGAACATGTCAGAGTTTGCCCTGAGGAAGGCGACGAGCGCGCTTTCCTATTTGGGAGGCAAGCCAGCGCCTATGGTGACGCTAGCCCCCGAGCCGCTGGCGTCCAGCGACACCTTCTTCGTAGCTGCCTGCTCCTGTGAAAACATGCTTCTTCTTCGCTGGCCTCTCGAGGGGCTCCATGTCCTCGTCAGCAGGGAATGCCACGGCAGCGGCCTTGTAGGCGGTCTCGACAGAGCGCATTGCGTCCTGGACTTGACCGTGGATGGCGATGGTGCCGCCGCTGCCTGGAATCTTGACGATGTTGTACGCGTGGTGAGTGACGGCCATGAACTTCGCGAGGGCGGGGTAGCCGAGGATGGCGTTGTAGGGCAGGCCGATGTACGACGTCGAAGTCGATTTGCTCGGTGCGGTAGTTCTGCTGCGTGCCGAAGGTGACCGCGAGCCTCACCTGCCCCAGCGGTGTAGTGGAGCCATTTGTCACCCCCGTGAAGGGCCTGGAGGGCATCAGCCACTCGTATGGCACTTGAAGCTGTTCGAAGGTCTCGACAGAGATGACATTCAAGCCCGCTCCCCCATCTATGAGCGTCTTGTGACGGCGATGTTGTTGATGGTGGGAGTGCACACCAGAGGGATGGTGCCGACGGCCTTGGTTGACTTTGGGTGGTCCTTGGAGTCGAAGGCGATGGTGTACTGCGACCACTTGAGGGGTTGGGACGCCTCAATCCCTGGAAGCGCGGCGTTGACCTCGCGAGAGAACTGCTTGAAGTGGTTGTTGGACTTGGGCGCCTGAGACCCGGAGGATGCACGCTATTGTCCCCTGGGGGGCCTGATAGCCTCCAGGGTTCTCGTCAGGGAGATTGCTTTTTGCCCGGCGGGGTTCGCCTGAGCCCCCTGCTGCTGGTAGTTGCTGTGGCGCCCGCTCCCGCGGCCTCCGCCGGGCCTTGGTTATTCTCGCGTTCCTTGCTGAGCTGCTTGAGCTCCCAGCAGTCTTCAGTCGCGTGGTTGTGCCTGTTGTGGTAGACGCAGAATGGGTGATATCTACTTTCTTCTCGTCAGCCGCCGGGGAGCTCTTGCGAGGCTGCTTGGCGCCAGGCTCTGCCGCGAGGACGGCGGTGGTCTTGCACTTCTAGACAGGCTTCCTTCGCTCCTGGACCCCTCAGGAGGTTCTTCCTCCGTTTCTTGCTTGATGAAGAGGAGACCCTCTTCAGCCTTGGCGCACTTGTCCGCCAAGTCGAAGAGTTTCACCACTGAGGTGAGGGTGTCGTGGATGCCGAGCTTCTCGAGCATCCTGCGGTTCGTGATGCCCTCTCTGAAGGCAGAGATGACATGCGAGTCCGGGATGTTCGGAATCTTGTTGCGGACCTGGCTGAAGCACTGGATGTACCAGCGGAGGGTCTCGTCTGGCTTCTAGCGCACTGCGCGAAGGTCGTTGTAGGTGAGGGCACTCGTACGTACCCTGGAAGTTGGCGACGAAGACCTTGCAAAGATCCTCCCATGTGTCGATGGTGTTCTCGGGGAGGTTCATGAGCCATGAGAGCGCTGAGTCCTTGAGGGCCATGGAGAGCCAGTTGGCCATCACCTTGTCGTCGCCTCCCACGGCCTGGATGGAGACGGTGTAGAGCTACAGAAACTCCAGAGGGTTGGTCCTGCCGTCGTAGCGCGGAGGGAGATCTGGCTTGAACTTCACCGGCCAGACGACACGACACAAGTTGCGGGTGAAGGCGGTGTAGCCTGTGGCGTATGTCACAGCGCCGCTAGCGACCGCGTTGCGGTTCTAGCGGCCTGCGGCTGCAATCTCCTGGACGACACGGTTGTGGCGGTCCCGTTGGCGCTCGATTTCCACGCGCGCATCCGCAGGAGTTCGCTGCACAATCTGGCAGTCATGCGGCGAGGATGCATGCGACGCGGCGCGGTGGTTCCCCGCCGGTGCTCCAGCTGGAGGGGGTGGCGGCGGAGGCTGAGGGGGAGGAGGAGCGCCATGCGCTATGTTCCCTCCGCGTCCGGAGTGGTGCACCAACGAGCGAGAGGGTGCCGACGTTGGAGCAGGTCGGCAGGTACGGCAGCGGCGTTGATGAGCTCCTCGAGGCGCCCGAGCCAGTTGTCGTGGCCCGCCTGCGTGGGGCGGTAGCGCAGCAGCTCCTGCGCCATGAGTAGCGCAGTGGCTGGACTGGGCGCCACCCGGTTCTGCGTGGAGGCGCTCACGTGCCTGGACGGGTGCTGGGAGGAAGCTCCCTCGCCGCCGTCGTTGCCGCCGTCGTTGCCGCTGCCGTTGCCGCCGTCGTCTGTAGGGTGCTCGACGCGGGGCTCGGCGTTGTGCTCCGAAGCGCGGTTGGCGCGCGGGCGACCACGCGGGTTGTTGTTGGCGGTGGGCTCGGTGGTGGCTCTGCCAGACGTCCGTCGGGCGAGTGATGGCCCTTCACGTAGTTACGTGCGTGAAAAGTAAATGGGTTAGGTTGAGACTCCAAGTGCAGAGTGTGTAGTAAGTGGAAGACGTGTTTTCCCCACGAGGGTGACTCGAGGGTTTAATATCGAACTCTCGAGGAATCAGTAGTGAAGATTTATCTTTCCTATCCTTCTTTTGGTTACCTACAAAACAAAGTAAATGTTTTGGTACTCAACCTCACCTAGTGGTTGTCAAGCACAAGGTGTGAAAATGATATCAAGATAATATGCAATGCAAACAAGAAATAAATATGCAATGGTGGTAAATAAATATGCAAGGATGGTGGTAGCAATGATAAATGATATTTTTGGGTTTTATATGATGAATGCAAGATGTAAAAGTGTTTTTATATTTTCGGATTTTTAAATGGCAGAAAATGGAAAAGTGGTAAAAGTGGTTGGAAAGGTGTTTTTATGATTAAAAATGGACCGGGGTTCATGGTTTCACAAATGCACTCTCTCTTTAATAAAGTGGTTGACAATGGAACACTAGAGTTGACATATGAGATTGCAACACAACAGTTTAATGACAAGTTATAATTATATGGGCATCACGTCCTAACATAGAGACTTTTTGATTATTAGTCTCTCTTATACTCCACCAAGATGCAAACTAAATCATAACACCTCAGTAATTAAGATAACTCAGAGTATAGCAATAAGTATCATGATATGAAGTTAAAATAAGAACATGCTAGATTTAGTCACGGAGAAAGTGGCAATGGTCACACCCACATCTCCGGTAGCATGGTATTTCTTTTTATCCCTAGTGAGGCAACAAAGTAAGGTAGAGATACCCAAGTAGATCGCAGAACTTTCTCTCATGTTCACTACACTAGCCACCCCCCGTTACTCCAACTAATGCACACGTTCCCCCTCACACGCTCTCATAAACATGCTTGATCATGACAAGTAAATAAGAACGGGGTACATAATATGCATCTACTTTCATAACTAAAACAAAACCATTGCAATCTCAAACATATATTAACTCATAAAAAAATCCACCACAAAGGTATTACATAGATGACCGTAATCATGTTCAGCATCTCATACAGTACTAATTAGTGAAGCTCAAGAGAGAGGAGAGGTACATAAGTTACTTCCACAAACCCATAGTCCAGGGGTGGACTACTCACTCTTCATCATGGAGACGGTGGAGAAGTCGTTGGAGAAGATGGAGACTGCGGTGACCCAGCACACCACTGCATGTTGTAGTGTACAAGTCGTTGATGTAACACGCACGGAAGGACCTCTCCGCAAATATTACATCCCTCAGAGTAGTACAACAGAAACATAGCCGGTTCAAGGTAACACTATAGGATTACAACACTATTCAATACAAAATCTCGAGAACCTTCTTTACAGATAGAAGTAGGTCTCGTGCAAATGAAACATCAAAAAGATCCAAATCATATCACTAAGCTGGATATCAGCTCTATCTCTAATTCCTATTCCACTACTGCTGTTGTCACAGCCCTACTCTAATCCATCTGAAATATCTTTATCCAAGTTGTACTCCTTCCAAAATGATGTTGTCTCCTCCATCGGCAGTGTTGTCGTTATATACACCTGGGCAAGGTGGTCATCATCCTTCTGTTGGTGAAGTAGCTGTTGACTCCTTCAAGCTCCACCAGGTAGGTTTGAACTCCTTGTTGAAGACCTCCTCGTTGTCCTCATGGATGTTGATTCCTTGGATGGCTCCAAAAGTCTAAGCAGGGGGTCAACGAGGAAAGGGTGAGCAACACGAGCGTTACTCAGCAAGTTCAAATTACAGCCGATAAGGTGTTTTATGCACTAGCTACTACCATGACCAACGGTCATTGGCATAATGCAAGTTTTGGAAAATATTTTTAGGAAAGGGTCCATTTTATTTTCAGAAAACTATGCTCACAGCCTCCACGGGTCTTTAGTCATCACTTGGGATGTCTTTCCCGCGGCGTTCTGTAGTTCCTTCCGGGAACACGGATGTGACAGCCACAATTTCTTGTTGTTGACTCTGCGGAGCTGCGTAACTTTACCCATGAGAGAAACCCAGCCTTGTTGCCTTTCCGAGTTGCAATCCTCGTCCATACTTCCATGGTATGGGGCCAGGTGTGAGTCCAAAGCCAATCACCGCCCTCTCCGCACAACACATATCCGCCCATTTGTGACGCGGCTGGAAACTAAGACCACTGGCCCGCCACCCCTCCCGAGCTTCTATTCCAGTCACCCCGTCGAGTGGGAAGGTCACGCGCTTCCACGCAGCTGGCCGCCGCAACGGACGCAACCAGGTAATAGCCTGCCGAGGATATGTGAACGAGAGAAGATACGGCTGACTTTTACCATCCATAGCAGATCTCATGGTAAACGCTTCAATACGGCGCAAGGATCACTGTGACATTGGTAATTAATCCTAGGTATATACTTTCCCGTACAATGGAACCTCCACCACAACATCAATCCGTGGTTCCATTGCCAGCCAAACAATATATATATAGCAATTCACATCATTCGAAAATAGTTTTTCTTTTTCAATGCAATGATAATTATATAGTATTTTATAAATACTTTGATAAAAATATTTCAACGGACATGCAAGAATGAACTTGCCTGTGATAGAAATGGCCGTTCAACCCTTCGGGGTTCTAGGGTTTGCGGTAAAACCCCGAGTTTCAAAAAGTAGCAAAGTAATCCTGATAAGGACTACTGAAAAATCTAGCAGCATGCTATTATGCATAATCATGAGATGTATCGTCACCCCAAAATTCCCAAGTTATGAATTTTAAGATTTATTGAGTGTTTGGGAGTTTTTAATTATTTAAAGAGTTTGACAACAATTTTCATGAGAAATAAATTTAAAGTGATTACATTTAAATAGTTCAATATAATTGAATTTCAAGACTTTATTTTCCCATATTCTTTTATTTTAAGAAAATAGTTTTGAAAAAAATTTCAAATCATTTCCACTTAAGGATACTTGAATTTTCATCCATAAAATGTTTTTTTTCAAAATTTCAAATAAAACTTACATAAAAATTGCTCATATTTTGTAGAGTATGTTACATATTTTTAGTTGATTTTTGTGTATTTGAATTTGGTGTAAAAATTCATTTAAGTTTGAATATTTTTGATTGGTAAAATACCAAAATGCCCCTGGGCCTAATGGGTTGGACCCAACCCATTAGCTTTGGGTCAAGGCCTGGCTCGGTCGGTCAACACCGACCGGCCCTCTCTCTCTCTCGACCTCCCTTCTCTCTCGATCCCCTTCTCTCTCCCGTGGCGATGCGCCGCCGTCGGCATCGCCGTGCTGCCTCGGCCACCACCGGCTGTCGCCACCGCCGTCCTAACTCTCAACCGAACCGCCTCCTCGAGCTCCTTCCTCTCCTCCACTTCGATTCGCCCCTCGAGCTCTCCTATGGCCGCGCCTAATCCTACCCCAAGCTAGGGTTTCGGCCGCTGTGGCACCACCGCTCCATGCTGCTCCTCCATTTTGGCACGCTCCTCTGAATCCCCACTGCCATGACGCCCTCCAGTGCCTCCTCGTACCTTCCTATGGCTAACCCTAGCTTGAGCTGTCCGAGCTCAACCTCCTCTGCTTCTTCTCCTCCATGAGCTCAGCTCCCTCTTGAGCTCTTGCTCGGCCTGCACTGCCAACTTCGGCGACCCTCGGCGTTCCCTCTGGTGCTGTCTACCACGTCCTCGACGTCAGCGGGATGGCTCTCAAACGACTGCAACCCCGGCGTCAATCTCCACGGCTGCAGTCGGGTTTCAGGTGGTGTGGTGCGGTGAAGCTGGTGGTTACCGTCGTCTCGCGGTGCACTCCACCACGGCAGCACGGGCCCTACCTTGTTACGCCGTGATGCTCGTGTGCTGCACGACAGGTATAAACCCTCTGTGACCGGCTGTGTGCCGATGAATTGTGGTGGTCGTGTTCGTGTAGTGCTCCAATTCATCTCAGTGATGAAATTCACTGGCTGGCAGTGCTATGATGTGTCGTGTGATGTTCATGTTTGGATGCTTAACTGAAGAAATATTCAGTTTTGTGGTAAAGCTACTGTCATTTAAGTTCAGAGATGAATTTTGGATGAATTACTCATCTAGGTGATGTTGTGGATGCTTTATTAATTCCTGGCTGTTGCTAGTGATCTCCAAATCCTATGCAAAGATGATTTAATTGTGTGATGGCATTTGTGTGGTCCAAAGTGACTCTGTAATTGATACCTTGCATGATTTGTTCACTGATGTGCCTCTTAGGAGTGTGCACAGTGTTCAGAAGTGTCAAGGATTAAAAATAGGTTATGTCCAAATTTTGATTGCCTCGACTAAAGATCCAACTTCCTAAATACTTGTCATAAAGATCATGTCGAAGTTTATAGCACTCAACAAGATGATCTAGACCTAAACTCATCGAGTCGAGAGAAACATCGATCCCTTTATCTCTTTTCTTAAGCGCGCCAAAATTTCCCGCATTTTCAAATGCATGCAATGCAAATGCACAATTCTTATTTTCATCCTTCCGACTCTCTAAACTGTGGGGTATTACATCCTCTCCCCCTTAAACTAAACTTCGCCCCGAAGTTTCGACTCTCTCGCGTAGAGTAGGAAAGAAAGAACTTCCACAGATATTGATTCTCTCAAATTCCTTTCTCACGTGGACATAGATTTAGGTAATCCCTTGTCCAAAATCCTTATGTCCACCCTCCATGGATCCATACTATCCATTTGTCGACTTTCGTCGCTTCTCCACTGGATTCCAATGATTTTTACTACCTTTTCATGTCTCTTGGATTATCCATTTCAGACATCCTTGCAATACTCTGGCTTTATACCCCTCTGTCGAAGATCCTTTCTACATCCTTATATGATCTTCAGGTGGTACCCTTCCTTATAATCATGAGCTTAAGAAGACCTCACTTCTGATGGTAAAGCTCATCTCCTTTTGCTCGAGAATATGAGGTAACTATTCTTAAAATGTCTTATAGAGCATAGTTTGCTCTTTGTAATTTGCTTCCTCCAAAAAGGATTAGACACACTTGTCTATCCAAGTATGATTACTCTGTCTTCTCCTTAAGTGCATCACACACTTATAATCATGATTAAAAATCTTTCTAGTATCGATCCCCTCGGATCATGGTACTAATACGATAGACTTCCGCATCCTTGAAGTATAGTCCCTTTTATTCAATCTTCTTTAGATCCTCTAGTCATAGCTCGTCTGACCACTCGACCCTTGCGACTTTCAACCTCCAAATCTCGACTGCCTCTTTGACTTTAGGAACTTGTAAAGATTTTTGACAATGCAAATCTCTCTCGTAGAACTTCAAGAGCATTAGTACTCAGTTCAGCACTGTCTTAGTACAGGCTTTCCTTACAAACTTCATGTTGTCTTCTTCAAGGTACTATCCAGTACACTTGTTCACTCTCCCCATTGGAATTCCCTAAGACTTCCTTCATTTTGATCTTATGTCACTCAAATTTCACTCAGTCAGCTCCTTTCAGTCGACTTCATAATCCACCTATCTGATCATACTTCAACTATATTGGACTCTTGGTTTCATGAAGAAGAACACATGGTATATCCACCATGTTGTGAATACCCAGTATTGTCCTCCGATAGAATATGTTTTAACTACTACTTTATATCCAACAGTTTCCCGAAGAATACGTGGTATATCCACCATATTGTGAACAACCAAAATAATCCTCCGATAAATTGAATTCCTACCATAGCTAGAATTCCAGTTGGCTTATCCGATGGTCTCAAGAAAAGAACTGCACACCTAAATTTGTGCATTGGATGCTATCTTAACTTCAAACTTGAATAGGATGTTGGTCATCAAGGTAAAGTTCAGCTGACATATTATTTCCTTCCTTTCTGATACTTCAGACTAATTCCAAGCAGTTGCGACTTGATTGACCATGTAACTCTGCAATCTCGCATTGATGTGTCCTCCATCATCCGAGTAGTTAGCTCAAAGATGTCAATTCTCTTGGTAATACATCTTTTCCCACAATTGCTCAAGATATAAACTCGGACTTTGGTACATCGACATCATATGTGGTGAGGTGCCTTCATCCAAATTGGTCCACCTTCTAGACTTGTCGTCAATCCATGACAAAATTGGATTCTTCTCCCATGGTTATGATGCTCTCTTGAACATTGGACTATGTAATTGTACTTCTTGACGTGGTTGATATGTCATCTCTGAAATCTCCAAGTGCTTTCATCCAAGTACTTTACTTCTGTCATTCCTTTCTGACTTATCATTATTTGTCGGATGACTTTCTCGTCCAATCCGTCTTGTAATCTGTTTGTGTATCCAACACAAATTTTTCCTTATATATATATATATATATATATATATATATATATATATATCCAAGTTCTAATCACGAACTCTTGTTTGGCAGTTAATTTCACCGCTTCCATCTCTAGTAATGCCTCTCAATAGACGATCAACTTTTCCTTTATACCATTAGAACTGGAAATATCCATGTTCTTCCAGTCTTCATACGCCTTTGTCTTCATCCTTATAATACTCTTAGACTCCTAAGTTCTGCTAAACTCATTCTCAAACTCCATTTAACTAGTAGCAATCCTCTTTATTGCTCCAACAATAACTTCTTCCACCAAGTTATGACAACCTCATATGTATCCTCCATATTTTCCTTCTTCCTTCTTGATCTTGGACTTCCATGGAAAAACTTCATGGCTTTATATGCAAACACTCCACAATTCTCCTTCATGAACATGTCTTCTCATGTAGCTTTTCTTGCATCATCTTCGGCAGATCTTCGTCCCATTTGTGGTGATACTCTTACTTGGACTTACTTCATTCCTCCTCCAGGCACTGTTAAACATGTCTCCAGATCCAAATATGACGTGACACTCTCCACATTCCATATTCGTAGCTTTATTGACTTCTGTCTTCTAGACTTCCTTCTCTTCATGAGCTTTCTTTGCTGCCTCATCTTGTTAATAACTCGTCTCTCCCTCACACTAACTCTAACTACCTCTAGATTAGTAACATCAAGAAAAGAACTCAATGTGACAATCATGCCGTTGTACATCAAATTCTAACTTCATTTACCAACCTAGCCAATCAAAAATCCAATAAGATCCAATAAAATCCGAATACAGTTATATAGCAATCATGCAACATAAGCCCGTAAAGTAAGTAGTACTTTGAGTAAAAACATCTCAAGTACCCAGGCTTAGATGCTATACACTACAGGATAGGTTTATATCACCTTATAGTCATATTCTAACAACTCTTTGACTCAGTAGTTACCCCAACTGCGCATTTGCAAAGGGATAATGCTAAGACAAAGTACTCAAAGAGTAGTTGTGGGATGACTTGGTTACGTAAAGAACTAAACTTCATGTAGATTGAATCCTCCATTTGGCTTGAACAAACATCCCTTGGCATCTCTGGATCCTTCATGTAATTGCTGATTGTACACCATAAGTAGTATTGTAGCTTCCTTCATTATTTATGCCATCTCCTAATTTCTTAAGAATCTATACTATACTTTAGTGATTCCCCCGTAGAACTGAATCATTAGGGTATTGGCATACTCTCCATGGTTGATTGTGGATGATTCTTCACCATCATCGAACACCTCCTGACTTCATCCTTCACAAACTTACGATAGGGTTCTACTTCATCATATGTCTTCACATATAGGATGGTGTTATCAATGATACCATATAAGTAACACTAACTTGGATGTATTCTATTGGGTATACTAGCTTGTAGAAGATAATTTCAGACTTGTAATACCAAGTTGAAAAGGAATGAGATACGTAAGTATTATTCCTATAAAAGAATAGATAAGAAGATTTACTCTTGTGGAGTAACAAAATGTGTATACAAGTATGACTGTATTATTCTCAAGTGAATAACCATCATAGTTGTAGGAATATAGAATTTAGATAAATATGATAACTTCCTATAGTCTTACCAACCTACAAGTCTCCTAAAAGGGTTTTAATCCTAAGATAGTTTTGCTCTGATACCATCTGCGGTGACCCAGCACACCACTGCATGTTGTAGTGTACAAGTCGTTGATGTAACACGCACGGAAGGACCTCTCCGCAAATATTACATCCCTCAGAGTAGTACAACAGAAACATAGCCGGTCCAAGGTAACACTATAGGATTACAACACTATTCAATACAAAATCTCGAGAACCTTCTTTACAGATAGAAGTAGGTCTCGTGCAAATGAAACATCAAAAAGATCCAAATCATATCACTAAGCTGGATATCAGCTCTATCTCTAATTCCTATTCCACTACTGCTGTTGTCACAGCCCTACTCTAATCCATCTGAAATATCTTTATCCAAGTTGTACTCCTTCCAAAATGATGTTGTCTCCTCCATCGGCAGTGTTGTCGTTATATACACCTGGACAAGGTGGTCGTCATCCTTCTGTCGGTGAAGTAGCTGTTGACTCCTTCAAGCTCCACCAGGTAGGTTTGAGCTCCTTGTTGAAGACCTCCTCGTTGTCGTCATGGATGTTGATTCCTTGGATGGCTCCAAAAGTCTAAGCAGGGGTCAACGAGGAAAGGGTGAGCAACACGAGCGTTACTCAGCAAGTTCAAATTATAGGCGATAAGGTGTTTTATGCACTAGCTACTACCATGACCAACGGTCATTGGCATAATGCAAGTTTTGGAAAATATTTTTAGGAAAGAGTCCATTTTATTTTCAGAAAACTATGCTCACAGCCTCCACGGGTCTTTAGTCATCACTTGGGATGTCTTTCCCGCGGCGTTCTGTAGTTCCTTCCGGGAACACGGATGTGACAGCCACAATTTCTTGTTGTTGACTCTGCAGAGCTGCGTAACTTTACCCATGAGAGAAACCCAGCCTTGTTGCCTTTCCGAGTTGCAATCCTCGTCCATACTTCCATGGTATGGGGCCAGGTGTGAGTCCAAAGCCAATCACCGCCCTCTCCGCACAACACATATCCGCCCATTTGTGACGCGGCTGGTAACTAAGACCACTGGCCCGCCACCCCTCCCGAGCTTCTATTCCAGTCACCCCATCGAGTGGGAAGGTCACGCGCTTCCACGCAGTTGGCCGCCGCAACGGACGTAACCAGGTAATAGCCTGCCGATGATATGTGAACAAGAGAAGATACGGCTGACTTTTACTGTCCATAGCAGATCTCATGGTAAACGCTTCAATACGGCGCAAGGATCACTGTGACATTGGTAATTAATCCTAGGTATATACTTTCCCGTACAATGGAACCTCCACCACAACATCAATCCGTGGTTCCATTGCTAGCCAAACAATATATATATAGCAATTCACATCATTCGAAAATAGTTTTTGTTTTTTAATGCAATGATAATTATATAGTATTTTATAAATACTTTGATAAAAATATTTCAACGGACATGCAAGAATGAACTTGCCTGTGATAGAAATGGCCGTTCAACCCTTCGTGGTTCTAGGGTTTGCGGTAAAACCCCAAGTTTCTGAAAGTAGCAAAGTAATCCTGATAAGGACTACTGAAAAATTTAGCAGCATGCTATTATGCATAATCATGAGATGTATCGTCACCCCAAAATTCCCAAGTTATGAATTTTAAGATTTATTGAGTGTTTGGGAGTTTTTAATTATTTAAAGAGTTTGACAACAATTTTCATGAGAAATAATTTTAAAGTGATTACATTTAAATAGTTCAATATAATTGAATTTCAAGACTTTATTTTCCCATATTATTTTATTTTAAGAAAATAGTTTTGAAAAAAAATTCAAATCATTTCCACTTAAGGATCCTTGAATTTTTCATCCATAAAATGTTTTTGCTTTCAAAATTTCAAATAAAACTTACATAAAAATTCCTCATATTTTGTAGAGTATGTTGCATATTTTTAGTTGATTTTTGTGTATTTGAATTTGGTGTAAAAATTCATTTAAGTTTGAATATTTTTGATTGGTAAAATACCAAAATGCCCCTGGGCCTAATGGGTTGGACCCAACCCATTAGCTTTGGGTCAAGGCCTGGCTCGGTCGGTCAACATCGACCGGCCCTCTCTCTCTCTCGACCTCCCTTCTCTCTCGATCCGCTTCTCTCTCCCGTGGCGATGCGCCGCCGTCGGCATCGCCGTGCTGCCTCGGCCACCACCGGCTGCCGCCACCGCCGTCCTGACTCTCAACCGAACCGCCTCCTCGAGCTCCTTCCTCTCCTCCACTTCGATTCGCCCCTCGAGCTCTCATATGGCCGCGCCTAATCCTACCCCGAGCTAGGGTTTCGGCCGCTGCGGCACCACCGCTCCATGCTGCTCCTCCACCTCGGCATGCTCCTCTGAATCCCCACTGCCGTGACACCCTCCAGTGCCTCCTCGTACCTTCCTATGGCTAACCCTAGCCTGAGCTGTCCGAGCTCAACCTCCTCTGCTTCTTCTCCTCCATGAGCTCAGCTCCCTCTTGAGCTCTTGCTCGGCCTCAACTGCCAACTCCGGCGACCCTCGGCGTTCCCTCTGGTGCTGTCTACCACGTCCTCGACGCCGGCGGGATGGCTCTCAATCGAATGCAACCCCGGCGTCAATCTCCACGGCTGCAGTCGGGTTTCAGGTGGTGTGGTGCGGTGAAGCTGGTGGTTGCCGTCGTCTCGCGGTGCACTCCACCATGGTAGCACGGGAACTGCCTCGTTACGCCGTGATGCTCGTGTGCTGCACGACAGGTATAAACCCTCTGTGACCGGCTGTGTGCCGATGAATTGTGGTGGTCGTGTTCGTGTAGTGCTCCAATTCATCTCAGTGATGAAATTCACTGGCTGGCAGTGCTATGATGTGTCGTGTGATGTTCATGTTTGGATGCTTAACTGAAGAAATATTCAGTTTTGTGGTAAAGCTACTGTCATTTAAGTTCAGAGATGAATTTTGGATGAATTACTCATCTAGGTGATGTTGTGGATGCTTTATTAATTCCTGGCTGTTGCTAGTGATCTCCAAATCCTATGCAAAGATGATTTAATTGTGTGATGGCATTTGTGTGGTCCAAAGTGACTCTGTAATTGATACCTTGCATGATTTGTTCACTGATGTGCCTCTTAGGAGTGTGCACAGTGTTCAGAAGTGTCAAGGATTAAAAATAGGTTATGTCCAAATTTTGATTGCCTCGACTAAAGATCCAACTTCCTAAATACTTGTCGTAAAGATCATGTCGAAGTTTATAGCACTCAACAGGATGATCCAGACCTAAACTCATCGAGTCGAGAGAAACATCGATCCCTTTATCTCTTTTCTTAAGCGCGCCAAAATTTCCCGCATTTTCAAATGCATGCAATGCAAATGCACAATTCTTATTTCTATCCTTCCGACTCTCTAAACTGTGGGGTATTACAGAGACCACGCGGGCAGCGCCCCGCCGGAGTTTTCCCCCTCCAATCTGCAACTCCAGGTCTCTGTTTCAGTGTTTCTATGTTTCTGCGGCTCCTTCCAGAGAACGTTGGGGGGCTATTTTTATAGTCGGTTTTAGGTCAAAACGGAGTCGGTGGAGGAAAGATCGACGGCAAAGGAGCCTCGAGGCCCAGATGGTGGGTCCCACGCGGCCTACTGGCCGCGTGGGCCACCCTCTTTTGGCCTCGGGCCTCCGCTTGTTCGCTTCCTTCGCTCCAAGCTTCTTCCTTCCAAAAACTGATGCTCGTAAATTTCCAGGTCATTTGGACGTCGTTTGGGTCCCTGAAACATTAAAATATGAAAATAGGGTTTTCTGCCTGCGCAGGGTTAATTCCATAAAAATAGGAAAATATAAATATTCCCAAAATCATTATAAAACAGTGATATAACCCTTATATGATGCAAATATGACTGGAATATAAGTAAAATAATGCAAAGTTCATGTATGCATTTTACATGCATCAACATCCCCAAGCTTAACCATACTCGTCCTCGAGTATGAAGGTGATAAAACTAACATGGACTTTGCAATTTAATACTAACAATGGATATCAAAGATGATTACTATTGCTACATAGAGTCAAATGATTCATTCTTAAAAGGAGTAGCAATATGCAAGATAGTTTATGAAGTGATATCAAGTATTCAATGCAAGGATGTTCAATGATAATTCACAAAGTGTAACATAAAGAAAGTACTATGGACCACATGTATGCATAATGATAAGTAAGAACATCCTACAATGGTCATAGAGTATTGATGAAAATCTGAATATAAAAGGTGGACACTTTGGAAAGATATATATGAGTAGAGGTAAAGCATGAATAATTTCATCTAACTTCTGAACTTCTCTACTTAAGTTAATGATTGTAATGTGGTAATCCTTGGTGTCAAGCTCTCATTCCCCTATCATAGCATCTTGAATGATTAAGTTTAAAGTGAAAGCAAATATGAGTAGTGTGCTTGACAAAGTACAGGTTGAAAGTCTCATGCCCCTTGAATACAAGTACCTACTCCATGTGTTACTCAACTTGGAAACAAAGCAAGTTCAAGTTAAATATCATTGTAAGTAATAATAGTATCATTAAGAGCGTCAACTGGGGTACCTCTTGTCCCAGGATATGGAACAAGCCCATATCAAAATGACAAGACAAACAAACACAATGAACAATCTCAACACCCTTTTTATTTACCATTAGATAGCTTTTTATTGTAAGGTGTATCACAGAAGGTTCACCATAGCATGTAAGTAAATTTCCACCATGAATGATGCATGGCTTAGATTAGCGGCCCAGGCGTCTCTCTAACCATTTATACAAACTCATTTAAACTCACTTCATTTCCACATTTATTTCACCCATGGTAAGCATCCATAAACAAAAGTACATGATATCAACTAAATGAAATGAAGTGCATGTTGAAAGCTTGCCATGTGACAGCACATATGAGCTAACTCTCAACCAAAGACATTTGTCAAGCCACAACATCATAATTTTAATCACAATGGGTCATATTTTATTTATGCAATAAAGTAAAGTGTGCATCAAGTTCGAGAGAGCTCTATAACCAACTTTTCCCATAACAATCAACAACATAAGCATTTTCATTCAGAGGTATAGATAACACAAATATCATGATAAACATACTCGGAATAGCATAAAGCTAATAGGTAGATATGGTGGACTCACTGGAAAAACTTTGGTTGAAGGTGTTGGAAACAAGTTTTTGCTTGTTGGAATTTTTGGGCTAGCAAGAGGGAGAAAGTTGACCATCTAAATGCATGCATGAGTGTCCATAGAACTAACTAATCCATGTTAAACAAGTAAATAACATTCAGCATCAAAACATGAATAAAAGATAGCTCTTGATAAAATACTTGCAAATTATTACTCATTAACAAGCTCATGAATCATGCAACTATATGTATCTTTTAAAATCAACTCAACATCCCTTTTCCCAATCTATAATAGCATCCAACATAATTCAACCCAAATTTCCAGTAGCTCTCTCATATATAAATGATAGTGTGGTGGTCTCACAAAATAAAAATCAAACCAAAACAAACAAAAAGACGCTCCAAGTTTATGCGATAAAGTGTTTCGATCGAAAAACAGAAGTTAGACGTGTGCAAACCGAGAGTGTGTAGGTCCAGTGGGGTTGTCTTCACATCCCCAAGCTTATGGTCTTCACCATCCTTGGATAGCTCTTGGTGCATCTCCTCTAATCCCTGTGAAAAAACTTCAAAACACCGTTTCTCCCATTTCTTTTTCTGTGGGGTGCATTAGTAGTGATAAACAAATAGATTTCTTGCTGCATATAATCCTTAGACAAAAATTCATATGAATGTCCAGAAAGTGTATAATGTTGTATGCCTACTCATAAACTCAATTGGATCAAAAAGATTCAAGTTAAAAGTTCTAAGCATGCATCAAACAAAATGGGACAGAATCTGTCCAGAAAAACAGCAGCAGCAAAACGTATTTTTCTACCCTACTTAACTTTGTCGAAAATTCCGAAAAATTCATGCATACAGAGGATGAAAAGTTGCAACTACAGTTCAAATATGAGCTCATTCGGAGTTACAGAATAAGAATTAAAAATCATACCGTGCACAGATTCGTGCAGGAATAAAATCTCCGAACGCTATAAGCAACTTTTCAACCAAAATGAGTAAAACTTGGCACTTTATTAAAAATTCCAGAAACTAAACTAAACACTAAGTCTCTTGTTACAGCAAGAGGACACAAAGAAAATCACAAATAAAAACAACCGGGTTGCCTCCCGTAAAGCGCTTTCTTTATAGCCATATAGCTAGGCTTCTTACTTGATGTTTATTGTGGACGAAGCTCATGAGGGAGCTTGAATGATGTGCCCTCTTCCTTGGGAAGTGTTCCATGCACTTCTTGTGTGGAAACTGAAACTTCACATTCCCTTCTTTTGAATCAATGATAGCACCTGTAGTACGAAGAAAAGGTCTTCCAAGAATAATTGGACTAGAGGTTTTATTCCCCATATCCATGATTAGAAAATCAACAGGCACAAATGTCATATGTAACTCTACCATAACATCACTTACTTTTCCTAAAGCATGTTTAATGGAATCATCAGCAAGTGCAAGTTCAATAGAGCATTTTTCAAGATTTTTCAATTCAAGTACTTCATATAGTTCTTTAGATAAAACAGAGACACTAGATCCTAGATCAAGTATAGCATGGTGTGTCTCTTTTCCAATGGTTACTAGGACTTTGGGAATCCATATATCCCCAAGCTTAGGTGGTATCATAGCCTCTTGGTTGTACCTAGCAATCTTTTCTTTCAAGACATGATTAGCAATATAAGAACCAAAACCAGCTTGGTTAGTTGATGGAAGGATCACTTGCAAATTTTTGTAAGATAGATATTAATTCATGCAAGCTACAATTCTCTAAGTCAAGCAATGGTTCCTTGACTTCACTAAGCATTTTAACTTCCTCAACTTTCTCTCTTTCATTACCATAATAGTTTCCTTAGCAATTCTCTCTTGCTCATGAATATGTTCCCAAGATTTATTTATAACCTCTTGACAATATTTAATTGTTTCCTCATGTTTTTGAGCTATAATGGTGTTCTTTAATGAGGAAACTTCCTTAGTGAGCTGATCTACCCTTTCAAACAAAGAGTCTTGTTTTTCAAACTTAGATATAAATTCCTTATTAAGCTCCTTTTGAGTAGATATAAATGATCTAATGGTGTTTTCCAAATCACTAGAAACATTACCACTAGTAGTATATTTGTTTGGCACATATGGGGGTTTATTATAAGAGTTATAATTGTTGTTACCATACCCATTATTACCATAGTTCCTAATGAAGTTGACATCAATATTTTCAGGATTATTACCAACTAGTTCTTGCAAAGGCACATTTTCAATATTTTGTTTATTAATGAAAGCAAGAATAGTATCCATTTTAGATGACAAATCATTTGTTTCTTCTATGGAGTTCACTTTCTTAGAAGGATTAGGTGCTCTATCAGTATGCCATTGACTATAGTTTTGCAAAATACTTTCCAATATGTTCTTAGCTTCTACTATAGTTTTTCCCATAAAAGCACCTCCAGCAGCAGAATCAAGAATATTTCTAGACATGTAATTTAGACCATTGTAAAAAGAGTGTAATATGGTCCATTCGTTGACCCCATGTGATGGACAAGTTCTAAGCATAAGTTTAATCCTATCCCAAGCCATAGCAACATGTTCATTTTCATTTTGCCTAAAAGAAAGAATGTTGTTTCTATTTTGCAAAATTTTAACAGGAGGATAGTATTTCTTAATGAAAGCTTCTTTTAAATCATCCCAAGTTTTAATGCTATCAATAGGTAATGAATGCAGCCACTCTTTAGCTTTTCCTCTAAGTGAGAAAGGAAATAACTTCAGTTTTAGAATATCACTTTCCACATTTTTAAATTTCTGCATGTCACATATTTCAACAAAATCATGAAGATGCATAGAGGCATCCTCCATAGCACTACCGCCAAATTGTTCCCTAGTTATCAAGTTCAACAAACTAGGACTTACTTCATAACTATCAGCATTTATCTTAGGTGTGGCAATGGGCCTAGCAATAAATTGATCATTTGGAGTGTTTGTGTAATCACACAACTTAGTTCTTTCTCCCATTTTAGCAAGTTTTTATGTGTTTTTTAATTTTTTATGCAAAACTGAAAATAAAATGATAAATGCAAACAAATAACAATGCAAGACAATGACAAAACAAGATAAATTGCTTTGAAGGTAAAGATGGATAAGATGATGCTCACGTAGGTGCAACCTCCCCAAGCTTAGGTGTTAGCACAAGTTGGTGATGAAGTTGACTTGGTGAGATATCCTTGGATAAACCGGCGCCAGAAAACAGAGCTAGTGCAGGGGACCCTTGGATAAACCTTTCAGCAATGATTCCCCGGCAACGGCGCCAGAAAACAGTCTTGATGGCCCTTCACGTAGTTACCTGCGTGAAAAGTAAATGGGTTAGGTTGAGACTCCAAGTGCAGAGTGTGTAGTAAGTGGAAGACGTGTTTTCCCCACGAGGGGTGACTCGAGGGTTTAATATCGAACTCTCGGGGAATCAGTAGTGAAGATTTATCTTTCCTATCCTTCTTTTGGTTACCTACAAAACAAAGTAAATGTTTTGGTCCTCAACCTCACCTAGTGGTTGTCAAGCACAAGGTGTGAGAATGATATCAAGATAATATGCAATGCAAACAAGAAATAAATATGCAATGGTGGTAAATAAATATGCAAGGATGGTGGTAGCAATGATAAATGATATTTTTGGGTTTTATATGATGAATGCAAGATGTAAAAGTGTTTTTGTATTTTCGGATTTTTAAATGGCAGAAAATGGAAAAGTGGTAAAAGTGGTTGGAAAGGTGTTTCTTATGATTAAAAATGGACCGGGGTTCATGGTTTCACAAATGCACTCTCTCTTTAATAAAGTGGTAGACAATGGAACACTAGAGTTGACATATGAGATTGCAACACAACAGTTTAATGACAAGTTATAATTATATGGGCATCACGTCCTAACATAGAGACCTTTTGGTTATTAGTCTCTCTTATACTCCACCAAGATGCGAACTAAATCATAACACCTCAGTAATTAAGATAACTCAGAGTATAGCAATAAGTATCATGACATGAAGTTAAAATAAGAACATGCTAGATCTAGTCATGGAGGAGTGGCAATGGTCACACCCACATCTCCGGTAGCATGGTATTTTTTTTATCCCTAGTGAGGCAACAAAGTAAGGTAAAGATACCCAAGTGGATCGCAGAACTTTCTCTCACGTTCACTGCACTAGCCACCCCCCGTTACTCCAACTAATGCACACGTTCCCCCTCACACGCTCTCATAAACATGCTTGATCATGACAAGTAAATAAGAACGGGGTACATAATATGCATCTACTTTCATAACTGAAACAAAACCATTGCAATCTCAAACATATATTAACTCATAAAAAGATCCACCACAAAGGTATTACATAGATGACCGTAATCATGTTCAGCAGCTCATACGGTACTAATTAGTGAAGCTCAAGAGAGAGAGAGATACATAAGTTACTTCCACAAACCCATAGTCCAGAGGTGGACTACTCCCTCTTCATCATGGAGACGGTGGAGAAGTCGTTGGAGAAGATGGAGACCACGCCGGCAGCGCCCCGCCGGAGTTTTCCCCCTCCAATCTGCAACTCCAGGTCTCTGTTTCGGTGTTTCTGTGTTTCTGTGGCGCTCCTTCCAGAGAACATCGGGGATTTTTATAGTCGGTTTTAGGTCAAAACGGAGTCGTGGAGAAAGATCGACGGCAACGGAGCTCGAGGCCCAATGGTGGGTCCCACGCGGCCTGTACTGGCCGCGTGGGCCACCCTCTTTTGGGCCTCGGGCCTCCGCTTGTACGCTTCTTCGCTCCCAAGTCTTCTTCCTTCCAAAAACTGATCCTCGTAAATTTCCAGGTCATTTGGACGTCGTTTGGGTCCCTGAAACATTAAAATATGAAAATAGGGTTTTCTGCCTGCGCAGGGTTAATTCCATAAAAATAGGAAAATCATGAAATATTCCCAAAATCATTATAAAACATTGATATAACCCTTATATGATGCAAATATGACTGGAATATAAGTAAAATAATGCAAAGTTCATGTATGCATTTTACATGCATCAGCGAGACGCTCTGCTCGCGTGTCAGCCATGGCGCGGAGAGGTCGAAGAGGTTGAAGACGCACCTCAGCCCCCTACCTGGCGCGCCAAATGTCGGAAACTAGTCCCAAGGAACTAGGGGTGTCTCTCTAATGCCAGGAATCAGAAAGGGGCTGAACATGCAGTCAAACAATCCTCAACTACCTCGGCGACGGTGCTCGTCGAGGTCGGTGGGAAACATCACAACAGAGAGAAAACACGAGCCGCTACCCAGTTCAGGCCCACCGCGAGGTGTAAAGACCCTACGTCCTGCTTTGTTGTATTGCACTGCTTGGAGAGGTTACAGTACAATGAGTTGGCCGAAGCTCAAGGTTTGCTAAGGAAGAACTACGGTGGAGCTTCGTTCTCTTTCGCTCTGGTGGAGGTGAGCTTCAGCTAGCCAGTGGTGAATGGCTTGAATGAATTGGGATCCAGTTGGAATCCCCTTCCTTGGTCGTACACTGCCTCCTTTTATACTGCCTCGGTCCTCTTCCCCGAAAACACAAGGCGGGAAGGGATACAACATGGCGGCCAAGGTGGAGTGCAGCGCACAGCATCGGGGTTATCCATGGACGCGGTCCATGGCAGAGAGCAGCGTCTCCAAGGCTGATAAAGCCACCGTCCATCCAGGACGATAAGCTGGAGCCGCAGAGGCCCGTGGGTGCCCCACGGTGACGTCGACTTGGAGCGTAGCGGCCAACGGTCCCCTTATCACCAAAATGGCAAGGCTTGTTGCCTCCTTTGCTTGGCGCAGCTTTGTTGACCGTTTTAATCACCAGAATGGCAACTGCGGCGTCGTCGTCATCGCGCGCAGGCGCGCGCGTCACTCTGTGGCGGGCGTAGAGGCCATGTGCGCTTTGCAGCGGGTCCAGAGCTTGCTTCCACTTGAAGGAACCCCGCGAGGGCTATGTGCTTCGCCGAGGCTCTGAAGTACTTGACGCCTCGCGAGGGTGGCGCAGACGTGCGCCAGGACTTAGCGGTATTCCGGACAAGGAAAGCCCTCGCGAGGGAAAGACCCCTCGCGAGGCTCGCCAGGCTGAACGCCTGGTCCTAGCATAAATGCTTAGCAGAGTGTCGAAGGCTGTGGCAGGCCGGCCCGTGGTACCCTGGTTTCCACTGGGCCGATAGTAGCCCCCGGGCCCACGATGGGCACGCCGGAGTCGAGTGGACGCAGGCGAAGCGTCGTGGGCCCAAAGAAGCCTGCCTGGCCCGAGACACGTGGCGAGCCACAGCCGCCCACGTCGCCACGATCTCCTCACCTGTAACGGGCGTAGTGGTAGGGCCCACCATTACTTTGTTCATCCCCTTTCGCCTCCTCCTTCCCAGAGCACACATCTTCTTCGAGCTTCTCGTCCGCAATCCAGCTGCGATGGCGCCCAAGAAAGCTGGCGGCTCCAGAAGGGCAAAGAGGTGACGCAGACGAGCGAGCCGGCCGCGATGAAGCAGGACGGAGCCCTCAAGCCGGCGTTGGTCGGGTACCGCATCGGCACGGAGGCGCAGCTGAACAAGGTGCGCCATATGGTGGCCTCCAAGACCAACGAGCACAAGGCCATGACGCTTAAGCCGGCGAGCGACCTCGGCAAGCTCGGTGCCACCTTCTATCCCGTCTTGCTTCACACCCTCTTCGCTGGGCTTATGCCCCTTTCTCTGACTTTTTCCTGGCGGTTCTGGAGTTCTACCATATCCAGATTCTTCACCTTCACCTCAACTCCATTCTTATCCTCGCCATCTTCGCGTACCTCTGTGAGGCGTACCTCGCGTTCCGCCTTCGGTCGCCCTCTTCCGCAGCTTCTACGCGATCCGGTTCACGGCGAACAATGAGCGGACGGGTTGCGTATCCTTCCGCATCACTGATGGCATGGGAGGCATCTACATCCCCATCGCGTGGGCTGGCGAGGTTGCTGTCTCCAACGTGTCGAAGAAGGTGGAGGATTTCCGCAAGCGGTGGCTCTTTGTGGATGCCAAGAGGTCAAGCCCCTTCTTCGAGTTGCCTGACGCGCCTCCGACGAAGAGGGTATGCTGGGCGAGCGAGGGTCTCGCGGGCCCAACACTTGGCAGCCTGGTCGCTCATCTGGAGAAGCTTCGAGGGGCTAGTCTTACTGGGCAGATGGTGGCCAAGGACTTCGTGAGGCGCCGCATCGCTCCGCTCCAGGAGCACAAAGATCCGATGTGGTTGTACACAGGCCCGACGGACAAGATGCGCCTGAGCTCTGCCCTCTTCTCAAAGGGGGAAGAAGATGGCATCATGGAGATCCTATTCACTTCTCCATCCATCCCCAAGCCGTCGTCTCACTACGCGGAGCCGCTCCACAAGTTCGAGATCGGACCTCGGGTTTCATTCGTGGAGTCGATGCCTGATTTTCGACCATGGGGCCTGGTGCCCGAGGGGCAAGTTGGGCCCCGCGACAACCCGGCGTCGGCGGAGCAGGCGGCGCCCACCGATGGTGGAGGAGAGGCGGCGGAGACGCCAGTGGCGTCAGACGCGGATGTTGATGGTGCCTCAGGGCGGAGTTGGAATTGAACCTGCAACTCGTCTTTTTGTATTATTTGTTTTAATTATTATTTTTCATTTTTTTTGTCTGGAAGGTTGCAACTGCACTAATAACTGAGATTTTCTCAAGTGTATAAGCTAGTTGCAACTTCACTTGCAACTGAGTTTTTTTTTGCTTGAGCCAGTTCAGTTGCAACTGAGATTTTCTCAAGTCTATAAGCCAGTTGCAACTCTAGTTGAAACTTAGAGATTTTCTCAAATCTATAAGCCACTTGCAACTGAGTTTTTTTTTTAGTCAGCTGCAACTGCGCTTGAAACTTAGTTTTTTCTCCCGTGTGGAAGACTGTTCCAACTGAAACTCCAACTCCATTTTTGTATTATTGTTTAATTATTATTATTATTTGTTTCTGTTTTTTGTCTGGAAGGCAGTTGAAACTGCACTTGCAAGTGAGATTTTCTCAAGTCTACAAGCCAGTTGCAACTGCACTAGCATCTGAGGGTTTTTTGAGCTAGTTGCAACTGCATTTGCAACTGTGATTTTCTCAAATCTATAAGCCAACTGCAACTGCACTTGCAACTGAGATTATCTTAACTCTATAAGCCAGTTGCAACTGCACTTGCAACTGATATTTTTTGTTTTTGAGCCATTTGTAACTACACTTGCAACTGAGTTTTTTCTCGCGTGTGGAAGTATGCTGCAACTAAAGCTGAACTCGTCTTTTTTATTATTCTTTTAATTATTATTTTTGTTTTTCTTTTTTGTCTCGAAGGCAGTTGCAACTGCACTTGCAACTGAGATTTTCTCAAATCTATAAGCCAGTTGCAACTTCACTTGTAACTGAGTTTTTTTTGTTTGAGCCAATTGCAAATGCACTTGCAACTGAGATTTTCTCAACAACACTTGTAACTGGGTTTTTTTTCTCTGAGGAAGCCCCCACTTGCAAGTATATTTTTCTGTGGTTTTCCCAGTTGAACTTCACTTGCAACTGGTTTTTTGTATTTAGTTGCAGCCACACTTGCAACTTACGGTTTTTCACAAGAATGGCCCCCAGTTGCAACTCGACTTGCAACTGACTCCCCCCCCCCCCCCCCCCCCCCCCCCCCCCAGTTGCAAGCGCACTTGCAACAAAGTTATTTTTTCCTGGAGGAAGCTTCAGTTCAACAGAGATTTTTTTTGAGGTTCCCAAGTTGCAACTCCACGTGCAACTGGTTCTTTTTGTCCTTTGTTGCAACCACACCCAACTCAGGTTTTTTTCGTGAGAATGCACCCAGTTGCAACTCTACTTGCAACTGACATTTTTCTTTTTTGAGAAGCCCTTATTTACAAATGTACTTGCAACTAAGTTTATTATTTTGTGTCTGTGCCTTAGTTGCAACTGTTTTTTTTGCCTTAGTTGCAACTCCACTTGTAACTGAGTTTTTTTATCAAGGATGTCCCCCTATTTGCAACTAGGTTTTTTTCCTGGAAGACACCTTAGTTGCAACTGCACTTTCCACTGAGATTTTTTTTTTTGAGGTTCCCCCAGTTGCAACTGAACTTGCAACTGGTTTTGTGTCCTTAGTTTGCAACCACACTTGCAACTGAGGTTTTTTCCATGAGAATGTCCCCCAGTTATAACTCCACTTGCAACTGAGTTTTTTTTCCTTGAGCAAGCTCCCCAGTTTGCAACTGTACATGCAACTGAGATTTTTATTTTTTGTTGATGCCTCAGTTGCACCTGTACTTGCAACTGGTTTTTTTGCCTTAGTTGCAACTGGGTTTTTTTTTGCCTTAGTTGTAACTGTACTTGTAACTGGGATTTTTTTTACTTGCAACATGGTTTTTCTATCCTTAGTTGCAACAACACTTGCAACTTAAGTTTTTTTCGCGAGAATGCACTTGCAATTGAGTTTTTTCGGAGGACGGCCCAGTTGTAACCGAGATTTGTTTTCTTTTTTTTGAGGTTCTCCGAGTTGTAACTGCACTTGCAACTGGTCTTTTGTCCTTAGTTTTCAACCATATTTGCAACTAAGATTTTTTTCTGCGAGAATGCCGTTGCAACTGAGTTTTTTTTTCTTCGAGGATGCACCCCAGTTGCAACTCTATTTGCAACTGAGATTTTTTTTGTCGATGCTTTAGTTGCAATTGAAATTGCAACTGGTTTTTTTTTGCATTAGTTGCAACTCCACTTTTAACTAAGATCCTTTTACCGAGGATGTAACCCAAGTTGCAACTCCACTTGTAGTTCTTTGTCTCAAAACTACTCTTGTCAGTTTGATTTCCAGCCATCTTTTGCACCATCATTTCCTACCCCTGCTCTATGGATCTTAATTTGGTTTTTCTTCTTTCATTGATTACCTTCTTCTCCCCCTCGATTTGGACTTGATCCTCCAGAAAGTAGAGGGGAACGAGCATCCAGCGCAGTTTGCGGTACGGGTAATAGTGATTGTCTATTTGACTACGCTGGGGGGTTCGCATTTTGTTCCCTTGAAGTACAAGTTGGGCCTTTACTGTACAAAGCCCACCAAGAGGGCGATTCCTATTTGACGCCTGTTGCGTTCGTTACCAACTCAATGCATACGTCCGCGTGCTCTTCGGCTCCGCAGTTGGGCCGGCCCACGTAGTATTTTTTGTGTCATTTTTTTGTTTCTTTTTCAATTTTCTTTTTCAATTTTTCGGTTTTCCGGTTTTTTTGTTTGTTTGTTCGTTTATTACTGTTCATTTTTGTTCAAATATGAATATTTTCATATTTGAAAATTGTTCAAAATTGAAAATTGTTCACATGTGAAAATTGTTCAAATTTAAAAATTGGTCACATGCGAAATTTGTTCAAATTGGAAAATTGTTCAAATTTGAAAAAATGTTCATATCTTGAAAATCATTCAGATTTAAAATTTGTTCACATTTGGAAATTGTTCAGATTTTAAAAACGTTCATATTTTGGAATTATCAGATTTAGGAATTGTTTAGATTTAAAAATTGTTCAGATTCATTCATATACATTCGGATTCTTATTGTAACAGCAGCTAGATGCTAGCTTAGTGGCTCGCTCCTGTTAGCTCCACCTAGCACAGCCTGTTTCGAATCCCAAGCTAAGCATTTCTTTCCTTACATTTTTCTTTCGCCATGAGCCTGGACGACACGAGAATAAAGCAGGACAAAAAAAAAAAGGCCAACAACAAAGAAAGCCCAACAACAAAGAAGAGAGAGGTTGCTGGACCGAATTCACGCCCACAAAAATGTGCTGACGTCATTCAACTGAGAATTAGGTTAATTCTCAGTCGATTGAGAGTTAGAGAGACCCTTACTTATTGGGCTTCAGTTTGTGAACAGATACTTGTTTTGGGGCTTTACTACAGTTGTATATATGGAAAATGACCACGCTTACATGGGTCATATTGTTCTAGGATATAGACGGATCAGATCGGATCGGATAATTCTCTTCCTAATACTGCTAGTCAAAACATGCTGACATCCTGTCATGAGGCATGGTATAGTCTAAGAGAAATGCCGACGACCGACTCTAACCGTCCGTGATGTACTTAAGTGTGGCTGCTCTGCCACATTCCTCAAGCTCATCTGGTAACGTTGGGTTGTCTTGTTCGTTGCTCGGATCGGTAATGCATTGCACATCTACATGGCCGCCCCAAGCTTGCATGATGCACCGCAGAGGGGGCCATCAGAGTCAGGGAGAGCGAAGAGCGAGGCCGTGAGTGTGATGGCACACACACGCAGTCGAAAACTCAGGAAGCACCTGGCCTTTATTTCATGAAAAAGATGGAACCGCGTTGCTGGTATATTTGATTGCAAAAATATGGTGCGAGAGAGGCTCGAGTATCGGTCGATTGATGTGTCACTCTTTTTTTCTTCCTTTTTGAGATATCTAATGCTTTTGAAGTCCATCAACTGTCCACATTAAAAGCCCAAGCACTTGAGGCCGAAGCTCGAACCAACTTGAAAAGCCCATAGGTTGCGTAACACAGTCCGACTCGAGCACCAGCTCTTTTCCTTTTTGATGACAGTGGTGTGATTTTATAATCTTCTACTGTTTATGCCTACTGTAAACATGAAGGACAAACTGAACCAGGTATAACATGGGATCATGAGCCATTGAAAACAACTCTAGTGAAGCATGACTTGCTCTCGTTTTGTCGCTCTAATGTATGATGTTCTGATTGAATGCAACTTAGTGGTTACTTCTCTTATGTTCATTCGTTCCCTTGGGATCACACGCGTACAAGAAAGAGCGAGTTCCATGAGTGATAACAAGCATCGATAAACCACATTTTCCATCGTGTTGTTTGCTTGGGTATAGCCCTCGAATTCTCCTGGAGACGAGCATCAATGATATGTAGTATCTGATTTGGATAGTTCGTCTCCACAAAGCTGACCAAGCTGAGTTCATTCTCAAACATAGGATCCGTCGGTCTTTTACCAACCAACATCTCTAGGAGCACTATTCCAAAACTGTAAACATCCCCGCTGATGGACGCCATGGCACTTTGAGCATACTCTACCAAGATATAAAATTGCAGTAGTTAGTACAGTGTAAAGTTTATTTTGTAAATAACAGGTCATGCAAGAAAGGGAGTGTGGGAATTAGCATACCAGGAGCTATGTACCCTATCGTTCCCTTCAATCCGACTGAGATATTTGAACTTGAATGTCCCACGAGACTCGCAATGCCAAAGTCTCCCAAATAAGCATTCATATCATCGTCAAGAAGGATATTTGTTGGTTTCAAATCACAATGTGCAATCGTCCTTTCACAGTCGTTGTGTAAGTAAGCCAATGCATCGGCTATGCCAACAGCTATGCTTGCTCTTTGGTCTAAGCTCAAACATTTCGAGGAACCACCAGCAAAGTTGCCATGCAACCATGTGTCCAAGTTCCCGTTAGGCATGAATTCGTAAATTAGAGCTTTGAAAGCATCACCATTACTATCGATGGTCGAACATGCTGTTAGGATGGGTAGAAGGTTCCGATGTCGAATGCTTCTCAAAACATCGCACTCCGTTACAAAACTTTTGTCTGCACATTTCATGTCAAGGTCAAAAACCTTAACTGCCACTTGTATTTTAGCTTGAGTTAACTTTCCTCTGTACACTGATCCATAGCTTCCTCTTCCGATGAGCCTTGCCTCTGAGAAGCTTCCTGTAGCTAGATTTAAATCCTTGTAGGAGACTCTTGGGAATTTCTTACCAAAAGAAAGCAAAATAAGTTTGTTCTTCGTGATGTTTTCCTCCCGTGATTATAATGTAAGTTAGCATTACGAGTGACATGAAGCCAAATAATGGAATCAATGCTCTAACCAGATAGTACTCTGTCTCTGATCTCCGAGAAATAGCAGGGCACGGGGGCATGTGAAGATCCATCACGCCTCCGCAGAGGCCCCAATTGCCCTCCAGTGAAACAGCTGTAGCATTTCCGAGTACTCCATTTCCTTGTATTTCTCCTTGAAGATGATTATATGAAAGGTCAAGATTGTCCAGGGACTCTAGTCTGTTTAGGGCTGATGGGATGGCGCCTGACAAGTTATTGTGTGAAAGATTTAGCATGGTCAGCAACGACAGGTTGCCAAAACTTATTGGGATGTTTCCCGTCAGAAAGTTGTGGTCCATTTGCAGAGTCACTAAGTGAAAACATTGACCCAACGAATCAGGAATTCCTCCTGTAAGCTTATTTGAGGACAGATCCAAAATTGTGAGTTGCTTAAGGTCACTAATCTGAGATATGTCGCCTTGGAGATTGTTGTGGCTAAGGTTCAATAATATGAGTTCTCGGAGGTTTCCAAAGTTCGGTGGAATATACCCTTGAAGATTGTTATAGCTAAGGTCTAACTGTAAGAGTGGAAGGTTTCTCAATCCAGCTGGTATGAGACCCTCGAATTCATTTTCTTGTGCATACAGATATGTCAACCGGGTAAGGTTTGCAATAGAAGCTGGGATTGGCCCACATAAACTGTTTGATCGGATATTTAATAACTGAAGTAATTTCAGGTTATCTATCCATCCTCCAATTTCCCCACTAAAATTGTTTCGACTTAGTGCTAGTTGAATTAAAGCACTAAGTTTTCATATGCTACCGGGTACTTGTCCTGATAAGCTGTTGTGAGCCAACAGAAGTTTTGTAAGGCTGGTGGGTAGGTTACCAACGGACTGCGGAATAGACCCCTGCAGCTTATTGAAAGACAACGAGAGTGTTTTTAGAGAATGGCAGTTTGTCAGTGCATTGAAGAATTCCCAGTCCCTTCCGTCCCTTGCTTCAAGCTGGTTATTCTCAAGGTTTAGAAAAGTAAGATTTGAAAGTTTTCCAAAAGAAGCAGGGATTCGTCCAGTAAACTTGTTATTTGATAAATCTATCAATTCTAACCCTAGAGCGTTGCCTAGGGAAGCTGGTATTTGACCTTCAAACGTATTGTCCTGCAAACCAAGCTCTATGAGATTAGACAGAAGGTTGCCAATATTAGGTGGCAATGCCTTGCCTATCTTATTCGACTCAAGGCCCAAAATTTGTAGAGCTGAAAGATTCAAGATGGCATGTGGGAATTCACCTGACAGCCTATTCTCGCCCAAACACAAGTTTTGTAGTTTCGGTGATTTCGAAAGCTCATCAGGAATTCTCCCCTCGAGTTTGTTTGTTCTCAGATTGATTTGTTCTAGACTTGGAAGAAATATCTTCGCAGGAATTTGACCCACTAACAAGTTTGCGGAGAGATCTAAGTAGACCAGATTTGTAAGAGAGCCTAGTTCCGGAGGAATTACACCCACTAGGGAGTTTGCGGACAGGTTTAAATAGATTAGATTTGAAAGGAGGTGTAATTCCGGTGGAATTTCACCCACAAGCGAGTTTATAGAGAGATCTAATTGGGTCAAGTTGGAACAGTTGGCAAGTGAATGAGGAATTATCCCATTTAATTGGTTGTCGTACAGAAAAATTGTCTGCAGTTGTTGGAGATGGCTAAGGCTAGGTAAGGGGCCAACGAGGTTGTTCCCTGAAAGGTCAAGATAGCTGAGAAAAGTTAGGTTCCCGAGAGAGGAGCTAATTTGGCCCGCTAGGTTTTAAGGCCATTGAGGATCGTTGGTGATGCCCTGCTTGAAGGCGAGTAGCGCGGGCAGATCGACGCTGTTCTCGTGGATCGTTTTGCCATGGACGTTGCCAACTCCGTTACAGAGCAATAGCAATACCAACAGCAAAAGCACGGCGAGTTTCGCCGGTTGCTTGAGAGAACGCATCACCTGCAAAATATGAATCATAAAAAACTTGGTCGCATGCCATGAATTGCATGTTTACTAGCGGATGTATGTTTCGCCATGCTGTAACCAGCAAGCTAGTACGATTGTATGAACAAGCTTACGAGCCTATCCGCGGTCAGTTATCTGGAGCGTAATGGAGTAATTTTAGCAAACGGTTACATTTCACCCAAAGCTCTTCTGACAGGAATACACAAGACAAAAGAGATAATTTAGGGGAGAGAAAGAGCACCTCTGCTGGGCAGGGGAGCACAGCAGTACAACACGGGAGCCGTTTCTGCCTGGGTTTGCCGGGTGGTGGTGTGTGAGCTATGAAGCGTGAGTTGGATGCTCAGCTGGCTTTCATCTCATCTGAAAAATCGCTACAGCGAAGACCTGGAGTCAGTCAACCTTTCCAGTAACCGCTACTTTTCACCGCTCCTTGCCAACCGCCGTTGTCGCTGTTTGAGCTGGACAAGGTTGTTGCGGCACGTCCAGCCTCGAATCCCACAGGTCCATAGCTAGTCTGGCTACATACTTTTCTACAGGAACACGACAGAGATCTTCTGCAATGATGTGCGACCTCTCTCGAGCGGTTTCGATGCTGACAAACATCAGCATGTGGAATGGTTTACTGGTCTAAGGTACTGAATATTTCCAATTGGTTTTGGTTCGGTTTTTATAAAACGATTGGTTCAGTTTTTATGTGGCGGTCAGGATTTCGGAATGTATTGTGTGGATATCGAGTGTCTCGGTTTTGTTGGATGCATTAGCGGGTCAAGTAAACTTGTATCTATTCGGTACGGACGACAGTGCCATGTACGAATGCCGTGGCTTCCACGAAGGTTCTGCTGATGGTGAACATATATGGTGATCCTGTTGGAAGAAAACTCTTGCAGACAAACATCAGCATGTGGAATGGTTTACTGATCTAAGGTACTGAATATTTCCAATTGGTTTTGGTTCAGTTTTTTTAAAACGATTTTTTTTAAACGATTGCTTCGGTTTTTTATGTGGCGGTCAGGATTTCGGAATGTATTGCGTGGATATCGATCGTGTCTCGGTTTTGTTGGATGCATTAGCGGGTCAAGTAAACTTGTATCTATTCGGTATGGACGACCGTGCCATGTACGAATGTCGTGGCTTCCACGAAGGTTATGCTGATGGTGTACATGGTGATCCTGTTGGAAGAAAACTCTTGCGCCTGCACCATGTAAGATTCTATCGGTTTTTTCTATACATACCCTTCGTGTAAGCTTCTATCGAACAAGTAGATATTTCTGTGTTAAATATCGGTCAAATTTTTGTGCTTTCGAATCGGATGATTGGCTATGTCTTCTTAAATTACTACTTGCTTTTGTAGATCCATACTTTTTATAGTAGCGCATAAATAAATATGTTATAAATTATTTTAAGGTATATATTTCGCCACATTTCAATGTATATGTAGAATTTATTTGAACATTTTAACTTCAAGCTATATTTTTTTATTTGATTTTTTTATAAATCCCAGTTCCGAGGAGCCTGGAATCTGAAGCACCGCAAGATGAAGCAGACTACTTGGCCCCGGCCCTAACATGAACCCGGGATATGTCTCTCCTTGCGACTGTATTATTTGCACTACATGATAGTGGGTTCACCATAGGAATCGCATATACTCCGACCAGCAAGCTGAGCACAAGATCTAGCTACATATACATATATACTCCCTCCGTTCCAAAGTAATCAAAATAATTGACATGCATTTGTCTAGTAACGAATGTATCTAGACACTAAACAAGTATAGATACATCCGTATTTGGACAAACACAAGTCAGTTAATTTGGAATGGAGGGAGTACACCGCACGTGAAAGGACAACTCATCCTACGTGCGAAGCTGGCAAGAAAACGATGGTACGATACAAAACACTGCTGTATCCTAGCTAGAGCATGCACCCGACAGTCCGTATATGCAATCATGCATGCATATGCAGCGCCATCTTTTGCGAGGGCACCAATATGAGTTTGGCCTCGCTCAGCACTAGATCTTGGCCGATCCGTGTGTGTTATGTAAGTGTGTCCTTTGGTGGCTGACCTAACTGGTTGGATGGGCTCAAAAAGCTCCAAGGGAAAACAAGTGATTCGCCAACAATAGTGGTGCATGCCGTGTCAGAGAACATGCAGAGACAGCACGGCTGCGCGGGGCACGAAAGGGCCATCACAACAACTATAATCGAACACGTAGATTAGGTTGCCTAGCTTGTTTATTATTTGCCCCCTCCATTTCAAAATACTTGATACTTGACACAACTTTATTTAAATATACATGTACCTACACAATAAAACATGTCTAAATACATCCGTATTTAGAAAAATCTATGTCAAGTATTTTAGAACGGAGAGAGTAGTTACTAGTTATCGAAGGGTTGCATTTCTTATATTGATGTGTTATCCTTCAAAGCAAGGACTAGTGATGCGCAAGTTATACATGTAATCTTTGTTGTTGCTCTCTTAGTCCTTCCACGGTATTTTAAAATGTTCAACGTAACATATTGAAAACTTTGCAATGCAAAGGTTGCATGCATCACCGATGCACAGACCAAAGATATTTCTCCTTAGAAACTAGAATATTTTTCATTTTCTATTTTACGTCCAGTGAAACTACAATATCATAAGAACTAATTGAAAAGATACTTAATTGCATAACCACATGTCCTGACAGCGGGACCAACTATCAGAAAACTCGTTAACACGGCTAAACAGAAGAATCAGTGCTATTTAGAACGAATCGATGCAATTGTGGTGTATTTTTGAGAAATTACTGGGAACAGTGGATTTAATAATTTTGCGCGCAATTGTGGTGGTTTTTTGAAATTAACTGAACAAATAGGAACATCAATGCCATATCATTTCTCAGGTTTATTCCATTCAATTGGAAACGCAATATTTTCAACTAATAATTACTGCAGTGTTTCTCATTTGCTATTTTTGCATCCAGCGACACTACAATTTCACAAGAACTAACTAATTTCTTTTTTGCTTGCGTAACCACATCGATCGTGCCAACATCGACATCAGAGGAACAATTAAGAAAACATATCCTTTTATTTTCATAATGACTCGATCTACTCCTCTAGTAAAGTAGAATAATTACTTGTGTAACCACATGCATAGCATCAACCTCGACATCAAAGGAATGATTAAGAAAAAATAGCCTTTTGCATTTCAGAATGACTCGATCTACTCCACCAGTTAAGTAGAATAATTACTTATTTTACCATAACAATGTCTATTGTAGCAATGATATGATTTTATTGAAACAGAGAAACAATATAATATGGAATGAGACGAAGACAAAAAAGAGCCTTTGGCACAACTAAATTTAAAACACGTCATCGGGATTCGCAACCCAACACTCCTCGGTGTATGTTATTAAGAAAATAAATTATGGAAAACCAAGCATGCACTACCGTTTCACATGGAGTTTGTTCTTTTGATGGTAAACATTAGCATTCTTTATTTTATATTTATATTTGTTTGGAGTTTTTCAATTAATTTGTGTATGAAGGAACCTAAATTGAAACGAAATTATGTATCTAATGGGTTTAAGTTTTTTATTGCTTTGAATTTAATCCTTCGAAGCTCCTCTTAAAAAAACAAGGCTCCGCATTTGTTGAGAGTGGGGTTTTGAATATCCCTGAGAAGAGAGGTTTTAATCGTAGTTTACAACGAGTCCCAGAAAATGTTGCGACGCAAACGGAGATCCTAGGATCTTCTAGGAATTGGGCATAACGGCTAGGAAATCCCGAAAAGAGCCCAGGCTGCCCGTTCCGAAAATTCAAAATCGATATTTTTAAGTTTCCAAAAATCGTGAAAATATTCCCAGATGTAGATATTGTCAAGATCTACAATAGTGCAAATTTTCAACTCCAAATTTGTTGTATTTTGGTCTGCACAAAAAAATAAAAGGGTGGATCTAGGTGGTGAAGAATACACAGTTTCCAAATTTTGAAATTTCCCACGATTTGTCTTTTTACAGCCCAAAATACAACGAATTTGGAGTTGAAAATTTGCACGATTGTTGATCTCAACAATATCTACGTCCAGAAATTGTTTCCTGATTGTTAGAAACTGAAAAATGTCGATTTCAAATTTTCAAAACAACGGGCTCCATGTAGTCAGGGTTCCAAAAATCCACTCTCTAGGAAATCCAGCCTATCATCCAACCAGGCTCGGTCCACAAGAGCGGGGACCGTGCGGCTGCGCATGGCTCAAAATTTTCAGGGCCCCAAAAAATTAATAGGCATGTATAGTCATAGGTTTGGCAGGCTGGCATTCCATGTACGGTACTTGAGCCAAGCTGGGCTGCTCATGGCCGCTGGATCGATCGACAACCTATTTCCCGCCCATTGCGGGGCCAGAGGCTTGCGCCGCGCACCCCATGGTCGCAGCGGGCCGCCCATTTCGCTCTTTTTTATCTCCTTTTTTTCATTTCGGATTTCTTCTTTTTTCTTTTTCTGTTTTCTTTTTCAGTTTTCCTTTACTTTAATTTTTAGGGTAGAAATTCATATTTCGATAAAAAATCAAATTATAATTTTTAAATTGAAACACATTCATATTTTGAAAATGTATGATTTTTTAAAAAATATTCAGATAAAAATAGATTTTTAAAACGCATGAAAAATATCATTATCTTTTTATTGGACCGCATTTGGAGCAACTCATGAAGCCACTGCTTCTGGCAGTGCTATGCCACACGCGGAGAGAAGGGCGGCTCCAAAAGAGAGATCGTGATGCTTGATGTCGCCCAAAATAAGCCTGGCTACCGAGAAAGAGTGAGATCTGTGTTGTAAAGATACGCATGTTTCTGTTTGTCAAAAAATGGTGTGTATGGAAGATAAACGTATTCCTCTCTTTTTAAGAAATGGTTTGTATGGGCCAACCATTATAGCACCGCTAGGTCAAATTATTAATCATACATCGGGTCTAACAAAATTCAACATCGACATATATTTTGGGGTAAGGTAACATGTATACAGTGGCAGAGCTAGAGAAGTGGTGGTCAGGTGCACACCGGTGCCAAGGCTGCCAAAAAGCAATTTCTAGGGGTTACACATATGGTGAAAAATCATTATTTTACAAAGAAAACAGAAATTGCCCCGTGTCCTGTGTAACCCCCTGGGTGCACTTAGATCTGCCACTGCATGTATATATAGCACAAAAACAAAAAAATTGTCAAGCAAACTGTCAAATGTTTAGCAAGAAGGTAGCTATTTTTTGCTAGTTCAAATATATGTACAATGTTACCAAATCATCAATTTTCAGCACTTGGCCAGATTCGAGATCGAATCAATCGGAGGAAACAATCAAACTAATATATTGTTTCTCATCATTTTTCAAGTTTTTAACTAACGAAGTATGGCTAAACTGAAGTAGTAGAACAAGTTAAAAAGAGATGGATCAGATTAGCATGTGACTATTCAGATGGTGAATTGAGGGGACAGTGGTGCGGACTCACGGTAAGCGGTCAGAAGATCAGCGGCCGCATCCAATACTATTCGGCTGCTGGATACGCCGGCAATCAAAGTCAAGGGTTGGCGGCGGCAGCGAGCGGCTTCCTCACACCCGGATCGTACACACAGTCCAAAACTTAGGATGCGCCTGGCCTTTATTTCACGAAAAAGATGGAATCGCGTTGCTGGTATATTTGATTGCAAAAATATGGTGTGAGAGAGCGAAATCACTAATAAAAGGGTTCCTTTACTAAGGGAAACTGCTCGCATTGTCGTCGCGCCAAGTGTTAGATTCTCCCTCCACGCGGTACCCCGTGGGTGCTTACATATGTGACAAGTGGCAGCACGAGAGAGTTTTGGTGAGATTTCTGCTTCTCACTCCCGGAGGTTGTAACACACATTTATTTCGAGATTTGTTTTTTAAAAACAAAATATTTTGAGAACTATTTATCCAAATTATGTACAGTTTTCATATTTGAGATCCTCGCGTCGAGATATTCAAAACTAGATCTCATGTTGATAGGTTTCGAGAAACCCTTTTTGCTCGTACTTTGTACTCCCAGTTCTGTATACTTTGTACATCCACTAGCAGTTTGTACATCAAGTAGCAGCGTGAGTGTACATCTGATAGCAACGTGGGTATACATCCAGTAGCATCGTGTACATCCAATAGCAGCGTGAGTGTACATCCAGTAGCAGTAGCAGGTTGTACATCCAGTAGAAGTGTGGGTGTACATCTAGTAGCAGCGCGTGGTGTACTTCTAGTATCATCATCTGTATCAAGTAACAGTGTGAGTATACATTCAGTAGCAGTGTAGTGTACATCCTGCAGCATTAACAAACGTGTACATCCAGTAGTAGCGTAGATGTACATCTAGTGGTGTAACCGTGGTGTGCATATTGTGTACACTCAATTCCGTATAGCTTGTAGTTGTACATCTTATTTTTTTGGATTATGTGCTCCTTGCGCGCTACCGCCTATCAGCTATGTGGGGACCCCAGATTAACTATCCGAGATACTCGTTATGTTTCCTGCAACAATCTCATGATCATTCTGTTGTTGCACATAACTCGAATTGGCATCACAGAACACCCATAATTACCGAATGAATTTACTTACTTGAATGAAGCCATAACTTCATCAGGTACTCGCAGCGGAAATCACCAAATCAACGTGGAGCCCAAGTCACTTGCCAACCCTACAGGCAGCTGACTGGGAAGCGCCCTAGTTCGCATTGACGTCATTAACCACTTCTTCTTCGAACTGCTCCTCTTCAGAATCTGGCTAAGACAATAGCCAGGGACGAAACCAATATGAGTACATTTGAATGTACTCGCAAAGTACCCCCGGATGAGCATGCACTACTCTTTTATTGTTTAAATAAAACTTCGTTTGCGTTGAAAACTATATATCCTTGTTGAAAAGAGAAGGATATACTTTTGTTTATTAAAACTTTGTTTTGAAATCTCTATATCTTTCTTGAAAAAAAAGAAAAGAAAGCTTTTAGAACTTTTCCCCATAAATCTTACTTTGTAAGAAAATCTCTTTAAAACTTTTCCCGAAACATATCTTGGTTGAAAAACTGATAGGAAATCTCTTTTAAAACATTTTCTCGGAAAATCACCATTTTGTTTATTTCCCCAAAACTCCTCCTTTTTCGACCATAACCCTTCATGGTCTTTCAACCCCAACAACTTCCTACCGGCCCTTTGGTATAGTTGCATAAAACATTTTTTTCCACTTTTAAATCACAAAACTCTGCACTTCTCGACCATAGCCCGTCATGGTCCTCCTCTTTTCCAGCAACCTCATACCAGCCCGTCGGTAGAGTTGCAGATACCGCACATCTCCATTTTATTTTCAAATCTCAAAACTTTGCAAAACTTGCACATGGTCTTAGGAACAATCTCCCAATTGTCCATATCCGAGGACTTGGCTATTCGAATAGTTTTAACCCTCTGCAGAGGTAGCACGCTTTTTGCCCACACCCATCCGGTAACTCATTGTGTCAGCCACGTCCCGCCATACAAGGTGTATGCGAAGTTGAGCCACCGACCATAGCCTCTCCTTTGCTCATGCTAGTATAGGACCCTTCCCATATGACACTTTCCATCAACACCCAGTCCAGTTTCCCGTCGGAAACCCTAAGTGTGAGGACTCATATGTTTTGTCTGGCGGTGTATAGGGGACATCCTTCTATCCTCCTCCTTATCTTTCCATAGAGTTTGAGCGAGGACCCAGGTCAGGGTAGGTCCTCAGACCATCCCCTCATGCATAACAGAGTCATCTCCGTCGAGGAGGCATCCCATACTAATAAGAGCAAATTATATGACTAAGCCCTTTCCCATATGTGGGTAAATGTGGTCGCACAGGGTAAGATTGGTCGCCATGGTTCTAGGACACTGTGCATTTTTCATAAACATCACCATTCTCCATTTCTCCCCTTCAACACCGACACCTCGGCATTCCATAACCACACAAGTATTTTCAAAGGAGTTTTGAGTAAACAATATTTTTCCCATCCTATAGTTTGAAAAAGAATTTCCTTCTAATATCTCCATATAGGGTGTCAAAATAATATACTTGTAATTTGGAAAAGGGTTTTCAAAATCATAGCTTTAGTGGCAAGCACCACATAAATCACTGTTGCTCTTTATAAGTAAAACATGCGAACCAAAATAGATGTATATAAATGCAAGCTCAGAGGATAGCTTGCCTTGCTCGGCAAAGTGAACTTGGTCTTGATCTTCAGATTCAACGAATTCTCCTTCCTCAATAACTCCGTTCCAAGGACCACTCCGGTAGCGTTTATGTCTAGCGTCGCAAACATGAGAATAACACCACAATCAATAAGCAAACCAAACCACAATTGGCACACCGACAAGTAACCAACCGTAAGCGTCAATCTAATCGTTCGAGCAACAACTAGGGTTTACACTTACGAGGGCCTTATATTGATCAGTAGTCTATCACCTATACGCAAGCTAGGTACATCGATCACAAAACTATCTGAGGCGAAGGTTAGCAACAAGCACCTCCTGTTGAACAGGAAATACTTCAGACAAAAGTTAGGTCACTATATAATTTTCTGTGAGTCAAAATATTATACCAAGTTAGGATATGATAAAGTGAAACACTAGGAACCTAGCAAAATTGGGTTTGCTCCAAAAATCATTACAGATTAATTTATAAAATCCCTTTTTAATCTGCCCTTTTGTTAATTTATTTTAAACAACATTACAAAATAATTATCAATGTTTGGAAACAAGATGGAACATGAAGGTCATCAGTTTCTGAACATTTTAAGAGGTCAAACTTAATTTTTGGATCCTTATTTTTCAAGATATGAATTTTCCCAATTTGTTTTATATTCTGCCATTTTCTTTATTTTAATAAAACATTAAATAAACTAATTTATTTGGATAGGTGAGTTATACCAAAAGACAGGTATTATTTTTCTGAACATTTTGGTATCTTGTTTGAAATTCTTGGACAAGTATTTAAAAAGATATAGAATTTACAAGTTCTATTTGAATTTGTCTATTTATTTCATTTTCCAGAAATTCTAACGAAACGTTTTGCACCGAGGGGCTGGCTAGCCACTGCCACTGTCATGCGGGCCCGAGGCCACGCTGGCGCTGACTGGGCGGGTGCGGGCTGTGCTGGCCACCGCGGTCACTAACCTGTGGGGCCCACCTGTCAGTGCGGAAAAAAGAAAGGAAAAAGGAGTGCGCCGTGCGGGGATTCGAACGTGCGACGCGCGCGTGGATGGATCGTGGCCGTAGCCACTGGGCTGGTGCGGTGCTGGTGCTAAGATATGTGCGCGCGTCCTTTTGAGGTGTGACGGTGCTCGTCGACGTTGCGCACGGCCGCGGCGACCACCGACAGCGACGCGCACGGGTTCGATGTTCTACGGCGCTTGGAGGCCAACTAGCGCTTGCACCCGACACGCACGAGCACGGGCTACTTAGTGGCGGCGTTATGGATCTAATGGTCGCCGGCAAAAGCTCCGGCGACGAGGTCGGGCGGCGGCGGGCTACGGGCTAACGGCGACGCGACGAACTACGGCGAACTGGGATGAACGGAGATGTCCTGGAGGTTGCTCAGCTCACCCTCGACGCGTGGGTGCGTTCCGTTGGTGCTGAGGTGGTCGGAGGCGGTGGCGAGCTTGATCGGAGTGCGTCGGCCGGAGAGGAAGAAGACGGCGGCGATCTCGCGAACGACGGCGTCCCACCTCGATTCCTTCTACGAGGAGGTGGAGGAGATCATGGCGGAGCTGGTGGTGGTCGTCGCTTGGCTCGGGGTGGTTCCAATCGCCGGCGATGTGTGACGGCGTCCATGGACGGGTTCGGGCCGGAGCTCGAAGGGAAGAACAGAGGGAAAGGGAGGGAGCAGGAGGGCGAGTGAGCGAGGGAGGAGGAGAGCAGCTTCGGGGGGGGGGGGGGGGTCTCTTATCCTTCTTCGACACGGCAGGAGAGCGCGAGGGAGGGGGGTCCGGGTGGCGAGCGACGCACGGGAGGACGACAACGGCATCGTCGGCACTGCTGCTACAGGGAGAGACGATGCTTTTCTAGATAACCCCCTGGACTTCTGTTTTCATTTGCATTGAGGTCCTTTTCTCCTTTTTCTTTTAATTCCTTTTAGAATCAGAAGCTTTTAGGGAATTTATTTAGGGTACTTAAACATTTTATAAAAATTTGAGAAAATTCAGGTAGCCTCCCATATACATGTAGAAGCTCCACAAAAATTGGCTTTTGAAAATAAAATGTTTTGAACCATTTTTGTTCATAGGATTTAAGTAAATCATTTTTGGTAAAACTTAATTAACATTTCCTTAATATTTTAAAGCAAGTGATAAAATATTGTTTTGAACTTTTGGAACTTTTCTTGACAAATATGGTAACTTCAATTAAGTTATATTTTCATGGAGAAAATATTTGTTTGAAAGAAATAGAGCAATAGGGAAGAAATAACTTATTTAAGATCATTTCTTCATCATGATCTTAATTCCCTTTTTGCTTGAATGAGTGAGAGGGAGCTGAGATGATTATTACTTCATCTTATTCCTAGAATAAGGAAAAGTATAATTGCTTTTATAAGATAGAGGAATAGATGGAGAGAGAATTTTAATAGGATCATTTCCCTAAATTTAGGATTTTAACTTAGGGGTGAATAATCTTAGAGGGTTTGTTATTATTCAAGTCACACTCAAATTTGGTAGTCAAATGTGTTCTATCTTAGCATTAAGCACAACTGAGGAGTTTATCCTCACAAGCAACAAACACAACAATATTAACATCACAACCAGATCACACAAATCAAACCACCAGATTCAATCATACCACCATTTACATGATTAACAATACTATCTTATAAAAATGATCACACTTAATTATGACAAGATGATGTTTAAAACTATCTCAACTTCATCTTTGTATTTTTGAAATGGGTTTTGAGCAAGACAACATATGTGGGGTAATATATTTCCCACTAGTATTATTTTCAAATGGAATGAAATTAGGAGTTTTATAAAATGGGAGTTGTATACACCTGCAAAATATCAGGGTTGAGAAATAGGTAGGAGATAGCATATAGATCTCCACATTTTTGGAAACACATAATTTTGAAAATACCTTTACTTTCTCAAATAATGGGTATTAGTTTTGGTTGTTGCTAAACCAAATATCCTCGAAATGGAGTTGGCCAAAAATAAGAATGGAAAGACATATGGAATATTTTTCTTGTCATGACATGATCACCAAAGTTAAATATATTTTTATATCGGTTGGGTCTTATACTTACTAGTCAAATAACTAAGACAACAAGTCACACAAGGTTCAACATAGCAATGGGAAGGAAAGCACTATCATCAGAGAAACATTTCAAAAAGTTTTTGTTGATTCTAAATTTTAGGTCTGGTAAAACTAAGTTTTTCTTAGTTCCAAAATTTGGGATGTGACAAACTACTATCTCCTGTACGCCCAACCATCAGGCTTCCTGCTCGCGCGCGTACACGGAAAGTGTTGTACATCCGATTGCGCGGGGGCCTGGTCCTGTACATCCGATCGCATGCGGGCTTCGCCTGCTTTGACCTGTACGCCCGTGGGTCGTGGGGCTGCATATGGCACTCGGTTCGACCGCCTATCAAAATTGGTTTTGTCCACTTGACCGGGTCCAGGTCCAGCAGTCCACCACGTGGCGCGTTTGCAGTGCTCTTTTCTTTCCCTTTACAAAGGACTAGTTGCAATCGTCACTCGTGAGAGAGGCTCGAGTATCGGTCGATTGACGCATTACTTTTTTTTTCTAAGATGTCTAATGCTTTTAAAGTCCATCAACTGTCCACATTAAAAGCCCAAGCACTTGAGGCCGAAGATCGAACCAACTTCAAAAGCCCATAGGTTGCGTAACCCGGTCCGACTCGAGCACCAGCTCTTTTCCTTTTTTATGACAGTGGTGTGATTTTATAATCTTCTACTGTTTATGCCTACTGTAAACATGAAGGACAAACTGAACCTGGTATAACATGAGATCATGACCCATTGAAAACAAATCTAGTGAAGCTTGACTTGCTCTCGTTTTGTCGCTCTAATGTATGATGTTCTGATTGAATGCAACTTAGTGGTTACTTCTCTTATGTTCATTCGTTCCCTTGGGATCACACGCGTACAAGAAAGAGCGACTTCCATGAGTGATAACAAGCATCGATAAACCACATTTTCCATCGTATTGTTTGCTTGGGTATAGCCCTCGAATTCTCCCTGGAGACGAGCATCAATGATATGTAGCATCTGATTTGGATAGTTCGTCTCCACAAAGCTGACCAAGCTGAGTTCATTCTCAAACATAGGATCCGTCGGTCTTTTACCAACCAACATCTCTAGGAGCACTATTCCAAAACTGTAAACATCCCCGCTGATGGACGCCATGGCACTTTGAGCATACTCTACCAAGATATAAAATTGCAGTAGTTAGTACAGTGTAAAGTTTATTTTGTAAATAACAGGTCATGCAAGAAACGGAGTGTGGGAATTAGCATACCAGGAGCTATGTACCTATCGTTCCCTTCAATCCGACTGAGATATTTGAACTTGAATGTCCCACGAGACTCGCAATGCCAAAGTCTCCCAAATAAGCATTCATATCATCGTCAAGAAGGATATTTGTTGGTTTCAAATCACAATGTGCAATCGTCCTTTCACAGTCGTTGTGTAAGTAAGCCAATGCATCGGCTATGCCAACAGCTATGCTTGCTTTTTGGTCTAAGCTCAAACATTTCGAGGAACCACCAGCAAAGTTGCCATGCAACCATGTGTCCAAGTTCCCGTTAGGCATGAATTCGTAAATTAGAGTTTTGAAAGCATCACCATTACTATCGATGGTCGAACATGCTGTTAGGATGGGTAGAAGGTTCCGATGTCGAATGCTTCTCAAAACATCGCACTCCGTTACAAACTTTTGTCTGCACATTTCATGTCAAGGTCAAAAACCTTAACTGCCACTTGTATTTTAGCTTGAGTTAACTTTCCTCTGTACACTGATCCATAGCTTCCTCTTCCGAGGAGCCTTGCCTCTGAGAAGCTTCCTGTAGCTAGATTTAAATCCCTGTAGGAGACTTGGGAATTTCTTACCAAAAGAAAGCAAAAATAAGTTTGTTCTTCGTGATGATTTCCTCCCCGTGATTATAATGTAAGTTAGCATTACGAGTGACATGAAGCCAAATAATGGAATCAATGCTCTAACCAGATAGTACTCTGTCTCTGATCTCCGAGAAATAGCAGGGCACGGGGGCATGTGAAGATCCATCACGCCTCCGCAGAGGCCCCAATTGCCCTCCAGTGAAACAGCTGTAGCATTTCCTAGTACTCCATTTCCTTGTATTTCTCCTTGAAGATGATTATATGAAAGGTCAAGATTGTCCAGGGACTCTAGTCTGTTTAGGGCTGATGGGATGGCGCCTGACAAGTTATTGTGTGAAAGATTTAGCATGGTCAGCAACGACAGGTTGCCAAAACTTATTGGGATGTTTCCCGGTGGCTGACATTGTTTTCTGTTGAAAGATCCGTCTACCCCTCTCCTTCCAAATATGCCAGATCACATACACACAAGCTGGTTAAGACGAAGGTTTAGTCTAGTAAGATTTGAAAGTTTTCCAAGAGAAGCAGGAATTCGTCCAGTGAACATATTGTTTGATAAATCTATCACTTCTAACCGTAGAGCATTGCCTAGGGAAGCTGGGATTTGACCTTCAAACGTGTTGTTATATAAGCTAAGCCCTTTGAGAATAGGCAAAAGGTTTCCAATATTAGGTGGCAATGCCTTGCCTAGCTTATTCGACACCAGGCTTAAATATTCGAGAGCTGGAAGATTCAAGATGTTGTGTGGGAGTTCACCTGAAAGCCTATTATCGTCCAAAAGCAAACTTTGTAGTTTCGGTGATTTCCAAAGTTCATCAGGAATTCTTCCCTCCAGTTTATTTGAAAGCAAATTGACGTATTCTAGATTTGGAAGAAATCCTAGCTTCGGAGGAATTACACCCACTAACGAGTTTTTAGAGAGATCTAAGGTGACCAGATTTGAAAGAGAGCCTAGTGTCGGAGGAATTTGACCCACTAACGAGTTTTTGGAGAGATTTAAGGTGGAAAGAATTGAAAGAGAGCCTAGTTTCGGAGGAATTTGACCCACTAACGAGTTTTTGGAGAGATCTAAGGTGGACAGATTTGAAAGAGAGCTTAGTTTCGGAGGAATTACACCCACTAGCGAGTTTATAGAGAGATTTAAATAGGCTAGATTTGAAAGAATGTCTAATTCCTGTGGAATTGCACCCACTAGCAAGTTTACAGAGAGATCCAAGTTGGCCAAGCTAGAACAGTTTGTAAGGGAATCAGGAATTATCCATTTAAATGGTTATCGCACAGATAAAGTGTCTGCAGTTGTTGTAGATGACCAATGATAGGTAAGGGGCCAACGAAGTTGTTCCTCGAAAGGTCAAGATAGCTGAGAAAGGTTAGGTTCCCGAGAGAGGAGCTAATTTGACCCACTAGCGAGTTTACAGAGAGATCTAAGGTGGCCAAGCTGGAACAGTTGGTAAGGGAATCAGGAATTGTCCCATTTAAATTGTTGCTGTACAGATAAAGTGTCTGCAGCTTTTGGAGATGGCCAAGGTTGGGTAAGGAGCCAACAAAGTTGTTCATTGAAAGGTCAAGATATGTGAGGGAGCTCAAGTTTCCAAGAGACTGGGTGATTTGGCCTTGTAAGTTTTGGTCGGTGAGGATAAGCATCGAGACGCGAAACGGTGGTGTCGTGGTGCAGTTGACACCATTCCACCGACAGAAGTGGGTGTTGGTGCTCCAGTTGCTCAAGGCTCCCTGAGGATCGTTGGTGATGCCCTTCTTGAAGTCGAGCAGCGCGTGCAGATCAACGCTGTTCTCGTGGATCGTTTTGCCATGAACGTTGCCAATTCCGTTACAGAGCAGCAGCAATGCCAAAAGCAAAAGCACGGCGAGTTTCGCCGGTTGCTTGAGAGAACGCATCACCTGCAAAATATGAGGACGGCTTATTTCATTATATGAGCTAAAAAGCATCCGGTCGGAAATCTAAATCTACAACCAACAAGTCTCGAAAACGGACCAAGTTATCCAAATTTCCCACGGTTTTCCGATGAATGGCATGTTTGCAAATAGCAGAGGTTTTGGTAACCTGGCTAAACACTTGCATTTCGCTGATTGTATTCGGGACCATAATTTGGATTTCTTAGCAATTTCTGAGACTGGTAGACGTGAGTTCTCACAATCTCTCTTGAACCGTGTTTCGGGCGGTTTAGAGTTTGAGTGGAACTCGCGGCCCCCTCATGGTCGTTCCGGAGGCATTTTACTAGGCGTCAGGACTGATACCATGGAAGTATTGGAGGTTACGGATGGCGATTTTCATATCAAAATGCACATCCGTAATAAATCCGATAACTTCACTTGGAGTCTTGTCGCCGTGTATGGACCAGCTCAGGAAGTGGCTAAGACCTCTTTTCTCTGTGATATGGTAAACTTGGCAAAAGATAACCCGTACCCTGTGCTCATTGGTGGGGATTTCAATATGCTACGGTTTCCATTCGAGAAAAGTAAGGGTCGGTTTGACAACCGTTGGCCTCTTTTGTTCAACGCAGTCATTGACAGCTTGAACTTAAGAGAGATAACGATGGTGGGAAGACAGTTCACTTGGGCTAATTCACTACCTGAACCCACATACGAGAAACTAGACCGTGTACTGATGGATTCTGAATGGGAAGATAGGTTCCCATTGGTGTCGATACGGGCTCTAGAACGTATTGAGAGCTTGTCGGACCATGCTCCCATTCTATTGACCACTGGAGTGCCTAGATTGCAGTGTAAACCACGGTTCAATTTTGAACTTGGTTGGTTACACCACGAGGAATTCCATGAGATGGTTAAAAGAATCTGGGAATTAACGGTAGCGGGTGATACGCCTATCCAGCGGTGGAATAACAAGATACACGCTTTACATACTCACCTCGTTGGTTGGACTCGTCATACTACCGGTTTACTTAAAAAAGAAAAGTATGACTTTTCTCGATAATCGATGCTCTAGAAGCATTAGCAGAAGTTCGGTTACTGTCCGCGCAAGAAATTGAGCTAAAGAGCTAATCTAATGCACAGATAGCGAAACTACTGCGAGAGGAGGAGTTAAAATGGTATCAACGTTCCAAGGCCCAATTCATTCTAGAAGGAGACTCGAATACTCGCTATTTCCATAGTATTGCCAATGGCAGACACAAGAAAAAACGTATTCATTCTCTGGTCCAGGATGAAGGAACGATTGAGGGCCATGAACAACTAAAGTCGTACATTACAAATTACTATAAAGGCCTGTTCGGTGCTCCAGAGGAACGAAATTTCTCCTTGGATGAGTCCCGAACAGCGGACCTACCCCAGGTTTTAGAAGAGGAAAATAGCCTTCTTACTAAACCCTATTCAGAGGAGGAAGTGAGAAAGACGGTTTTCCAAATGAAACATAATACAGCTCCTGGTCCTGATGGCTTCCCGGCCGAGTTTTATCAGAACTTTTGGGATGTTATCAAGGCCGATTTGCTCCAATTTTTCGCCTGTCTTCACAAAGGACAATTAGAGTTGTTTCGTCTCAATTTTGGTGAAATAATTTTGTTACCTAAGGTTAACGAGGCAAAAAGGATCCAACAGTTTAGACCTATATGCCTACTTAACGTTAGTTTTAAAATATTCACCAAAGCGGCGACGATTCGACTGAACACTGTGACAGATCATGTGATTCGTCCGTCCCAGACGGCTTTTATGAAAGGTCGCAACATCCTTGATGGAGTCGCGGTCCTGCATGAAACGGTCCATGAACTGCATAGGAAAAAGTTGAACGGGGTAATTCTTAAAATTGATTTTGAGAAAACTTATGATAAGTTAAGTGGTCTTTCATCCAGCAGACCCTCAGGATGAAAGGTTTCTCTCCAGAGTGGCGCGCGTTAATTAATTCCTTTGTTTCCGGAGGAAGTGTAGCCATTAAGAACAATCATGACACTGGAAATTACTTCCAAACGAAAAAAGGCCTCAGACAGGGTGACCCGCTTTCGCCAATACTATTTAATATAGTGGCGGATATGTTGGCTATCTTGATTGAACGCGCTAAAACTGAGGGTCATATTGAAGGAGTGATTCCCCATCTTGTCGATGGTGGATTATCGATTCTTCAATATGTCGACGATACAATTCTTTTTATGGGGCATGTGATGCATGTAAAATGCATACATGAACTTTGCATTATTTTATTTATATTCCAGTCATATTTGCATCATATAAGGGTTATATCACTGTTTTATAATGATTTTTGGAATATTTCATGATTTTCCTATTTTTATGGAATTAACCCTGCGCAGGCAGAAAACCCTATTTTCATATTTTAATGTTTCAGGGACCCAAACGACGTCCAAATGACCTGGAAATTTACGAGCATCAGTTTTTGGAAGGAAGAAGACTTGGGAGCGAAGGAAGCGAACAAGCGGAGGCCCGAGGCCCAAAAGAGGTGGCCCACGCGGCCAGGTACCTGGGCCGCGTGGGACCCACCATCTGGAGCCTCGAGGCTCCGTTGCCGTCGATCTTTTCGCCCACGACTCCGTCTTGACCTAAAACCGACTATAAAAATAGTCCCCGACGCCCTTCGGAAGGAGCGCCGCAGAAACACAGAAACACGAAACAGAGACCTGGAGTTGCAGATTGGAGGGGGAAAACTCCGGCGGGGCGCTGCCGGCGTGGTCTCCATCTTCTCCAACGACTTCTCCACCATCTCCATGATGAAGAGGGAGTAGTCCACCTCTGGACTATGGGTTTGTGGAAGTAACTTATGTATCTCTCTCTCTTGAGCTTCACTAATTAGTACCGTATGAGCTGCTGAACATGATTACGGTCATCTATGTAATACCTTTGTGGTGGATCTTTTTATGAGTTAATATATGTTTGAGATTGCAATGGTTTTGTTTCAGTTATGAAAGTAGATGCATATTATGTACCCCGTTCTTATTTACTTGTCATGATCAAGCATGTTTATGAGAGCGTGTGAGGGGGAACGTGTGCATTAGTTGGAGTAACGGGGGGTGGCTAGTGCAGTGAACGTGAGAGAAAGTTCTGCGATCCACTTGGGTATTCTACCTTACTTTGTTGCCTCACTAGGGATAAAAAGAAATACCATGCTACCGGAGATGTGGGTGTGACCATTGCCACTTCCTCCATGACTAGATCTAGCATGTTCTTATTTTAACTTCATGTCATGATACTTATTGCTATACTCTGAGTTATCTTAATTACTGAGGTGTTATGATTTAGTTCGCATCTTGGTGGAGTATAAGAGAGACTAATAACCAAAAGGTCTCTATGTTAGGACGTGATGCCCATATAATTATAACTTGTCATTAAACTGTTGTGTTGCAATCTCATATGTCAACTCTAGTGTTCCATTGTCTACCACTTTATTAAAGAGAGAGTGCATTTGTGAAACCATGAACCCCGGTCCATTTTTAATCATAAGAAACACCTTTCCAACCACTTTTCCATTTTCTGCCATTTAAAAATCCGAAAATACAAAAACACTTTTACATCTTGCATTCATCATATAAAACCCAAAAATATCATTTATCATTGCTACCACCATCCTTGCATATTTATTTACCACCATTGCATATTTATTTCTTGTTTGCATTGCATATTATCTTGATATCATTCTCACACCTTGTGCTTGACAACCACTAGGTGAGGTTGAGGACCAAAACATTTACTTTGTTTTGTAGGTAACCAAAAGAAGGATAGGAAAGATAAATCTTCACTACTGATTCCCCGAGAGTTCGATATTAAACCCTCGAGTCACCCCTCGTGGGGAAAACACGTCTTCCACTTACTACACACTCTGCACTTGGAGTCTCAACCTAACCCATATTCTTTTGACGCAGGTAACTACGTCATCGGGTATCAAGACTGTTTTCTGGCGCCGTTGCCGGGGAATCATTGCTGAAAGGTTTATCCAAGGGTCCCCTGCACTAGCTCTGTTTTCTGGCGCCGGGTTTATCCAAGGATATCTCACCAAGTCAACTTCATCACCAACTTGTGCTAACACCTAAGCTTGGGGAGGTTGCACCTACGTGAGCATCATCTTATCCATCTTTACCTTCAAAGCATTTTATTTTGTTTTGTTATTGTCTTGCATATCATATTTATATTTCGGTTTGCATTTTTATTTTCAGTTTTGCATTTTGTGTTGCATTTGTTATTTCGGTTTGCATTGTTTAGTATCATTTTATTTTCAGTTTTCATCTAAAAACATAAAATCCATAAAAACTAGTGTTGTTTTTAATATGTATGCTACGCTATGGAGGAAGGTTATGTCAAAACTATGGGAGCTTACTATGAATATCGATCAACCAAAGAAGGAAATAGAATGCTTGAATTGCTTGAACATCTTAATGATATGGCCACTGAGTTTTGTGAATTACATAATATAACTTGCTGCTTTAGAAAAGACTATAAACACTCTCTCTATCAATGTAAGTATAATAGTGATCCTATTATTGCTTCTTATCAAGAGTGTAAATTTGCATGCCATGATATAGAACAAGTTGAGAAATATATTGCTTATGTTGCAGCCCATGAGATAGACTTTCTTATTGATAATTTTTTTGCAACTAGTCATGAAGCTCGTGTAATGAAAGGACACATTTCTATTCTTCTCCAACTTTGCAAAAAGGAATTTAGTGATAATGTTTATGTTAAAGAAAGAATTCTTGCTTCCATGGAAAGTACTAATATTTTGCAGGAAGAGGATGATGAAAACATAAGCTTGGAAGAGGAAGTATGTGAAGAGGAGATTGAAATGGATGTGCTCCAACCTAAGCTTGGGGAAGAGTTGGATCTCCCAACTTCACCATCAACATTTGATAATAGCACTCAAACTCAAAAATCTTTTGTTATTTATGAGAATCCATGTTATGATGAGTGTCAAACTGAAAATTCTATGGTCCTATATGATAACCCATGCTATTATGATGAAACTAATAATGCTCCTTTACTTTTAATGCTACTAGTGAACTTATTGATGATAATGAGGAGTGTTGCTTAAATATGCTATATGATAATGCTTTAGATGATGGTCCTATGCTTATTGATAATCCTCCATGTTTAGAAGTTGTTACTTATTTATGTCAGGATAAAAATGATATACTTGCTGTTTGTGATGGTACTCTTACTCATGAGAGTCCTACTTTGTTCTTGAACTCTCCTACTTACACCATAGAGGAGAAATTTGCTTATGTTGAGAAATACTTATGTGATTTGCAACTATCTTTAGTTCCAAATCTTTGTTGCAATCATGATAGTAAACTTGATATTGATCTTATTAACTATTTTGAAAGAGGGAAGCATGCTAATGAATTCCATAATAAATTTAATAATCCTCTTTATGTGCCTAAATTATCTAAGTTGAATGATTCTTGTGGTTATATGGTTGAATTTATTTCTACTACTTGCAACTATTATGAAAGAGGAGGTGATAAGAACCCTCTTTATGTTACTAATAATTATATGCTGCAAGTAAATATTGTTAATATGCATTGGAAACTTCTATTTATGGTGATTCATTCATATACAAAATGCCAATGCATAGAAAGAAAGTTAGACTTCGTTGTTATTACTTTTGTGTTTTGTTTTTCTCTCAACTAGGGTTCAACTTGACTATTATTTTGATTGGTTTGAGAACACCATGGGATCCTGGTATTATGCATGAACACTTCCAAGGAAGAGGGACACATCAAAGTTCAAGCTCCCTCATGAGCTTCGTCCACAATAAATCAAGTAAGAAGCCTAGCTATATGGCTATAAAGAAAGCGCTTTACGGGAGGCAACCCGGTTGTTTTTATTTGTGATTTTCTTTGTGTCCTCTTGCTGTAACAAGAGACTTTGTTTTAGTTTAGTTTCTGGAATTTTTAATAAAGTGCCAAGTTTTACTCATTTTGGTTTGAAAAGTTGCTTATAGCGTTCGGAGATTTTATTCCTGCACGAATCTGTGCACGGTATGATTTTTAATTCTTATTCTGTAACTCCGAATGAGCTCATATTTGAACTGTAGTTGCAACTTTTCATCCTCTGTATGCATGAATTTTTCGGAATTTTTCGACAAAGTTAGTAGGGTAGAAAAATACGTTTTGCTGCTGCTGTTTTTCTGGACAGATTCTGTCCCATTTTGTTTGATGCATGCTTTGAACTTTTAACTTGAATCTTTTTGATCCAATTGAGTTTATGAGTAGGCATACAACATTATACACTTTCTGGACATTCATATGAATTTTTGTTCAAGGATTATATGCAGCAAGAAATCTATTTGTTTATCACTACTAATGCACCCCACAGAAAAGAAATGGGAGAAACGGTGTTTTGAAGTTTTTTCACAGGGATTAGAGGAGATGCACCAAGAGCTATCCAAGGATGGTGAAGACCATAAGCTTGGGGATGTGAAGACAACCCCACTGGACCTACACACTCTCGGTTTGCACACGTCTAACTTCTGTTTTTCGATCGAAACACTTTATCGCATAAACTTGGAGCGTCTTTTTGTTTGTTTTGGTTTGATTTTTATTTTGTGAGACCACCACACTATCATTTATATATGAGAGAGCTACTGGAAATTTGGGTTGATTATGTTGGATGCTATTATAGATTGGGAAAAGGGATGTTGAGTTGATTTTAAAAGATACATATAGTTGCATGATTCATGAGCTTGTTAATGAGTAATAATTTGCAAGTATTTTATCAAGAGCTATCTTTTATTCATGTTTTGATGCTGAATGTTATTTACTTGTTTAACATGGATTAGTTAGTTCTATGGACACTCATGCATGCATTTAGATGGTCAACTTTCTCCCTCTTGCTAGCCCAAAAATTCCAACAAGTAAAAACTTGTTTCCAACACCTTCAACCAAAGTTTTTCCAGTGAGTCCACCATATCTACCTATTAGCTTTATGCTATTCCGAGTATGTTTATCATGATATTTGTGTTATCTATACCTCTGAATGAAAATGCTTATGTTGTTGATTGTTATGGGAAAAGTTGGTTATAGAGCTCTCTCGAACTTGATGCACACTTTACTTTCATTGCATAAATAAACATGACCCATTGTGATTAAAATTATGATGTTGTGGGCTTGACAAATGTCTTTGGTTGAGAGTTAGCTCATATGTGCTGTCACATGGCAAGCTTTCAACATGCACTTCATTTCATTTAGTTGATATCATGTACTTTTGTTTATGGATGCTTACCATGGGTGAAATAAATGTGGAAATGAAGTGAGTTTAAATGAGTTTGTATAAATGGTTAGAGAGACGCCTGGGCCGCTAATCTAAGCCATGCATCATTCATGGTGGAAATTTACTTACATGCTATGGTGAACCTTCTGTGATACACCTTACAATAAAAAGCTATCTAATGGTAAATAAAAAGGGTGTTGAGATTGTTCATTGTGTTTGTTTGTCTTGTCATTTTGATATGGGCTTGTTCCATATCCTGGGACAAGAGGTACCCCAGTTGACGCTCTTAATGATACTATTATTACTTACAATGATATTTAACTTGAACTTGCTTTGTTTCCCAAGTTGAGTAACACATGGAGTAGGTACTTGTATTCAAGGGGCATGAGACTTTCAACCTGTACTTTGTCAAGCACACTACTCATATTTGCTTTCACTTTAAACTTAATCATTCAAGATGCTATGATAGGGGAATGAGAGCTTGACACCAAGGATTACCACATTACAATCATTAACTTAAGTAGAGAAGTTCAGAAGTTAGATGAAACTTATTCATGCTTTACCTCTACTCATATATATCTTTCCAAAGTGTCCACCTTTTATATTCAGATTTTCATCAATACTCTATGACCATTATAGGATGTTCTTTCTTTCATTATGCATACATGTGGTCCATAGTACTTTCTTTTATGTTACACTTTGTGAATTATCATTGAACATCCTTGCATTGAATACTTGATATCACTTCATAAACTATCTTGCATATTGCTACTCCTTTTAAGAATGAATCATTTGACTCTATGTAGCAATAGTAATCATCTTTGATATCCATTGATAGTATTAAATTGCAAAGTCCATGTTAGTTTTATCACCTTCATACTCGAGGACGAGTATAGGTTAAGCTTGGGGATGTTGATGCATGTAAAATGCATACATGAACTTTGCATTATTTTACTTATATTCCAGTCATATTTGCATCATATAAGGGTTATATCACTGTTTTATAATGATTTTGGGAATATTTATGATTTTCCTATTTTTATGGAATTAACCCTGCAGGCAGAAAACCCTATTTCTATATTTTAATGTTTCAGGGACCCAAACGACGTCCAAATGACCTGGAAATTTACGAGCATCAGTTTTTGGAAGGAAGAAGACTGGGAGCGAAGGAAGCGAACAAGCGGAGGCCCGAGGGCCAAAGAGGGTGGCCCACGCGGCCAGGTACCTGGGCCGCGTGGGACCCCCATTGGGCCTCGAGCTCCGTTGCCGTCGATCTTTCCTCCACCGACTCCGTTTGACCTAAAACCGACTATAAAAATAGTCCCCGACGTTCTCTGGAAGGAGCGCCGCAGAAACACAGAAACACGAAACAGAGACCTGGAGTTGCAGATTGGAGGGGGAAAACTCCGGCGGGGCGCTGCCGGCGTGGTCTCCATCTTCTCCAACGACTTCTCCACCGTCTCCATGATGAAGAGGGAGTAGTCCACCTCTGGACTATGGGTTTGTGGAAGTAACTTATGTATCTCTCTCTCTTGAGCTTCACTAATTAGTACCGTATGAGCTGCTGAACATGATTACGGTCATCTATGTAATACCTTTGTGGTGGATCTTTTTATGAGTTAATATATGTTTGAGATTGCAATGGTTTTGTTTCAGTTATGAAAGTAGATGCATATTATGTACCCCGTTCTTATTTACTTGTCATGATCAAGCATGTTTATGAGAGCGTGTGAGGGGGAACGTGTGCATTAGTTGGAGTAACGGGGGGTGGCTAGTGCAGTGAACGTGAGAGAAAGTTCTGCGATCCACTTGGGTTTTACCTTACTTTGTTGCCTCACTAGGGATAAAAAGAAATACCATGCTACCGGAGATGTGGGTGTGACCATTGCCACTACTCCATGACTAGATCTAGCATGTTCTTATTTTAACTTCATGTCATGATACTTATTGCTATACTCTGAGTTATCTTAATTACTGAGGTGTTATGATTTAGTTCGCATCTTGGTGGAGTATAAGAGAGACTAATAACCAAAAGGTCTCTATGTTAGGACGTGATGCCCATATAATTATAACTTGTCATTAAACTGTTGTGTTGCAATCTCATATGTCAACTCTAGTGTTCCATTGTCTACCACTTTATTAAAGAGAGAGTGCATTTGTGAAACCATGAACCCCGGTCCATTTTTAATCATAAGAAACACCTTTCCAACCACTTTTACCACTTTTCCATTTTCTGCCATTTAAAAATCCGAAAATACAAAAACACTTTTACATCTTGCATTCATCATATAAAACCCAAAAATATCATTTATCATTGCTACCACCATCCTTGCATATTTATTTACCACCATTGCATATTTATTTCTTGTTTGCATTGCATATTATCTTGATATCATTCTCACACCTTGTGCTTGACAACCACTAGGTGAGGTTGAGGACCAAAACATTTACTTTTTTTGTAGGTAACCAAAAGAAGGATAGGAAAGATAAATCTTCACTACTGATTCCCCGAGAGTTCGATATTAAACCCTCGAGTCACCCTCGTGGGGAAAACACGTCTTCCACTTACTACACACTCTGCACTTGTTGTCTCAACTAACCCATATTCTTTTGACGCAGTTAACTACGTCATCGGGTATCAGCATGACATCGAAAAGCTCGTAACCTCAAGTTGATTTTGTCAGCTTTTGAGCAACTTTTGGGTCTTAAGATTAACTTCCATAAAAGTGAATTGTTTTGCTTTGGTGAGGCCTGTGAAAACGCCGCCTTGTATGCTGAGCTTTTTGGCTGTGAGCAAGGACAATTTCCTATCAACTATTTGGGTATTCCGATTCATTATCGGAGACTTACAAATGCTGAATGGGAAAAGGTGCATGAAAGGATTCAATTACGTTTAAATAGCTGGAAGGAAAACTCCTATCTCTGGGTGGAAGATTGGTTCTCATAAACTCGGTACTAACGAACATGGTACTGTATATGATCTCATTCTTCCAACTGCCTAAAGGTGTCTTAAAACGATTGGATTATTTCCGATCTAGATTCTTTTGGCAAGGAGATTGTGAGAAGAAAAAATATCGACTGACTAAATGGAGTGTGGTTTGCTGCCCTAAAGAGCAAGGACGGCTAGGTGTTCATGACCTTGAGGTCAAGAACAGAGCCTTGCTAGGTAAATGGCTATTTAAACTTTTTTCTGAAGATGGAGTTTGGCAAACCCTTCTTAGGAGAAAATATGTTGGAGATCAAGCTGTCTCTCAGGTTCTTTGGAAACTTGGCGATTCACACTTCTCGGCAGGCCTTATGGCTACAAAGAAATTCTTTTTTCCACATGGATCTTTCTCAATTAGGGATGGATCGGAAATTCGTTTCTGGGAGAATATTTGGCTAGGCCAATCATCACTCAAAGAACAATACCCGGATCTATATTCTATTGTACGAAACAAAAGCGACACAATCGCGAAGGTGCTAGGTACTTACCCACCAGATGTTTCGTTTAGAAGAAGTTTACTTGGAGCTAGACAAGCATCTTGGGATGCTTTGCTTGTGCGCTTGGATTCAATCCAACTGACGGAAGGTCCAGATAAATTTCAATGAAATCTTACGAAGAATGGTAAATTCTCGGTTGATTCTATGTATAGGACACTAATCCTACCTAAAGTTCCAGTCGATAGTAAGAACAATAACAACTTTGGAAGATGAAGATACCACTAAAAACAAAGGTGTTTGCGTGGTATCTACGTCGAGGAGTAATCCTTACCAAAGATAACTTGCCAAACGCAATTGGCATGGAAGTAAAAAAGTGTCTTCTGTCAACACGACGAGACCATTACACACTTATTCTTTTAGTGCGAGTTCGCCAGGTCTATATGGTCAGCCATCCAGATAGGTTCTACCTTACATCCACCAAGTACTGTTGCTAACATTTTTGGCAACTGGTTAAACGGAGTGGATCCTAGGTTTAAACTTTTCAGTAGGATGGGCGCGATTGCTGTTATTTGGTCGCTATGGCTATGTAGAAATGACATGGTTTTTAATGCTAACAATGCTTCTCTTATGCAGATTATTTACCGGTGCACAGCGACGCTACGAGCATGGTCGAACCTGCAGCGTGTTGAGCACGAGACTTATTTTTGGAGGTGGCGTCGAGATGGAGGCTGTGACCAGGGAGTTATTCTTCCGGCATGGGTGACAACATAGACTCCGGATAGACCTACCAGCATCTTAGGCGGATCTACAATTTCTCATTTTGATATGTAATTCGCCTTTTGTTTTTTAGTTTCTGGATACCGCTTTGAGTACTGGTGAACTGTTGGCTGTGTGCATCTTAGCTATGCAGAGGCCGGGTGTAATGCTTAAACCTTTTAAGTAATAAAAGTCCTTTATCTAAAAAAACCTGCAAAATATGAATCATAAAAACTTGGTGGCATGCCATGAACTGCATGTTTACTAGCGGATGTTTGTTTCGCCATGCTGTAACCAGCAAGCTAGTACGATTGTATGAACAAGCTTACGAGCCTATCAAAAATACGTGCGAATGCATGTGCCAGTAACCGCGGTCAGTTATCTGGAGCGTAATGGAGTAACTTTAGCAAACGGTTACATTACACCCAAAGCTCTTCTGACAGGAATACACAAGACAAAAGAGATAATTTAGGGGAGAGAAAGCGCACCTCTGCTGGGCAGGGGAGCACAGCAGTACAACACGGGAGCCGTTTCTGCCTGGGTTTGCCGGGTGGTGGTGTGTGAGCTATGAAGCGTGAGTTGGATGCTCAGCTGGCTTTCATCTCATCTGAAAAATCTCACTCCTTATCCTAGCTTGACCGTGGCTACAGCGAAGACCTGGAGTCAGTCAACCTTTCCAGTAACCGCTACTTTTCACCGCTCCTTGCCAACCCGCCGTTGTTGCTGTTTGAGCTGGACAAGGTTGTTGCGGCATGTCCAGCCTCGAATCCCACAGGTCCATAGCTAGTCCGGTTACATACTTTTCTACAGGAACCCGATAGAGATCTTCTGCAATGATGTGCGACCTATCTCGAGCGGTTTCGATGCTGACAAACATCAGCATGTGGAATGGTTTACTGTTCTAAGGTTCTCAATTCTTCCAATTGGGATTGGTTCCGGTTTTTTAAAACGATTTTTTTTTAAACGATTGCTTCGGTTTTTTATGTGGCGGTCAGGATTTTGGAATGTATTGTGTGGATATCGATCGTGTCTCGGTTTTGTTGGATGCATTAGCGGGTCAAGTAAACTTGTATCTATTCGGTATGGACGACAGTGCCATGTACGAATGCCGTGGCTTCCACGAAGGTTATGCTGATGGTGAACATGGTGATCCTGTTGGAAGAAAACTCTTGCTGACAAACATCAGCATGTGGAATGGTTTACTGGTCTAAAGTACTGAATATTTCCAATTGGTTTTGGTTCGGTTTTTTTAAAACGATTTTTTTTTGAAACGATTGCTTCGATTTTTTATGTGACGGTCAGGATTTCGGAATGTATTGTGTGGATATCGATCGTGTGTCTCAGTTTTGTTGGATGCATTAGCGGGTCAAGTAAACTTGTATCTATTCGGTATGGACGACAGTGCCATGTACGAATGCCGTGGCTTCCACGAAGGTTATGCTGATGGTCAACATGGTGATCTTGTTGGAAGAAAACTCTTGCTGACAAACATCAGCATGTGGAATGGTTTACTGGTCTAAGGTACTGAATATTTCCAATTGGTTTTGGTTCGGTTTTTTGAAACTTTTTTTTTGAAACGATTGCTTCGGTTTTTATGTGACGGTCAGTATTTCGGAATGTATTGTGTGGATATCGATCGTGTCTCGGTTTTGTTGGATGCATTAGCGGGTCAAGTAAACTTGTATCTAGTCGGTATGGACGACAGTGCCATGTACAAATGCCGTGGCTTCCACGAAGGTTATGCTGATGGTGAACATGGTGATCCTGTTGGAAGAAAACTCTTGCACGTGCACCGTGTAAGATTCTATCGGTTTTTTTCTATACATACCCTTCGTGTAAGCTTCTATCGAACAAGTAGATATTTCTGTGTTAAATATCGGTCAAATTTCCGTGCTTTCGAATCAGATGATTGGCGATGTCTTCTTAAATTACTACTTGCTTTTGTAGATCCATACTTTTTATAGTAGCGCATAAATAAATATGTTATAAATTATTTTGAGGTATATATTTCGCCACATTTCAATGTATATGTAGAATTTATTTGATCAGTTTAACTTCAAACTATATTTTTTTATTTGATTTTTTTATAAATCCAATTCCAAGGAGCCTGGAATCTGAAGCACCGCAAGATAAAGCAGACTACTTGGCCACGACCCTAACATGAACCCTGGATCTGTCTCTCCTTGCGACGGTATTATTTGCACTACATGATAGTGGGTTCACCATAGGAATCGCATATACTCGAGGACCAGCAAGCTGAGCACAAGATCTAGCTACATACCTACTATATATAATAGCGCGAAGCCTCCTCGGCGTTTCAGCGTGTCCACGTCGCCTGGAATCCGCTGTCCGTCCGACCGCCGCGACGGACGGCTGGGATCGAGCCACGTCGCCCCCAAAACGACCGGACTATTCACAGTCGAATATTAGCCAATCACATCGTGCCACGTCGCTCGGTCACCGCCGGTCACCCCGGTTCCACCCGACAGATTTTGGCGCGGTATTTTGCAAAAAAAAAACCCGCAAATCCAAAAAAATACCCCGCAGTCCTCCCCTCCAGTCGGTCTCCTTCCCGAGCTCTCTCTCTCTCTCTCTCTCTCTCTCTCTCTCTCTCTCTCTCTCTCTCTCTCGTGATTCACAAATCGCCGCCGCCGTCGCCTTGCTTCCACGGCCGGCTCCGGTTGCCTCGGCCGCCACCGTCGGTCGCAAACGAAGTGCCTCGGTGCCCTCCTCCTTCCTGTCCAGCTCGTTCTGGGTTTCCGCCGCCGCCTGGCTCACGCGCAACCCTACTCTCCAGCTAGGGTTTCGGTGCTTACCGTCACTCGGTTGCTCCGCCGCGCTCCTGCGCTCAGCTCCGAGCGTAGGGCCTCCTGGTGGTGACACGACGCCGCCATGGTCACTGCTCCTGCCGTGGTCGCCTCCATTTTCCATCTCGGAGACGAAGATGGTCGTCTTCCACCTCCGGCCCCCTCTAGGGTTGCGCAGGCATGCCCTGCCGTCCCTGGAGCTACGGTCGAGGTCCTCAGGTATGTGTCCCCCTCCTTCTCCTCTTTAACCTCTCTGCCGTCTCGAATCCATGGTCGACTAGCTCCATCTGTAGCTAGCCGACCCAATACATAGCATAAGTCGAGTGTATCTTAGTATTTTAGGTCACTGTGATGATCTATACTACCTCGTGCTATGCTCCACTGAATTTGAGTATTGTCCATGTCGGTCTTGTTGCTGACAAAGAAGAATGGTGTCGAATTAGGGTTCCTGGGCATGGTTGTGATCAAATCCAATGCCCTAGATGTGCTTCAGATCAAGGATTTGATAGAAAAGAATAGCACAACACAATTTTTTTTAATGTTTTCCTGTGCTTCTTCAGAGCAAGAACTAGCTCTGGTATGCTTTGTGCTTGTGATGAGCTTGCAGCTCTGAAGCTAATGATGTTGGTGGCTTAGCTGTAATTTTTTATTAGCTCTTTTTGGTGCAATTTGGTAATATTAGGGTATACAGTGCAGTGTGAAACCTCCTGAGAGTGTACACAAGCAATGTAATCTCCCTTTTATTCACTTTAATAGTAGTGTACAGAAGTGTTTCTTTGCATGCTGTGATGCCTCTATTTGAGTTACACAGAAGCTAGCTAATAAATTTAGCTAAGAAATTCTTTTTATGCTTTCCTGTGCTTCTATTGATGAACAAAAGTATTCATGGTCAGCTAATCCAGTTTCCCGGTTCACTGGCTTGTGCTTGAGGTGCTTTTTCCTGTGGAATTTGTGCCCAGCAATCCATGTGTTGGACCTGTGCTACCAACACATGTGAACAAGCAACAATTGCTTATGTGCCTTTGCTCAGATTTGTGGATTTATTTCCCCTGCCTATGATGCACAGGCTGAGGCCCAAAATTTATTTAGAGCAGATGTTGTGCTTGATTTAAAATCCCTGTGATGAACTAGCATAGCACTTCTATGCCTATCTGAGGGAAATATACACCGCCCTACTCCATGTGTAACTAGCAGTTCATTTTGCTAGAGAAATAGAGCATCAACCTCTTATCAGGTGTGGTGGTGGTGGTGTTGTGCTGTTTGTGGCTCTTCTGGATTGCTTGATCTCTGTTATTAAGTGTTGAGTTGCTCTGCTGCTCCTGTGATGAACACTGGATGTGCTCTATTGCCGTAGTGCTATTTGCTGGAGATGATTTAGCTAGTGGCTACTGCTGTGATCTGCTCTATGCAAGTGTGAAATGATTTCTATAGATAAATAATTTTAGCTTTGCATGATGTGATGGCTCTATTTGAGTTACACAGAAGCTAGCTAATAAATTTAGCTAAGGAATTATTTTTATGCTTTCCTGTGCTTCTGTTGATGAACAAAATTATTCATGCTCAGCTAATCCAGTTTCAATTCCTGGTTCACTGGCTTGTGCTTGAGGTGCTTTTTCCTGTGGAATTTATGCCCAGCAATCTATGTGCTGGGCCTGTGCTACCAACAGATGTGAACAAGCAACAATTGCTTATGTGCCTTTGCTCAGATTTGTGGATTATCTCCCCTGCCTATGCTGCACAGGCTGAGGTCCAAAATTTATTTAGAGCAGATGCTCTGCTTGATTTAAATCCCTGCATAGCATCACTATGCGTAGCTAAGGGAATAATCCAGTACACCCATTCCTGCGTATTTAGCAAGTAATTTTGCTAGAGCATAAGTATCAACCTGTGCTCAGGTGTGCTTGATCTTATTCTTGTGTGATACATTTCTTTCGCATGCCAAGTGGATTTCTGTGACAATCCAGCCAATGAGGGTGTCCTGAGGCTAAAGGTGGTGATTTAAGAACCGATACTATACTTAGACACCTAATTAAACTCGATGATGCAAATAGCAATACATCTTATTGCTAGACTGAGAGTAATACTAATCCTAACCCCATCTTTGTATTTGTTTTTTTCTTTTCTTTTGCTTTGCAGAAAAACAATATTGGAATAATGATCAAGAAGAAGAAAAATAAATACAAGACATTTTAGTTTAGGAAACAATTGTAATTTCCATTTTTGAATTTCAGTTTGTTGTAATAAAGTTGTAAAGACATTGTAATTTGTGTTTAATCAGTAAAATGATTGGTTTGTCTTTGCAAGAATTTAATAAGTTGTAATATTAATTGTAAGATTTGAATTATTCAAACATTTATTAAATCATTTACCTAAATGTTATTTTTGTTGCTTTAATGTTTTTAATGCATTTTATCAATTAATAATCACATGGGTGCGGCGTGTCGCCGCGCCAAGATGCCTAGTATACATATATACACCTTATGTGAAAGGACAACTCATCCTACGTGCGAAGCCGGCAAGAAAACAATGGTACGATACAAAACACTGGTGTATCCTAGCAAGAGCATGCACCCGACGTCCGTATATGTGCAATCATGCATGCATATGCAGCGCCATCTTTTACGAGTTTGGCCTGGCTTAGCACGAGACCTTGGTCCATCCGTGTGTGTTATGTACGTATCGTCGTATGCCCTTTGGTGTCTGACCTAACTGATTGGATGGGCTCAAAAAGCTCGAAGGGAAAACAAGTGATTCGCCAATAATAGTGGTGCATGCCGTGTCGGAGAACATGCAGAGACAGCTCGGCTGCGCGGGGCACGAAAGGGCCATCACAACAACTATAATCGAACACGTACATTAGGTTGCCTAGCTTGTTTATTATTTACTCCCTCCATTTCAAAATACTTGATACTTGACACAACTTTATTTAAATATACATGTACCTACACAATAAAACATGTCTAAATACATCCGTATTTAAAAAAATCTATGTCAAGTATTTTAGAACGGAGAGAGAGTAGTTACTAGTTACCGAAGGGTTGCGTTTCTTATATTGATGTGTTATCCTTCAAAGCAAGGACTAGTGATGCGCAAGTTATACATGTAATCTTTGTTGTTGCTCTCTTAGTCCTTCCACGGTATTTTAAAATGTTCAACGTAACATATTGAAAAGGTTGCATGCATCACCGATGCACAGACCAAACATATTTCTCCTTAGAAACTAGAATGTTTTTCATTTTCTATTTTACGTCCAGTGAAACTACGATATCATAAGAACTAATTGAAAAGATACTTACTTGCATAACCACATGTCCTGACAGCGGGACCAACTGTTAGAAAACTCGTTAACGCGACTAAACAGAAGAATCAGTGCTATTTAGAACGAATCGGCGCAATTGCGGTGGATTTTTTGAGAAATTACTGGGAACCGGTGGATTTACGAATTTTGCGTGCAATTGTGGTGGTTTTTTGGAATTAACTGAACAAATAGGAACATCAATGCCATATCATTTCTCGGGTTTATTCCATTCAATTAGCAACGCAATATTTTCAACTAATAATTACTGCAGTGTTTCTCATTTGCTATTTTTGCATCTAGCGACACTACAATTTCACAAGAACTAACTAATTTCTTTTTTGCTTGCGTAACCACATCGATAGTGCCAACATCGACATCGGAGGAACAATTAAGAGAACATGTCCTTTTATTTTCATAATGACTCGATCTACTCCTCTAGTAAAGTAGAATAATTACTTGTGTAACCACATGCATAGCATCAACCTCGACATCAAAGGAATGATTAAGAAAAAATAGCCTTTTGCATTTCAGAATGACTCGATCTACTCCACCAGTTAAGTAGAATAATTACTTATTTTACCATAACAATGTCTTCACTTATATTGTAGCAATGATATGATTCTGCTGAAACAGGAAAACAATATAATACGGAATGAGACGAAAATAAAAAGAGCCTTTGGCACAACTAAATTTAAAACACCTCATCGGGATTCGCAACTCAACACTCCTCGGTGTATGTTATTAAGAAAATAAATTATGGAAAACCAAACATGCACTACCGTTTCACATGGAGTTTGTTCTTTTGATGGTAAACATTAGCATTCTTTATTTTATATTTATATTTGTTTGGAGTTTTTCAATTAATTTGTGTATGAAGGAACCTAAATTGAAATGAAATTATGTATCTATGAAGCAAAAATGGGTTTAAGTTTTTTCATTGCTTTGAATTTAATCCTTCGAAGCTCCTCTTAAAAAAAGGCTCTACATTTGTTGAGAGTGGGATTTTGAATAGCCCTCAGAAGAGAGGTTTTAATCGTAGTTTACAACGAGTCCCATCAAATGTAGCCACGCAAACGGGGATCCTAGGATCTTCTAGGAATTGGGAATAACGGCTAGGAAATCCCGAAAAGAGCCCGGGCTATATGGAGCCCGTTCCGAAAATTTGAAATCGATATTTTAAGTTTCCAAAAGTCGTGAAAACATTCTCAGATGTAGATATTGTCAAGATCTACAATAGTGCAAATTTTTAACTCCAAATTCGTTGTATTTTGGTCTGCACAAAAAATAAACGGGTGGATCTAGGTGGTGAAGAATACACAGTTTCCAAATTTGGAAATTTCCCATGATTTGTCTTTTTTACAGCCCAAAATATAACGAATTTGGAGTTGAAAATTTGCACGATTGTTGATCTCAACAATATCTACATCCAGATATTGTTTCGTGATTGTTAGAAACTAAAAAATGTCGATTTCGAATTTTCAAAACGACGGGCTCCAGGTAGTCAGGGTTCCAAAAATCCACTCTCTAGGAAATCTAGCCTATCATCTGCTCTAACCAGGCTCGGCCCACAGGAGCGGGGCTCGTGTGGCTGCACATGGCTCAAAATTTTGAGGGCCCCAAAAAATTAATAGGCATGTGTAGTCATAGGCTTGGCAGGCTGGCATTCCATTTATGTTACTTGAGCCAAGCTGGGTTGCTCGCAGCCGCTGGATCCTGATAGCTACACGTTGATCAATGGATCGACAAACCTATTTCCCGCCCATTGCGGGGCGAGAGGCTTGCGCAGCGCACACCCGTGGTCACAGCGGGCCGACCCATTTCGCTCTTTTTTATCTCCTTTTTTCATTTCGGATTTCTTCTTTTTTCTTTTTCACTTTTCTTTTTCAGTTTTCCTTTACTTTAATTTTTAGGGTAGAAATTCATATTTAGATAAAAAAAATCAAATTATAAAATGTTCAAACTGAAAAACATTCATATTTTGAAAATGTATGATTTTTTGAAAAATATTAAGATAAAAATAGATTTTTTTAAATGCAAACAAATATCATTACCTTTTTATTGGACTGTATTTGGAGCAACCCATGAAGCCTCTGCTTCTGGCAGCGCTATGCCACACGCGGGAGAAGGGCGGCTCCAAAAGAGAGAGCGTGATGCTTGATGTCGCCCAAAATAAGCTTGGCTACCGAGAAAGAGTTAGACCTGTGTTGTAAAGATACGCATGTTTCTGTCTGTCAAAAAATGGTGTGTATGGAAGATACACCTATTCCTCTCTTTTAAGAAATGGTTTGTATGGGCCAACCATTATAGCACCGCTAGGTCAAATTATTAATCATGCATCGAGTCTAAAAAAATTCAACATCGAACTATATTTTGGGGCAAGCTAACATGTATAAAGTGGCAGAGCTAGAGAAGTGGTGATCAGGTGCACACTGGTGCCAAGGCTGCCAAAAAGCAATTTTTAGGGGTTGCACATATGGTGAAAAATCATTATTTTACAAAGAAAACGGAAATTACCCGTGTCCTGTGTAACCCCCTGGTGCACTTAGATCCGCCACTGTATGTATATATAGCACAAAAACAAAAAAAATGTCAAGCAAACTGTCAAATGTTTGGCAAGAAGGTAGCTATTTTTTGCTAGTTTAAATATATGTACAATGTTACCAAATCATCAATTTTCAGCACTTGGCCAGATTCGAGATCAAATCAATCGGAGGAAACAATCAAACTAATATATTGTTTCACATCATTTTTTAAGTTTTTAACTAACGAAGTATGGCTAAACTTAAGTAGTAGAACAAGTTAAAAGAGATGGATCAGATTAGCATGCGTACCTTGACTATTCAGATGGTGAATTGAGGGGACAGTGGTGCGGACTCACGGTAAGCGGTCAGATGATCAGCGGCCGCATCCATACTATTCGACTGCTGGATACGCCGGCAATCAAAGTCAAGGGTCAGCGGCGGCTTCCTCGGACAATTTTGACAAATTTAACCCTTTTTAAAATCATTTCACATAATGGACCCAAATTCAAATAATTTCACGACCGTGCCACATCAGACTAGGTGGGACCCACCTTGAAAGTATGGCGCCCCGGACCAGCGGGGTCGTGCCTACAACCACGGCGTCGTGCTATTTTTTTTGCTCGTTGGGTAACAGCGAAGACAGAACAAAAAAGGCCCAGGTATCTTCTTAGTATACGTATTGGTCTCTATCCCAGTGGACTGTGGTGTGCTGCTTGTTCATCAGGTCATGAGTTCGACTCCACGTACTGCACCAATTTGTTTTCGCGAAAATTTTGTTGTTATCTGTTTATTCAGTCAACCAACATATACAGTATGTTATATAAAACATAAAATTAATTTTTTCTTTGTTTTTTGTTTTTTCACATAAGTATGCAACGTTGCAAATTCTTGTATGTACATATACTTTGCTTTTATTTTGTTACATACACACACTTCACGTTGCTGCGTGTGCTTATATACAAGGAATTTTTTGTTGTTTTTGTTTTTACTCTACCAACATATACAAGATGTTACACAAAACATAAAATTAACAATTTTTAAACGAAATTTTTGTTGTTGTTTTTTCACTCATCCAACGTATACATTATGTTATACAAAACATAATTTTTGTTGTTGTTTTTTTTCACATAAGTATGCAACGTTGCAAATTCTTGTATGTATATATACTTTGCTTTTATTTGTTACATACACACATTTCACATCGCTGCGTGTCCTTATATACAAAGATTTTTTTGTTGTTTTTTGTTTTACTCTACCAACATATACAAGATGTTATACAAAACATAAAATTAATTTATTTGTTGCTTTTTATTTTTCACATAAGTAGGCAACGTTGCAAATTCTTGTATATAATCACACACACAATATATATACTTTGCTTTTAATTGTTACATACATACATTTCACGTCGTTGCTTTTTCTTATATATAAGAATTTGCAACGTTGTTTACTTATGTGAAAAAACAAAAACAATGAAAAAAAAATTTTATGTTTTATATAACATACTGTATATGTTGTTTGACTGAATAAACAAAAAACAACAAAAAAATTGAGGAAAAAATAAATGCAAGACCAGGGAATCGAGTATATGTTGGTTGACTGAATAAACAGAAAACAACAAAAATTACGAGGAAATAAATAAATGCAAGACCGGGGAATCGAACTCGGGACCTCAAAATCAAGCAGCGCACCACAAACCACTAGGGTAGAGCACAATAGATGTACAAATTTTGTACGTGGGCCTCTTTTTTTCTGTGGCGCTGTTACCCAAATCCACATAGAAAAAAAAAGAGCACGGCGCCACGGCTAACGGCGAGTCGTTGTAGGCACAACGCCCTGGCCCGGGGCGCCATACTATCAAGTTGGGTCACGGCTAATTTGACATGGCACGATCGATGACGCCTTGGACCAGAGCGTTGTACAGTTGAGCACGACGCTCCAGGGGCGGGCGCCGTGAGAAAGGGTCAGATCGTGAAATGATTTGAATTTGTCTTCATTTTGTGAAATGATTTTGAAAAAGGGTCAAATTCGTCAAAATTGCCGCTTCCTCACACCCAGATAGATCTGATTAGGCGAGAGCGTTAGTGGAAAATGACCACGCTTCCACGACCGGTCATCGCCTGTACATACGTGGGTACTCAGCAGATGAGCGTTAGTGGAGTACTGGAGTACTACTTATTGGGCTTTAGTTTGTGAAAAGATACATATGGAAAATGACCAAGCTTACATGGGTCCTATCTCTATTTTTTCTCTACTAATATAGCCACTACAAGGATCCAGGTCTATTGCAACAAAAGCTGAGTGTGCGACACTTCGTTGCAATATCTTGCTCATTTTTCGCAACACTAGGGGATTGTTGCAATATGTTCTACATATTACCACGGATTCACAATTTGTCGCAATATGTAATAATTATTGCAACACAATGAAGGTGAGGCAAAAAGTCGCCCTATTACAACCAATACATATTTTGTTGCAATATGAAGCCATGTTTTGCAACAATATCTATGACTAGCGCCACATGCCAGAATTGTTGCAATAAATGTTCGAATATTACCACAAAGATTTCCTTTGTTGCAATACCTAGTTTTTACTGCAACAAAATGACCAATTCACGCAACGGGAAGCAACTGTCGCAATATCACTACCATATTACAATGCTGATGCAGCTTGTGGCAATATGTGGCTTATACTGCAACAAAAGGAGTACTTAGCGCGATGAAACGAAACTGTGGCAATATGTATACCCTATTACAACGAACTAGAATTTTGTGGTAATATAACATTTTGTTGCAACGAAAGACAGATGTAGCAATAAATTTTGTTGCAATAGACCGGAATCCTTGTAGTGAGCTAAACGACCGTACGTACGTCATGCGTCGCGACAGTTTTCCAGAAAGCACCTTGATAAATCTAGAAATCAACCTGCGGTCCCTTCTTCCCGTAAGTGTTGACGCTAAAACGTTTTCTCCCCCGACCTGTATCTTCTCTCACGCAGCTCTCTCCATGGACAGAGGCGGACAATGGTAGGGTTCGGCTGCCAGCACCGCGGGCACTCCGGCCTCCGATCTCCGGGTACTCCCGCGCCCGAGCCACCGTCCCCGACACCCCCCGATTTTCCGCCATCAACCTCCAAGCTCCGTTCGTTGATGCCGCCAGCAGCTCCGCCTCGATCCCCTCCTACCCCGACCTGATCTGCGACGGCCGAGACGACGCTGCCCCTACCACCTGCTCTCTGCCCTCAATTCGTCCGCTGCCGTGGACCCGAACCCAAAGCTCCGGCCGTCCCAATAAGCTGCGACTTGACCGACGTAGCTCTGCACTAGCCGCACCTCCATGAAGGTCAAAAGAGCTGCTGCTCTCCAACAATCTGCTACTCCAATGCTCCCTCGGTATAACTGGTGCCCCACGATTAAATTGATTAGTACTCCTTCCGTTCCAAATTAGACTTCCATTTGTTTACATGTGGTTGTATCTAGACATGAATGCATCAGCTTGAACATAAATGGTCTGGGTGACTAGGTTGTCTAACATGTTTTAGTACAGCTTGAAATAGTGGGGATCTGAAGAATATCATGTAGAATCAACAGGCAGGGTTATCATATATTCAGAATTTAACTGAACTTTAGGACCACACAAACAGCACTATGAAAATCCAACCCCATGGGAGAACTGATCATCTTTAAATTGTTGATTTAAAGATTTACGAACATTGCACAAAGATAAATACTACTATTCTAAAAAAGGTTGAATGATGTTATAAGCCAGCGAAGTAACATAGATCAATCTGTCAATGAGCAATGCACCTAATGGACATTGCACAAATTAATTTTTCTGATCGGATGAAGGAGAAGGGCCAACAACATGAGTGTAGCCGTGGGTAAAGAATTAAAGGAAGAAACATGGGTTTCAGTCACTTTCAGCTGTGTGCAAATTGTTGAGACTTGACAGCATGTCACTTGCTTGTCATGGGGGTTATTTATCAGATATTGCGGAAATGATTACTTAAATAATTTAGTTATACCAATTTGTAGATGTTAATTGAATACTCCAATGTAGATGAGGAGTGGCTTCGATAAGGGTTCTCATGATAGTTTCATCATATGTGTGAGGATCTTAGTTACACATAATATCTGAAATGGCAATCTCATGATTTGTAACCCGCTAAATTTCGTGTGGTAAGAAAGATGTTCAATAGACATTATGTTTGGATCATTTTTGGGCATGCAACAACTACGAGAACCTACTTTAAAATTTTATATTCATTAAATATCAACCCATAGCAACGTGTGGACATATTTGGTCGATTATTAAATTTCATCGCCCGTTGCAGCGCACGGGCATTTTGCTAGTTTCCCTAATCCTGCTAGTCACCGATGTTCCCCCGCAAAAACAAAACAAAAACATGCTGACATCCAGGCATGGTAGCCTAGTCTAAATGCCGACGACCGACTCTAACCGTCGGCGATGTACTTAAGTGTGGCTGCTCTGCCACATTCCTCAAACTCATCTGGTAACGTTGGGTTCTCTTGCTCGTTGCTCGGATCGGTAATGCATTGCACATCTACACGGCCACCCCCAAGCTTGCATGATGCACCACAGAGGGGGCCATCAGAGTCAGAGAGAGCGAAGAGCGAGGCCGTGAGTGTGATGGCACGCACACGCAGTCCAAACCTCAGGAAGCGCCTTGCCTTTATTTCACGAAAAAGATGGAACCCCGTTGCTAGTATATTTGATTGCAAAAATATGGTGTGTGAGAGTAAAATCACTAATAAAAGGGGTCCTTTACGAAGGGAAACTGGGGAAAGTGCTCGCATTGTCGTCGCGCCAAGTGTCAGATTCTCACTCCACGCGGTACCCCGTGGGTGCTTACATATGTGACAAGTGGCAGCATGAGAGAGTTTTGCTGGGATTTCTGCTTCTCACTCCCGGAGGTTGTAACGTACATTTATTTTGAGATTCATTTTTTAAAAACGAAGTATTTTGAGAACCATTTACCCAAATTATGAACGGTTTTCATATTTGAGATTCTCGCGTCGAGATATTGAAAACTAGATCTCATGTTGATAGATTTTGAGAAACTTTTGTTGCTCATTCTTTGTACTCCTATTTTGAGAACCATTTATCCAAAGTATATCTGTATACTTTGCACATCCACTAGCAGCTTGTACATCAAGTAGCAGCGTGGGTGTACATCTGGTAGCAATGTGGGTGTACATTCAGTAGCAGCGTGAGTGTACATCCAGTAGAAGTAGCAGTTTGTACATCCAGTAGCAGCGTGGGTGTACATCTACTAGCAGCGCGTGGTATACATCCAGTATCATCATGTACATCAAATAGCCGTGTGGGTATACATTCAGGGGACATATCAGGTGGAAACGTGCAGATCCTGATAATCTGCAAATTTTCAGTATGCGCCGTTGGATCATGTACCAGTGGTTCAGATCTTGTGCGAGGCTCATCCCAGCCATCTTACAAAAAACAGCCCGCAGCCCAAGTTACGGATTGCAATAAAGCCCTTCACATATGTTCGTCCTGAGAAAACAATCCCGCTAGTACAGTTGCCTTCCGTTCCTGTACCTTCCCCGTCCTTCCGGTGCGGCTGTGCCACTTACATGTTTGCTGTTCTGAGAAATTTGATTGTATAGGCTGATATATTCTGTACCACTTCCTGTGACATTTTCCAGAATATACTAAAATGATTTGCTTCATTTATAATATGTAAGTTAAAGTTAGCATCAGTGTTCTTGGCTCACACTGACTAGTAATTGTATCAGTGTAGAACTGAAGCTAATCCGTACGGAGTAATGCACAGGAATCAAAGTATTTACAAAGTGCATAAATCTTCAACCCATAAGTTAAAAGGCATAAATAAAGCATCCTGTCTCCAGCACATGTGCTTTACACTTCCGAAACCATTGTCAGGAGTACGAACTGAAAAAAATCCTAGATTCAGATGCTCCACGCCTACAACTTGCAAATCAAACGGAGAGTCTTGGTGCTGGACGAGATGGACGACGCTATTTCCTAAGTTGGGCGCATACAGGTAGGAGGCGGCGGCGTGGACCAAGTGCGCTCCGGCGACACAGGAACGAGGCTTCAAACAGCGTTGAGCAAGAACCTAATGGCGCACGGAGGCAGAGAACTGGGGCTACGAGCTGCGACCCAGATCGGCGCACGGAGGCTGAGAAATGAGGCTCCGAGCTGCGACCCAGATCAGAGCTAGCTGGTGCGACAATGGCGTGCTGGACTAGGCAGGCTAGGGCACCGTAGCCATGATGCTCGCCCGCTCAATCTCAGACGGTAATGGGGATCTGAGTGATTGGAGAAGAAGGGGATTTGGTGTACTGCTGTATCATCCTAAGGAGATAGGGATGGAAGAGGCAGCAACCAGATGCATAGGGGGTTTCTAGAAATTACATGGTGGTGGAAGCAGACCACAGGATCTGACCGTTCCTAGCTAATCCGACGACACGGAAGCAAATTTTCAGATTTGCAGGATGTTGTCCATTTTCAGGCGATACGTTCCCGTACATTCAGTAGCACTGTAGTGTACATCTTACAACATTAGCAACGTGTACATCCAGTAGCAGCGTAAATGTACATCTAGTGGTGTACCCGTGATGTACATATTGTGTACACTCAATTAAGTATAGCTTGTACATCTCTTTTTTTGGATTATGTGTTCCTTGCGCGTGCGCTACCGCCTACCAGCTACTAGCTCCTGTACGCCCAACGATCAGGCTTCCTGCTCGCGCGCGTACACGGAAAGTGTTGTACATCCGATTGCGCGGGGCCTGGTCCTGTACATCCGGTCGCATGCGGGGCTTCGCCTGCTTTAATCTGTACGCGCGTGCACCACGTGGCGCGTTTGCAGTGCTCAATTTTTTCCCTTTACAAAGGACTAGTTGCACTCGTGAGAGAGGCTCGAGTATCGGTCGATTGATGCGTTACTTTTTTTTTGAGATGTCTAATGCTTTTAAAGTCCCTCAACTGCCACATTAAAAGCCCAAGCACTTGAGGCTGAAGCTCGAACCAACTTTAAAAGCCCATAGGTTGCGTAACCCAGTCCGACTCGAGCACCAGCTCTTTTCCTTTTTTATGACAGTGGTGTGATTTTATTATCTTCTAGTACTATTTATGCCTACTGCAAAGATGAAGGACAAACTAAACCTGGTATAACATGAGATCATGACCCATTGAAACCAACTCTAGTGAAGCATGACTTGCTCTCGCTTTGTCGCTCTAATGTATGATGTTCTGATTGAATGCAACTTAGTGGTTACTTCTCTTATGTTCATTCGTTCCCTTGGGATCAGGCGTGTACAAGAAAGAGCGACTTGCATGAGTGATAACAAGCATCCATAGACCACGTTTTCCGTTGTAATGTTTGCTTGGGTATAGCACTCGCATTCTCCCAGGAGACGAGCATCAATGATATGTAGTATCTGATCTGGATAGTTCCTCTCCACAAAGTTTACCAAGTTGAGTTCATTCTCAAACATAGATCTGATGGTCTTTTACCAACCAGCATCTCTAGGAGTACTATTCCAAAACTGTAAACATCACCAGTGATGGACGCCAGGCCACTTTGAGCATACTCTACCAAGAGAAAACACTGCAGCAATTAGTACAGCGTAAAGTTTATGTTGTAAATAACAGGTCATACAAAAAGTGAGTGTGGGAATTATAATACCAGGAGCTATGTACCCTATCGTTCCCTTCAGTCCGACTGAGGTTTTTGAACTTGAATGTCCAACGAGACTCGCAATGCCGAAGTCTCCCAAATAAGCATTCATATCATCGTCAAGAAGGATATTTGTTGGCTTCAAATCACAATGAACAATCTGTCTTTCACAATCGTGGTGTAAATAAGACAATGCATCGGATATGCCAACAGCTATGCTTGCTCTTTGAGCTAAGCTCAAACATTTCGAAGAATCACCATCAAATTTGCTATGCAACCATGTGTCCAAGTTCCCGTTAGGCATGAATTCGTAAATTAGAGCTTTGAAAGCATCCCCATTATTGTCGATGGTCGAACATGCTGTTAGGATGGGTAGAAGGTTACGATGTCGAATGCTTCTCAGAACATCACATTCAGTTACAAAACTTTTGTCTGCACATTTCATGTCAAGGTCAAAAACCTTAATGGCCACTTGTATTTTAGCTTGAGTTAACTTTCCTGTGTACACTGAACCATAGCTTCCTCTTCCGAGGAGCTTTGCCTCTGAGAAGTTTCCTGTAGCTCGATTTAGATCCTTGTAAGATACTCTTGGGAATTTCTTACCAAAAGAAAGCAGATATAAGTTTGTTCTTCTTGATGTTTTCTTCCCAGTGATTATAAAATAAGTTAGCATTGCTAGTGACATGAAGCCAAATAATGGAATCAACGCTCTGGTCAAATAGTACTCTGTCGTTGGTCTCTGAGAAACAGCAGGACACGGGGGCATGTGGAAATCCATCGCACCTCCGCAAAGGCCCCAATTGCCTTCAAGTGAAACAGCTGTAGCATTTTCGAGTACTCCATTTCTTGGTATTTCTCCTTGAAGATGATTATATGCAAGGTCAAGATTGTCGAGGGACTCTAGTCTGTTTAGAGCAAATGGGATGGTGCCTGACAAGTTGTTGTGTGAAAGATTTAGCATACTCAGCAACGACAGTTTACCGAAATTAACTGGGATGTTTCCAGTCAGAAAATTTTGCTCCATTTGCAAACTCGCTAAGCTATAACATTCGCCAAAAGAATCGGGAATTTCCCCAGTAAGTTTATTTGACGAAAGATCTAAACTAGTGAGTTGTTTAAGGTCGTTAATTTGAGGTATGGCACCTTGAAGATTATTGTGGCTAAGGTTCAAAAGTGTGAGCGGTTGGAGGTTTGCAAAGTTCGGTGCTATAGACCCTTCAAGATTGTTATTGCCAACGTCTAACTTTAAGAGGTTTCGAAGGCTTCCTAAGCTATTTGGTATGAGGCCCTCAAATTTATTTCCGCTCAGGGATAGGTCTATCAACTTACTAAAGTTCCCAATAGAGGATGGGATTGGCCCAGTGAAGTTATTGGAATGGAGACGTAGGACTATTATACTTTTGAGATTTCTAACCCATCCTTCAATTGTACCAGTAAAATTGTTTTCTGATAGGGTCAATCTAGTCAACGCACGGAGTTTCCCTATGCTTTGGGGAACTTGTCCCGATAAGCTGTTTCCAGACAACAAAAGTGTTTGAAGGCTTGTGGATAGGTTCCCAACGGACTGGGGTAATATTCCCTGCAGCTTATTGCCAACGAGGGAGAGTAATTGTAGGGAGCTACAGTTTCCCAACGCATTTAAGAATTTCCAGTCTTGGTCCCTGCTTGCTTCAAGGTGGTTATTTTCAAGGTTTAGAACATTCAGTTTTGAAAGTTTTCCAAAAGAAGTTGGTATTTTCCCAGTGAAACTGTTATCTGATAAATCTATCATTTGTAACCCTGGAGCATCGCCTAGGGAAGCTGGAATCTGACCTTCAAAGAAATTGTTTTCTAAGGTGAGCTCTAAGAGATTAGGGAAGAGGTCGCCAATGTTAGATGGCAATGTCTTGCCTAGCATATTGAACTCTAGGCTTAGATATTGGAGGGAAGCTGAAAGGTTCAAGTTGGCATGTGGGAATTCACCAGAAAGCTTGTTATTGCCCAGTAGCAAGCTTTGCAAATTCGGCAATTCCACAAGCTCAGTAGGAATGCTTCCCTCGAGTTGATTTGATTTAAAACTGATGTAATATAGGTATGAAAGAAAGCTCAATTCCGGAGGAATTACACCGACTAGCAAGTTCGAGGAGAAGTCCAGGGAGGACAGGTTGGAGCAGTTTGCAAGTGCACCAGGAATTATCCGTGTCAAATTGTTGTTGTTCACATAAAGGGTCTGCAGTTGTTGGAGATGATTAAGGATAGGGAAGGTACCGGTAAAGCTATTATAGGAGAGGTCAAGCGTTTCAAGGAAGGTTAGGTTTCCAAGAGAGGAGGTGATTTGGCCTTGTAAGTTTTGGGCGGTGAGGTTAAGCGACATGACACGAAACGGTCGTGTTGTGGTGCAGTTGACACCTTTCCACCGACAGAAGTGCGTGCTGGTGCTCCAGTTGCTCAAGGCTTCTTGTGGGGTGATGCCCTTCTTGAAGTCGAGCAGGGCATGCAGATCGACGTTGTTCTCGTGGATCTTTTTGCCATGGACGTTGCCAACTCCGTTACAGAGCAGCAGTAACGCCAACAACAAAAGCATGGCGACTTTCACAGGTTGCTTGAGAGAACGCATCATAAGGCACACGTACCTGCAAAATGTAAATGATAAACTTGGTGGCATATCGTGAACTGCACGTTTACCGGCGGTGTACGCGCTACGAACAAGCTAGTCATGAGAGTAACTTTAGCAAATGGTTACATTTCACCCATAGTTCTGACAGAAAGACACAAGCCAAATGACATAATTGAGGAGAGGTAAATCGCACCTCCGCTCAGCAGGGGAGCACATCAGTACAACACAGGAGCCGTTTCTGCCGGGTGATGGTGTGTGAGCTGTGAGTTGGATGCCCAGCTGGGTCATGGCCCAGGGGTTTAAAAACACACTTACAGCGTCCTCACATCCACACACTTGCATCTCATCTGAAAATTCTCACTCCTTATCCTAGCTTGACCGTGGCTACAGCGAAGACCTGGAATCAGTCAACCTTTCCAGTAGAACTTACTTTTCACCGCTCCTCGCCAACAGCCGTTGTCGCTGTTTGAGCTGGACAAGGTTGTTGCGGCACGTCCAGCCTCGAATCCCACAGGTCCATTGCTAGTCCGGCTACATACTTTTCTACAGGAACCTGACAGCGATCTTCTGCAATGTTGTGCGACCTATCTGGAGCGGTTTCGATGCTGACAAACATCAGCATGTGGAATGGTTTACTGGTCTAAGGTTCTGAATATTTCCAATTGGTTTTGGTTCGGTTTTTTCTGAAACGATTTGTTTTTGAAACGATAGCTTCGGTTTTTTATGTGGTGGTCAGGATTTCGGAATGTATTGTGTGGATATCGATCGTGTCTCGGTTTTGTTGGATGCATTAGTGGGTCAAGTAAACTTGTATCTATTCGGTATGGACGACAGTGCCATGTACGAATGCCGTGGCTTCCACGAAGGTTATGCTGATGGTGAACATGGTGATCCTGTTGGAAGAAAACTCTTGCGCGTCCACCGTGTAAGATTCTATCGGTTTTTTCTATACATACCCTTCGTGTAAGCTTCTATCCAAGTAGATATTTCCGTGTTAAATTAATATCGGTCAAATTTCGTGCTTTCGAATCAGATGATTCGCAATGTCTTCTTAAATTACTACTTGCTATTGTAGATCCATACTTTTTATAGTAGCACATAAATAAATATGTTATAAATTATTTTAAGTTATATATTTCGCCACATTTCAATGTATATGTAGAATTTATTTGAACATTTTAACTTCAAACTATATTTTTTATTTGTTTTTTATATAAATCCCAGTTCCAAGGAGCCTGGAATCTGAGGCACCGCAAGATAAAGCAGACTACTTGGCCCCGGCCCTAACATGCACCCTGGATCTGTCTCTCCTTGCGAATGTATTATTTGCACTACATGATAGTGGGTTCACCATAGGAATCGCATATACTCCGGTCAGCAAGCTGAGCACAAGATCTAGCTACATATATACACCGCACGTGAAAGGACAACTCATCCTACGTGCGAAGCCGGCAAGAAAACGATGGTACGATAACAAACACTGCTGTATCCTAGCTAGAGCATGCACCCGACAGTCCGTATATGCAATCATGCATGCATATGCAGCGCCATCTTTTGCGAGTTTGGCCTGGCTTAGCACGAGACCTTGGTCCATCCGTGTGTGTTATGTACATATCGTCGTATGCCCTTTGGTGTCTGACCTAACTGATTGGATGGGCTCAAAAAGCTCGAAGGGAAAACAAGTGATTCGCCAATAATAGTGGTGCATGCCGTGTCGGAGAACATGCAGAGACAGCTCGGCTGCGCGGGGCACGAAAGGGCCATCACAACAACTATAATCGAACACGTAGATTAGGTTGCCTAGCTTGTTTATTATTTACTCACTCCATTTCAAAATACTTGATACCTGACACAACTTTATTTAAATATACATGTACCTACACAATAAAACATGTCTAAATACATCCGTATTAAGAAAAATCTATGTCAAGTATTTTAGAACAGAGAGAGTAGTTACTAGTTACCGAAGGGTTGCGTTTCTTATATTGATGTGTTATCCATCAAAGCAAGGACTAGTGATGCGCAAGTTATACATGTAATCTTTGTTGTTGCTCTCTTAGTCCTTCCACAGTATTTTAAAATGTTCAACGTAACATATTGAAAACTTTGCAATGCAAAGGTTGCATGCATCACCGATGCACAGACCAAAGATATTTCTCCTTAGAAACTAAAATGTTTTTCATTTTCTATTTTACGTCCAGTGAAACTACAATATCATAAGAACTAATTGAAAAGATACTTACTTGCATAACCACATGACCTGACAGTTGGTCCTGCTGTCAGAAAACTCGTTAACGCGGTTAAACAGAAGAATCATTGCTATTTAGAACGAATCGGCGCAATTGTGGTGGATTTTTGAGAAATTAATGGGGACAGGTGGATTTACGAATTTCGCGCGCAGTTGTGGTGGTTTTTTGGAATTAACTGAACAAATAGGAACATCAATGCCATATCATTTCTCAGGTTTATTCCATTCAATTGGCAACGCAATATTTTCAACTAATAATTACTGCAGTGTTTCTCATTTGCTATTTTTGCATCCAGCGACACTACAGTTTCACAAGAACTAACTAATTTCTTTTTTGCTTGCGTAACCACATCGATAGTGCCAACATCCACATCAGAGGAACAATTAAGAAAACAAGTCGTTTTATTTTCATAATGACTCGATCTACTCCTCTAGTAAAGTAGAATAATTACTTGTGTAACCACATGCATAGCATCAACCTCGACATCAAAGGAATGATTAAGAAAAAATAACCTTTCGCATTTCAGAATGACTCGATCTACTCCACCAGTTAAGTAGAATAATTACTTATTTTACCATAACAATGTCTTCACTTATATTGTAGCAATGATATGATTTTATTGAAACAGGAAAACAATATAATACGGAATGAGACGAAAACAAAAAAGAGCCTTTGGCACAACTAAATTTAAAACACCTCATCGGGATTCGCAACTCAACACTCCTCGGTATGTTATGCACTACCGTTTCACACGGAGTTTGTTCTTTTGATGGTAATAAACATTAGCAATCTTTATTTTATATTTATATTTGTTGGAGTTTTTCAATTAATTTGTGTATGAAGGAACCTAAATTGAAATGAAATTATGTATCTATCAAGCAAAAATGGGTTTAAGTTTTTTCATTGCTTTGAATTTAGTTCTTCGAAGCTCCTCTTAAAAAAAGGCTCTGCATTTGTTGAGAGTGGGATTTTGAATAGCCCTCAGAAGAGAGGTTTTAATCGTAGTTTACAACGAGTCCCATCAAATGTAGGGACGCAAACGGGGATCCTAGGATCTTCTAGGAATTGGGAATAACGGCTAGGAAATCCCGAAAAAAGCCTGGGCTATATGGAGCCCATTCCGAAAATTCGAAATCGATATTTTAAGTTTCCAAAAATCGTGAAAAAATCCTCGGATGTAGATATTGTCAAGATCTATAATAGTGCAAATTTTCAACTCCAAATTCGTTGTATTTTGGTCTGCACAAAAAAATAAACGGGTGGATCTAGGTGGTGAAGATACACAGTTTCCAAATTTTGAAATTTCCCACGATTTGTCTTTTTACAGCCCAAAATATAACGAATTTGGAGTTGAAAGTTTACACGATTGTTGATCTCAACAATAACTACATCTAGAAATTGTTTCGTGATTGTTAGAAACTAAAAAATGTCGATTTTGAATTTTCAAAACAACGGGCTCCATGTAGTCAGGGTTCTAAAAATCCACTCTCTAAGAAATCCAGCCTATCATCTGCTCTAACCAGGCTCGGCCCACAGGAGCGGGGCTCGTGTGGCTGCACATGGCTCAAATTTTTGAGGGCCCCGAAAAATTAATAGGCATGTCTAGTCATAGGCTTGGCAGGCTGGCATTCCATGTATGTTACTTGAGCCAAGCTGGGTTGCTCGCGGCCGCTGGATCCTGATAGCTACACGTTGATCAATGGATCGACAAACCTATTTCCCGCCCATTGCGGGTCGAGAGGCTTGCGCAGCGCACCCCCGTGGTCACAGCGGGCCGGCCCATTTCGCACTTTTTTACCTCATTTTTTTCATTTCGGATTTCTTCTTTTTTCTTTTTCAGTTTTCCTTTACTTTAATTTTTAGGGTAGAATTTATATTTAGATAAAAAATCAAATTATAAAATGTTCAAACTGAAAAACATTCATATTTTGAAAATGTATGATTTTTTGAAAAATATTCAGATAAAAATAGATTTTTTTTAAATGCAAAAAAATATCATTACCTTTTTATTGGACCATATTTGGAGCAACCCATGAAGCCTCTGCTTCTGGCAGCGCTATGCCACACATGGGGAGAAGGGCGGCTCCAAAAGAGAGAGCGTGATGCTTGATGTCGCCCAAAATATAACCTGGCTACCGAGAAAGAGTGAGACCTGCGTTGTAAAGATACGCATGTTTCTGTCTGTCAAAAAATGGTGTGTATGGAAGATACACCTATTCCTCTCTTTTAAGAAATGGTATGTATGGGCCAACCATTATAACACCGCTAGGTCAAATTATTAATCATGCATCGAGTCTAACAAAATTCAACATCGACATATATTTTGGGGTAAGCTAACATGTATATAGTGGCAGAGCTAGAGAAGTGGTGAGCAGGTGCACACTGGTGCCAAGGCTGCCAAAAAGCAATTTTTAGGGGTTGCACATATGGTGAAAAATCATTATTTTACAAAGAAAACAGAAATTACCCGGTGTCCTGTGTAACCCCGGGTGCACTTAGATCCGCCACTGTATGTATATATAGCACAAAAACAAAAATTTATCAAGCAAACTGTCAAATGTTTGGCAAGAAGGTAGCTATTTTTTGCTAGTTTAAATATATATGTACAATGTTACCAAATCATCAATTTTCAGCACTTGGCCAGATTCGAGATCGAATCAATCGGAGGAAACAATCAAACTAATATATTGTTTCTCATCATTTTTTAAGTTTTTAACTAACGAAGTATGGCTAAACTGAAGTAGTAGAACAAGTTAAAAGAGATGGATCAGATTAGCATGTGTACCTTGACTATTCAGATGGTGAATTGAGGGGACAGTGTTGTGGATCCACGGTAAGCGGTCAGATGATCTGCGGCTGCATCCATACTATTCGGCTGCTGGGTACGGCGTCAATCAAAGTAAAGGGTCGGCGGCGGCTTCCTCGGACAATTTTGACAAATTTAACTCTTTTTAAAAATCATTTCACAGAATGGACCCAAATTCAAATCATTTCATGATCTGACTCTTTCTCACGGCGCCCGCCCCCGGGGCGCCGTGCTCAGCTGTATAACGCCCTGGTCCAAGACGTCGTCGACCGTGCCACATCAGACTAGGTGGGACCCACCTTGAAAGTACGGCGCCCCGGACCAGGGCGTCGTGCCTACAACCACGGCGTCGTGCTCTTTTTTTTTGTTCGTTGGGTAACAGCGAAGACAGAACAAAAAAGGCCCAGGTATCTTCTTAGTATATGTATTGGTCTCTATCCCAGTGGTTTGTGGTGTGCTGCCTGTTCATCAGGTCGTGAGTTTGACTCCACGTCCTGCACCAAATTTTTTCCCGAAATTTTTGTTGTTTTTTGTTTATTCAGTCAACCAACATATACAGTATGTTACTCCCTCCGTCCAAAAATAAGTGTCTCAAGTTTGGCAAAAAGTGGATGTATCTATACATGAAACATGTCTAGATAACTCTAATTTTGAGCAAACTTGAGACACTTATTTTTGAACGGAGGAAGTATATAAAACATAAAATTAATTTATTTTTTTGTTTTTTGTTTTTTCACATAAGTATGCAACGTTGCAAATTCTTATATGTACATATACTTTGCTTTTATTTGTTACATACACACACTTCACGTTGCTGCGTGTGCGTATATACAAGGAATTTTTTGTTGTTTTTGTTTTTACTCTACCAACATATACAAGATGTTATACAAAACATAAAATTAACCATTTTTTTAAAGAAATTTTTGTTGTTGTTTTTTCACTCATCCAACATATACATTATGTTATACAAAACATAATTGTTTTTGTTGTTTTTTTCACATAAGTATGCAACGTTGCAAATTCTTGTATGTATATATACTTTGCTTTTATTTGTTACATACACACATTTCACATCGCTGGGTGTCCTTATATACAAAGATTTTTTTGTTGTTTTTTTGTTTTTACTCTACCAACATATACAAGATGTTATACAAAACATAAAATTAATTTATTTGTTGCTTTTTATTTTTCACATAAGTAGGCAACGTTGCAAATTCTTGTATATAATCACACACACAATATATATACTTTGCTTTTAATTGTTACATACATACATTTCACATCGTTGCTTTTGCTTATATATAAGAATTTGCAACGTTGTTTACTTATGTGAAAAAACAAAAAACAACGAAAAAAATAATTTTATGTTTTATATAACATACTGTATATGTTGGTTGACTGAATAAACAAAAAAACAGAAATTTCGAGGAAAAAAATAAATGCAAGACTAGGGAATCGAACTCGGGACCTCAAAATCAAGCAGCGCACCACAAGCCACTAGGGTAGAGCATAATACTGTAACACCCCGAAAATTTAAACCTAATTTTAGTGGTGTTTTCTGACACCTGAAAAACTTTTTCTTTTTATCCTAAATTTTTTCTCAAATCTTTGAGGATGAATTGACTTGGGAATTGCTCCCTCAAGAATTTTTCCAGTGATCCACAAACCACTCCATCACCCGTGATAATTTTGACGCTTAGGTTTTCCCTTGAAAACCCTAGCCCTAATTATCGAACCTTTAAACCCTTTTCTCCACCTACCAAAGGAAAGCCTATTTCCATAGCTAGAAAAATTCCACTAAAAATACCAGAGGACTCCCTTATCCATATAAAGGCAATCCATGCAAAGATATTGCTTGCTTCAATGCAATATTTCCAAGTTGGGCACTATTTTCCAAACTGCCATTTCTGATCCAGAAATGTTTGAGTCAATCTTTGCATCTCCAAAAATTCTGATAAATTCAGGGGATGAATATTCTTACATTCCCTACACTTCATATTTTGGAGCCGAACCCATTTGAGCAACTTTTGACCTACTTCCTTTGTAAGGCCATTTTCATGCCTTTTTGAAATCTCCAAGCAAACCTATACCTAGACAAATCCTATGACCATGAGATTTGGTCACCTTGACCACATGGTCCATAGACACCCAAACCCAATTTGCCAAATTTTGGACATCTTGCCAAAACCCAATTTACCAGTACCGATTTGAGCTCAAACTCCATAGACAATCCCCTAGTACCAAGTAAACCCAGTGGTAAATTTGGGGAATTTTTCTGAGATGTGCAAGGCCCCTGTCATTTCATCGAGCACCTTCGGTGCCTTCTGTTTTCTGAAAATCTTACTCTGCAAAGTTTGGAATCCTTGAGGGATTCTTGTTTGGTGGTCTTCGTCTTGTCCTTGTGAACCCAGTGGTACAAACCTTTTTCAGTTTGGAGCTCCGAGTCGTCGGGAACGCGACGATGTCGCCGTGTCGCGCTCTGGACGTCCGGGACGCGCGCTTAGGCAAGACCTAATCCCCGCTTACTGCTGTGGTCGGTGGCTGATCCTTCTGCTGCAGTACACCACGTGCTTCACTGTGCCCTAGCTCGGTAGCCACATCCTCCCCTCATCCCTATCATCTCCATTAAATTGTTGGAGCCAAGTTGGTGCACCGGTGACCGTTGGTGCTCCCTCACCCTCTAGCTACATAAGGAGACCCCAATCCCGTTCCCGAGCTGCTGCACCCATTCCCTCTCCCCTGCCTTCTCGTTCGGTGCATGAACGTGAGAGGAAAACCACAAAGAAATCTCTCCACAAAAACTTCGCCTCCATTACCGAGCTCACCGAGCTCGTGCTCGTCACGGACGAGCCCCCCCTGCAGCCCTGGACCCTTCCCCGGGCGTGGCCCTGCCCCACGGCCTCACCTCCGTCCTCGGCTGGCTCCGCCGGGCCGCCCATCGCCAGCGGTAGTCGGCCTCCCGCGCATCCCGTGCGTGCTCGCGAGGAGGAAGGTGTCGACCACGTCCCCGTCCCCGAGCCTCTCCCCTGGCCGTGGCCCTCCGCTGCCCTCCAGTCCCCGCCGTCGGCCGGCCGGCCGGCGCGTCGAGCGGCCGCTCCGGCGACCACGGCGCCCTCCCGTGCGGGAGCAAGTTTGAAGACGACCAGGGGAATCGATCCCCTGTTCTTCGGTGCTTTTTTTTTCCTCCCAGCGAACTGTTTTCTTCGGTCCAGCAGTAGCCCAGCCTAGGCGGCCGCCTGCGGCCCAGCCTAGTGCGCAGCGCAGTGGGCGCACAGGCGCGAGACGACCCAACAACGGCCCAGCCGCATGGCAGAAGCGGCCCGATCAGTTTTTTTTCCGCGCAGTTGGTTTTTTTTCCTGGTGAGTAACTTCAGACGCCCCTAGTTTTTGAACCGTAACTCCGTTTTGGCCGATTCAAATTTCTAAATTTTTATCTCGTCGAGACCTAGCCAGTGGTACTGGTCTGGTTGTCTTTGGAGCTATTTAGTTTCATAGCCTTTATTTAATACCCCGTTGTCGTTTCGTGGTTTGGGCGTTCTTCGGGATTCCGACCCGCGGCGAGTCCGAGACTTTCCGAACCGTTTGAAAACCGTCTTCGAAGGCAAGCTAACCCCTTGCTATGAGCAGCCCAGCAGTGTTTGTTTGTTTATTTGCTTATTACCATGCCGGGTGTTTATGTTTTTGTCTGTCTACTGTTATAGTTATGCATGCCTGTTTGTTGTTCTTGTTTAGTATGAACTTGTAATATTGCTCCTGCCATGTTGCATATCATGTTGCATATTTACTTGTCGTACCTGCTTGGTTATATTATGTATTGTTAATATTTATCAAACACACACCATTCTTGAGACAATGGACTGGGGGAACCGCCGCCGTCTCACTAAAATATTAACGTCGATCTGCGATGGCGCTGGTCGGAGGTATCTCTGCCACAGTCACCCGGTCGACGCTAACCAACTAGTTGATCTGTGATGGCGCTGGTCGGAGGTAGCTCCGCCACAGTCACCCGGTCAGCGCAAACCACTTGTGCTACCTTTTTGTGTTGATCTGTGAAGGCGCTGGTCAGCGGAATCGCCGCCGTAGTCTTCCGGTTGACGTTTCCTTTTCCTTGTCGAACGAGAAGGCGCTGGTCGGCGGAATCGCCGCCGTAGTCTTCCGGTTGATGTTTCCTTTTCCTTGTCGAACGAGAAGGCGCTGGTCGGCGGAATCGCCGCCGTAGTCTTCTGGTTGACGTTCTTTTTATTTTGCTAAGTTTGGACATGGATACTACTATTTCTTGAAATATTGTGTTGCTAATGTTTTGTCGTTTGATGATATATTATTGTGTTATTGTGGTTGTTGTGTTGGACTAATCCTCTGTTATTTGGACTTGTGATTGATGAAACTTGATTAAATGAAACACCCCTCCAAACAACGATAGGGTCAGTCCATTGTGCCACTAATCTGAACTTTGAAAGCAGAACCATCGTCGTCTCATGGAGGACCGTGACCTAGTAGGTTGTTGAGCCCCTTTTGTGTCATCCATTGGGCGTAGTCGTTCGGTTGTGCTGTCCGAGGGTAGAGGTCGACAGGCACGGGTTCGACTGTGATAGGGAGTCCGGAGCTAGGCATACCCGGTAACGCCGGGGGATGTGCCGGATTTACTTGCCCGTTGTGCCACGCGCATAGGGTGGTGCAGGAGAGTGTCTTAGCAAGTGGACCGTCATGTGAGTGTATTTTGCTTAGTATGACTTTGGGCGTGAGAACCCTGGAGCGTCGGCTGAGTAGGGTGCATTCTGATAGGTGGTAAAGCAAACTCTTGAGAGACTCAACCTAGCAAGCTAACCCCCGTTCCTGGGAGATGGAACAACAGTTCAGTGTCGGTCACACTGTGTGTCTTTGTCGTGTCAGGAGGTTAAACTTAAGATCTGTTTGAAAGAATTAATGAACGACCTGATCTCACTAAATGAACAAATAAGATGATGCAGGGAATGTTGCATTGAGATGTTGATGGTAACCCGTGATATGGGATGGCGGTGTGATCGTTGGGAGCCTAGAGTTAGGCCTGAGCCAACATCAACCGTGCATGCCCAGAGTGGAAAGATGAGGCCAGTGGGCCTAGCAGTGATCACAGGTGCTGTTTTATTATTTGGTACCAACTGGTACACTCGTTTACTCGTCACAGTTAATCTCTTTGTATGATTGCCGGTGCACGATCCAACCCCACCTGGCTTCGACTCCGCACTGGTGATACCCCGTTGTTTTGCTTATGCCATGTTTTGCTTGTGATGCCATGCTACCTTTACGTTATACTGTATATTTGTCTGTCTAGAGTACACACTTGCCATGTGTAGTATTTTATTTCCAATGTATATCATGTTGCATGATTGTTGGATTGTTTGTAGTGAGTGGCGATTCTTGCTGAGTGCATACAAATGTACTCACGGGTCTTGTGTTTGTGGCCAGATATTGGCGAGGAATCATCTTCTACCTTAGCAAGGAGATGGAGCAAGAGCGTGCTAGGATCAGTAGCCCAGCCAGATGCCTGTGGAGTGGAGCCGCTCCAAGCCGTTGCCTTAGCCGTCTTCCGCTGCCAGTTAAACTCTGTCCTGAGCCATGCTTGGCTTGATATTTGGTCATGCCTTGATGGCCTTGTAAACCATTTGTAGCACTTCTTGTGCCTGATTGTGTAATGATTTCCATTATGTTGCACTGTCGTGACGTGCGGCCAGATATCTTGGGCTGGCGCACGGGGCGACCGCCTCTCTGGTGATATGTGCCAGGGAGGGGTGTCACAGACGTGGTATCAGAGCACCAGGCTGGCTGTAGACTACCCAAGCATGGAAAACCCCGCCTTACTTTTGCCCGACAGTGAACCGATGGATTTAACCCATCTCCACCTAACAAGCATGGCCATTGTCGGTGAATAGTATGGTGCAGTAGGATGTGACCCAATCCACCCAGCAAGGCTCGCCGGTTTCTTCCATGAGAAGGAGCCGACACAACCCAGCTTATATGAGACCCCAGTCCTAGCTATCGTTTATCCCCACTCGCCTGCTATCCTTAGCAACCAAACCCTCTTGAAGCAGGATCCCGCAAAGGAATCCCGCGTTCTCATCTCATCCTACACCCAGATCCAGAATAATCCGATGGCGAACCCCAAGGTCATCCTAGAAACCACTGCCGAGGATCATGGCGGATTTCCACTGATTCTTTGGAAGGCCGTCTGTGTTCTTCTTGGTAGGCCTGCTCGCCCTCGATATGTGGTGTTCGAGAACTCACTCTCGCCTGCCGGGAGTGAATTTCAAGCAGACGTGCACGTCGGCCCGTGTCCTTTTGGCACGAGTCAGCCTTACTTGATCCAAGGTAGGAGCATGCCCACTCTTAATCAAGCCATCCAGGTAGCAGCCTGGGAAGGTCTCGTCCGCCTGCGGTACTCGGAACCAGCAATGGCGAAAAGTCGAGCTTTCCACCTTCTCCCAGCCAGACCCCAGCCTGGAGTGGAGACTATCCAAACTCCCATTGGAGAAGAAGTCGACCCTGACGTAATCACCTTGGTCACCTACGGAGCTGCAATGACAAGGTTCAGCCATTCTCTGATGGATGAACTCATGACCACAAGGCGCAACCTTGGTATTGCTCGCATGCAACTGAGTCGAGCAAGGAACCCACCTACCCACGACCATGGGCAAGCTCAGGGTACAGGACTCCCGTTCCCAGATGATTTGCTGGAACGCAGTCTTGATGCATCTGTGACGCAAGCACTAGCCCGAGTTCAGCAGCACCCCCAAGAGCGACGTATAATCCTCGAAGGCGTGCCTGCAATTCCCCACCCCGAAGAAGATGGAGATGTGGACACCACTCTTCGTCTCGGCGCACTCCACGACTACCAGAGGCCGTCAAGCGGAGTAGAGCCCATGTTTAGTTAGCCTGAGTGGCGCTTGTATGTTGGTAGGTGAGAATCGGCGAGGTTGTTTTTTTTCTTGTGTTAGCTTGTAGTGTAGGTTTGTTGTATACTTTCTGGTTGATGTCGAATCAGCCCGGAATAAAACTTGGTGTTCTTATTCTCTTGTTAACCACTTGGTTGACACATGATGGAATATCATGTCTTTTTTTCAGTTAAAGGTTTTTGAAGAAATGACAGATCACTTGAAACAGGAACTGTATATGTGAACCCAGACGCATATGCCCACCTGTAAATTAACACAAACATTGAATGCCATTATTTTCTATTACAAGGGATATTTTTGTGTGTGTTGCACAAGTTTAATCATTAAGTGGAAGTATTTAATGAGACACTGTAACCACGGTGCCCCGCTCACTTGATGTTAACTCGTGTGTAGGTTTGAAAAACCACCTACTTGGTGTTATACATGGTTCCCCACTTGGGACGGATCATGTGCCACACGCAAGTAAAAAGTTTTTGTCGAGTGTTTAGTAGTTGTTGTGTGCTTAATAACCGGTATGGTTGAAATGATCATGCCATGCCACTACGAATAATTTTGGGGATGGCCCTATCCCATAGAATTGTGCCAATTATCGGCGGCACAGATATCTTCTTTTAAAAGAAACCCAGTTATTTTTCAAAACCTGTGTATGCATGAAAATGAATATACAGCTTTTCTAAAATAAAACCGTAAACTTTTGTATTCTCAAACTTGAGGTAATTATTTGCCTAAGATAAATCTTTGGTTGTTGGTTGATAGTTTGGTTGTAGATCTTGCTTGATCTTGCCATGTTCGTATCGGGTTGAGCAAAAACCTTAGATTTAATTTTAACCATGGTGGTAGATCCTATGTTGCTTGATTGAGTGAGCCCCTGCCATGACCTCTTTTAAAAGCATGGAGTATGGTAGAAATATCGTATTGTTTTAATAAAAATCTTGTGGAGTGTTAATCTCTAAGTGTTAAAACTCTAAGATTTTGTAGAAAAGTTTTTAAATGGGGTATAAATGGATCATTCAAGAATTATCTTGTATAACCTCCTTAATCTCGAGGACGAGATTCTTTTAAGGGGGGAAGGTCTGTAACACCCCGAAAATTTAAACCTAATTTTAGTGGTGTTTTCTGACACCTGAAAAACTTTTTCTTCTTATCCTAAATATTTTCTCAAATCTTTGAGGATGAATTGACTTGGGAATTGCTCCCTCAAGAATTTTTCAGTGATCCACGAACCACTCCATCACCCGTGATAATTTTGACGCTTAGGTTTTCCCTCGAAAACCCTAGCCCTAATTATCGAACCTTTAAACCCTTTTCTCCACCTACCAAAGGAAAGCCTATTTCCATAGCTAGAAAAATTAAACTAAAAATACCAGAGGACTCCCCTATCCATATAAAGACAATCCATGCAAAGATATTGCATGCTTCAATGCAATATTTCCAAGTTGGGCACTATTTTCCAAAATGCCATTCTGATCCAGAAATGTTTGAGTCAATCTTTGCATCTCCAAAAATTCTGATAAATTCAGGGGATGAATATTCTTACATTCCCTACACTTCATATTTTGGAGCCAAACCCATTTGAGCAACTTTTGACCTACTTCCTTTGTAAGGCCATTTTCATGCCTTTTTAAATCTCCAAGCAAACCTATACCTAGACAAATCCTATGACCATGAGATTTGGTCACCTTGACCACATGGTCCATAGACACCCAAACCCACAAGGTCACCCCAAGGTGAAGTGTGAAAAATCACTTTGCCTAGGTCATGCCAATATGCCAAATTTTGGACATCTTGCCAAAACCCAATTTACCAGTACCGATTTGAGCTCAAACTCCATAGACAATCTCCTAGTACCAAGTAAACCCAGTGGTAAATTTGGGGAATTTTTATGAGATGTGCAAGGCCCCTGTCATTTCATCGAGCACCTTCGGTGCCTTCGGTTTTCTGAAAATCTTACTCTGCAAAGTTTGGAATCCTTGAGGGATTCTGGTTTGGTGGTCTTTGTCTTGTCCTTGTGAACCCAGTGGTACAAACCTTTTTCAGTTTGGAGCTCCGAGTCGTCGGAACGCGACGATGTCGCCTTGTCGCGCTCTGGACGTCCGGGACGCGCGCTTAGGCAAGACCTAATCTCCGCTTACTGCTGTGGTTGGTGGCTGATCCTTCTGCTGCAGTACACCACGTGCTTCACTGTGCCCTAGCTCGGCAGCCACATACTCCCCTCATCCCTATCCTCTCCATTAAATTGTTGGAGCCAAGTTGGTGCACCGGTGACCGTCGGTGCTCCCTCTCCCTCTAGCTACATAAGGAGACCCCCAAGCCTGTTCCCGAGCTGCTGCACCCATTCCCTCTCCCCTGCCTTCTCGTTCGGTGCATGAACGTGAGAGGAAAACCACAAAGAAATCTCTCCACAAAAACTTCGCCGCCATTACCGAGCTCACCGAGCACGTTCTCGTCACGGCCGAGCCCCCCTGCAGCCCTGGACCCTTCCCCGGGCGTGGCCCTGCCCCATGGCCTCACCTCCGTCCTCGGCTGGCTCCGCCGGGCCGCCCATCGCCGGCGGTAGTCGGCCTCCCGCGCATCCCGTGCGTGCTCCCGGGTAGGAAGGTGTCGACCATGTCCCCGTCCCCGAGCCTCTCCCCTGGCTGTGGCCCTCCGCTGCCCTCCAGTCCCCGCGTCGGCCGGCCGGCCGGCGCGTCGAGCGGCCGCTCCGGCGACCACGGCGCCCTCCCGTGCGGGAGCAAGGTTGAAGACGACGAGGGAATCGATCCCCTGTTCTTCGGTGCTTTTTTTTCCTCCCAGCGAACGGTTTTCTTCGGTCCAGCAGCAGCCCAGCCCAGGCAGCCGCCAGCGGCCTAGCCCAGTGTAGCGCAGCAGCGCGCAGGCGCGAGACGGCCCAGCAACGGCCCAGCCGCGCGGCAGAAGCGGCCCGATCAGTTTTTTTTCCGCGCAGTTGTTTTTTTTTCCTGGTGAGCAACTTCAGACGCCCCTAGTTTTTGAACCGTAACTCCGCTTTGGCCGATTCAAATTTCTAAATTTGTATCTCGTCGAGACCTAGCCAGTGGTACTGGTTTGGTTGTCTTTGGAGCTATTTAGTTTCATAGCCTTTATTTAATACCCCGTTGTCGTTTCGTGGTTTAGGCGTTCTTCGGGATTCCGACCCGCGGCGAGTCCGAGACTTTCGAACCATTTGAAAACCGTCTTCGAAGGCAAGCTAACCCCTTGCTATGAGCAGCCCAGCAGTGTTTGTTTGTTTATTTGCTTATTACCATGCCGGGTGTTTATGTTTTTGTCTGTCTACTGTTATAGTTATAAATGCATGTTTGTTGTTCTTGTTTAGTATGAACTTGTAATATTGCTCCTGCCATGTTGCATATCATGTTGCATATTTACTTGTCGTACCTACTTGGTTATATTATGTATTGTTAATATTTATCAAACACACACCATTCTTGAGACAATGGACTGGGGGAACCGCCGCCGTCTCACTAAAATATTAACGTCGATCTGCGATGGCGCTGGTCGGAGGTATCTCTGTCATAGTCACCCGGTCGACGCTAACCAACTAGTTGATCTGTGATGGCGCTGGTCGGAGGTAGCTCCGCCACAGTCACCCGGTCAGCACAAACCACTTGTGCTACCTTTTTTGTTGATCTGTGAAGGCGCTGGTCGGCGGAATCGCCGCCGTAGTCTTCCGGTTGACGTTTCCTTTTCCTTGTCGAACAAGAAGGCGCTGGTCGGTAGAATCGCCGCCGTAGTCTTCTGGTTGACGTTTCCTTTTCCTTGTTGAACGAGAAGGCGCTGGTCGGCAGAATCGCCGCCGTAGTCTTCCGGTTGATGTTTCCTTTTCCTTGTCGAACGAGAAGGCGCTGGTCGGCGGAATCGCCGCCGTAGTCTTCCGGTTGACGTTCTTTTTATTTTGCTAAGTTTGGACATGGATACTACTATTTCTTGAAATATTGTGTTGCTAATGTTTTGTCGTTTGATGATATATTATTGTGTTATTGTGGTTGTTGTGTTGGACTAATCCTCTGTTATTTGGACTTGTGATTGATGAAACTTGATTAAATGAAACACCCCTCCAAATAACGATAGGGTCAGTCCATGGTGCCACTAATCTGAACTTTGAAAGCAGAACCATCGTCGTCTCATGGAGGACCGTGACCTAGTAGGTTGTTGAGCCCCTTTGTGCCATCCATTGGGTGTAGTCGTTCGGTTGTGCTGTCCGAGGGTAGAGGTCGACAGGCACGGGTTCGACTGTGATAGGGAGTCCGGAGCTAGGCATACCCGGTAGCGCCGGGGGATGTGCCGGATTTACTTGCCCGTTGTGCCACGCGCATAGGGTGGTGCAGGAGAGTGGCTTAGCAAGTGGACTGTCATGTGAGTGTATTTTGCTTAGTACGACTTTGGGCGTGAGAAACCTGGAGCGTCGGCTGAGTAGGGTGCATTCTGATAGGTGGTAAAGCAAACTCTCGAGAGACTCGACCTAGCAAGCTAGCCCTGTTCCTGGGAGATGGAACAACAGTTCAGTGTCGGTCACACTGTGTGTCTTTGTCATGTCAGGAGGTTAAACTTAAGATATGTTTGAAAGAATTAATGAACGACCTGATCTCACTAAATGAACAAATAAGATGATGCAAGGAATGTTGCATTGAGATGTTGATGGTAACCCGTGATATGGGATGGCGGTGTGATCGTTGAGAGCCTAGAGTTAGGCCTGAGCCAACATCAACCGTGCATGCCCAGTGTGGAAAGATGAGGCCAGTGGGCCTAGAAGTGATCACAGGTGCTGTTGTATTATTTGGTACCAAATGGTACACTCGTTTACTCGTCACAGTTAATCTCTTTGTATGATTGCCGGTGCACGATCCAACCCCACCTGGCTTCGACTCTGCACTGGTGATACCCCGTTGTTTTGCTTATGCCATGTTTTGCTTGTGATGCCATGCTACATTTACGTTATACTGTATATTTGTCTGTCTAGAGTACACACTTGCCATGTGTAGTATTTTATTTCCAATGTATATCATGTTGCATGATTGTTGGATTGTTTATAGTGAGTGGCGATTCTTGCTGAGTGCATACAAATGTACTCACGGGTCTTGTGTTTGTGGCCAGATATTGGCGAGGAATCATCTTCTACCTTAGCAAGGAGATGGAGCAAGAGCGTGCTAGGATCAGTAGCCCAGCCAGATGCCTGTGGAGTGGAACCGCTCCAAGCCGTTGCCTTAGCCGTTTTCCGCTGCCAGTTAAACTCTGTCCTGAGCCATGCTTAGCTTGATATTTGGTCATGCCTTGATGGCCTTGTAAACCATTTGTAGCACTTCTTGTGCCTGATTGTGTAATGATTTCCATTATGTTGCACTGTCGTGACGTGCGGCTAGATATCTTGGGCTGGCGCACGGGGCGACCGCCTCTCTGGTGATATGTGCCAGGGAGGGGTGTCACAAATACCTGTACTAAGTGTGTATGTGGGCCTCTTTTTTTCTGTTGCGCTGTTACCCAAATCCACGTAGAAAAAAAAGAGCACAGCGCCGTGGTTGTAGGCACAACGCCCTGGCCCGGGGCGCCATACTATCAAGTTGGGTCACGGCTAATCTGACATGGCACGATCGACGACGCCTTGGACCGGGCGTTGTACAGTTGAGCACGACGACTCGGGGGCGGGCGCCGTGAGAAAAGGTCAGATCGTGAAATGATTTGAATTTGGCTCCATTTTGTGAAATGATTTTGAAAAAGGGTCAAATTCGTCAAAATTGCCACTTCCTCGCACCCAGATAGATCTGATTAGGCGAGAGCGTTAGTGGAAAATGACCACGCTTCCACGAGGACCACGACCGGTCATCGCCTGTACGTACGTGGGTACTCAGCAGATGAGCGTTAGTGGAGTACTGGAGTACTACTTATTGGGCTTTAGTTTTTTTAAAATTCATCACCACTTTATTACGCAAGCAGGCCGCCTCATTAAAAACCTTCCAGTCCCCTTAGGTACCCTGGAAGGAAAAGAGTGCGCCTGGTACCTGCTGCTTCAGACAAACAAGGATACATCGTTTATTACATCTTGCCTGACAAAACTAGGTGGATCAGAATCCCAAAAAATAGCAGTATTCGACTCAATCGTATGCCTAGCTAGGTTGTGTGCCACAACGTTTGCTTCTCGTCGGCAGTGTTGAACGGTGACTGAGCCAATACTATGAGCCTTCATGAAATAGTCAACAAGAATCGCTGCATAGGGGCTCCAAACTTCAATCACCCCATTGTAAGTTTGGGCAAGTTCAAGGGAGTCTGTTTCAATGACGACTGGGGAGCACCCAACTTGCTCGATGAAGGACAATCCTCTTTGTAGGGCGATTGCTTCTGCTGTAGCTGCATCAAGAACATGAACAAGTGGCCACCCTGCGCCTGCCACCGCAACACCTCGGTGGTCTCTGAGGATAGCAGCCGCAGCCCCTGCCCCATTTGGGAAGAAGCATGCATCAATGTTGAGCTTCTAGGAGTTGAAAGAGGGTTTTTTCCACGTTATTTCATGTGGTGTGGCATGCCCGGCCGCACCTAGGAAGTTATTGGCTAGACCCAAGATTGCGAAAGCAGATCGCTCTAGTGTGTCCACCGAAGAACCCTTAGCAGCCTCGCGTCTTTGCCACCATATGTACCAAGAGCCAACCGCTATCGCCTCCTTAAACCCCAAATTGCCGAGGATGGGGACAACAGGGTTTTGGTGGCGCAAGATTTCCTCCAGAACAACTGAACCCGATCTGTCAATCCATAGTACTGAATCAATAGCATCTAAGAGTCCAAGCGAGCTCCAGACCTGTCTCGCTCTCGAACAGGTGAACATAAAGTTTTTTATATCTTCCGGTCCACGTTGACATATTGGACATTGCTCTGTAGTTTTGATGTGTCTATTTGCCAAAATAGCTAAACCAGGAATAGTGCCATGTAAAGCTTTCCATAGGAAAATTTTGATCTTCGATGGGACATGTAGTTTCCATAAGATATCCTAGACCGGATTACATCCCGATGGCCCTTGCCCACTCGAAGAAGACAGTCTCTGTCCAAAAGTGTGCTCCCATTGAGCATAGTAAGCATATCGCACCGAGAAAGCATAAGAATTTGTTAGGTGCCAAGCCACAAAGTCCTCCGTCATATGGACATTGAGTGGGATCCTCAAAATTCTGTCCACATCAACTTGGCTAAATGTATCTCGAAGTCGTTGGACATCCCAGGTGTTGGTCTCAGAATTGATAAGTTCGTCCACAGTCCGAAAAACAGAAGTTCCTCTAGGAGTCATCACTTTCCTTGAAGGACTGCCCGGGATCCAAGGTTCAGACCATATATCAATGCTAGAGCCCGATCCAACTCACCAGATATAACCACGTTTGAAGGTAGCAAGCCCGCTACAATGCTCTGCCATGTGAAAGAAGATCCACCCTTTGGACCAGCTTTGAGGATATCACATTGGGGATAGTACTTAGCCTTCAAAACTTGCGCACAAAGAGATTCAGGTTTTGAAATTAACCTCCACACTTGCTTGGCTAACATAGCAAGATTAAAGGAATGCAAATCATGGAACCCCATACCACCGTCCTTCTTTGGAATGCACATTTTCCACCAGGCCATCCAGTGCATTCGTGTATTTTCTTCCGTATCACCCCACCAGAAGCTAGACATAGCATCAATCATTTCCTTGCATAACTTTTTTTGAATCTGAAAAACTGACATGGCAAAAGCCGGGATTGCTTGGATCACGGCTTTCAATAGAATTTCCTTCCCTCCCAAAGATAGCAACTTCTCATTCCAGTTCTCCAATCTTTTGATGATCCTTTCCAGTAGATGAATAAAGCTATCACTCCTATCAAGCCCAACCATCGCAGGTAGGCCTAGATATTATTGGGCTTTAGTTTGTGAACAGATAGATATGGAAAATGACCACGATTACATGGGTCCTATCTCTATTTTTCTCTACTAATATATACTACTATTAAAAGAGCAAACATGTTGGTATACTTTAGATCTTGTCCGTTCAATTTTTTATCAATGATCCAGATTGTTCCCATGTCGAGCACCAAATAACTTTGACCAGGTCAAACTGTTTTTCTTCCTAAAGTTGGAAATAAAGAAACGCAAACTCTCTGTCCCTTCAATCCGATTCATATAGCTACAGAGAAAAGGAAAAAGAAAATCGCAAGCATAAAAGGAACAGAAAAAGAAACGCAAGCGTCTGATGGTTGTAATTCTGATCGGAAGTCCTGATCCAGAGCCCACGATTGGACTCGAGCTGCTTCCATGGCGGCTTGGTAGCAGGTAGGAGGTCGAACCGCCGGATAATCTGATCAGTGGTGTGGAGTCCTGCTTTTTTCTCGACCACGGCCGGAATCGAAGGCGGCAAGCTCATCGTGACCCGGGCGCCCTCCTCGCCAAGCCTTCGCCCTGCGTTCTGCCACAGGGAGCCTGCCCGCCGCCGCTACGTGAGGTCCCCGCCAAGCACACACACGAGGACGCCGGCCAGCGCGTCGCCGCCCAGCAGGCACGTACCACGCGAGGCCAATCCCCAGCTCGATGATAGGTTCCTGAACCCGCAGTGCAGCAACGCCGAATCCCTACACACTTGGATTTCACGCATGAACTAAAGGTGAATTGCTAAAATTAGTGTTTTCTGAATTTATTTTGTACGCATGCTGAAAGAACCAATTTTGTTATTGTAAGTAGCTACTGCATTCTCAAGGCAATATATCCGGAATTGCTTGAGGAATTCAAGCATTTGTTTTTTCCTGATACACCAGCCGCTCTGCAAGTCCTGATTCTTCTTAACAGTGTTCAAGTCAAACAGGGTAATGTTTTATTTAGCACTTTTTTGTGGGACTATTTCCATGTACATGAATAAAATATATGTGGGGACCCTGTCCGAAATACCCTTGTACCTACAACATCAGCGATCCCATATCAGTGTGTCGCTGGACACAATCGAACTGGTACCAAAAGAACATCCATAAATACCGAATGAATATACTTACTTGATTGAAGCCGTAACTTCAACATGTACTTGCAGCGGAAATCATCAAACAACGTGGAGCCCAAGTCGTTTGCCAAAACCCTACAGGCAGCTGACTGGGAAGCGCCCTAGTTCGCATTGACGCCACGGACATCTTCTTCTCCGAACTGCTCATCTTCAAAACCTGGCTAAGACAATAGACAGGGACGAAACCAATATGAGTACATTTGATTGTACTCGCAAGCTACCCCCGAAATGAGCATGCACTACTCTTTTTATTGTTTAAATAAAACTTTGTTTGCTTTGAAAACTCTATATCCTTATTGAACAAGAGAAGGATAGACTTTTGTTTGAAACCTCCATAAAGAAGAATTTTATAACTTTTCATAAGCCCTGTATTTTTAGGAAAAAAAACATCTCTATACCTTTGTTGAAAAAAAGACAAGAAGGCTTTTAGAACTTTTTCCCATAAATCTGTCCTTTGTAAGAAGTCTCCTTTAAAACTTTTTCCCAAAAATACATCTTTCTTGAAAAAGGTAAGAAGTCTCTTTTATAAACATTTTCCCGGAAAATACATCTTTGTTGAAAAAGGTAAGAAGTCTCTTTTATAAACATTTTTCCGGAAAATCACCATTGGTTTATTTCTCCAAAACTCCTCCTTTTTCGACCATAGCCCTTCATGGTCAAATCATTTTCCAACCACCTTATACCAGCCCTTCGGTATAGTTGCATAAAACATTTTCTACTTTCAAAACACAAAACTCTGCACTTCTCGACCATAGCCCTTCATGGTCTTCCTCTTTTCCAGCAACCTCATACCAGCCCTTCGGTATAGTTGCCTATATAAAACATCTCCATTTTCTTTTCAAATCTTAAAACTTTTCCAAAACTTGCACATGGTCTTAGGACAGCCTCCCAACTGTCCATATCCGAGGACTCGGCTATTCGAATAGTTTTTACACTCTGCAAAGGTAGCACGCTTTTCCCACATCCATCCGGTAACTCATCGTGTCAGCCATGTCCCTCCATACAAGGGGTATGCGAAGTTGAGTCACCGATCGTAGCCTGTCCTTTGCTCATGCTAGTATAGGACCCTGCTGCTATGACACTTTCCATCAACACTTAACCCAGCCCATCGGAATCTATGTATGAGGACTCATAGTTCTGCCCGGCGGTATATAGGGGACAACCTTCAATCCTCTTTCTCCCTTCACTCATACCAGCCTGTCGGTATTCTCCTTTTTGAGGACCCAGGTCAGGGGTAGTCCACCAAACCATCCCCTCATGGAACGGAGTCATCTCCGTTGTTGAGGCATCCCATACTAATATGAGCAAATTATATGACTACGCCCTTTCCCATAGTGGGTAAATATGGTCGCACAGGGTATGATTGGTCGTCATAGTACTAGGACACAATGTGCATTTTTCATCAAAACCCATCTTTCTCCATTCTCCACTTCAACACCGGCATCTCGGCATTCCATATCCACACAAGTATTTTCAAAGGAGTTTTGAGTAAACAATATTTTTTTCCCATCCTACAGTTTGAAAAAGAATTTCCATCTAATACCTCCATATAGGGTGTCAAAATAATATACTTGTATTTTGGAAAAAGGGTTTTCGAAATCATAGCTTTAGTGGCAACACCACATACAATCACTTATGCTCTTTATAGGTAAAACATGTGAACCAAAATAGATGTATATAGATGCAAGCTCAGAGAAGTTGCTTGCCTGATTTCAGCATAATGTCCCTGGACTTTTCCTCACTGATCCGAGAAATAAACTCCGATTCTTCTTCAATAAATCCTTTCCAAATACCACTCCGATAGCGTTTATATCTATCGTCGCAAACATGAAAATAACACAACAATCAATAAGCAAACCAAACCACAAGTGGTATACAAACAAGTAACAAACCACAAGCATCAAACTAATCATTCAAACAACAAACTAGGATAATTGATCACAAAACTATCTTAGGCAAAGATTAACAATAAGCACCTTCCTTTAAACAGGAAATACTTCAGACAAAAGTTAGGCCACCAATTAGTCTCTGTAATTCAAAATATTTTACCAAGCTAATGTAAAGACATTAACAAGATACCCATGATGGCAATGACATTTTAGTGCACTGAATTTACTTGTAAAACTATCCAGCAATTTTAAATGGGGTGCAGAATTAATTATTTCTACATGAGAAAAATATAATCCCAACTTTAACTTAATGGTTTCCTTAGCTTCTGAAAAGTGTAGTACTGTGATTGTGATCAAATATGCACGATGGTGATGCTACTGGTTAGTTCACATTTTTCTGAGCATTTTGATATATCAACCACATTTTTCTGATATACCAATAAAAAGTTATTGAATTTATAAAATCCATTTTACATCTGCCCTTTTGTTCAATTCTTTTAAACAACATTACAAAATAACTAACCATGTTTGGAAACAAGGTGGAACATGAAGTATATCACTTGCTGAATATTTTGATTGGTCAAACTTAATTTTTGGATCATTATTTTTAAAGATATGGATTTTCCAAAAGCATTTTCTTTTCTGCCATTTTATTTATTTCAATAAAACATCAAATAAACTAATTTATTTTAATAGGTGAATTACACCAAGAGACAGGCTTTATTTTTCTGATCATTTTGATATCTTGTTTGTAATTTTTGGACAAGTATTTAATTAGTTATGAATTTTACAAGTTTAACCAATTTTCTGCCTTTTCTTTTATTTTCCAGAATAACTAACGAACCGTTTCTCACCGGGGCTGGGCTACCCACAGCTGCTGATGAGTGGGGCCCGTGGCCACGCTGGCTTCCACGTTAGCGCGGAGGCCCATGGCCACGTTGACTGCGCCGAGCCACGACCTACGTGCGCTGGACGCGGTGATCACCGTCGGCGACGTCCACGGCTCCGGCGGAGGAGCACTCGTGGGGATGAACTACTGGGGGCATTCGACGCGCACGTGTACGGACCATCTACTGGCGGAGTCACGGACCATTTGGTCACCGGAGACGGCGTCGAAGACGTGCTACGGTGGCGGGTGGCCACGGCCTACGGCGAAGCTACGGTTACTCGGCGAAATAGAGGGAGAGGAAGAGGAAAAAGGTGTCTCCGAGGTTGGCGTGCTCACCATCGTCGCGTACGTGCTCGCGGCGGTGACGAAGGAGGTCGGAGACGGTGGCGAGCTTGCTCGAAGCGCGGCGGCCGGAGTTGGAGAAGACGATTTGTTGCGCCGATTCACAGCTCCCCGTGTCGATTCCTTGCACGAAGAAGAAGAGGAGGACGAGGTGGAGACGATGGCCCGGTCCGATCTGCTCTGGGTGGCCTAGAACGGCGGCGATGTGGCGGCGGAGCTCCGGCCAGGTTTCCAGCTCGAGAAGAAAAGAGAGAGAGAGAGAGAGAGAGTAGCTGGGAGATAAGTGAGGAGTGAGAGGATCAGAGCAACCTCGTGGTGATCTTATCCCCTCCCAGCGGCGAGGTGGGGTGCGGCACAGTGGTGAGCTTGCCACTGGCGCTAAGCAGAGCCTGCTTCGACGATGAACAGAGGAAGAGGACGGTGATTTTACAGAAAACCCCCTGGCGTTTCTTTATTTCCTATTTCTTTTATTTCCAGTAGCACTTTAGGGATTTTATTGAGGCACTAAAACATTTTATAAAATTATGAGAAAAATCAGGTAGCCTCCCCATAACATGTAGAAGCTCCACAAAAATTGGGGTGTCAAAATAAAATGTTTTGAACAACTTTTGTTCATAGGGTTTAATATGGCATTTTTCTTAAATACAAATTTATAATCTTTTAGAAATTTTAAAGCAAGTTCAAAATATTATTTTTGAACTCTTGGAACTTCCTTGACAAATATATTAACTTCACATAATTTTTTATTTTCATAGAGAAAATATTTGTTTGAAGGAAATAGATAGTTAAGTAGGGAAAATAATTTATTAAGATCATTTCTTTAACTCATGATCTTAATTTCCATTTGTTAAATAATTTGAGGAGTTTGTTTTAAATTTAAGTCACATACCTAATTTATTATCAAGTGTGTTTTATTTTAGTGTTAAGCACACTGAGGAATTATCCACACAAGCAGCAAACACAACAAGATCAACATCACAACCAAGACCACACAATTCAAACCACAAGAATTAATCACACCACCATTCCACAAATGCTATCTTGGGGAAAAGTGACCACTCCTAATTATGACAAGATGGTGTTTAGGAAATATCTCCACTCATAACTTAATAGTTTTAAAAAATATTTGAGAAAGGAAATATGTGGGGTAATATATTTCCCACTAGTGTTATTTTCAAATGGAGTGAAAATAGGAGCTTATCAAATGGGAGTTGTATACACCTGCAAAATATCAAGGTTGAAAAACAGGTAGGAGATAGCATATAGATCTCCATAATTTTGGAAATACTTTTACTTTCCCACATAATGGGTATTAGTTTTGGTTGTTGCTAAACCAAGTATCATTGAAAAGTACTTCAGTCAGAAATAAGAATGGAAAAGATATATGGAATATTTTCTTGTCATAACATGATCACCAAAGTTTAATATATTTTTACTTAGGTTGGGTTCTTAGGTTAATATTTACTAGTCACACAACTTAAACAACAAGTCACATCAAGTCAAACAGAGCAATAGGAAGGAAAATGCAACCATTAGGGAAATATTTCAAAAAGTTTTTGTTGGTTCTGAATTTTGGGCCTTGTAAAACTAAGTTTTTCTTGGTTCCTAAATTTGGGATGTGACAGATCTTCCCCCCTTAAAAATAAATCTCGTCCTCGAGATTTGCGAGGTGGGTAACAGGGGTACGGGGGCACGAGTTTTGGGCTGGCTATACTTCCGAGGTCGATGCTTCTTAAGTGAGGTTGCCATGTGAGATCTTGACAACTTGATGATGTGAGGCTTTCTTTGTCGATAAACTTCTGTGCCGAATTCAGATCCTTGATGATGGGGTTGTCTTGACGATTGACTCGGATGGATAGTCTTGGTTGGTTGTTTCCAGATACTACAAGGCTAAGGCGCAAGGAACTAATTATTACCACGTTCTTGTATACCTATTGCAGGTTTTCCCCCCTTAAAAAGGGGTTTTGAAGGTTCATCCTGAAGGTTGCAGCTAGAGTTGACTTGGAGGCATTGTTCTTCCGAGGTAGCTTGACGATCTTCGTCTTGGGTGTCATTCCTCGGTGCTTGGGGTCGGTGCAGATATCACTTCCTGATATTGTCTCCTTACGAGGGTCACAGATAGGGACGCGTTGTCCTCAGGATATGCGTCAAGTCTGTGTACTTGACTCTCTCCGGTTTCTAGTTAGAAGCGAGATGCTAAAAGCTTCTATTTGTTTCTCCGCTTGTTTGGTGGTTGTTGACGTCCAATAGCAGTTGCTTCCCCCTTTGATTTTCCTTAGCGACTCCCGGTAGATTTTCTTCACGCCTTTCTTCCTTCGGCTTGGCGGAAAAAGGCTGGTCGTGGAATGCTTCTTTGGGTCTGGGTCTTCACGAAGCTTCGCAAGTGTCTTCACATGTAAGTTAGAGTGCACCAGAATAGTTAGGGTTTCCGGGAAAACTTTGTGGTTGAGGGGCTTATGTTAGTTTTCAAGGGAGTTGGGTACCATACTTTAAACATCAAACTTATTATACCTAAGATCCTAAACAACCAACTTTACATAGGCCTCTAATTCACGAGTTTTCAAAATACCATTCCAATATCTCTAGTAAGGCCACTACTATCAACTAGTTAATTAGAAACATGGTCCTCGCCCAAGCTAAAATTATTAATCCACCATCATCTTTCTCGGGCATAAACTCTTTATCATAGTATAGTTAAATCTATCGAATACCCATCAAACCTTTTAGGCATAGTCTTCCAATTATATTCCATCACAAAAATCGTAGTGGTCTGATGCATGTGAAATGCATACATGAACTTTGCACTATATCACACATATTCTAATCATATTTGCATCATATAAGGGTTATATTACTGTTATTTAATGATTATAGGAAATAAATCAATTGTTTCCTATTTTTATGGAATTAACCTGCGCAGGCAGAAAACACTATTTCTTTCCTTTTATGTTTCAGGGACCCAAACGTCGTCCTAAAATTATGGAAAAATACAGGCGTCAGTATTTTGGAAGGAGGAAGACCTCGGAGCGAAGGAAGCAAGCAAACGGAGCCCGCAAGGCAGAAAGGGGGTGGCCCACGCGGCCAGGTACTGTGGCCGCGTGGGGCCCACTCATTTGGGCCTCGTGGCTCCGCTGCCGTCGATCTTTCGTCCACCGACTCCGTCTTGACCTAAAAACGCCTATAAAAAAGTCCCTGGCGTTTCGCGAAGGGAGCGCCGCACAAACACAGAAACACTGAAACGGAGATCAGGAGCTGCAAATTGGAGGGGGAAAACTCCGGCGGGGCGCTGCCGGTGTGGTCTCCATCCTCTCCATCGACTTCTCCACCGTCTCCATGATGAAGAGGGAGTAGTCCACCTCTGGACTATGGGTTTGTGGAAGTAACTTATGTATCTCTCCTCTCTTGAGCTTCACTAATTAGTACCGTATGAGCTGCTGAACATGATTACGGTCATATTTGTAATACCTATGTGGTGGATCTTTCTATGAGTTAATATATGTTTGAGATTGCAATGTTTGTTTCAGTTATGAGTATAGATGCATATTATGTACCCCGTTCTTGTCTACTTGTTATGATCAAGCATGTTTATGAGAGCGTGTGTGGGGGAACGTGTGCATTAGTTGGAGTAACGGGGAGTGGTGAGTGCGGTAAGCTGACAACTTAATATCGCGATCCACTTGGGTGTTTACCTTACTTTGTTACCTCACTAGGGATAAACAAAAATACCATGCTGCAAGGGTTGAGGGTGACCAAGCTTCTTCCTGTGACTAGATCCAGCATGTTCTTATTTTCACTTCATGTCATGAAACTTATTGCTATACTCTGAGTCATCTTAATTACTGAGGTGTTATGATTTGGTTCGCATCTTGGTGGAGTATAAGAGAGACTAATAACCAAAAGGTCTCTATGTTAGGACGTGATGCCCATATATCTAAGTAACTTGTTATCAAACTTTGTGTTGCAATCTCATATGTTAACTCTGTGTGTGTTCCATTGTCTGCCACTTTATAAAGAGAGAGTGCATTTGTGAAACCATGAACCCCGGTCCATTTTTAATCATAAGAAACACCTTTCCAACACCATATACCACTTTTCTATTTTCAGCCATCATTAAATCCGAAAATACAAAAATACTTTTCATCTTGCATACATCATTAAAAAACCCAAAAATATCATTTACCATTGCATCCACCACCATTGCATATTTATTTCCTGTTTGCATTGCATAACTATCTTGATATCATTCTTACACCTTGTGCTTGACAACCACAGGTGAGGTTGAGGACCAAAACATTTAACTTTGTTTTGTAGGTAACCAAAAGAAGGATAAGAAGATATATCTTCACTACTGATTCCCCGAGAGTTCGATATTAAACCCTCGAGTCACCCTCGTGGGGAAAACAAGTCTTCCACTACTACACACTCTGCACTTGGAGTCTCAACCTAACCCATTTACTTTTGACGCAGGTAACTACGCACCGGAGATCAACAAAGTGTTTTCTGGCGTCGTAGATCAACCTCTTCAAGGGCCATCAAGACTGTTTTCTGGCGCCGTTGCCGGGGAATCATAGCTGAGAGATTTATCCAAGGGTGTGCATCATCGCATTCATCTCACAACGAAGTCAACTTCACCAACTTGTGCTAACACCTAAGCTTGGGGAGGTTGCACCTACGTGAGCACCATCTTATCCATCTTTACTTACAAAGCAATTTATTTGTTTTGTTAGTGTCATTGCATATCATATTCCGCTTGCATATTTATTTTCAGTTTTGCATAAAAAATAAAAAATACAAAAAAACTTGCTAAAATGGGAGAAAGAACTAAATTGTGTGACTACACAAACACTCCAAATGATCAATTTATTGCTAGAGCTATTGCCACACCTAAGATAAATGCTGAGAGTTATGAAGTAAGTCCTAGTTTGTTGAACTTGATAACTAGGGAACAATTTGGTGGTAGTGCTATGGAGGATGCCTCTATGCATCTTCATGACTTTGTTGAAATATGTGACATGCAAAAGTTTAAAAATGTGGAAAGTGATATCCTAAAACTGAAGTTATTTCCTTTTCACTTAGAGGAAAAGCTAAAGAGTGGTTGCATTCATTACCTATTGATAGCATTAAAACTTGGGATGATCTAAAAGAAGCTTTCATTAAGAAATATTATCCCCCTGTTAAAATTTTGCAAAATAGAAACAACATTCTTTCTTTTAGGCAAAATGAAAATGAACATGTTGCTATGGCTTGGGATAGGATAAAACTTATGCTTAGAACTTGTCCCTCACATGGAGTTAATGAATGGACCATATTACACTCTTTCTACAATGGTTTAAACTACATGTCTAGAAATATACTTGATTCTGCTGCTGGAGGTGCTTTTATGAGTAAGACTATAGTAGAAGCTAAAAACATATTGGAAAGCATTTTGCAAAACTATAGTCAATGGCATACTGATAGGGCACCCAACCCATCTAAGAAAGTGAATTCTATTGAGAAACTAATGATTTGTCATCTAAAATGGATACTATTCTTGCTTTGCTTAATAAACCTAGTGTTGAAAATGTTCCTTTGCAAGAACTAGTTGGTAACAATTCTGAAAATATTGATGTCAACTTCATTAGGAACTATGGTAATAATGGGTATGGTAACAACAATTATAACTCTACAATAAACCCCCATATGTGCCAAATAAATATGCTTCTAGTGGTAATGTTTCTAGTGACTTGGAAAACACCATTAGATCTTTTATATCTACTCAAAAGGAGCTTAATAAGGAATTTATCTCTAAGTTTGAAAAACAAGACTCTTGTTTGAAAGGGTAGATCAGCTTACTAAGGAAGTCTCATCATTAAAGAGCATCATTACAGCCCAAAAACATGAGGAAACAATAAATATTGCCAAGAGGTTATCAATAAGTCTTGGGAACACATTCATGAGCAAGAGAGAATTGCTAAAGAATCTATTGGGGTAATGAAAGAGGTAGAAGTTGAGGAAGTTAAAATGCTTAGTGAAGTCAAGGATCCTTTGCTTGACTTAGAAAATTGTAGCTTGCATGAATTAATATCTATCTTACAAAAATTTGCAAGTGATCCTTCCATCAACACTAATCAAGCTGGTTTTGGTTCTTATATTGCTAATCATGTCTTGAAAGAAAAGATTGCTAGGTACAACCAAGAGGCTATGATACCACCTAAGCTTGGGGATATGTGGATTCCTAAGGTACTAGTAACTATTGGAAAAGAGACACACCATGCTATACTTGATCTAGGATCTAGTGTCTCTGTTTTATCTAAAGAACTATATGAAGTGCTTGAATTGAAAAATCTTGAAAAATGCTCCATTGAACTTGCACTTGCTGATGACTCTATTAAACATGCTTTAGGAAAAGTAAGTGATGTTATGGTGAGTTACATATGACTTTTGTGCCTGTGGATTTTCTAATCATGGATATGGGGAATAAAACCTCTAGTCCTATTATTCTTGGAAGACCTTTTCTTCGTACCACAGGTGCCATCATTGATTCAAAGGAAGGGAATGTGAAGTTTCAGTTCCACACAAGAAGTGCATGGAACACTTCCCAAGGAAGAGGGAACCACCAAAGTTCAAGCTCCCTCATGAGCTTCGTCCACAATAAACAACAAGTAAGAAGCCTAGCTATATGGCTATAAAGAAAGCGCTTTGCGGGAGGCAACCCGGTTATTTTTTGTGTGATTTTCTTTGTGTCCTCTTGCTGTAACAAGAGACTTTGTGTCTAGTTTAGGTTCTGGAATTTTCAATAAAGTGCCAAGTTTTACCCTTTTTGGTTTGAAAAAGTTGCTTATAGCGTTCGGAGATTTTATTCCTGCACGAATCAGTGCACGGTATGATTTTTAATTCTTATTCTGTAACTCCGAATGAGCTCATATTTGAACTGTAGTTGCAACTTTTCATCCTCTGTATGCATGAATTTTTTCGGAATTTTTCGAGAAAGTTTGGTAGGGTAGAAAAATACGTTTTGCTGCTGCTGTTTTTCTGGACAGATTCTGTCCCATTTTGTTTGATGCATGCTTTGAGCTTTTAAGTTGAATCTTTTTGATCCAATTGAGTTTATGAGTAGGCATACAACATTATACACTTTCTGGACATCTCATATGAATTTTTGTTCAAGGATTATATGCAGCAAGAAACATATTTGTTTATCACTATTAATGCACCCCACAGAAAAGAAATGGGAGAAACGGTGTTTTGAAGTTTTTTCACAGGGATTGGAGGAGATGCACCAAGAGTTATCCAAGGATGGTGAAGACCATAAGCTTGGGGATGTGAAGACAACCCCGCTGGACCTACACACTCTCGGTTTGCGCACGTCCAACTTCTGTTTTTCGATCGAAACACTTTATCGCATAAACTTGGAGCGTCTTTTGTTTTGTTTTGTTTGATTTGTTTTGAGAGACCACCACACTATCATTTATATATGGAGAGCTACTGGAAATATGGGTTGAAATATGTTGGATGCTTTTATAAGATTGGGAAAAGGGATGTTTGAGTTGATTTTTAATGATACATATAGTTGCATGATTCATGAGCTTGTTTATGAGTAATAGTTTGCAAATCTTTTTGAAGAGCTATACTTATTCATGTTTTGGTGCTGATTGTTATTTTACTTGGTTTAACATGGATTAGTTAGTTCTATGGACACTCATGCATGCATCTAGATGGTCAACTTTCTCCCTTTTGCTAGCCCAAACTCCAACAAGCAAAACTTGTTTCCAACACCTTCAACCAAAGTTATTCCAGTGAGTCCACCATATCTACCTACTAGCTTATGCTATTCCGAGTATGTTCATCATGATATTTGTGTTATCTATACCTCTGAATGAAAATGATTATGTTATTGATTGCCATGGAAAAGTTGGTTATATAGCTCTCATGAACTTGATGCACATTTTTACTATCATTGCTATAAATAAAACATGACCCATTGTGATTAAGATTATGATGCTAGTGGCTTGATAAATGTCCAGGTTGGGAGTTAGCCCATATGTGCTGTCACATGCAAAGCTTTCAACATGCTCCATTTAGTTGATATCATGTGCTTTTGTCTATGGATGCCTATCATGGTGAAATAAGGGGAAAGATTTAGTTTGAATGAGTTTGTATAAATGGTTAGAGAGACGCCTGGGCCGCTAATCTAAGCCATGCATTATTCATGGTGGAAATTTACTTACATGCTATGGTGAATTATCTATGACACACCTTACAATAAAAAGCTATTCCAATGGTAAATAAAAAGGGTGTTGAGGTTTTCATCTTGTTTGTTTGTCTTGTCATTTTGATATGGGCTTGTTCCATATCCTGGGACAAGAGGTACCCCAGTTGACGCTCTTGATGATACTATTATTACTTACAATGATAGATAACTTGAACTTGCTTTTCCCAAGTTGAGTAACTCATGGTGTAGGTACTTGTATTCAAGGGGCATGAGACATCCAACCTTTACTTTGTCAAGCACACTACTCATATTTGCTCTCACATTAAACTATAATCATTCAAGATGCTATGATAGGGGAATGAGAGCTTGACACCAAGTATTACCACATTGCAATCATTAACTTAAGTAGAGAGTTTGGAGTTAGATGAAACTTATGCATGCTTTACCTCTACTCACTTATTCATCTTTCCAAAGTGTCCACCAAACATATTCAGATTTTCATCATCACTCTATGGACCACATGTATGCAAAAGTAAGAATGTCCATATTACTTGCTACTATGTTACACTTTGTGAACTATCATTGAACATCCTTGCATTGAATACTTGATATCACTTCATAAACTGTTTTGCATATTGCTACTCCTTTGAAGAATGAATCATTTGACTCTATGTAGCAGTAGCAATCATCTTTGATATCCATTGTTAGTGCTATATTGCAAAGTCCATGTTAGTTTTATCACCTTCATACTCGAGGACGAGTATTGGTTAAGCTTGGGGATGTTGATGCATGTAAAATGCATACATGAACTTTGCACTATATCACACATATTCCAATCATATTTGCATCATATAAGGGTTATATTACTGTTATTTAATGATTTTAGGAAATAAATCAATTGTTTCCTATTTTTATGGAATTAACCCTGCGCAGGCAGAAAACCCTATTTCTTTCCTTTTATGTTTCAGGGACCCAAACGTCGTCCAAAAATTATGGAAAAATACAGGCGTCAGTATTTTGGAAGGAGGAAGACCTCGGAGCGAAGGAAGCAAGCAAACGGAGCCGCAAGGCAGAAAGGGGGTGGCCCACGCGGCCAGGTACTGTGGCCGCGTGGGGCCCACTCATTTGGGCCTCGTGGCTCCGCTGCCGTCGATCTTTCGTCCACCGACTCCGTCTTGACCTAAAAACGCCTATAAAAAAGTCCCTGGCGTTTCGCGAAGGGAGCGCCGCACAAACACAGAAACACCGAAACGGAGATCAGGAGCTGCAGAATGGAGGGGAAAACTCCGGCGGGGCACTGCCGGTGTGTCTCTGATGACGTGAAACACACGTTCGTTGGGAGACCCCAAGAGGAAGGTATGATGTAGTCAGCAGCAAGTTTTCCCTCAGAAAGAAACCAAGGTTATCGAACCAGTAGGAGCAGCAACTCTTCAGAAGGTTGTCAACGGCGCCAGAAAAATAGCTGTCGCAGGGAGTCTGGACTGTTGACGTGGAATCTGCACACAACACAATCAAACTACTTTGCCCCAACGAAACAGTGAGGTTGTCAATCTCACTGGCTTGCTGAAAACAAAGGATTAAACGTATGGTGTGGAAAATGAGTATTAAATTGCAGAGAATGAAAAAGGAACAGTTTGCAGTTTGTGGTTGTTTAATCAGTGTAAAAGAATGGACCGGGGTCCACAGTTCACTAGTGGTGTCTCTCCATAAAAGATAACTAACATGTTGGGTGAACAAATTACAGCTGGGCAATTGACGAATAGTGAGCGCATGACAATGCATATACATGACATGTTGACTACTATGATATTTAATTGGGCATTACGACATAATACATAGACCGTTATCCAACAGCATCTATGACTAATAATCCACCGCCGGGTTGTCATCCGAGTCCCCCGTTGGTATTAAGTTGCAAGCAACGGATAATTGCATTAAGTAAAGTGCGTAATGTAAACAAACACATATGCCCGTGGACATAGCATCGTTAGGTTATCCCTAGTGGCAACAGCACATCCACAACCTTAGAACTTTCTGTCACTGTCCCAGGTTAAACGGAGACATGAACCCACTATCTAGCATAAATACTCTCTCTTGGAGTTACAAGCATCTACTTGGCCAAAGCATCTACGAGTAACGGAAAGCATGCAAGATCTTAAATAACATATAAGATAGATTGATAATCAACTTGACATAATATTCAATATTCATCGGATCCCAGCAAACACAACATGTAGCATTACAATAATATGATCTTGATCATGTAGGGCAGCTCACAAGATCTAAACATGATGGCACAAAGTGGAGAGACAACCATCTAGCTACTGCTATGGACCCGTAGTCCAAGGATGAACTACTCACGCATCACTCCGGAGGCAGGCATGGCGATGTAGAAGCCTCCGGTGACGATTCCCCTCTCCGGCAGGGTGCCGGGAAGAGGTTCTGAACCCTCCCGAGCTAGGGTTGACGACGGCGGCGTCTCTGGATCTTTTCGTGGATATTTGCTCAGGTACTTAGGGTTTTCGCGTCGGGGGAATAAGTAGGCGAAAGGGCGGCGGCTGCGGACCCCCGAGGGGCCCACACCACCCTAGGGCGCGGCAGAGGGGGGCCCGCGCCCTAGGTGCGTGTGGCCTCCTGGTGGCCCTCCTCTGCTGCTCCTTCGCTCCGTCAGGCGTGTTCTGGAAAAATAGGCACCCCCGTGTAGTTTCGTCCAATTCCGAGAATATTTCCAGACTAGCTTTTCTGGAATACAAAAACAGCAGAAAACAGGAACTGGCACTTCGGCATCTTGTTAATAGGTTAGTCCCAAAAAATGTATAAAAGTGATATAAAGTAGATGCAAAACATGTAGCAATTGGTATAAAACAAGCATGGAACATCAAAAATTATAGATACGTTTGAGACGTATCAGCATCCCCAAGCTTAGTTCCTACTCGTCCTCGAGTAGGTAAACGATAAAAACAAAATAATTTTTGAGGTGACATGCTACTATCATAATCTTGATCATATAATATTGCAAGGCACATGTAAATGAATGAAGTGATCCAAGTCAATGGTCTATAATTTGCTACCAAATAGATAATGAGTAAACAATGAATCACACAAGCTAAACGTTTTCATGAATAGTACTTTCGAGACAAGCATCAAACAGTTTTGCATAAGTGTTAACTCATAAAGCAATAGTTTCTAACAAAAGGTATTTAATCAACACAAAGGAAGAATTTAGTTTCAGCATTTGCTTCAACTTTCAACATATTTATCTCATGGATATTGTCAACACAAAGTAGTATAACAAGTCCAATACATTGCATATAACGCATGTTGTAACAAAGTTGACACTAGTGTTTGCTTGTGGAAGACAGAAAGAATAGGAAAACTGACTCAACATAAAAGTAAAAGAAAGGCCCTTCGCAGAGGGAAGCAGGGATTAAATCATGTGCTAGAGCTTTTAGGTTTTTGAAAGCATATAGAGATTGCATAAAATATTTGATACTCCTCCCAACCTTGCTAACACAAGCCATGGCTAACCGAATCCTCGGGTGCCTTCCATCAATCACATACCATGGAGGAGTATCTATTTTTGAGAGGTGTTTGTTAATTGTCAACGAATGGTAGCGGGTGAGAACAGTATTCTACCTGTCGAACGGACTTTTAAGAGCGGCTCCCATGAAGGACGTTATTTCTACCAGCAAGGCAGATCATCCCTCTTTCTCTTTGGTTTACACACATTCAGGTATTTCACTGTTTGTCATTGCTTACTGATGAATCAGGGCAAAAGTGTGAAGAGAATTAATTGGTTAAAGTTGTAATTAATTGGGACTGGGCACCCCGTTGCCAGCTCTTTTTGCAAGTTATTGGATAAGCGGATGTATATGCCACTAGTCCAGGTGTAAAAGTCCACTCGACAAATAGAATAAAGAATAACCACACTAATTCCTCATGAGCTAGTAAACATTGACACAAAAAGGGAATAATAACATTTTGAATAATTTAAAGGTAGCACATGAAAAATTTACTTGGAGTGGCAAGGAAATACCACATATAGGTAGTTATGGTGGACACAAATGGCATGGATTTTGGCTCAAGGATTTGGATGCACGAGAAGCATTCCCTCTCAGTACAGAGTTTAGGCTAGCAAGGTTATGTAAGCAAACAAGAATATCAACCCGTACACCAAGTTTTATATGACAAACATATTGCAAACGTTATAAGACTTCATACCGTCTTCCTTGTTAACCAAACCCTGTTATTAGAAAATATCTAGACCTTAGAGGTACCACCGATGCAAACCAAATTTTCAACAAGCTTTACGGTAGTTCTTCACTAATAGGCTTAACTCATGTGATGCACAATTTAATCATGATCTACTTGTTAACTCAAAACAATTGACAAGCATCAAGTTATCCATTTTAGTGATCTACAAGATTAAGCAAGTTTTTCCTTATACCAATTACCACATGCAACATTTTCTGAACCAACCAAACACCAATCAATTTATTTCATCAACTCTCCAAACAAATATAAGTGAAGCAAGAGAGTACTTTCTACAAAAGAAAGCTAATAGCTCTGACAAGAGATACATGAAAACAAGAGCTAAAAGCTGAACAGCGCTAGATATGAATACTCAACAAATATAAGTGAAGAATAGGAGTATTCTCATGAAAAAGCGGAGCGTGTCTCTCTCCCAATCAAGAATGCTAGGGTCCAGTCAAGCTTTATTGAAAATAAAAGTGCAATACTGAAAATAAAAGCACACAGACGCTCCAAGAAAAGCACATATGATGTGAAAGAATTAAAATATAGTTTCACTAGAGATGACCTGATAATTTTGACGATGAAGAAGGGGATGCCTTGGGCATCCCCAAGCTTAGACGCTTGAGTCTTCTTGAAATATGCTGGGGAGATCCATGGGAGCCTCCCCAAGCTTAAGCTCTTCACTCTTCTTGATCCTATTATATCATCCTTCTCTCTTGACCCTTGAAAACTTCCGTCACACCAAACTCAAAGTAGATCTCATTAGAGGGTTAGTGCATAATCAAAAATTCACATGTTCTATAAAGACGCAATATGATTTGTTACTTTAAACATTAGCTACAGCCACTGATGTTATGTGAAGCTCTTCCACCCAAAAAAGAATTTCACTCAACACTAGTAAAAGAGAGAATGCAAAAATAAAAAGGCATAATCTGTCTAAAACAGAACAGTCCGCAAAGACGAATTTTTTCGAGGCACTTACGACGCTCAGATCGAGAAACTCTGAACTAATGAAAGTTTCAGACATTCATAAAGATTACGCACAAAAATTTCAGATTTAATTAACAATCTGGTGATTTTAGGAATTTCGTACAGTGAACAGCAAAAATCTGTTTCTGCGCAGCAATCAAAATTAAGCATCATCTTATCATTAGAGGCTACTCTTGGCACAACAATGCGAGAAAATAAAGATACAAAGGAGTTGCTACAGAAGTAAACACTCCTTGACTAATACTGAAAATAAAAGATAATGGGTTGCCTCCCAAAAGCGCTTTCTTTTAATGCCTTTTAGCTAGGCTAGAAGATTTTAATGATGCTCTCATAAGAATAAGAGTTGAAAAACAAAAGAGAGCATCAAGAGGCAAATATCAAACACATTTAAGTCTAACCCACTTCCTATGCAAAGGAATCTTGTAACAAAATAAATTATTGAAGCATAAAGCAACTAGCATAGAAAGATGAAACAAATATAGCTTCAAAACTTTCAACATAAAGAGAGGTGTTTTAGTAACTTGAAAACTTTTACAACCATATTTTCCTCTCTCATAATAACTTTCAGTAGCATCATGAACAAACTCAATAATATAACTATCACATAAAGCATGCTTTTCATGATCTACAAACACATAATTTTTATTAAGCTAAAAAACAGTAGGGTTATCAAACCCACTTTTGACAATAGTAGTATAATTAATATCATTAGGCAATATAGGACCATCATCAAGAGCATTATCATATATAACATTAGGGAGCACATTTTTACTTTCTGCAATTTCCTCTTTTACTTGAGTCAAGGAGGATGTTTTTTCAAATTTATCAAAAAGAGATATTTCAATAGAATCATGACATTCAACAGTATAGCATTCTTTCTCCTCCAAGCTTGGGGACTAAAAATATCATTTTTATCAAAACCAGCTTCCCCAAGCTTAGAGCTTTCCATGGCATTAGCAATAATGGTGTTCAAAGAATGTATGCTAATAACATTGCTACTATCATGATTGTTATGCAAATAAAGTTCCATAGGCTTTTTAATTTTCTCTTCAAACACTTCATGTCCCAACTCAAGATAAATTTCATAAAGCTCTCTCATGTTGTTTTCAGCCATAGGACTAGTTTCAAGGAAAGTAACCATTGATAGCAAGTAAAGAGCTAGACATAATAACTAACAGGAAACAGAACTGAAAATAAACTAAATGCAAGTAGATAATTTTTTTGTGTTTTTGATAATTGAAAGCAAACAAGATAAAATAAAATAAACTAAGCAAGACAAAAACAAAGTAAAGAGATTGGAAGCGTGAAACTCCCCTTGCAGAAGACTGCTGTCTCCCCGGTAACGGCGCCAGAAAAATAGCTTGATGACGTGAAACACACGTTCGTTGGGAGACCCCAAGAGGAAGGTATGATGTAGTCAGCAGCAAGTTTTTCCTCAGAAAGAAACCAAGGTTATCGAACCAGTAGGAGCAGCAACTCTTCAGAAGGTTGTCAACGGCGCCAGAAAATAGCTGTCGCAGGGAGTCTGGACTGTTGACGTGGAATCTGCACACAACACAATCAAACTACTTTGCCCCAACAAAATAGTGAGGTTGTCATATCACTGGCTTGCTGAAAACATGTTGACTAGTGGTGTCTCTCCATAAAAGATAACTAACATGTTGGGTGAACAAATTACAGCTGGGCAATTGACGAATAGTGAGCGCATGACAATGCATATACATGACATGTTGACTACTATGATATTTAATTGGGCATTACGACATAATACATAGACCGTTATCCAACAGCATCTATGACTAATAATCCACCGCCGGTTGTCATCCGAGTCCCCCGTTGGTATTAAGTTGCAAGCAACGGATAATTGCATTAAGTAAAGTGCGTAATGTAAACAAACACATATGCCCGTGGACATAGCATCGTTAGGTTATCCCTAGTGGCAACAGCACATCCACAACCTTAGAACTTTCTGTCACTGTCCCAGGTTAAACGGAGACATGAAACCACTATCTAGCATAAATACTCTATCTTGGAGTTACAAGCATCTACTTGGCCAAAGCATCTACGAGTAACGAAAGCATGCAAGATCTTAAATAACATATGAGATAGATTGATAATCAACTTGACATAATATTCAATATTCATCGGATCCCAGCAAACACAACATGTAGCATTACAATAATATGATCTTGATCATGTAGGGCAGCTCACAAGATCTAAACATGATGGCACAAAGTGGAGAGACAACCATCTAGCTACTGCTATGGACCCGTAGTCCAAGGATGAACTACTCACACATCACTCCGGAGGCAGGCACGGCGATGTAGAAGCCTCCGGTGACGATTCCCCTCTCCGGCAGGGTGCCGGGAAGAGGTTCTGAACCCTCCCGAGCTAGGGTTGACGACGGCGGCATCTCTGGATCTTTTCGTGGATTTTTGCTCAGGTACTTAGGGTTTCGCGTCGGGGAATAAGTAGGCGAAAGGGCGGCGGCTGCGGACCCCTGAGGGGCCCACACCACCCTAGGGCGCGGCAAAGGGGGCCCGCACCCTAGGTGCGTGTGGCCTCCTGGTGGCCCTCCTCTGCTGCTCCTTCGCTCCGTCAGGCGTGTTCTGGAAAAATAGGCACCCCCGTGTAGTTTCGTCCAATTCCGAGAATATTTCCAGACTAGCTTTTCTGGAATACAAAAACAGCAGAAAACAGGAACTGGCACTTCGGCATCTTGTTAATAGGTTAGTCCCAAAAAATGTATAAAAGTGATATAAAGTAGATGCAAAACATGTAGCAATTGGTATAAAACAAGCATGGAACATCAAAAATTATAGATACGTTTGAGACGTATCAGTCTCCATCCTCTCCATCGACTTCTCCACCATCTCCATGATGAAGAGGGAGTAGTCCACCTCTGGACTATGGGTTTGTGGAAGTAACTTATGTATCTCTCCTCTCTTGAGCTTCACTAATTAGTACCGTATGAGCTGCTGAACATGATTACGGTCATATTTGTAATACCTATGTGGTGAATCTTTCTATGAGTTAATATATGCTTGAGATTGCAATGTTTGTTTCAGTTATGAGTATAGATGCATATTATGTACCCCGTTCTTGTCTACTTGTTGTGATCAAGCATGTTTATGAGAGCGTGTGTGGGGGAACGTGTGCATTAGTTGGAGAAACGGGGAGTGGTGAGTGCGGTAAGCTGACAACTTAATATCGCGATCCACTTGGGTGTTTACCTTACTTTGTTACCTCACTAGGGATAAACAAAAATACCATGTTGCAAGGGTTGAGGGTGACCAAGCTTCTTCCTGTGACTAGATCCAGCATGTTCTTATTTTCACTTCATGTCATGAAACTTATTGCTATACTCTGAGTCATCTTAATTACTAAGGTGTTATGATTTGGTTCGCATCTTGGTGGAGTATAAGAGAGACTAATAACCAAAAGGTCTCTATGTTAGGACGTGATGCCCATATATCTAAGTAACTTGTTATCAAACTTTGTGTTGCAATCTCATATGTTAATTCTGTGTGTTCCATTGTCTGCCACTTTATAAAGAGAGAGTGTATTTGTGAAACCATGAACCCCGGTCCATTTTTAATCATAAGAAACACCTTTCTAACACCATATACCACTTTTCTATTTTTAGCCATCATTAAATCCGAAAATACAAAAATACTTTTCATCTTGCATACATCATTAAAAAAACCCAAAATATCATTTACCATTGCATCCACCACCATTGCATATTTATTTCCTGTTTGCATTGCATAACTATCTTGATATCATTCTTACACCTTGTGCTTGACAACCACAGGTGAGGTTGAGGACCAAAACATTTAACTTTGTTTTGTAGGTAACCAAAAGAAGGATAAGAAGATATATCTTCACTACTGATTCCCCGAGAGTTCGATATTAAACCCTCGAGTCACCCCTCGTGGGGAAAACAAGTCTTCCACTACTACACACTCTGCAGTTGGAGTCTCAACCTAACCCATTTACTTTTGACGCAGGTAACTACGCACTGGAGATCAACAAAGTGTTTTCTGGCGTCGTAGATCAACCTCTTCAAGGGCCATCAAGACTGTTTTCTGGCTTTTCGATGGATTCACATATATAGATATGTTTATCATTATCAAGTATGGTTCAGAGAAGACAGTTATCTATTTTGCCCATTATTTTACTCAAACGAATAACTAGATAACTGGATACCAGGTAGCTTATTAGGGTATGTATGCTGGAGATCAAATTTTGCACGCTCCAGATGTACAAGCAAATTAGACATGAGAAAAAAATGAGTTGCTTTATGTGGTTCACTCATGTTGTTCTCAATCCATCAGCCGGTGCTCAAGCTTTCATAAATGGCAAATGTACACGCAATATCATCCAATACTAGGGAACTTTGGCGCGGCGACACGCCGCGTGCCCGTGAGGTGATAAAGCCTTTATTGTCTAACGTGGTAAGTTGCTTAGGAAGAAATCATTCTAGACACTACCATTGTTGATATGTGGTCTATGGTACATATAAGGTTTAATTGCTTCTGGAAATGTCACAGAAACGGCAGAAGAAGACATAAGAGCACTAAAAGTTGGTTTCTCACCCAGGCTTAGCATTGACATCAATTGACTCAAATGAACCTTAATGTAATCAATACCTTCCATGTATGACATTTTGATTCAACATGTCGTCATAGAAAATAAGTATATCAAATTAATTTTGAACTCGTTTTTGAAATAATAACCATTAGTAAGAAAACAAATAAGACAAAGCAGCTAGATTTGGTAACAGGGAAAAAATACACGTGTGTAGCCTGGATACATTATGTATCTGTCTACGTAATTTGTACCGAGTCAACGCAGCAAAACCTCTTCGGGAAAAGAAAATCCTAGAGATATGTATGAAATATATTTGAAACTTATGTGAATATTGTTGAATATTTTTGGGAAATAATATTTTCATGTCGTTGATTATTTTCTGGGAAAAAATATTTGTTGGAAAGATTTTCAACAAATACCGTGTGAAAGATATTTTAAACTTAAAAAAATTGTTGAATGTTTTATTGGGGGGGGGGGGGGGTGGAATACTTGTTGGGAAAAAATCGAAGGAAAACTTGTTTGGAATCTATTTTGAAACTTATTAGAAAGGCTGAATATTTGTTGGGGGGCAAGAATTGTTCGAGAAAATACATTTTTCTGCAAATTATGATATATTATTTGTATTATTTTGATTAGCTGATTAAAAGGTTTTAATTTTACGGTTTTCAGTGTTTTCTGTATTTATGAAATTTTGGGACTTATCGAAATTATTTTTTTTTTTGTTGGGAAAGAATTATTCGGGAAATTGTATTTACGTGCAAATTTTGATATTTTGTTTGCAATATTTTGAATTGCAGTTTAGAAGATATGAATTTTACAAATTGTAGGATATACTGTAATTATATTGTTTTTTTTTTGTGAGAAAGAATTATTCGGCAAATTGCATTTTCTTGCAAATTTTGATATTTTGTTTGCAATATTGTGAACTGCAGTTCAGAAGATATGAATTTTACAAATTTGTGAATCTTTACATGGATTTTCAATATATTTTTAGACCATTCTAAAACATAGTAAAATTGCTGGAAGTTGCGAAATACAGTTGGAAAAATGTAGATGGAATTTAGGAGAAAATTTGAAATTAGCTGATTAAAAGGTTTTAATTTTACGGTTTTCAGTGTTTTCTGTATTTATGAAATTTTGGGACTTATCGGAATTTTTTTTTTGTTGGGAAAGAATTATTCGGGAAATTGCATTTACGTGCAAATTTTGATATTTTGTTTGCAATATTTTGAATTGCAGTTTAGAAGATATGAATTTTACAAATTGACTGTAATTATATTGTTTTTTTTGTGAGAAAGAATTATTCGGGAAATTGCATTTTCTTGCAAATTTTGATATTTTGTTTGCAATATTGTGATCTGCAGTTCAGAAGATATGAATTTTACAAATTTGTGAATCTTTACATGGATTTTGACTATATTTTTAGACCATTCTAAAACATAGTAAAATTGCTGGAAGTTTCGAAATACAGTAGGAAAAATGTAGATGGAATTTAGGAGAAAATTTGAAACATTATATAATTTAACCCGTAGTTAGAAAAAATGTATTTAAGTTATTTTCAAATATTTACAAAATTGAAATATTCACCAGTTATTGATTTAACAATTTTACTTATTTTTTTAGAATTCTTTTAAATAAGCTGGCCCACTTGTCAGAATTTTGTCATTTCTGCTATTTTTTCAGAAAGAAAAAAAACTGACGATGGGTCCCACCTGTCATTCGCACAGGAGAACCTCGGCGGCGCGGCCACGGCGAGGCTCGTTGGAGGAGGGCGAGCGGGTTGCCGCGTTTGTGCGCGTTGTACGCGCACGGGCGTGGGCGACCGGAAGGTGGCGGCGCGGCGACCAAATGGTCGTCGGAGCAGCGGCTGGAGCACGGCGGAGCGACGGCCGGCGGCGAGCATCAGCGCGATGATGCTACGGGACGCAATAGTTCGAACGGAGCGGTGCTACAGCACCGTAAGTTCACCAGGAACCCGATGGGGAGGACGGAGAGGTCGGGGAATGTCGGACGGCGTCGGAAACGACTTCGAAACATGGCGGCCGGAGTTGGGGAAGAGGCGTTCTATTCCGGTGACTCGTGCTGTTCCAGCAAGCGGAACTCCACGGAGAGGAAGAGGGAGACGGGGCGGAGCTTGGCCGTCTTCAGTTTGTCTTGGGGAGGCCGGAGACGGCGGCATCGAGCGTGGCAGCCGGCGGCGACCTCGGGGTCACACGAGAGAGAAGGAGAGAGAGGGGTGTGTGCGCGTGGGTTTTTCAGCGGGGTCCTCCGGTTTGGTTGAATTTGCGGGTAGGTCCCTCGCAGTGGGAAAGTTTGGACTGCGGGGGAACGGTTCGATTTGTGAGAGGCGTTTTCGCAAAAAAGCCGCGGTGACCGGCTGGAACCGGAATCACCGTTTGGTGACCGGAACACGTGGCGTGATGTGATTGGTAGAAAGTCCCGAGCGCCAGTAAAGCTACAGTGATGCGCGGGATTGAGGCGATCTGGACCGTCGGATGACACGATCGGACGGACGACGTTGAAAGGGCGACGTGGAGGGCTTAATTGAGGGTGAATCCGACATACTTTCATATATAGTAGTATTACATGTCAAGCTCTTGAGATACTCTAGATACTATGTGGCAGTTCCGTATCTATATGAGAGGGGTTTGTCATGATTCCTTATGGTAATCCACGGGACAAAAGCTTAGCTAATTATGCTTTACATTCAGAGCCCTTCGTTTTCTCTATAAATTGAGCTAGGAGACCGAGTTGTTTTCTGTTTTGCCAATCAGATGATCATGAGTACTTTGATATTATAATGAACACTGATATGATGGATCCAGACTGTCTGATCATTGATACCGACTTGAGGAGTCACTTTGCAATTGCGAGAGCAGATGAATTCGTACAGCGCTATGTTGGACTCTCTTCCGGTGGTCTATGGTGGTAGCCTTCCTAGACAAATGAAGTTCGTGAATGTGATGGTAGGTGCGACAGAATGGTCCCTGAAGCAGAACTCTATGCCCTGCCTCGGTGCAGATTCTTGTATTATCTCCAAGTGATATGGAGCTCCATGTATGAGAGGAAAAACTTGCAATCTTAGCAAGATTCCAACGGCAGATCCTCAGATCATGCACTGGATGTCGGGCATCTTAAGAGGCTGAAGTCCTCCCTGCAGTTAGAACTCGATAGCAGGAGATTGCTCGTGATGCCAAACCTTACTGAGACGAAGAGGGGGGTTAAAGTTTGAAAGAACGTGACATTCCCTGCTCAATTTCTGATACATATTCGGGCTTCTTGGACACATAGGAAATTTGAAAAGAACGAAGAGTAGCCAGAGGATAGGATAGTTTTACAGGATTTTGACAATAAATGGGAAGTTGATGGTGGCTCTAACACGGAAGGAGAGTGCAAATAGCATGCCAGGTCTTCTAGAGGCATATACAAAAGAACAATATGCAGTAGGATTCTTTATAACTTCTAAATATGACATTTTATAGCTCCAAGTTCTGTACCATATTTTGTAGCTATACATATTGCTCAATTCTAGACAGGAAGTGGCATCTCAGCTCATGCTACTTAAATTATTTTCGAATTGTGATCAATGGTTCATAAAAAAGACTCCAATTACGACATGTTTAATAAATTATTGTCTAATAACTTCAGTTTATTATTGACCCGTATGTTTAAACTAGCTTTCTTAAAAACTTGCCCGGTCAAATGTATTTCAGTTTGTTATGCCTTATATGAGTTTTCATTATATATATAAATTATGAAATTTGAAATTCTCGGGACTTGCCCGTGAATTATCCGTGCATTGCACGTGCACATCGAAAAGTAACAAAACAGTGGAGTACTTCACAACAGATATTTGGTCCAATTTCAATTTTGTATCATGAAACTATTTAACTGGCTTGGTTAAATAACAAAATTAAAGAAATACAGATTCAAAGACGTGTTTATATTATAATATAGCTAAACGACCGTACGTACGTACGTCGTGCGTCGCGACAGTTTTGCAGAAAGCCCCCTGATAAATCCAGATATCAACCCGCGGTCCCTTCTTCCCATAAGTGTTGACGCTAAAACGTTTTCTCCCCCGACATGTATCTTCTCTCACGCAGCTCTCGCCATGGACAGAGGCGGACGACGGTAGGGTTCGGCCGCCAGCGCCGCGGGCACTCCGGCCTCCGATCTCCGGGTACTCCCGCGCCCGCGCCCGAGCCACCGTCCCAGACACCCCCCGATTTGCCGCCGCCAACCTCCGAGCTCCATTCGTTGATGCCGCCAGCAGCTCCGCCTCGATCCCCTCCTGCCCCGACCTGATCTGCGACGGCCGAGACGACGCTGCCCCTAGCACCTGCTCTCTGCCCACAATTCGTCCGCTGTCGCCGACCCGACCCCAAAGCTCCGGCCGTCCCGATAAGCTGCGACTTGACCGACGTAGCTCTGCACAAGCTGCACCTCCATTAAGGTCAAAAGAGCTGCTACTCTCCAACGATCTGCTACTCCAACTGCTCCCTCGGTATAACTGGTGCCCCACGATTAAACTTGATTAGTACTCCCTCCGTTCCAAATTAGATGACTTCTATTTGTTTACATGTGGTTGTATCTAGACATGAATGCATCAGCTTGACAGAAACGGTCTGGCTGTCTAGGTTGTCTGACATGTTTTAGTACAGCTTGAAATAGTGGGGATCTGAAGAATATCATGTAGAATCAACAGGCAGGGTTATCATATATTCAGAATTTAACTGAACTTCAGGACCACACAAACAGCACTATGAAAATCCAACCCCATGGGAGAACTGATCATCTTTAAATTGTTGATTTAAAGATTTACGGACATTGCACAAAGATAAATACTACTGTTCTAAAAAAGGTTGAATGATGTTATAAGCCAGCGAAGTAACATAGATCAATTTGTCAATGAGCAATGCACCTAATGGACATTGCACAAATTAATTTTTCTGATCGGATGAAGGAGAAGGGCCAACAACATGAGTGTAGCCGTGGGTAAAGAATTAAGGGAAGAAACATGGGTTTCGGTCACTTTCAGCTGTGTGCAAATTGTTGAGACTTGACAGCGTGTCACTTGCTTGTCATGGGGGTTATTTATCAGATATTGCGGAAATGATTACTTAAATGATTTAGTTATACCAATTTGTAGATGTTAATTGAATACTCCAATGTAGATGGGGAGTGGCTTCGATAAGGGTTCTCATGATAGTTTCATCATATGTGTGAGGATCTTAGTTACGCATAATATCTGAAATGGCAATCTCATAAGTTGTAGCCCGCTAAATTTCGTGTGGTAAGAACGATGTTCAATAGACATTTTGTTTGGATCATTTTTGGGCATGCAACAACTACGAGAACCTACTTTAAAATTTTTATTCATTAAATATCAACCCATAGCAACGTGTGGACATATTTTGTCGATTATTAAATTTCATCGTCCGTTGCAGTGCACGGGCATTTTGCTAGTTGCCCTAATACTGCTAGTCACCGATGTTCACCCGCAAAAACAAAACAAAAACATGCTGACATCCAGGCATGGTAGCCTAGTTAAATGCCGACGACCGACTCTAACCGTTGGCGATGTACTTAAGTGTGGCTGCTCTGCCACATTCCTCAAGCTCATCTGGTAACGTTGGGTTCTCTTGCTCGTTGCTCGGATCGGTAATGCATTGCACATCTACACGGCCGCCCCCAAGCCCCCAAGCTTGCATGATGCACCACAGAGGGGGCCATCAAATTCAGAGAGAGCGAAGAGCGAGGCCGTGAGTGTGATGGCACGCACACGCAGTCCAAAACTCAGGAAGCGCCTTGCCTTTATTTCACGAAAAAGATGGAACCGCGTTGCTGGTATATTTGATTGCAAAAATATGGTGTGAGAGAGCAAAATCACTAATAAAAGGGGTCCTTTACGAAGGGAAACTGGGGAAACTGCTCGCACTGTCGTCGCGCCAAGTGTCAGATTCTCCCTCCACGCGGTACCCTGTGGGTGCTTACATATGTGACAAGTGGCAGCACGAGAGAGTTTTGCTGAGATTTCTGCTTCTCACTCCCGGAGGTTGTAACGTACATTTATTTCGAGATTCATTTTTTTAAAACAAAGTATTTTGAGAACCATTTATCCAAATTATGAACGGTTTTCATATTTGAGATCCTCGCCGTGTTGATATTTATTTCGAGATTCATTTTTTAAAAACTAGATCTCATGTTGATAGATTTTGAGAAACTTTTTTTGCTCATACTTTGTACTCCTAGTTCTGTATACTTTGCACATCCACTAGCAGTTTGTACATCAAGTAGCAGCGTGGGTGTACATCTGGTAGCAACGTGGGTGTACATTCAGTAGCAGCGTGAGTGTAAAGTAGCAGTTTATACATCCAGTAGCAGTGTGGGTGTACATCTACTAGCAGCGCGTGGTATACATCCAGTATCATCAAGTATATCAAATAGCAGTGTGGGTATACATTCGGGGGACGTATCAGGTGGAAACGTGCAGATCAGATTTTCAGTATGTGCCGTTGGATCATGTACTAGTGGTTCAGATCTTGTGCGAGGCTCATCCCAGCCTTCTTACAAAAAACAGCCCGTAGCCCAAGTTACGGATTGCAATAAAGCCCTTCACATATGTTCGTCCTGAGAAAAAATCCCGCTAGTACAGTTGCCTTCCGTTCCTGCACCTTCCCCAGTCCTTCCGGTGCGGCTGTGCCACTTACATGTTTGCTGTTCTGAGAAATTTGATTGTATAGGCTGATATGTTCTGTACCACTTCCTGTGACATTTTCCACAATATACTAAAATGATTTGCTTCATTTATAATATGTAAGTTAAAGTTAGCATCAGTGTTCTTGGCTCACACTGACTAGTAATTGTACCAGTGTAGAAAGCTAATCCGTACAGAGTAATGCACAGGAATCTAAGTATTTACAAAGTGCATAAATCTTCAACCCATAACTTAAAAGGCATAAATAAAGCATCCTGTCTCCAGCACATGTGCTTTACACTTCCAAACCATTGTCAGGAGTACGAACTGAAAAAAAATCTTAGATTCAGATGCTCCACGCCTACAACTTGCAAATCGAACCGAGAGTCTTGGTGCTCGACGAGATGGACGACGCTATTTCTAGGCCTTGTTTACCGTAGAGGTATTTTTGGGGTTGGGAAGTTTGGTGATTAGAGGGGATTTGGTGAATCCCTCCCTTTCACCCAATCCCCACATTTCCCCTTATTTCCCCTTCTAATCACAATCCCTGTGGTTACTTGCATTTTCAGGGGATGGGAGGGATGGGAAAAGATTGATCAGCTGATAAAAACTGGAGCTTTACACCCACGGCAAGATAAAGACATATGCATTAAAAATTCAATTTTTGCACAATATATGCACTCAACCAGTTCTTACAAGCAGATATGTGCACGGCAAGATACATAAACATGTAAATATCGGCTCAATTTCATGCAATTTCCATTGAGTGCAAAAGATATGTGCATGATAACCATTTCAGGACAAATTCTACATGAACACATGAACACATGATTAAATTACATGCTGAACAGAAAGAGGATAAATATATGGTTGACCTCAACTCAATATAGCCTGGACTATGAGCCTCGAATATTTCATCTGGTTAACCTCGAGTTTCTCGCAAGGTGAGCATCAATTCTTTAGACTAATGTCAAATACAAGTCCAAATACAATAAACGGCTGACAACCGGACCATTTCTTCCTCCAGCTCATGCTAAATACTTCTGTCAACATCAACCTGTTATACAAGGCAACATATATACAAGTTACTTCATTTTATACATCAAACATGTAAGGAAACAGGCAAAGCCTATAGCTCAGTTTTAGACCTCCAGGCAAAGAATGAAAGGTGATTCTTATGTTTTACCTCAAGGTAACTCGAGCAGTTCCTCCCGCAGCCAAATGACAGCTGACTGTTCATCTTCAGCGACCCATGAAAGGAATGTTTCTCGATTTTCGACATTTTTGAAGATTTTCGAGGCCTTGACTCTCTCCTCGCGTGAGAATTCTTCTGTCGTCTTTTGCAATGCTGAAATGCACTTGCCAATGGAATAAACACTGGACTCGGCCTTTTCATCTTCAACTTGTTTTTTCCTTCATCTTCACGTACCTGTCCACCACTCGTACCATCTCATCACTTTTGTTGGCCTTCTTTAACTCCTGATGAGGCTTTTTCTTTGGTCCACTTGCAACCTTCTTTTCATTTTGTTTCATATTGTCCACTCTTTCTCCAATATGCACTGCATCTAGCATTTGTAGTCAAAACACACAATTACTCCAAGGTACTATTGACTAAATCATGTATATGATTGAACGAGATGTGGTGTGCGAGCAAAATTTACCTTCATTGACTGAATTGGCCTCGTCTCTTACTTGAGTAGGACCAACTTCATGTAGGAACTGTACGTCATCATTTTCTGACCCACTTGGCACTTCCTCAACAGTTCTTGCATCTTCAGAGGTAGATGTGAAGTTGTATGTCCCTTCAGCTATTTGTCCTGCAAAAGAGGTTCTAATTAAACCATGCAGAATTCTTTTTCGTACTAGACAAACCATGCAAAACAATCATTTGTGATGGCTGAGATGTACAGATCATTCATTATCTATCTAGAATGAATCTTTTTCATACTTTATACTTGGAGTACCTCCTGACCTATCTATCTAAGCAGTACCCAGCAATTGACCAACCACAAGCAAAAAAATTGGGCAAGACATCGTCCAATTTCAGTTTCGTTTCCCATTGATACTAGAAAAAAATGACTTCAAAGAAAAGTTTCAGCATCGATCTTTCTGGCCCAAAGCTATACCATGCAAAAAGAGATCCATCGATCCATCACATGGATCAAAGGTTCCATGCTTATCTCTGAATACGAATCACATAGGTTCAGAAATCTAAACCACCGCTGGGCGCATGTACAACCATCACAAACAGCAATCAATTCTACCAATTGACCAGGACGGCGGCGTGAGGACCTAGCAGCTACTGCATCTCCTCCCGAATCTCAATCCAAACCACCTACTGCATCTGCTCCCGAATCGATTAGGTTCAGCACAGCGGCATGAGGCGGACGCCTGCGGCCAAGAAAAACTAGGAAACGCCGCCGACGACGGACGTCGACGTGAGGCGGATCCGGCGGCCAACAAAACCTAGGGGTCGCCGGCGGCCAAGAAAATCCGCTGCAGCTCACCGGAGGTCAAGAACCTAGCAGCTCACGAGAGGAGAGGGAAGGAGAGGGGAGGGGAGGAGCTGGGCTCACCGGAGAAAAGGCGCTCTCGTACTTGGAGGAGGTGTCTGTGGCGGCGTCGGAGGAGAGCGTCCTCGCCGTCGTCTCCAGTCTACGCCGTCGCCTCGCTCCACAAATTTCCCTGAGAAAACGCGAGCCTCGCGTGTCAGATGACGATGAGTGCAAGGCCTTTCGGCTGGGATTATCGGGGAATGGCCGGGAAGAAACTAAAAAATACACGCGAGGTAAACGGGCTGTCGGGAAACTTTCGGGATTTGTAGGTGGGTCAGGATATTCCCTTCCCAACCCCAAAAATACCTCTGCGGTAAACAAGGCCTAAGTTGGGCGCATACAGGTAGGAGGCGACGACGTGGACCAAGTGCGCTCCGGCGACATAGGAACGAGGCTTCAAACAGCGTTGCCAAAAATCCGGTTTTTCGACCGGAATTACCACCGGAGATCATGTGGGAAAGATTGTTCAAGCCAATGTTGCCGCAGCTGTTGGCAAGGACTGTGCCAGTCTCGATGCGTGTTGATCCCATACAATCTATATTTTTGTCGAAGCATAGCTGCCACGTGGCTTTTGATGATGATGGTTTCCAGATGGTGTGGAAGGAACAAGCGGTGCCCCAACTGAGGTCACCTATCCGTCAACCTGTGGCCAGGACTCTCAGCTCTGATCCTGATGATCAAGGTCCTTCTGAGGCTCCTTCGCAGCCTGTTTTCTCTGGTTCCCCTGATACTCCTGTGGTCAAGAAGAAGCGAGGGCATGCTGCTAAACATACCCCAATTGCCAGAGAAGTTGTCGAGATCTCAGATGAGGAACTTGTTGATGAGAAACTAGCTGTGTTGAGGAGGTGGCTGTTCAAACTGTGCAGCCACAAGGCAAGAGAAAGAAGAAGACTGATCTGGCGCCAACTCGCAAAAGCTTAAGGATTGCAAAGAAACTAGGAGGGTTTAAGGATGCTGCTAGTGCTGCTGCAGCAGGTTATGTTCCTGATGTTACTGAGGATGTTGATGAGATGAAAGATGCGGTGGCTGCTAACCTTGCTCCACGTTTTGAAGCCTCTGCCAGGGAAAAGAATGCACCACCACCACCACATATCCCAATCGATACCCTTCAGGCCATTGGTGTTGGTCTCTGTCAGATGCCACGTGATGCGGTGTCTGCTAGTGTTCTGAACTATGACAGTTCCAATGATGAATAGATACTGGTGCATATTTGATTGGAATGTGAGGGGCATTAACTCACAAACTAGATGGGATGATGTTAACAAGAAGATTGATGAAAGCAATTGCAATATCATATGTCTACAAGAAACAAAACGTGAGCATTTTGATCAGGCCTATTTGAGGAACTTTTGTCCGAGGAAATTTAATCAGTTTGCATATGTTCCCTCAGTTGGAAACTCGGGTGGGCTTATTATTATTTGGATTGGTACCCAATTTACTGGTAAGGTTCTCCACCAGCATCAGTTTGAGCTTACTGTTGAGCTGACTTGCAACATGAGTTCAGAGAAGTGGATTATTACTAATATATATGGACCTACTACTAATGATGCAAGAAACTTATTTACCAACTGGCTTCTATCTCTCAGTCATGATGAATATGAATTATGGATGATTCTTGGTGATTTTAATCTCATGAGAAGTACAAATGATAGAAATCGGCCTGGAGGTGACACTAATAATATGTTACTGTTCAACAACATTATTCAGCATCTTGATTTAGAGGAAATACCTCTCAAAGGAAGAGAATATTCATGGAGTAATATGCAGAATGATCCTCTCCTAGAAAGGTTAGATTGGATTTTCACCTCGGCAGAATGGACGGCAAAATACCCTGATACAATGGCATTACCATTGGCGAGATTATCATCAGATCATGTACCTATACAGATAAAGATTGGTAGTGCGATTCCTAGATCCAATATCTTCAGATTTGAGGACTTTTGGACTGATATTGATGGTTTTAATGAAACAGTGGAAAGTAATTGGATTAACAGAGGTGTTTATAAGAATCCGGCCCAGGACATTACGGCCAGATTCAAGAGTGTTAGAAATGCACTCAAAAAGTGGAGGAAAAATCTGTCACAACTCAATAAGCTTATTGACATATGTTGCTATGTCACAGCTGTTATGGATGGCCTTGAAGAACAGCGTCTTCTGTCTACTTCTGAAGGCAATTTCAGATCTGCTTTGAAGCAGCATACTTTGAATTTACTTGAAGCGAAAAGAAAATATTGGAGAATAAGAGCTACTATCAAATGGGCAAAACTAGGAGATGAGAATACAAAATTCTTTCATGCAATTGCTACAAGAAACTATAGGCATAATTATATTGCTAGTCTTACTGCGGATGATGGCAGAGTAGTTACAGAACATGAACAAAAAGCAGCAATTTTGTGGCACTCCTTTAAAAACAGGCTTGGGATTTCTGAGAACCCAACTATGCTTTTTCAGCTCAGTGAGAGTATATATAATAGTGATCTTCTGGACTTGGAACAACCATTCACACATGAGGAGATTGACAAGGTTATCCAGCATATGCCCAATGATAAATCACCAGGACCGGATGGTTTCAATGGTTGCTTCATGAAAAAGTGCTGGAATAAAATTAAGCCTCAATTCTACCAATTATGTAATGCCTTCTTTGAAGGAAACCTGGAGCTACAGAGTATAAATACTGCATATATTGCTCTTATACCAAAAATCGATTGTCCAATAACTGCGGCTGATTTTAGACCAATATCTCTGGTTAGTATGGCATTGAAAATCATCACTAAACTACTTGCTAATAGACTACAGAGAGTTATTATTCCTTTGATTCACAAAAACCAATATGGGTTTATTAAATCAAGGAATATCCAAGATTGCCTGGCGTGGGCTTTTGAATATTTGGATTTATGTCATAAGTCGAAAAAAGAGATTGTTATTGTCAAGATTGATTTCGAGAAGGCCTTTGACAAAGTTGAGTACAGTGCTATTATTTCCATGCTGAAACATTTAGGATTTGGAGATAAATTCATTATGTGGGTCATCTCCATTCTCAAGAGTGCATCTACTTCTATTATCCTTAATGGTGTTCCTGGAAAAAAGATAAATTGCAAGAGAGGTGTGCGGCAAGGCGATCCTTTATCTCCCATTTTATTTGTTCTGGCTGCTGAGTTGTTGCAAATTGCTATTAATAGAGCTTGGAATGAGGGGGAATTAAATCTGCCAATGGATAGTTCATATGGTCAAGATTACCCGGTACTGCAATATGCGGATGATACTTTAATTATTCTACCTGCTAAGCCGGATCAAGTGCAGAAGCTGAAGGATATTCTTGATAAATTCTCCACCTCAACTGGATTAAGAGTGAATTACCACAAGACGACTATGGTGCCTATTAATATAACCAGTGAGAGATGTCAAGAGCTTGCAAATATATTGGGTTGCAAAACAGAGAGTCTCCCATTTACATACCTTGGGTTACCAATGGGGACTACCAGGCCAAAAGTTGAAGATCTGATATATCTTGCTACACGTGCAGACAAAAGGTTATCTGGAATTGCTAACCTACTTTCGTACTCAAGCAGACTGCTGGTTATTAAGGCAACCATCTCGGCTATGCCAATCTTTGCCATGTGTACACTGATGGTACACTATACTATACTGGATCATGTTGAAAAATCGTGTAGGACTTTCCTATGGAACAATAAAGATATACATAAGAGTGGGAAATGCCTGGCTAAGTGGGATACTGTTTGTTTACCGAAGAAAAATGGTGGGCTGGGGTGCTGAGCTTGAGAACTCAAAATAAAGCGCTGATGATAAAGTTTCTCTATAAGTTTTATAACAACAAAGATATCCCCTGGGTGCAGCTGATTTGGGAAGCGCACTACAAAGATGATAAAGTACCTATTGGAAAATCTGCAAAGGGATCCTTTTGGTGGAGAGATTGCACTAAGCTCATTGACATCTACAAGCAGCATGCATCCTGTAGTGTAAAGAAAGGAAATTCTGTGATACTGTGGAGAGACAAGCTGGAGATTAATGGGGTTCGTCTCACAATGCACGAAAGGTTTCCACAATTACACTCTTTTGCAAAGAATACTGATATCTCAGTTCGGAATGCTGTGATCACTGCAAATGAGAACATTCAGGAGTTATTCCATAATCCAATGTCAGTTATTGCTATGCAGCAACGTCATGAACTTGAGGGGATTTTAGAACAATATAGTCATGAAGAAGATTTTGACATCTGGTCTTTCGAATGGGGAAGCTGCTATTCCACAAAAAAAATGTATGAAGCCATTTTGGACCCTCCGGATGCACCAGTTCCATTTAAATGGATTTGGAAATCATGTTGCCTCTCGAAACACAAATTCTTCTTCTGGCTATTATTATTGGACCGGCTTAATACAAAGGATCTAATGAACAGGAAACACTTCTATGTTGAGGATTCAAGCTGTGTGTTATGTCAGCATGATCAAATTGAAAGTCTGGCACATCTTTTCTTCGAATGTGAATTCAGTAAAGCTTTCTGGAACAAAATTAAATTGTCTTGGGATACAATTATGGATCTGATTGAAATGCTTATTGATGGAAAGCGACGACAAAATAATATCTGCTTCAAGGAGACCCTTTTGGTGGGCTGTTGGAGCCTCTGGAATCATAGAAATAAGATCATTTTCGACAATGAGAGCGTCGATCAAGACAGATGTCTTTTTATGTTTAAAGAATCTTTTACTCTTATCATGCATAGAGCAAAACCTAGTCTTCGTGAGGGAATGCAGCAGTGGCTAGATTCATTATGAACTCTTCTGTGAACTTTGTTACCTTGTAAATATTTGCCGCTGGCTGTTTTATTAGAAAATGGAAAATAGCAGTAGGGGTCTTCCCTACTGTATGAGCTTCAAAAAAAAAAAAGCAAGAACCTAATGGCGCTCGGAGGCAGAGAAATGAGGCTACGAGCTGCGACCCAGATCGGAGCTAGCTGGTACGACAGTGGCGTGCTGGACTAGGCTGGCTGGGGCACCATAGCCATGGTGCTCGCCCGCTCAATCTCAGACGGTAATGGGGATCTGAGTGATTGGAGAAGAAGGGGATTTGGTGTACTGCTGTATCATCCTAAGGAGATAGGGATGGAAGAGGCAGCAAACAGATGCATAGGGGGGTTTCTAGAAATTACATGGTGGTGGAAGCAGACCACAAGATCTGACCGTTCCTAGCTAATCCGACGACACGGAAGCAAATTTTCAGATTTGCAGGATGTTGTCCATTTTCAGGCGATACGTTCCCGTACATTCAGTAGCGGTGTGGTGTACATCGTGCAGCATTAGCAACGTGTACATACAGTAGCAGCGTAAATATACATCTAGTGGTGTACCCGTGGTGTACATCTATACATCTCGTTTTTTTGGATTCTGTGTTCCTTGCGCGTGCGCTACCGCCTACCAGCTACTAGCTCCTGTACGCCCAACGATCAGGCTTCCTGCTAGCGCGCGTACACGGAAAGTGTTGTACATTCGATTGCGCGGGGCCTGGTCCTGTACATCCGGTCGCACGTGGGGCTTCGCCTGCTTTGACCTATAAGCGCGTGGATTGCGGGGCTGCGTATGGCACTCGGTTCGACTGCCTATCGAAATTGGTTTTGTCCACTTGACCGGGTCCAGGTTCCAGCAGTCCACCACGTGGCGTGTTTGCAGTGCTCAATTTTTTTCCCTTTACAAAGGACTAGTTGCACTCGTGAAAGAGGGTCGAGTATCGGTCGATTGCTGCGTTACTTTTTTTTGAGATGTCTAATGCTTTTAAAGTCCATGAACTGTCCACATTAAAAGCCCAAGCACTTGAGGCCGAAGCTCGAACCAACTTCAAAATCCCATAGGTTGCGTAACCCAGTCCGACTCGAGCACCATCTGTTTTCCTTTTTTATGACAGTGGTGCGATTTATTGTCTTCTACTCCTACTATTTATGCCTACTGCAAACATGAAGGACCAACTAAACCTGGTATAACATCAGATCATGACCCATTGAAATAACACTAGTGAAGCATGACTTGCTCTCGTTTTGTGGCTCTAATGTATGATGTTCTGATTGAATGCAACTTAGTGGTTACTTGTCTTATGTTCATTCGTTCCCTTGGGATCAGGCGCGTACAAGAGAGAGCGACTTGCATGAGTGATAACAAGCATCCATAGACCACATTTTCCATTGTAATGTTTGCTTGGGTAGAGCACTCGCATTCTCCCTGGAGACGAGCATCAATGATATGTAGTATCTGATTTGGATAGTTCGTCTCCACAAAGTTTACCAAGTTGAGTTCATTCTCAAACATAGGATCTGTCGGTCTTTTACCAACCAGCATCTCTAGGAGTACTATTCCAAAACTGTAAACATCCCCACTGATGGACGCCAGGCCACTTTGAGCATACTCTAAATAGAGGAAAAACTGCAGCAATTAGTACAGTGTAAAGATTTTGTTGCAAATAACAGGTCATACAAGAAAGGGAGTGTGGGAATTAGCATACCAGGAGCTATGTACCCTATCGTTCCCTTCAATCCGACTGAGATATTTGAACTTGAATGTCCCACGAGACTCGCAATGCCAAAGTCTCCCAAATAAGCATTCATATCATCGTCAAGAAGGATATTTGTTGGCTTCAAATCACAATGTGCAATCGTCCTTTCACAGTCGTTGTGTAAGTAAGCCAATGCATCGGCTATACCAACAGCTATGCTTGATCTTTGGTCTAAGCTCAAACATTTCGAGGAACCACCAGCAAAGTTGCCATGCAACCATGTGTCCAAGTTCCCGTTAGGCATGAACTCGTAAACTAGAGCTTTGAAAGCATTACCATTATTGTCGATGGTCGAGCATGCCGTTAGGATAGGCAGAAGGTTCCGATGTCGAATGCTTCTCAAAACATCGCACTCCCTTACAAAACTTTTGTCTGCACATTTCATGTCAAGGTCAAAAACCTTAATGGCCACTTGTATTTTAGCTTGAGTTAACTTTCCTCTATACACTGAACCATAGCTTCCTCTTCCGAGGACCTTTGACTCTGAGAAGTTTCCTGTAGCTCGAATTAGATCCTTGTAGGAGACCTGTGGGAATTTCTTACCAAAAGAAAGAAATAGCAAGTTTGTTCTTCCTGATGTTCTTTTTCGCGTGATAATTACATAAGTTAGCATTACGATTGACATGAAACCAAATAATGGAATCAACGTTCTGACCAAATAATACTCTGTCTCTGATCTTCGAAAAGAAGGACACGGGGGCATATGGAGATCCATCACCCCTCCACATAGTCCTACATTGCCTTCGACTGAAACAGCTGTAGAATTTGCAAATACTCCATTCAACGGTATTTCTCCTTTGAGACGATTATATGAAAGGTCGAGCGTGCTCAGAAGTAATAGATTATTTAGAGTTGTTGGAATGGTGCCAGATAAGTTGTTATGTGAAAGATTAAGATTGTCCAGGCTCATTAGGACGCCAAAAGATATTGGGATATTTCCATTAAGAAAGTTTGTGTCCAAGTTGATATTTACTAGATTTTTACATTGATCCAAAGCACCAGGAATTTCCCCAGTAAGCTTGTTAGCTGAAAGGTCTAGACTGAATAGTTGTTCAAGGTTACTAATTTCTGGAGGTATGATACCTCGGAGGTTGTTATGGCTTAGATTCAACAGCAGGAGTCCCGAAAGGTTTACCAATGATGTTGGTATGCGACCTTCCAATGCATTACTTGCTAGAGCGAGCTTCCTTAGATTAGTAAGATGGCCAATGGAAGATGGAATTGACCCGTTTAAGTTGTTCGCTTGGAGATTTAGGCCTTGCAGATTTGTTAGTTTTCCAACCCAATCATCAATTCTGCCGTCAAGATTGTTGAAGTCTAGTGCTAGATCAGTTAAGCCATGGAGATTTCCTATGCTTGGAGGAATAGCCCCTGATATATTATTTCCACCCAATGCTAGGATCTTAAGATTGAGGGATAGGTAACCAATTGAATTTGGAATCTCTCCCTGTAGATGATTTTGAGATAATGAGAGTGTTTGTAGAAGCTTACAATTTTTCAACGCGTGGAGGAATTCCCACCCTTGGCTATCTCTTGCTTCTAGGTTATTCACCTGAAGATTCAGGTAAGAGAGTTCAGAGAGCATTCCCAAAGTACTAGGAACTGGTCCGATGAAGTTGTTAACAGATAGGCCTAATACTTTTAGTTGTGAAGCATTCCCTAGAGAAGCTGGGATTTGACCTTCAAAGTTGTTGTCATCCAATGTAAGCTTAAAGAGATTAGGGAACATATCCCCAAAGTTTGGTGGCAATACGTTGCCTAGCATGTTGTACTCCAAGCCTAAAAGTAGGAGTGAAGACGAATTATGGAGTGTTTTTGGGATTTCACCTGCTAATCTATTTTGACCTAGTGATAGATACGACAACTTATGCAATTGCCAAAGCTTGTCGGGAATGGTCCCTTCTAGTTGATTCGTGTCAAGAAAGACTGTTTCCAAGGTGGTGATGTTGCCAAGGGTCGGCGGAATTGTTCCGCTAAGATTATTCCCGGCAAGGTTCAAATTAACTAGATTGGAGAGCGAGTCTAACTTCGCAGGAATTTCACCCTCCAGATGGTTTGAGGAAAGGTCTAGGTCGGCTAAGTTGGTGCAGTTTACAAGTGCGTCAGGAATGATGCCCTGCAATTGGTTTGTCCATAGATAAAGTGTCTGCAATTCTTTTAGATTGCCGAGAAGTGGTATGTCGCCGACAAAGCTATTATTGGAGAGGTCAAGGGTATTAAGGAATGTCAAGTTTCCAAGAGAGGATGAGATTTGGCCTTGTATGTTTTGGCCGGTGAGGGTAAGTGAGGAGACGCGATACGGTGGTGTCGTGGTGCAGTTGACACCAGTCCACCGACAGAAATGGGTGTTGGTGTTCCAGTTGCTCAAGGCTTGTGGGTCGTTGGTGATGCCCTTCTTGAAGTCGAGCAGCGCGTGCAGATCGACGCTGGTCTCGTGGATCGTTTTGCCATGGACGTTGCCAACTCCGTTACAGAGCAGCAGCAATGCCAACAGCAAAAGCATGGCGAGTTTCGCCGGTTGCTTGAGAGAACGCATCATAAGGCACACGTCACCTGCAAAATGTCAATGATGAACTTGGTGGCATGTCATGAAGTGCACGTTTACTGGCTGTTGTAACAAGCTACGAACAAGCGTAGAAGCCTATCGAACATATGTGCGTAACGGGGTAACATTTCACACATAGTTCTGACATAAAGAAACAAGCCAAAAGAGATAATTGAGGAGAGGGAAATCGCACCTCTACTGGGCAGGGGAGCACAGCAGTACAACACGGGAGCCGTTTCTGCCGGGTGGAGGTATGTGTGCTGTGTGGGATGCAGAGCTCATGGCCCAGGGGTTTAAAAACACATTTACAGCATGCTTACATCCACACACATGCACCTCATCTGAATTCCTCAAGGCTTATCTTAGCTTGACCGCGTCTGCAGCAAAGACCCGGGGTCAGTCAACCTTTCCAGTAGAACTGATACTTTTCACCGCTCCTCGCCAACCGCGGCTGTCTCTGTTTGAGCTTGACAAGGTTGTTGCGGCACGTCCAGCCTCGAATCCCACAGGTCCATAGCTAGTCCAGCTACATACTTTTCTACGGAACCCGACAGAGATCTTCTGCAATGATGTGCGACTTATCTCGAGCGGTTTCGATGCTGACAAACATCAGCATGTGGAAGGGATTACTGTTCTAAGGTTATCAATTTTTCCAATTTCGTTTGGTTTGGTTCTTTTGTTGCGACCGTGCTTTCAGAATTTATTGTATGGAAATTTTAAAAAAAAGAATTTATTGTATGGACATCGTTCGTTTCTCACTTTTGTTGGATGCATTAGCGGGTCAAGTAAACTTGTATCTATTCGATATGGATGACAATGCCATGTACGAATGCCGTAGCTTCCACGAAGGTTATGGTCCTATTGGAAGAAAATTCTTGCGACGTTGTACGTAGCCTTCGTGTAAGCTTCTATCCCAATTACATATTTCTATGCTACATATCTGTCAAATTTTCGCGCTTTTAGATTAGATGATTGTTGTTATCTTCTAAAATTTGCACACCAAGGCGTTTCAAAAAAAAATTGCACACCAAGATTCCTTAAGATATTTCACAAGTACATCTAGGAGGCTCACCGAAAGCATATAAAATTGCATAAAACATATACATATTCGAGGTTATACAAAATTAAAAATATGTGGATTTGTATTAGATTACTAATTGCTATTGTAGATCCATACTTTTTATAGTAGCGCTTAAATAAATATGTTATAAATTATTTTAAGGTATTCGAGCACATTTCAATTTATATGTAGAATTGATTTTACATTTTCTGTAACTTCAAACTATATTTTTTTCTTTGATTTTGTTTTTTAAAATTCAGGCTCCAAGGAGCCCGGAATCTGAACCACCGCAAGATACAAGAGACTACTTGGCCCCGGCCCTAACATACACCATGTATCTGTCTTATTATTTGCACTACATGATTTTGGGCCCACATATAGGAATCGCATATACTCCTGCTAGCAAGCTGAGCGGAAGATGTAACTTGCCAAAGAGTATCCAAGAGAACAACATGGTACGATACAGAACACGGTTGTATCCTTGCTAGAGCACCCGACGTCGTCCGTATATAAAACAAATGTGTGTTATGCGTGCTAGCTAGATCGGATTTCTTTCATTCGAACAAAGCAAAAGAAAGGGTCGCTTGAGGGCGAAAAATGAATCACGCGTACGTACGTGTTTCGTGTACCGACCGAGCTAGCGGAGGGCGGTCCGAACGTGCATGCGCACGCCTAACGCGGAGGGCAGACCCTCAGCAGTAGTGAGTACGCGGAGGGCAAGCCCCGGAGGTGCTTTATTTATTTAAGCAGGAGATAGGTACGGTGCGTGCACGAAGCTCTACTGTGGAAATGGGCTAGCTCCTGCCGTCCTGCGTAGCTGTGAAGGCGTACTTCATCTCCTGCATATAGAACTGACACTAGTAGAAAAAAGGGTTTGAGCCAGCCCTTTTGGACCCGGATTTGTTACAAACCGGTCCTAAAGGTTCTGACCGCTGGCCCCACCCCCCGCCGCAAACGGCCGCGAATTAGGACCTCGCGGCCGTTTGCGGCGGGAGGTGGGGCCAGCGGTCAGAACATTTAGGACCGTTTTGTAACACGAACCGGTCCTAAAGGTTTTCGGCAGTTTGCAGCAGTAGGGAGGCCCAGCGGTCAGACACTTTAGGACCGGTTTTTAATACAAACCGGTCCTAAAGGTCCCCCCTATATCCTTCTTTCACCCCGTGCTGCAGCTCCATTTTCCCAGCTCGAGCTCAACTCCATTTTTGCTCTCTCCTTCCTCTTGGGAGCTCTAGTTCATCCCCATTTTTCTCCACCATTTGTCAAGATTGTTGGCACCCATCGGTCCTACGGTTAGCAACTTCATCCCCTCTTCCGGCATTGCAAGTTTTGCTCATTTTCTTGCTCATTTCATTTTTCTTGTGCTAGCTAGGTGTTTGATGAAATGCCTAAGTTACAGAGATCATTTTTTTATGCAATTTGACCTCAAATTAAATTATGATTTGTGGATTTTTAGTGCCGTCATGTCCCCTTCCTCACCGCCGTCGATCGCCCGCGCCGCCCCGTCACCGACTTTTGCGTGGGCACCAATATGAGTTTGGCCTGGCTCAGCACGAGACCTTGGTCGATCCGTGTGTGTTATGTACGTATGTCCTTAATTTGGTAGCTGGCCTAACTGGTTGGATGGGCTAAAAAAGCTCCAAGGGAGAACAAGTCATTCGCCAATAATGGTGATGCCGTGGCAGAGAACATCCAGGGGACAGCTCGGCTGCGCGGGCACGAAAGGGCCATCACAACAACTGTAATCGAACTGGTAGATTAGGTTGGCTAGCTTGTGTATCTTTTAGTTAGTACTCCCTAGTTACTGAAGGGCTACATTTTTATATTGATGCTTTATCCTTCAAAGCAAGGATTAGCGATGCACAAGTGATACTTGAAATATTTGTTATTGCTGTCTTAGTCCTTCTACGATATTTTCAAATGCTCAATGTAACGTAGTGAAAACTTCAAAATAAAAAGGTTGCATGCATCAATCGATGCACATACCAAAGATATTTCTCATGAAACTGAATGTTTTTCATTTGCTATTTTTACGTCCAGTGAAACTACACTATAAGAACTAATTGAAAAGATACTTACTTGCATAACCACATGGATAATACCAACCTCGACATCAAAGGAACAATTAAACAAAAAAAGCCTTTTTGAATTTCCTAATGACCCAATCTACTCCTCTGGTTAAGTAGAATAATTACATTTTACCCTAACATTGTCTTCCCTTATGGTGCAATTATATGATTCTACTGATAACGCGAAACAATATAACATGGAATGGAACACGAACAAAGAAAGAACCTTTGGAATAACCAAAATCTACAATAACTCATCTGGCTCACAACTCACACGCCTCGATGTATGTTATGAATATATAAATCTATGGAGAACAAGGCATGCATTATCGTTTCTAGAGTTTTTTTATTTCGCCGGAAAACACTAGCATTCAATTACGTATATTTATAGTTTTTGGAGTTTTTTTATTGCAAGTGTGCAAGGATTTGTGCATGAAAGAAACTAAAATTCAAACGAAACTATTTATCCAAGCAACAAAAATGGGTATAAGTTTTCCTAGTTGCTTTGAATTTAATCTAGCGAAGCTCCTCTTTTCAAAGAGGTGCATATGTTGTCAACTACCACGTCATCCTCGAAGCTCACAAGTTTACACAACTACTCCCTCCGATCCGTAAAGATTGGCGTGAGCAGTGTAGAAATTTGTACTGCCCTAGTATTGTTTCCACGACAATCATTTCAGACTGGAGGTAGTATAAAAGAATGCAAAATATAAAAGATAGAAACTATAAGAAACAAGATACCATTGACAGTCTGACACACAAGAGAGGGGTATTCAGGGCGGTTTACAACGGTCATACAAAACGCAGCAAACCAGAATTCTAGGATTGACTAGGAATTGAGGATAAGAAAGAAAATCTAGCGTAGCACTCGCTCTAAACCGGCAGCATTCTACATGGAACCATGCATATCCCACCTGAAGCGAGTCGCTAGTATTTCAGGTCCATTGACGCCTCCTTACCTATGCCACCATTGTCATTGTGTTGTACCGCTCATCGACCCGCTCGTTACCACATGCCTATTTGTCGTCTCCCACGCAGCCGCAATGACTCACACGTCTCATCCCCGCTCAGAACACCACCTTTGTCGTCATCCTCGCTGCCTCTAAACCTCGCACACCTCTAAGTCGTCAGAGGCAGGAACGGTAGCTCCTCTCCTCCGTCAGAGAGTCGTGTCGTCCCATCTCCGGCTCGTTGCTAACTCACATTCAACTGGTGGCCACGGCGTTTCCCAACTCCCGCTCAACTCCTTTGTGTCGAAAAATTTCAGTTTTTTTGTTGAGAAGTCAAAAAATGCAGATTTTTATTTGAGCATCCAAAAAAATGCAGCTGCGTCACTTTAGGCCTACCTTTCGTTTTTCCTTTGAGGGAGCGGCCCAGTTTTTAACAGAGCAAGGAAGGAGTAGCCTGGCCTAAGAGAAATGCTGACGGCCCAGCCTGGTATACTAGTGGCTTCTCTGCCACACTCTTCAAGCCCATCTGGCAACGTTGGGTTCTCTTGTACCTTGTTCGAATCGGTAATGCATTGCGCATGCCACACTGCCGCCCCAAGCGTGCACTGCAGAGCGGGACGTCAGAGTCATGGAGCGCGATACCGTGAGTGCGTGATGGCCTTTCATTTTACTTGATGACCAGAAAAAAGATGGGGTGAGAGAGGCTCGAACTCTCGACCTCAGGATCACTCAAATTAGCTATGAGACCTACGCGCTAGCCAACTGCGCCACCACCCCTTGGTGATTTTAGCCCTACCTAACCTTATTTATTAAAAAAACTACCAATTGATAGCACAGATTGTCACTCATCTGGGTGACCACTGACCATTGCTACTGCAGAGTCCAGATTCAGTTATGCACATTACTGATGCCTTGACAGGATCGACCGTTCGGTTGTCAACTAATAACTTTCAATGATTTTTTTTCGAGATATTTGATCCATCTCAACAAGTAGAGATTTCTTGATCTCGGGCTACAGTGTTCACTCTACTTAAAAATAACTAAAATTCATATTTACAAGTTTCAATTTTTTTTTGAAAAAGTCCGGCATGTTGTCAATGATATATATCACAAAGATGCAAAATATGGATTTCAAATACTTTATATTCGGATCTACTTAAAAAGACAAATGTGTGGATCTAAATTTACACTTTATATCCACCGTTTGTCATTTTTGTGTTGGCCAGAATATAAAGTATTTCAAATCATGATTTTTCACGTTTGTGTGATACATCATTGGCAATACGCAAGATTTTTTATCGGATTTTCTAAAACTTATATCTATATAAATTTTGAATTTTTTTACGTAGAGAGAGCACTGGAACTCTTGGAGTTAAAAGTGTTTTCCGTCAACTGTCCAAATTAAAGGGTCTCTCTAGCGCTCATTGACTGAGAATTAATCTAATTCCCAGTCGAATGACGTCATCGTCTTCTTTCTCAACTCCGACGAGTCCGCCTTCCCCGTAGCCACCGCCGGTCGAACCGCTGACCTCCCCGCCCGCAGTCGGCGCGCTGCCGCGACACCTTGCTGCCCCGCCCTGTCCCGAGCGCCTCCTCCGTCGGTCCGCCGCCGCCCTGGCCATCCCTTTAACCCCTGCATCTTCTTCTCCGGCGCCGGCGAACCGCACCCCCAAGTTAAGTTTGCTCCTCGCCTCCGCCGCGGCCAGCCGCGGCTGCTGCGGCGGCTCCGGCTTGGCTTGCCGCCATGCACGTGAGGAAGAAGAAGGCCTAACAGTTTTGCACGAATCACGATGTTACACGCAATAGGAAATCAACGACGAAGTTAAGCAAGATCAAACCAACGGGGACACGAGATTTAACGTGGAAAAACCCGTCCAACAATGGAGAGGAAAAAAACCACGGCGCCAGCCAGCAATACTTCACTATTTCGGGTGAGGTTACAACGCCGGGGATTTACAATGTGTGGCTTATCCCAACCAGCGGCTTACATGATGTATTTATAGGAGTCCTGACCTAACTAGGTCGGTAACGTGATCTCCAAGTCGAGTACAACTCGTACCGTACCGCGGGGGCTGCCTCACAAGCTAACCTTTATCACAAGCTGGGCTTTATCAGTATATACGAATTTGGATCACCACAAAATAAATCACGACGCATTATCAGTATATACGAATGGTGGATGAATCGACTGAGTTGCCTAACCCAGTCCGACTCGAGCACCAGCTCTTTTCCTTTTCGAAAAGAGTAGCTTGAAACAAACCCGACTAGCCATATGATCCGAGTTCGGGAGGCACCGTGATCGATCGTTCCGCGCCGTGCTTGGCTATACAGAAATAAGAGAGCTGGCCAAATTCGAATCGGATTGCAGACTTTCCCTGCTTCGCCATATATAAACGTTGGTACGCCTTGCTAGACGATATAGGAGCTGCAGAGCCAAGGGGGTTCGTCTTTGCGATCAGTCAAGAGTTGCGACGTACGCTGCGTTCGATCTCGAGCGGTTAAAAGGGAAAGAAATCGAGGAACTCTCGCTCGATCTTTCGATCATCAATGGGATCCGCACAGTCGACTGGGCGGGTGATGCCGGAGCAGGTCGTGCGCGACCTGCACCGCGAGGATCAAGTACTTAAGGAACGCTCGCCGTGCGGGTGCAGCATGCAATCGACTCAACAGCGCACCGAAGAGTACGTTCTAGTTTGATCTGATCCGTCACCTTTGCAACTTTGCTATCTATTGCATAAATCGATCCTAAGTTTCGAATTCCCTAACCTGCTGGTCTGGATGAATTGCAGGAGCGCGACGCCTCCATCATCTGCCATGTCCACCACGCTCTGCGCTATTACAACGCCCGCGGCGAGGTAGGACAACGATCAAAAGCGTACCTACTTGTGCCATGTTGATTAGAAAATCATACTATTTAGGAGTACTATTATAGATACTAACAGATTACTTGCAATATTTCAGGTCTGGATTTTGTACCTGTCAAACCTTTGATGGCTGCGTACGTGGGTTTCAGAGGCCACATCTGGGTCCATGTCAACTTCTCGGCTCGTAGGAGTAAGATTACTAGTAGCAAACAGAGGCGCAACAAGGCCAACGACCCCGTGAAAACCTTCTTCGCTGAGCTACGCTACGACCACCACTTCGGCGCACCGACCGTCGAAACATGCACCATCATCGGTAAGCCACCGCCTAAATCATGCCAAATTATAAGCTCTCCTAGAAGCGTATATTCTTTGACATTGGTAATTTCTCTGTACATGGGCGAGTCCTAATTTATGTTTTTTTTTCATTCTTTTGTTCTCTACCAACAGATATCTCATCGAGGCACTTGAACAAGGCGTGTGCATTTTGCCCTCCAAGTTTTGAGATTTTGCACCCTCTTGACGGAAACTTTGTATGCGGAAAGAAGAGCCAAGCAAATGAAGAGCTAGGTTTCTCACATTTCATGAATCTACTTGAGAAACCGTTCACATGCCCCGCGGCTAGTGGTGAAGCCAAGGAGGATGTCACAACTCTGGAGGAGAAACGTAGCATTCTGAGCAAGATCCTCCGCCCCTTTGAATTTTGCCGTAATTTCATAACAGGTTTTTGTGTGGGCCTTTGATGCAAACCTTGAGCCACGGATCAATGACGAAGCTACGCAAGAAGTCAAATGTAATGCCCAATGAAATTGTGAAGAGTGGTATACGCCAATTTAGTGAAGTATTTGCAGATATTTGTTGGTGTCGCACTTTGTGTATGTGATTTCCTTAAACAGAACTGAATACAAGACACCGACTCTGTCATAGCATGTATAGTGTCTTTTCCGACATATGAGAGCATTTGAGTCTCTTTTGGTTCCTAATGTGATTTATGTTAGTGTAGTAGACTGCCATCTTGTTAATGACTAGCTGGCTGTTTATTGACTCTATATTTATTCTTTTATCTTTAAATATTTGTGTGTATTGCAATTTACACTACTCCCTCTGGTCCGGAATTAATGTCGCAGGCTGTGTAGATAGTTTGTACTACGCTAGCACATTCTCCACGACATTTTTATTGGACCCGTGGTAGTATTTAATTTGCAGGTTTAGCGTTCTCTCAGTTGTTTCGTTATTGTTCACCTCTGTTTCACCCCGCGTTGGTCTTCATCCTGGTTCCACGCGCGTAGTTGCCGGCTCCTCCTGGTTTCTGTGTTGTTGGCGTTGCTTCATCGCTAGTTTCCACTTCAGTTTATTCTTTGACTAGAGACTTGGGCACGCCTTTGTCGCGCCTCCTAGCCTGTCATTTGCGGTCGAATTTTTAGCGCGCATAATGAAAAAACACTAATATGTTACTATCTTGATTTTTAACTATAATTAAAAACACTTGGGCAAGTTAGCTGTTTTTGAACTACTTAATACTAATAAGAGTAATTTCAGGACCGACACTTAGTTACTGTTAATACCTTCAAAACTACAACTTACGCTCTTCCAGGAATTTTGTCTAATTTCTTGGCCTCACAATCTGGGTTCTCCACATGCATGTAGTTACCCTGCTAACCATATAGTTAAATGGCTCAGCTCTATCACCTCATCTCTTCCTCCTTTATTATCGAAGAAACTACAAAACCTAGATATCTCGGAAAGTGCAAATGGCTCCCGAGCTACATGTATATCAGATGCCTCTTAGTTCACACAATTAGTGAAATAAGCAAGATCAGAATCATTTAATTTTGTTTCCAAAACTAGCTGCTACCACATTTCCATGCTCCTGCATAGGACAAGCTGGACTGTCTGAATCATGTTTTTTTTTTTTTTTCATTCACATGCACTTTATAGCTAGTAATCTCGTTTCAATGCAGCAATAACAATTCTGAAATACCAAAAGATATTCTAAGCGTTGCATAAAAGGATATCTCTTACAATCAGTATCCAAACCAGCCCCTTGGCAACTCAGTGTAGGATGTACACATTAGCTGGCCATACAAATATGATCCGAGTTAACAGCAGGAATTTACGGCACAAACTGTTTGACTCGCGGGATATAAATCATAAGCATTGATTATAGTCGGAACAAATTTATTATAAGAAATTATATTTACATGCTATCTGAATATAAAACTGTGGATCATATCAACTTGAGTTAATTAGCCTCATCTACCCTATGTCGCTTACATGAAATCTATACAACAAAGTATATACTTGCACCAATGGATTAATGGACCACACTCACCAAAATCTGCAATAGGAAGTGGATAACTGGATACCATGGTGAAATAACAAGCGCTTGTAAAGGGAACACTGAAGGTCTTGGCTCTCAAGCAAAAGTGTGGAGCTACAAGGACTTGAGACCTAGCTGCATTGATGTGAGTATTCTTGTTCAGGCCAAAAGCATACCCTTCGCGTAGGTCGAGATCTTCATGACATACTAATAGCTCTGATGCCATCTCTAGACAGTCCAAAAGCATTTCGGAACCAAGCAACCCTGCAATTGTCGAAGTTTGAGATAGCATCTATTGTTTTCCAATAGCGACAGAAAAAAAGTCTCCAACCAGAGATTTGGGTGCCAAAGAAAGCTTCGAGATTAATAGCATTTTATTCAGCACACTATAATTCTATTTCTCTAATGTAAACAGTTCCATAAATGATCAACTACTCTAAAGGAAGAAATAAACTCCAGTTCACGAAAGTTAGATAGAAGCTAACTTTTATAAGAACATGTTCTGTCAGCTCTAGATATCTTTTCCCTCTTTGTTACTCCTTGCAGCACCTGGCGGGGCTCTAGAAACGTTTTCGGCAAGCTTTAGAGTGCTTATAGTCTCTGAAAAGAAAAACATTCAGTAAACTTGAGTGCCTATAGTTTCTGAATACGTATAGTATCTTTGCTTGTCCAAATAATTATAAAGGAACAAAAAATCTCCAAACGCATGATTTACCAACGAGTAAAAAAATGTTACCCAAAGAGCAATTTGTCCATGATGTTGTAATCGTCCTTCATCTCGATCTTGATGGCTATTATCGCCACGATCTTGGGTACAGCCACAAGCAGGCTCAACTCCACCAATCGTAGGACACAAACAAGAGTAAAATCTGAAGAAAAAATATAACTACGTAAGCTAATGAAATCTTGCATCCATTTTATCTCAGATAAATACCAGTAGGTAAACAGATGATAAAAACCAATTAAATCCTATTGATTTTATAGGTAGATGAGTCTCTGCTTTTTCACAACCGAACATGAATATTGCAATCGAAAATCTGGGTTCAGTCATAACACCATGAACTAATCCTCTGAAAACTATTAGCTCTCTACTGTTTCAGAACAAAACAAACCATAGAGTATCACGAACAGAGAAAATCAGCCAAATCACCCAATTTTTGTGGCTAGTTACAACGGCACGATGGCCGGCATCACATAGCAACCACGGCTCCATTGTCGGGTCACACAAAGCACAAGAGGACAGGAGGGAGCCGAGATCCTTACCTGAAACTAACCGACGAGGAAGCTGCACCACCGCCATGGTTTGTCTAGACAGACAGATCTGAATAAGTATCCTCTTGGCTTCGGTTGACAGGAGTTTGCCTCTCCAACCTGTCATCCTTTTGAGCAGGCTGTCCAATAAAGGTTGGAGATCCTCTCTACGAAGCTCGTTGAAATGTAAGGGAGCCCCAAGATATTTCATTGGAAAAGTCCCCTGGGTACATTGGGAAATATCCAGGAAAGGTTGCAATTCCTCTGTGGACATATTAATGGAAAGGAGCTCACTTTTATGATAATTAATTTTCATTCCGGAGAGCTGTTCAAAGCAAGACAGTACCCATTTTAAATTAATGGCCACTCTCTCATTATTTTCTAAAAAAAGGAGTGTATCGTCAGCATATTGCAAACTGACCACCCCCCCCCCCCCCCCCCCCCCCCCCCCCCCCCCCACAGACCTCTAATCAGATTAGCTCTGCAGCATCCTTTCACCGCCATGGTTTGTTGCGGTGAATTGCTGCTGTCGCACAGCGCCTACCCAATTAGTAGCTGTCAGAGACGAAGTATGTCATCGATGATGACGCCAGAGACAGGAGCCATGGGATGACCGAGAGGTCACGACCACAACACCATGATCATGTCGTCATTGGCAGCCAGGACAAAGTCGAGAGAGCACACAGGGACCTGAGGGCTGAGGCAGCGTACTACCATGCCACACCGAGCAGAACCCAAGGCCCACGCCGCTGCCTGCTTGGCCAGCGAGCCAGCAAAGAAACCACCACTCGAACGCCGAAGGCCGTTGTCGCTGCCATCAGATCCACCGCTCCTCCCTATCAACGAGAAAGCCACGGCTTCCAGGCACAACAACAGGTACAAGACGGCGACCTGAGGAGGGGGTGGGACAAAACCTGCATCCAGTCACCACCTGAACGTTACCTCCGTCTCGCTTATGAAGTCGGCCGCGGCGGCCATGAGCAAGGGATGTTGCACTAGACGCATTGCGAACGAGTGCCGGCTAGCATTGCCCTGCTCGTGAGGTCACCGTTTAAAATAAAACTCACGGCGAGGCCAAGCAAGCTCCAGCTGCCCTGCCACTGCAGTCTGCAAAGAGTCATGTCTCAGGCCAACAAGCTATGAAAAACACATGAAGACTGTAGGTGTAGCATTTCGTCGAGCAGCATGCATACCTGAGGAAATAGCCAACGTGGGTTGTAGAATACGACAGCCATGGAACATGGTGCCTGGTATTCGAGGTGGTGCCACCGTTGATATGCTTCGTCATCGGCTCATTGCAGAACGAGAGCTTGACATCAAGCGAGCTGCACCATTGCCGGCGGCAAAACTACCGGACATCAACCCAGGAGGGATGCTTCATGATGGAGTGCGTCGCCCTGCCGGGGAACGAGGAAATAGCCGGGGATACAAGTTTTTTCTATTCAAACTCTCATGAGATTCATAGTTGCATTACTTATAGCTTCCTTATTCGTAGACAAAGCGGATTCAAAATTGTCTTTCCTTCCAAAGATAACTTGTATCCATGCGCTTCGGATTATTAGCCTCGAGTTCGCCACCAGCAATATAGCCAACCCTACCCTATCACGTCAATCCCACAAGCCTCTTATCCATTCACGTTCGCTCGTGCCGGGGGAGTAAGTCAAAATAGAAAGAACTCACCATGGGTTTAGGGATAATCAGGCTCGAACTGATGACTTCCCCACGTCAAGGTGACACTCTACCGCTGAGTTATATCCCTTCCCCGTCCCATCGAGAAAGAGAATTAACGAATTCTAAGGCAAAGGGGCGAGAAACTCAAGGCCACTCTTCTTTCAGGCTTTCTTTCCGCACTATTATGGATAGTCAAATAATGGGAAAAATTGGGTGAGATCGCCCACTCCCCATGCTTGTTCCAAGGTCATGGACACGGAAAGTAAACTAGAAAGATTCGTGAAAGTTTGTAGATGTACCCACTACCAAAGAAAATAACATTTCAAATTGTTAAATAATTTCAAACAAAAATCTTTTTACGTTCGCACAGAGTAAAAAAAAACACATTTTCTGTGGCCCATGTAAGAAGACAATTTTCGGTGGTACAAATGACTTTTCACGACATTTGTTTTTTGCCCATTTACACATGCTACAATTTTCTCCGTGCAAACTTTGTGTGCGAATATAGAATGTCCGGACGTACATTCAAAGCTTTTGTTTAGATATTTTAATATTTTTAAAATTTAATTTTCAGAACGGGTGCATCTAAACCTACCAAACAAAATAGCGTGTCCTTCATTCAATTGTTTAATATTACTTGGCAATAATAATCACATCTTCGCGTGCAGTTTTTTTCCGGAACATGTCGAACTAAATTTTAGCGATTGTTGAAATATAGTGCGAGGAAAAATCACGTTAACACACGAAATAACAAGTTAGACCAACTGGAACAACATTTATTGTCTCTAAAAATAAACCCCGACTACTAAAAAACCAAATTTAGGCCAAATGGAATAAGATTTTAGCACACATGAAACGTAACATAACTATAAGTGGAACAAAATTTTGGTCCAAATGTAGCACAATTTTTGCTGATGCGGAATCACAAATACATGTGGAGCATCCGTGGTAAGCGCTCGCGAAACAAATCGGACTACAAAGGAATGAACTTTTTTGTACCTAGTGCAACAAAAAATTAGTGCGTAACAGAAATAATACAAACATATACATATTTAAGTAGGACGATTTTTCTACCAAGTCGAACAAATTTAGCACGGGGTATAATTCAGTACTACAGAAGGAACGCCATCTTTAACATTTGGAAAAAAGAATTTTGCGCCTAGGAACAAATCACATCTACATGCAGTACAAACATTTAGATCTAGTGGAACAAAAATTTAGCATCACGAAACAACTCATGAGTATGAGGACTAGACCAAGTGGAATAACATTTTAGCACTCTCGAAACAAACCATGACTATATGAGACAAACTTGTGGATCAAGCGGAAAAAAATAAAGTGCTCGCGAAATAATTACGACAGTAAGGAAAACAATGTTTTGGACCTAGGGGAATGAAAATTTAGAGAGTTAGCAACATTTTTTACCAAGTGGAAAAATAAATTTGTGTCCAAGTAACAAATAACATCTACAATAGAAACAAAACATGTAGACCAACTGGAATAAAAATGTATCACCTCGAGACAAGATCACGAGTATGAGGGCTAGATCAGGTGAAAAAAAAATGCTAGGTACCGCGGAAGAAATTATGACTATAGGCGGAACAAAAAAAAATTAGAGTAACTAAAACAAAATTCGCAAGCAAAATCACAACTACGAGGGGAATGAAAAATTACACCAAGGGGAACAACGTTTAGAAACACGAGGAACAAATCAAAACTATTAATAGAGCACAATATTACGCTAGCTGGAACATAACGTAGCACTCGTGAAACAAAATACAGCTACATACAAAAAAGTTAACACCCACGGAGCACATCCCACTATAAGAGAAATAAAATTTATAGTAGTTGAAACAAAAAATTTAAAATTCATGAAGTAATCATGACCTAACTTAATACAACTTAAGAAACTAATCTAATGAAATAACAATTAAAAAAGAAAATTAAAGAAAAAAGAAGGGAAAACAAAGAGGAAAATAATCATACGTGATGAGAAGGAAGTACCCGAGATCCCTGTAATAGGTTCTCATTGGTAGAGAAGCTAGCATATGCGGATTTGCGACGTGTGGTTCACACAAGCAGCTCATCACACTCTAATTGATTGATTGATTTCTGAACAGTTGGCTTCAGCGCCCTGATATTGCACCGTCTTGGGCTGCTAGTTGCTCGGCTGAAGCACGAGCGATCCACACTAGTAATCGCCCGGGTGATGGAGAGCAATTTCCCTTTCAAGGCGATTAGGAGCCTAGAACCAATCTGGACCATAAAGTAAGCAAATACTTGTAGACTTCCCTAAATAAAATAAAGTTAAGGCCGCTTTTGCAGCTTTGAAGATGCCAAATATGCGTTTTTTGCGATGAAAATGATTAAAGCGGCTCTACAGGTCGTTTAAGGATTGTAGATGGACTTTCCTATTAACAATAACTGGAAGTCACGGTACTTGGATTTGCCAAAAAGTCATAAGAAAAGCCAAAATTTAACAAGTCAATTTCAATCAAAATTGGCACCTCTCTATCCACTTGAGTTTTTTTCTCGCTGCTGGTCACACAACCAGTATTAAGCTATCGGTTTACAAATCTTAGACCTTGTTTGGTTGGTATTAGTTATGGTTGTTGGCTTATAAGTCACAAAAGCAGCTAGATACGTGCTTTTAATTTTGGTTTTGGCTCATACCATCATGTAACAATGTCCGGTCAAAAGCCAACACCAACTATTTACGTGTTTTTGTGGCTTGCTAAAGTCAAAAAGGCAGAAATAAGCCTAACCGAAGATGGCCTTAACTCTAGCTGAAACTACAAAAAAGTATCTTTATAGTAAAATCATTCTTGCTTGCTACCGTTTAGGCCTTGTTCGGCAGCAGTGTGTTGAGGTGTTTTCCTGAGTATTTTACCAGCCCAACCCAAATACACCAGAAAATACTAGAGGTCGTTTGGCAGGCTTGTATTGGGTTTGTTCAGCCCACAAAACCCCCATGAAACCGGAGAAAACTCGTCGGGTTGAAGTGGTTTCACGACACGCCTCACTACTCGCGTTTCACCCAAAACACGGTGTATAACACACCAAAATACACGCTTATCCACCCCTGCCAAACAAGGCCTTATAGGTCGAGAATACTCCCAGCGTTACAAAATACTTGATTTAGCTTTGCCGAAATATGAATACTAGCTAAATGCCCGTGCGTTGCTACGGCATTAAATTAGATGAATAGGTTATTACAAACATGAAAAATTAATTAGAATGATGATATCACAAGATCATTGTCGATTATGAATTTATGAAATAATTAACGATAAACTCTATGTTTGCTCGACCTCCTCCCCGTCCCTCGATAAATAATTAACGATAAACTCTATAGATTGCACATTTTTTTCCCAAATCCTCTGATTTAGTCTCTATTTCTTACTCAAAATTCGAAATTGGCCTACAAATTCGGTCGCAAATCCAGCTAATATGCAATTCCTACGCTCAAATACACCACCCCATTCCCTTCTGTCCCCATTCATTTTCATCAGAAGCTTGAGATGCTGGTACCAGGATAACCATGGATCATCCCAATATTTGTCAAATGGCGCCACAAATTAGATAACCCAAATTTATTGTATGCAACTCAACTCCCATACATGAATATTATACACGATTACTGCTGAGCTGATGGCATCACCACTACTTTTTTCTCTTCTTGAGATCTTGATTGCTCTAGTATAGCTATGTTGAGGATCAGCATGCTTACATCCATAGCCAGAAAAATCAATTTCGTTGCTTACATTTCTACATCAGTACTTAAACATTAATACCTTCAGTGTCAAACACTTAGATATATAGTTTAGATTACATCCAAAATCGGCTGCACCTAAAGTGCAGTTTTCTGTGTACTCATAGCAATGCAATCTAAAATGAAGTGATGCAAGCGGATCTGAATTTAGATGACTGTAAGAACATTCTTTACACTTTAATGTCTAGCAATATTAGTTGTCGAGGCTCAAGACATTGAATTTAAGTAGCAACCATATGAACTTAGAATAGTACTTGTACTGTTTGTACAGATCCTGCGAAGAAAAAGGATTATTGAATGCCTGCTGCTTCTGGTGTATGTTACATAAAGGGACGTCTGAGTAATATGGATAATTTGTAGCGCTGGAGTGAGCTTACTATTCAGTGACCAACAACATATATATGTTATGTATATTCTAGTGATAGGAAAACAGAGCATACATGTCTCCAATGTTGAAAATTAGCTTCAACCTCTGTGGCATGTGCTACTTCTTTTTATGACGGATGATTGTCGAAATTCAGTCAATTAAGTATTTATATATGTTAGCTACTATTTGGATGAACCTACGTACAAATATTTCCCTACCCTGGCGTTCAAATGGAAGCAATGAATCTAACTCAAACAGAATAGACTGCCATGTCACTCAAATCACGTACCAATTCTCTAGCACATTGCCAATTGCTGATCCCTGCAACCTCAGTTCATGTAACCAGAAAGGGAACATCATTAGCATAGGACACTGGCATGTTTGTACGATTTAGCTGCATCAAGGGTCAGGTATTTCTCTGCATATCCACCAACGGTATTAGGTACTTGGAGTGAGAAAGGAGCAATAGGCCAATACGTCAAGACCATGGTAGTGACGGCGCCAGAGATGCTCCGTCATGTTTATGGCACTCGCTCCAGAACCCGGGCTAGCTTGTTCGACCGACAGCAGAACGATCTTCACTGACGGCAGAACGATCTTCACTAACTCCACGACCATCCCAGCAGAGGATGGCTGGCTTGCATATATAGAGGATGCCAAAATCCTGGGTGGGTGGCGGTGCATGACAAGCAGATCAAGGTTGACCCATCCAATTCCAATGAACCAAAAGCAATATCACAGATACGGATGTAGTAATCGAGGGAAGAGGGGATAGGCGGCTCACTTGAGGACGTGGTGGTTGACGCGACCAAGGACCCTGCCACGGCTGCTTGTGTGGCGGATGCTACGGCCAGCCTCAGCACGGGCGTGGATCAGCGATGCGGCAGGAGAGGTGTGGGCTAGAGGGAGCACGGGTAGAGGTCGCCGGAGAAGGAGCAGAAAAGAGAGATGCCCCTGCGCTGCACCCAGATCGGTGGCGGAGGAAAGTGGGCGCCGACCACTGGAGGGGTTGCCCCATGCCGGCGATATGGTGGAGAGTGGCGGCTCCCTGTCCCTGTCGCCGGAAGCCATGAAGGGGATTAGGGGAGGTCGTGGAGGAGTAGACGGTTGCGACGACGCATGCGAATCTGGCTACGGCGGAAGAGTTCAGCGACGGTGTGTGGGCCCACTGCGTTGTGGGCGCGCGTGTCGCCGTCGGCCTGCCGGGCGAGCACGGGCAAAGGCGAGAGGACAGGGGAGGCGAGAGAACGCGTCAGGAAGAGAAGGAGAAAGAAAAATCAAACCGGTGAGTTCACTTATGCGGTGGTACGGCTGTAAATTTGATTTAAGTCAGAGGTAATATTGGAAACTTAAAAAACGTATCAACCATCACCTGAAGCCATATTATATAGTAGAGATATCTAAACATATTTTAGTGTGTAGATAATCCATATATAGACAAATCCACGTCAACTATTTTTGAACGGAGAAAGTACTTGGCACTGAACAGTCAAGAGGGTATATGCGAATGCAACGCAAGTTAAAAGCATTCACATATCACATCAACAACAACCTAACAACATAAACAAAAGTCGTGTGGCGCGACGTTTCTATTTTCCCGTTGCAGATATGCTCTCCGTGCCCCCGTCGATCCGGTCAGACGCTGAAAAACAACTTGATCACCAAATGCGCACGCCGCTGTCGCACATTTTAAAAGCCTCATCTCCTGTTCAACTGCTGGCTTGTTTGCTTGTTCCGTTCCGTTGAGCCAGTCAGGCAGCACGGCAGTCAGCTTTCCTCCCCCGCGGGCCTTGCGAGACCCTCCACCAAACAACCCCCAAGAACTCGCAACGTTCCGCAACACGCGAAACAGAATCGATCCGAAAACCAGAGAGCATCATCATGTCCATGTCCTCCTCGCAGGCGCAGCTCCGGTTTGAGTAGGACGACGTATATATGGCGCTATGGCTCACGCTGCTCCTCGGCGTGGTTCTCCCCGTCGCGGCGCTGGTCGCCGCGGCCGCGTTCTACCTGTACCGGCGGCGCCGCTTGCCGCGTAACGCGCCTCCGGGGCTACCGATTGGTGCCACTGGTGCTGGCGCGGCGGCGAGCCCCGGGCTGGAGAAGCTCAACGCCAAGTACAACGCCAGCAGCGGCCGCGTCGGCGTCCGGTTCCAGCAGTTGCACCATCACCACCATCCTCGCGCCGACGCCAAGCACCGGGCGCCCGCGCAGAAGCAGGGCCGTTCCAGTGGGGCGATCACCCGCGACTGGTGATCGAGGCGGCGGAGAACGGGTGGGCGCAGTTCGTGTTCGCCGTGGCGCCGCCGCGGGCGAGGTCGGCGGCCTCGTCGCCGCTCTGGGGGCTCTGCCCGGTCTGCGACGCCGGGACCAGCGGTGAGCTGGCCGACGCCGCGTGGGATGTCCCCGTCGGATCGTCCGAGCGGATGCAGGCCGTGCGGCTCAACCCGGCGACCGCCTCTGGCGCCGCCGCTGCGTCCAGCAAGAAGTGGCTCCCCGGTAGCATCCCGAGCCCCCTCCGTACCGACCAGGATCTGACGAACAGTAACGCGCTGTGCGTCGCCAGGATGAGCATGCCGCTGCCAGGCCCGCCGATGGCCGGCACGCCCTTCTCCAGGACGCCTACTTCGAGATCACCATCATGTATCTGAACACGCGCGTCCGGAGTGGTCCGCGTCCCGGCCGAGCAGGCGTGGGAAGGACAGCTCAGGCGAGAACGACCGCGTCAAGCTCATCGATTTTGCACCGGACACTAACGCCGCGATCAAGGAAACCACGGCCGCGAAAGATGACCACGGAGACAAAAAGAGGCACACGGTCATGTCGCTGGGCCTCGCCGCCGGCTCCGCCGCACCGCCACGGACGTCCTTGGCCGGAACGTACGCGTCGTCCATCGGCTTCCACTCCAACGGCGCGGTCTACCTCGACGGTATATAATAAACCCGCTCCGTTTGATCAATTCTTGCATCGCCACGATTGTTCTGTGCAAATCGTGATCTAAACAGTTGGTTGACTATTCAGGGATGAAGCTGGTGTACGAGTCGGAGAAGTCGTCGTGGGCGGGGGTGGACAAGGTGGTTGGCTGCGGTTTCGAGCCGGCGAAGCGGAAGGTGTACTTCACGGTGGACGGCCAGCTGGTCCACAAGGTGAGCTGCAACGCCGACGCCTTCTCCAGCCCGCTGTACCCGGTCCTGGCCTCCAGCTTCGACGTCATGGCGCTGGTCAACCTCGGGCAGAACAAGTTCCGGTACGCGCCGGCCAACGCGCGGCGCACGGCCAACCCGTGCTTCGTGCGATCCGCCTCGATGGGCGACGGCCGGAGCGGGTCGGTGGGGCTCGACTTCGACGACAGCGGCGAGCTGTTCTCCATGGGCCGCGTCGACTCCGGCTGGACGGACACCTCGCGGGTAAGCAAGGGCAGGAAAGAGCACAGCGGAGGTCTCGCCGGCGACCTTGATCCCGAGTCCGACCTCTTCGAGATCTCATTGTGAGGCTCAGACGGACTACGATAGGTGGTTCAATGGTCAAGCAGGAGTTAGCGGCAGTAATGGCCAACGGTGACTTGGTAAGGCCGATGCTGACACGTGCTTAGGAGTTAGGGCACCGCAGCTGCAGGTATTCCCATGGCCGGCCGTCGTTGAATCTTCTCGCGGCTGCTATCTAGATGCTGTGAAAAGTGGGGTAAGATTCGAAGGATTGAAAGCTTGTTTTATGCAATGCGCTTACGATTCGGTCTTTGTTTTCCACTTTCGTCCTTTATTTCCTTGCTTTCCTTTTAGGATGTATAAATATGGTAGAATGGAGATCAATACCCTACTATTTAGATACCTCGAGTATTCGATACATGGGGAAATTGCCGCACACTGGTACCTTGATAGAAACGTCTTTTGCTTACGCCCCATGTTGGATAAAGCACTTACCTGGAAGTAATTGATTCTATATCTGGAATGTGTGTGTTTTGTTTACAACTAGCCCCAAGCTGGTCGTTGTCCTTTTAATATATACAATAAAGACACTATCGTGGGTTAATCATTTTGGCTAAGCTACTTCTTAAATATGCTCTATGTGTTGGGTGTTCATATGGGATGTGTTGGCTAGGTGGAATCAAATCAATTCGGTTGTGACACTTATTTGGTTTCTCGCACATTGTTTGTAGTTAACTCGTGTTCATTTCTTGGTAAGTATCACTGATCACATGTTAGATCACTAGGCAGTTCTGTAACTAGAATTTCGAATAAATATGAGCTAGAACAGGTGCGGGGGATGCTTTCAGTTGAAAGTAATTAGTAAACTAGAAAGATATCCCGGCGTAGCAGCAGAAATCTTTCTAAAACTCTATTGTGTGAATAAATGGTTAAAGATGTACTCCCTTCATTGCAAAATATAAAGTGCGCTATTTTTGTATTGGTCTTTGATGGTCGATTTTGACCACTAATATAAGCTAAATTATATAGATTGTGAATGTGTAAATGATATCGTTGGATTCGTCTTGCAATTTTTTTCCATTTTATATATCATTATACTGATTTTGTGGACATACTATAAGTACAAATTATGGTCAAAGTTATACGTCGTTGACCAGCGAAATTTAAGGGCGCCTCATATTCTGGGATGGAGGGAGTATCAAGCATGAAGTTGTCTACGAGAATATAATAAGATTCAATTGATCATTGTAATTGAGAAGTTAATTTAATCGAGGTGACATTACTGTGTATTTGACCAATTAAAGATCGTTAAAATTCATGAGTGTACCTGATTGACGTTGCTTGAATTTGTTAAAATCGTAGATAAGAGGAAATCAAAGGGTTAAATAAAATGATGATACTGTTAGCTTGCATGAAGAGATGATATGCATGCATGTTTTAAAATGTCTTTAAGTGGTTACATATAGAATAACACGCAATTTACAGCACACAATCTCGACTAGCAGTTACATGCTATTCATCACTAAAAAATGTGTAGAAATCTTTCTTGGTTGTCTGAAACGATAAAAGACAAAACAAATTATGCTTTTCAAGTTATATATGATTTAACTGTGCCATGAGACAAATCGACAACATTGAACGAAACAAACCTAACTTTAAGTGAACAAAAAAATCCTTTTACACGGTTCATGTTTAAATTTCATGAAAAAATTAAACCCCCTTCCTAAAAATTTGAGGGTTAGGAGTTTAACTATATTGAATATCACTGATAATTGTGATCCGAGAACATGATGAAATTGTTGCTCATTTTACATCTTTGTATACACATGATTGTGAGTAATCCATTGTATATTTTTTGTCGATGTAATCTTTGAGTTTAGCTCCAACAATGTGTCTTGTTATTTTAGTGTGTCTATATATATTTTGTGCAGGTGACGGTTTTAGGCGTGTATATTTTTTTTAATGTACAATTGTACTTGGTTATCAGTTTTCTGTATAATGTTGTGTTACGTATGCTTGTGGCTCTTCATATGAAGTCCTTGGAGATTTCCCTTTCATCTCAATGCATTCTCTAGTTTTGATTGTTTACAGGATTGCCTATGGTGATGTATCTTGGTTTGGAAAAAGGTTTTCGAGTAGCATTGAATCACTTCATCGTAACACTTGCTTCTGTTTTCTTCACGTTGTGCTTGAAAAAAACACATTATTAATTTATTATGGACAAACTATTCTTTTTGGTGGTGCTAAATATCAGCAAAAATAATGTTAATGTGTTCCTTTTGACAATCTAACAGTAACCTAAATCCCCTTCACACGTGCGTGGGGGGGGGGGGGGGGGGGGGGGATAGCCCCCTATCAATTTTGTAGGCAGGGTGTAGTTCCTTGCGCCTAGTAGTCGAGTTGTGTTGCAACGAAGAAAAACTCATGGCCACCGGCCCATCCTAACTGTCCATCGTTGCTACAAAGAGCCCCACATCTCTATTCGTTCCACTCTCTCATCTCTATAAATACGAGCCCATGGTTAGAAGCCGCGTGCCGTATTGCGTGCGGTACTTGCAAGTCCATGAGGTCCTGTACCCCTGTTGTACAGCAAAAAAAACTTCCTACATACTGAAGCTATCTACAGTAGATGTTGTGAAAAGTGGTGAGATTCGAAGGATTGAAAGCTTGTCTTATGCAATGAGCTTAAGATTCGGCCTTTGTTTTCCACTTTCGTGCTTCGTTCCTTACTTCTATTTTGAGGATGTAAATAAGGTAGAATGTAGATAGATTCTGTAATCTATAATTTCAAATAAAGAGGACCTAGAAAAGGTCGAAATGCTTTCGCATTAGAAACTGTTATTAATAAATCTTAGTGAGATGTCATGTACACCTGGATGCTCAGAAGTGCCATGAGACAATTCGACAACATTGCCAGAAAATAAGCAGTTAGTATCTTATTCCAATCAAATTACAACTATACATCAAGAAACAAAAAAGTTTTTCATGTAAATAGTTGTTATTGTTTTGCCACGTGAACCTGACTAGTGGGACCGGACTAGCGCAAGCAAGCAATACCACAAACTCTAGAAACCATGTGGCAGAGGAACGACCAATAGTCCCCCCACTAAACCAAACGCGACGGAAAGCATCGGAACAATTCCATAAGCGGTGCCATTCGGATATGCGTTGCGAGAACAGAAGCATAGCTACGAGATAAGATATGCGTCCTTGCGACGCTAGCTAGCTGCCGAATGACGCTATCCAGCAGAGAAAGTACACGGCATAGAGTACAAACAGAAATAGAGAAGTGACAATCGGTTGCCGTCGGTCTCTTTTAAAATCATCAGGATATAAAGCACAGACGAAAAAAAGGCAAGCTCTTGCCGTCCCAGGCGTCACCGGAGCCGGACGATGGCTGGACGATAATCTAATTTTCTTGCTTTCCAATCCATGTGTCTCCCCGTGGGACTTGAAGCGCAAGCGATATACAGCTTGCGAATTTGCAATTACACGCGGACGCAGTGCCGTCCTTTTTGTATTCACGGCACCTAACATTCGGTGATCGTCTCTTGCAAAAGGTCAGCGACTGGAATTAATGGTGCTGTATCATGTCCGCTCAGCCAAGAATATATAAAGCCGTCCACTGTAGAGTAAACTGGACGACCTCTTCTAGAATGTTAGATCTAAGATCCAGGCCAAGTAGGTTCCAATTTGTTTTTGTGAGATCACCTGGGTGGCCAATCATGGTGTACATGATTAGTGTGTTTCACCAGCGACATGATCTTTGCATTACTCCACTGCATGCTTTAAGTAATGAAAGTCAGAGAATCACCTTCACGTGACAGCGATCCTTCTTGGGACGAGCACTTGCACACACCTTACCGCACCTAAAGAATCTTTGAAATGATTTTGGATCCAAATACCAACGCCGACAGTGATGCATCTCAACCGCGGTTCAAAAAGGGGTTGTGCTAGCTTACGGTAATTCGTGGGCACCGTCGAAATTCTGAAAGCCCATGGGCGTCTTTCCTGCCGGAATGAAGATGAGGCGAGGGGAAGAAGAACGAAAAACCTAACCCCGTCGAAGACATGGAAAAAGAGCACCGCCACCGCATCGCCGAAGAAGAGGGGGAAGGAGAGCACCGACACAATCATTGGAGACGACCTCCATCTCCCCCCGTCGCCGGCACCGGACGAACCGCCGGCCACCGCGAACAAACAGAAACTTCAATCAAGCAAGCAAGTGAAAACAAATACTTTGTTCCGACACAAATTAATTTCGAAATTTCATAATTATTTTTTGAATTTTTCATGTGCTTAGATAAAAAAATAGTTAATAACAAAAAAAATCGCGTGGTTTACTGTACAACACTTTAAATCCACAAATCGAGGTTAGCACAAAAAAAATCAACGAAACACTTTAAAACCACAAAACAAGATTAGCATTTTATAATCAGCACCATTTTTTTTTTACTTTTTCAAGAGGCAAGAGGCAGTGCAGACTGGGTGTAATTGGTACATTTGCGTGATTAATTTATTCCTTTTACAGAAGAAAAAAAGACTCTAGAGCGGCACGAAACCCTCAACGTAGGAAAAATTATAATTAGCACTATTTACTTTTTTATTTAGTGAAGCACGATTTTTTACAGGAATTATTATTATACTTTTGCATCTTGCAAGGCTTTGTCCAAACAGTGCAAGGTGCTGTGAGCAATGGGCTTTGAGCTCAAGTTGTTTCCTCGGACAGGTACAGCGACGAGCGCATTCGCTCCTGACCTAGCCGCCGCCAGGAAAAGGTGATCAGGAGGTGACCTGTGTTCCGGTCCATTTCCACCGGCGAGCACGCTGGTCCCCTCTCCCTCCGTCTGCTGCTCTGGCAGCGGGAGGGAGGGGGATCCGGTTTCCTCCGTTCTGTAGTTAGGGTTTGGATTTGTAGGTCGTGGTGCGTCGTTGGGGTGGTGGGAGTGGCGTCCGGGCGAATAAATCTGCCTCAACTCTACTCCCACACCGGCGGCGTCTCGGAGTTAATGGCATCGTGTGTTTGTCGATCCCTCAGATTGGCGAACTTAGGATTCATGGATGGTGTCGGCGAGGCAGCGGCGGCGACTCCATCAGGTGTGTCTCCCCTTCTGCGCTGTCCCTGTTGCTGCGGCGTTCTCTCCGATGTCATGGTGGAGCAGGGAGGATGTGTCGTCCAGGAGTACGTGCAGACGGAAGTCTGCGCAGGTAACAGCTGGAAGATGGTGTATCCTATGCTGAGTTTGTGGATGGAGGCTGACAGTTCTGGCTTGCTCCTTCGACGTCGTAGTCGTACGGGAGTGTCAGTTTTGGAGTTCGATGGTGTGTCCGGGGACATGTTGCCCCGGTCTGATTCGTTCAACGGCAATGGTTTTGCTTCTGGCAAACTACTTTGGAGGTCCGTAAAGCTGCTGATCAGCGATGGAGCCGCGTCGAGCTCGGGTGAAGAGGTGATCTGTCTCGCTTCACTTTGGTGTCTGCTTTGGTGGTGCCGAAGGAGAGTGATAGGCGTTGGTTTGTCACATAGGATTATGCTATCTTTACAGATCTGTAAGATCGGTGTGTACCTGCTTTGTATCTTGTCCTTTATTTATCAATGAGAATCGTATTACCTTGGGAAAAAAAAGGGCTTTGAGCTCGTGGGCCCTCAAAGGCTCAGCCAACGTGCTAAGTTATACCGAGGCCTAACTCGGCCGCAACTAGCCGCCGCCGCCGCACTCTGTTTTCCGGGGAGAATCGACGGCGGCTCGGCCAGTGGATCTTCGTCTCCGTCTGGCTGCCGGTTCAACCGTGTTATGGCACGCGAGAGCTGCCCTGCACAGAGCTCGCCCGCCGCCTACAAGCTCGCTCGCAACCGCCGCGTCCAGCCAGGATCTCCACCGACCTGGACGTTCTCTACCTCGGTGGGCTGCCGACTTCCCCTCTGATATATCCCACTGTGATCTAGCTTAGCACTGATATTATATCCCAACATTGATGATTTGTATGCCCCCTAATAAATGATTTGTAGTATAAAGCAAAGTCATGTGGTTTGGAGCTGATTTGTAGTCTAAACAAAGCTATTTTCCTGGTTTTGTAGTATTGTATAAACAAAAGTTGATACAATTTTTGTCACGACAAGTTATGCTAGTACAAACAAAAATGACCAGACTTTAACAGACAACCAACCCTAACTCTTGCCGAAATGCCCAGGCTGCTGCGTGCTCTGTTTCCGGGGAGAAGCGGCGCGGCAAGTCGAGTGTCGTCTCAACTCTCATGCAGCGGGAGGTGACCAGGTTTGCCCCCTCAGCTCATCCATCTCAGCACTGAATTTTGGAATGTAAATGGTGACTGGGTTTGGGATCGAATCGAAGATTTCGTCATGTCGTTGTTCGCCGGTGTATCTATGGTTATTGGTGGCGTGGTGCACACCACGCCGGCCGTCGATGTCAGCACGGACAGCGGGTATCACCTGCTTGTGGTCAAAGACTACGCGCATTCCGTACGAGAGATACCCAACGGCAAGAGCATCAGGTCTGAGCCTTTCACGGTAGGAGGCCATCAATGGTGTATCGAGTACTATCCTAACTGTGATGACTCAAGTTCTGCCGACTTCATCTCTCTTTATGTCCACCATGGCGATCACAATATTGAAAATCATGTGGAGGCTGAGGCGCAATTCGAGTTTAGCTTCGTCGACCAGGTTGAGAAGCAAATGCCAACATATATTCGTTCAACCCAAACATACAGCTTCTCCGTCGAAGATCATTGTTGGGGTTACGAGAAGCTTATTAAAAGAGATGTACTTGAACGATCAGCTCATCTAAAGGAGGATTGTTTCACCATCCGGTGTGACATCATGGTTTGTAATGATCTCAACCCCCAGCAAGATGCCGTTGGCACCCTGTCTGATATACGCCAGCATTTTAAAATTCTACTTCAAGATAAGCTGGGTTTGGATGTCACATTTGAGGTCAGCAATGAGACATTCCATGCACATCGGTGCGTGCTTGCAGCCCGGTCTAAAGTTTTCAAGGCACAACTCTTTTGCGGTTTTGCCCCATGACGGAGGGCACCACGTCAAGTGTCATACAGATCAAAGACATGGAAGCAAAAGTGTTTGCAGCTTTGCTTAGCTTCATATACACAGATTCATTCCCTGAGTTGGAGGAGGATAATAGCATGGAGGAGGAAAAAGGACAAGATGAGGAGGAAGAAAAAGATTATGTAATGTGGCTGCAAGACTTGCTTGTGGCGGCGGACAGATACGATATCCAACAGCTCAAATTTTTATGTGAAAAGCAGTTGTCCGAGATTATAGGTGTATGCTCCGTGGTGTCCACTCTAGCTCTAGCTGAGCAGCACCACTGCCATGGATTAAAGGAGACGTGCTTGAAGTTTATCCAAGTCCAATCTCTCCCGTGTTTGAAAAAAGTAATGGAGACTGATGGCTGGGAGCATGTGACTACAACATATCCCTCTGTTTTGAAGGAGATCATTGCCAAGCTTGTGTCCAATCAGAAGAACGACAAGAAGAGGAAGCACTAGACGACTGCAACGGCTTCAAGTAACACCATTAGTTATGCATATCATATATAGCAAAGATTGGAATTGGATCCTCTAGATATATGTTAGCTTGTGTGTCTTGCTTTTGTTTCATAGGTACAACAGATGTAACATTGTGGTTTATCATGTCAAACTATATTTCTCTGTTCATTGTGTCATATGTTAATTTTACAACATATATATTTTTTCTAACACGGGTGAGGGATTTGGTGCAAAACACGGGATGGCCCAAATCTACCAGGTGGGATCCGACGGTGGGTGAGGCGACCGGTTTTCCCCACTCGATTAGGTGAATGACGCCTAGTGTTCCCCTAACGATAATGGTCTTTGTTGTCTTACCATTCAGCTGCCACATTATCCTGACATATGCGCTTACATTGTCAGTTTGGACAACAAGCAAAATAGGGCAAATGCCACCAAAAACGTTATCTCAAAGGTGTAAACCGTGGCAAGATTTTTTAAGGGGATAAATATGATCACAACTAGAGAGTAGTAAAATATAGAATATGTTTTGAGAATACCCAAAGGGAAAACATGTTCATGTCAACAAAAATCGATACACATCATGTGCCAGAATCTCTCTCAACACCAGTCTCCAGACTCTGCAATCGAACATATGGCCAAAAAGGATGCACCCGAGGAGCAGGAGCGCACGGCTCCAAATCGCTAATCGCATGACGGTGGTACTAGACAGATCACACACTCGCACCAGCACAGTGTATCCACCACCAGCTCAACAGAAGCTTAGGAGGAGCTGCCTTCCACCCTCTTCCTGAACATCATCCTGCCCAGCAAGCTTGGACTCCGCTTCTTCTTCCTAGGATCTGCAGGAGTCTCCAGGAGCACCGGCTGAACATTAGTTTGGGCCGATGCCTCGCCATCGGCATCAGGAGTCGGATCTTGTGCCACGCTCCTTCGTGTTGCAGCGTCAGGCTCGCCATGCTCTTTCTTGGTGTGCACTTGTTTGGGTGTGGGAGAGCTTGGATCCTCAGATGTGCTGGTGCTCTCATCAGCAAGGATGCTTCCAAGTGACTGGGGCTTGTAGTCTAGAATGCCTGGATTCGGCAGAATCTGGAGAGCCTGCAATTGCTTACTTAGATTTGTGATGGTCTCCTGGCACTCTGCAAGCTTGCCAGCTGCTGCAGATATCTCTGAGTTCTGCATGAAGCGCACATATGTTAAATTCTATTCCTGATGGAATGATGTTCACATAGGTGAAAACAGAAAATGGTGGATAAACATATCAGAAACATATAGCTAAAATTAGAAAATTGTGAGATGACCATATCCGGTATAGTTGTTGTGTTTACTGGGAAAGAAAGGAGCAACATGAGAACATACTGTTGCTAGTTGTTTTCCCTCTTGTGCCAAGTCTTCTGTTCCATTGTCAGTGGGACTGCTTTAGAGAGAATCGATATCATAATTGGAAACTGTTACTACTTTTCATGCGATGAGAAAATTATTACTGAACTTAATTTTAAAAGTATACAGAAAATTAAATTTAGTTACCTTTCTGCCTCGTTGGATGGTGACTTCCTCTCTAGTTCCATATCATCGTCCCGATGTAGCACCACTATAATCTGCCTCTCTTGAATTTCATCAGGTAGCTGATCTGCTGACAGAATTGGCTCTTTATGTGCTTCTGTTTGGATATCTAGTGCTGCTGTTGATTTTGCACTCTGCATGTCATGTTCAGCATGTTCGTTCATTACTGTACTTAACGACTTGTCTCCATCAATGTCCTTCTTGTTATCATCCACGGTGTCAGGTCGAACTTGGTTTGAGAAGTATTGGCTCACTATATACTCCAGTACCAGGCAAACTTCATCGATGAAAATTTCAACCTTGGCTTCCTCATGCAGCACATCGTGACAGACATGAACCAGGTACTCAAGTCGAGCACAAAATTCAGGCTTGTCATGCAACAACGATCCAGATGTTGCAGCATTGTCTTCTGCCGAAAAGCGTATCATGGCGGTGATCTTTTCAGCCAGATTGCTTACCATTTTTACAACCCTGGTCCGGTCATACAGTGCATCAGAAGCGTCTCCTCTGGCATGATGACTCTCGTCCAATGCATGCCTGATTTCCTCAAGAATGGCGTCAATGCTATCGCCACTTGCTTCCTGCTTGCGTGTTACGAGGTTCCAGACACCCTGAACCCAATCAGGATGTCCATTGGAGACGCCGACATCTTGATCAGGAAACTTGTCGTTCTTCTCTGACACAACGGATCCCGAATCCGCGTTGATTGGTCCGGACGTCTGATGGTCAGCTGATGATGCCATCTCCAGCCTCTCAATCTCAGCAAAATCATCGAGCAAGCTCATGTCAGACAACATGACGGACGAAGCTCCCTGTCCCTGCTTCCCAGCCCTGAAGTGTTCCAGTTCAGAGACCAAAGCGGCGGCCCAAGACTCCGTCTTTGCATTTGCATCGCTCAGCCGTTTGCTCTCCTCCGTCAGCTCCTTGAGCTGCCCCTGCACCGCCGAGAGCTTGCAGGCCTCATCCGCGTACTTCATCCGCGCGAACTGCAGCTCGGTGTCCCTCGTCGCCACCACCCGCTTCAGCGCGTTGTTCTCGTCCTCGATCGCGCGTAGCCTGACGGCGTGGCTCTGGTCAGGCAGATCAGGAGCGCGCCGCGGCGTCGCGGACCGCGGGGACATCGGCGTCACGGACCGCGGAGACATCGGCGGCGTCGCCGAACGCTGCCTCCTCGGGCTGGCCCCGGCTCTGGGTGGCTGCTGCTGCTCGACCTCGTCTCTCATCTTGGCCAGCGCCGCCGGTCCGGGGAGCCGCTTCCGGACCATGGCGCGCAGCCGCTGGCACTCGGCTTCCAGCACCGCGATCTTCTTCAGGCTCTCGGCGTGCTGCGCGCGGGCGGCGTCCACGGACTTGAGGTCGTACTCCCGCTCCTGGCTCCTCACCTCCAGCTCCTTCTGCAGCATGCGCGCCTCGTACTGCAGCGACGCGCTCTGCTTACGCGCCGCCTCCAGCTTCGCCGTCGCGCCGGCGAGCTGCTCGTCCGAGACTGCATTGTACTCCTGAGCTCTCTGGTCAGCTTGTCCTTGGTGTCGATGGCCTTGCAGAGGCTGTTGTTTTCGGCGGCTAGAGTAGCGGCCTTCTTGTTCGCGACCTCCAGGCTGTGCTGTAGATCACGCACTTTCTTTTGCTGGGAGGATATCTCTCTGGCTGCTTCCACGATGATTTGCTCCCCCTCTTCTCTAGCAATGAGGAGCTGCTCCATGCACGATCTCAGGGCATCTTCCATTTCAGCCATTGTTTATTGAGAAGAATCACCCAGCAATTATCATGAGAGGAACGGTCCACTTCGCGTATCACTCGTGTCAGCCTGAAGATAAATCAGATTTGCCATTCCTGTTATTTCGCAAGTGACAGAGCACCACATTATTCATAACAAGCGAAACTATATGTTTAACCGTTACATTAATTATTAACTTACTCTTTGGATCGAAGAAATTTGGAGGAAAAAATGGATTGTAGTACTCGGAATTTTTGTATATTTTCCTTTGGATCCTAAGATGCACTATCCAAGGAATTTTCATAGAATAGGATTAACCTCATGGGAAATTTCATTTGAAAGTTCAAATGCATTCTGTGCCTGTCTCTCTCACTTCACTCGTTAATTAACATCATGTGTCTCGATTGGATATGTTTACATAATGCATTTTGCAGTATAGAGTCTACTTATGTTTACACTAATTTGCATTGAAATTTTTGTAGCGTACTGCATTTTTGGACAATCAACAACATTTTTGGGACTTGGGAGGTTACTGGATTTTAAATGATTCTCACACTTTTTGGTCGAGTTGACTGCATTTTTGTAATTGGAACTACTCCACTCATAAGTCTATTACATTTCCTGACGATGTCTACGGCATTTAGCCTGAGTCCATTGCAATTTTTGCTTTGAATTTCTCGGTAGTTGTCTTGGTTGAAGAAAAACAATGAAAGCAATAGGAGAAACTAAGAACATAGTATATTACAAATAATAAATACAGAAAGAAAGGATTTTCCCATAGTAAGAACACCTATGTGATTATTTTAGAAGTGTTTACCAAATTATAGTTTTTTTATCTAGTTACTTTTAAAAATGCGTCCTGGGGCTTCAACTATACGGAAAATAGTGACGGATAGTCGAGACGGCCATGGGCTCTGGCGACATCTTCCAAGAGAATCTGGGGTTTCAACTGAACCGCCATGCCCTGCGTTAGGTCCTGATTCCGTGTGTTTCTTGGGTAATGCACCACCGACCTGTTAAACTCAAATGTCACTGATAGAAGGAAGTTTCCTTATTTATCACTAACTTCGTATTCTTAGAAATCAGTAGGCCTTATAAAAACCACATGATTTTGATCAACTCTACTGATGAAAAGAATGATTTCGTATTGACTCCTCTATCGTCTCGAATTTTCCTGTCGTGCGCATTAATTCGTAGGTTGCAACAGGTAGTCAATTAACCTCCCAGATTTGTGTTGTCTTTTATGCACTTCACATCCTTTAGCTCTGCCCGAATTCATTAAGATGCCTTTAAATTTATGAAGCTACAACAGGATACGGAGCCTTGAATGAATTGCTGGTGCTAATTTGTACTGATGCCATGTTTTTACCTTGTCTAGAAGTTCTATGATGCTTGAATTCATGCGTGGCGCGGCTGACAGGCCGCTTCTGGGACAGCTTTGATTACTCGCCGCCGGCTGCTACGTTCGGAGGGCGCTGCCGGAAAACTCTCGCGCCGCCGGCGTGGGATGCAGGCTGCTCGGGCTCGCGCTTCTCCTGACTCGGCGATCTGACTGCCGATCCGTCAGGGCTTGAGGCCGGTAGGGTTCCTATGGAGGCGGCGGAGGAGGTGTTGGCGGAGGAGTGGCCGGTTTCGCGCGATGACATCCGGCGGCCGGCGTCGCGGTTCTGGGAGCATTCTTCTCCGGCGAGCCCCGATGCAACCCGAGGTAAGGTCTTGTCTTCTGCGTGCAGGTCCTCCGAGTCAGCGACGACGGAAGGATCCGAGGTGGAGACGTCGCCTTCCATGGTGGGTGCGGTGGGGTCTAAGGGAAGGATGCCACCATGCCGCCCGCTGCGTCGACCTCCGATGCGGATGGGGTGGCGTGGTCCTCTACCGCGACCCCGGACCACGCCACCGCCGTGTCTCGGTGATTTCCTCCCCGAGCTCCCACAATCTACAGCGGCGCGAGGCTCGACGGCGTCGCCAGCGGGATCGGATGGTTGCAAGCCGGCGTCGATCACGGCGAGGACGGAGGAGAAGGAAGGCAATCCGAAAATTCAAAAACCGCGGTCACCGACATGTGGGGCCCAAGCGCATGCAATCGTGAGCCATCGATCGCCTTGGGCGCATCTCGGCCGTTGGTTCGAGGGATTATGGAGAGGAGACCGGGCTGTCTCCAGGTCAACCCTAACCTCCCGATCGCCTCCATCTCACGCGGCTGAGCCTCCCCCGACCTCCTGCTCTCCGACTCTCCCTCCGGCCACGCCCGTGTCGTGCTCGAGGGTCTTCCGATCGTTGACGCGGTCGTTCGCCGAGGTTGCTTCGGCCTCGCCTCGGATGGCCGCGCCTCCTCCGGGCCATGGTGGTCCGCCGACCTGGGCCCCGGCTGCGGCTACTGGTGCTCAAGCTCGAGGGGGTGGTGTTGTGTTCGGCAACTCTGCCGGCCCTCCGACGTTCGCACCTCGGCAGCTTGGTGCGGGGCAGCAAGTTTTGGTCGCTGCGGCTGGTCCTCAGCCGCCGGCGGGCTTCGCCTTCGGGGCGATGGCGCAGGCTCCGAGAAGGAAAAAAGAAGAAGAATAACGGGGCTGCGGGGCAAGCACAGCAGCAAGGGTTGTTGCCCGTGGTTGGGGCACAACAGCAGTAGCAAGTGTTGATGGGGGGCGGTGTACAACAGCAAACGGTGGCCGGTCATCAGTTGCTAGGGCAGAATGCAGTCGTGGAAGAGGTGGTGACTGTTGATGCAGCTGCGCAAGGGACCAAAAAGCCTAAGGCGTGGTGTTGGAAGTGTGCGGCGAACACTCATGCAACAAAAGATTGTCCCATGAAGCACTACTGTTACATATGTGATAATGCGAAGCATCCGACGCCAATGTGCCCCTCTCTGAAGCTACCAAGGCCTACAGTGCTCGTTGCTGGTCAGGGACATAGGGACACGATGTTCATTCAGTTCCCAGATAGTTTGTTCAAGGCTGATTTGATACCCAAGGATGATCCAGTTGCTCTTGTGAAAGTGCAGGGTACGGCCGCCACCGCAAAACAGGTGTAACAGCCCGAAGTTTGAGAACCTAAAAACCGGTGTAAATTTTCCACTTTTGTGTTCATTGCATCATGGCATCATGCATCATGTTGTTGACACTAGGGAATTGTGCTAGGGAATTGTGGGTGTTGCTAGGGAATTGTTGTGGTTTGGCACCACTTCAAACAAAATGCTAAATTTGCTTCAACAAATTTCAAAACAGTGGAAGCACTCAAACTTGTAAAACACAAATACTTGACATCTCCTATTTGTCAAGGAAGTTCCAAGAGCTCCAAAACAATATTTGCACTTGCTCCAAATTGTTAAAGGAGCAACATTTTGAAAATTAGCAAAGTGCCATTTTCCACCCTCTCTAAACAAATGTTGTCCAAAATATTTTATTTTGGGGCGCCAATTTTTGTGGAGCTTCCTCATGGTGTAAAAAGGCCACCGAAATTATTTCATAATTTTCTGAAATGTTTAAGTGCTCTAATTAAATCACTGAAAAGTGCTGGGTTTAAAAGGTTTTAATTTAAAAGGAAAAAAGGACCTATCCGTGAGGAACCAGTTTTCTCCAGGGGGTTTTCGGGAAAAGATCGTCTCTCTCCTCGCCACTGTCGCCATGCCGCCGCGCTCCCATGCCGTCGCCGTGGCAGCGCAGCGCCGGGGTCCACCTCTGCCCTGCCTTCCGCGACGAGGAGAACGTCTCCACGATGCCCTGCCCTCACCTGCTCCCCATCCCCACTTGCCCTGCTCCATTTCTTCCCCACCTCTGCTCCCCACCGAGCCACCATGACCGCCGCCGTTGACCGCCCCTCCCCGCGGCAGTAGTCCACGCCGAGCACCGTCGCCTGGGGGAATCGCTCCGTCGTGTCGCCCTCCTCTTCTCCGCCGAAGGAATCGGCGAGGGAGGCCGTAAATCGACGTGGCCGTCCAATACTTCGCCGCCGCAGACGAGTTCATCGCGGTCGTCGCCTCCCCTGCCTCCCCGAGCACACGTACGACTCTAGGGTGAGCTTGTGACCTCCCCTGGCCCTCCGTTCCTCCCTCTCACGCCGTATCCTCGCCGTTGTCTCACCGTGGGCATCCTCGCCCGCCATTGTTGTCGAGCTCGGATATTCCGAGACGCTCACACTCGGATAATCTGAGGCACTCCAGTGCGAGCTCGTTTTAGGTCCTTAGCCATTCTCTCGCCTCTCCGTAGCACTCGGATTTTCCGATCTTTGCAAGCATCGGATTTTCCGATTTAGGTCAGTACGCGATGTTCTCTGGTTCCTTAGTCGATTTCTGGCTCTGCTCTTTAGTCGGATTATCCGGAAGAGGAAAATTCGGAATTTCCGATTTTGCCCAGAACAAAAAATAAATGTACTGTTTCTTTTTGTTCCTCTTTGCATTTTGGTAAAATATGGTATGGTGTGGGAACTAAATCCAACCAAGGCATATGTAAAAGAGCGTTAATAAAGGTAATAACGTTTTAACGGTGCATCCGAGAAATGCGTGTGAGATACCCGAATGTCCGGAAATTCGTGAACCAACCGTTTAAATGGTTATCATGTTTATTAAATTGCCAAAACCCTGCATCTCCCACATGATCATGTCATAGCATCTACAAGTTAGATCCTAGGGTTTCGACCACCGTAATCAACAAGTAAGATGATCCATGACTTAAATTCACGGATATCCGGGATGCGCCCCTCTAAGCACCCGAACTCCGTTTAATCTGAATAGTTGCATCATCCCCCTCCCGGGGATTTAAAATGTCATGCCATCATGTGTTTGCGCATTGCACCAATGTTATCCGTGGTTTTGATTGTTCCTCTCCGGTATTGTTTGTGCATCGGTAGATCAAGGAGGGGAAGTGCCCCCACCGTATCGTGAAGAGCCGTACTACCAGCACGTTGATCAAGGCAAGCATAATCCCCCCTCTGAGCATGTCTTATCCTATTTTCCGCAAATATTTTCCCCACTATAATATTGCATGCGGTTCCAAATGTCAATTTGCTTGGATTAGAGTATCCTATAGTTGCATTAAGATTCCGATGCCAATTACCTGTTTCCCCTCCTATTATCCATAGGTTTGTACTGTTGGCCTGAAATAATTAACAATGCAGTGTTGATGCTTAGCCATGCTTAGTTAAAATGCTTAGCAGTCCGGTGGATGTTTCATGGTTGGAAACAGGTGATGAGATGTACAGATGATGGTGGAGAATTTGTGGTGACAGGTAATAAGATGCTTAAAGGTGGGGATGAGAGGCCACTTCGGTATGGTGGTGTTTTGTCTCACTCTCGCCGCCTAGGTGCGAGTTCTTTACCTCTTGAACCAAGAATGAGCGCGCTTCCTTTCGGTGGGGTATATGGAGCCCTCGTCGACCGACTAACTTGAGCGGGACTAGACAGGGTCCTCTAGTTTGAGCTTCCATTTGCGCGTGCGTGATGATGGTGGTATGAACTGGGATGAGGATGGTGGTGTCTAGGAAAATGAGTGGCCACGGGGCAGGGTGTTGATGATCCGCTGCTCCGTCCTCACTGATGATCCTGGGTTAGTCTTTAACAAGGTAAAGGTTGTAACCGTTCCCACTCAGCCGGCTTTCCCGGAAGAGAGCTACGTGTAGGCAATGAGCCGGGCGGTACCGAAGGTAAACATAGTGCACCCCTGCAGGGTTAAATCTTTTCGAAAAGCCGTGTCCACGGTTACGGACAACTTGGGAAAGGACGATAAGATCATAGAATAACTTTAACGGAATGATTAAAAACTGGGTACTAGAGGTACCATTTCAAGATTGCAAGGTGAGCTTCCTCGAGGGTGATTCGGGGAGGTGCCTTTGATGAACAGGTACAATGTTGATGATGGTGATGAATGGTGAGAAAGTGATCAAGAAAAGAGTTACTTCTTACCCCTCTTTTAAAATATTCTGATTAGACGATGCCATGGAGTTTGTTTTACTAAATAAAATCAGCTTTATGCAAAAGAGCCATAAAACTTTGAAAGCCTCATCGAGCTAATGCTCTATATATAATCTTGCGAGTTCGTCGAACTCAACGTCGTTTGTTTTGTTTCAGAGGAGGACTTCACCGACCTCGAAGGTGGGTTCTTTGTGGACGTCGACGAGTAGTCTGGGGTTCCCAGGTGGCAGCTTGGGACATCCTGGAACAGCTGGCGCTGGATGTTTATTGTAGGCCTCTTAGGCCATATTTGGATCTTGTTGTTTAGAACAACTTAATTTGCTTCCGCTTGTTGTAATGTTGGGTCTGTGACCTCTGGTTGTCATTTGCTATCTTTCTCTATTATAAGAGTTGAACTATATGATTTGTGTCGTAGAGTCTGTGATGTGCCAGTTGTTCCACAAGTCTTGATCTCTCTATTATGCTTTGATAGTGTGTCTGGTGGTATCGGATAACCGGGGACACAGTATCACTGTATAGCAGTCGGGTCGGGGCGCCACAAGTTGGTATCAGAGCAGTACTGCCTGTAGGAAACCCTTCTACTGGTCGATGTTGAGTCTAGTGTTTGTGAAAATATTTTAACCTAAAAATGAGTTGTGAAAACCATCTTAGGATTCTTTTTACTCCTTATCTGGTTACCCTCTAATCTCGGAGCAATCTTATCTCGATTTGAGTTTAAAGGTTTTACTCCTCGTCTGTTACTTCAAAATGATTAGAAACGTGGGTGGGTTCGACCTTTAGTGTTATGTGTCCAGTTGCTCCCGCTGCGTTGCAATCCCAAATCAACTCAGATGTTTCTACCGAGTTAATCTTTTGATCCTTTCTTTGGGTTTTAACCCAGGACTTGAACATAAGGTCCCGGATTGTGTCAACTAGAGTGTGTTAAGTTGTGATTTCTTAACTCTCACTAGTAGCACATGATGCTGATCTTTGACCCAAGTTCTATCTTGTTGATTCCTTGTTTTTTGCAAATGTATTATCGTCCCTAGTCTGTGTACTTGTGTAGACGCTAATGCTATTGTTCGACCATTCGGAGAAAGATACTAACTGTGTCATTGTCAAATCTCCAGAATGGCTCGAGGAGGCGTGGAGGCCGTGGTGGTCGCGGTAACCACAATGATGATGAGGATGATCTGCCGCCACCACCCTCGATGGCTGAGGTCTTGATGGCCATTGAGGAGAACCGTGGGCGCAATGAGCGCTTGCTTGAGCAGTTGGTGCAGCAGAATGCACGGAGGAACGAGTGCAACACTCTCACTGAGTTCCTGCGCTCAGCCACCCACCTTTGCTGATGCTAAGGAGCCACTGGAAGCTGATGATTGGCTTCGTGCTTTGGAGCGCAAGTTCTCCGCGCTGCATGTCCCATTGGCGGAGCAAGTCAACTTTGCCACCTACCTCTTGGTTGGTGCTGCTGGCTGTTGGTGGGAGAGCCATGTGGCTTTGTTTCCAGCCAACCATGTCTTCACCTGGGCTGATTTTCGCACTGCCTTCCGTGCGGAGTACATTCCCCAGCCGATCATGGACTTGAAGAGGAGGGAGTTCCTGGATTTGCAACAGGGACGGATGGACCTCCGCACTTATGGTCGTGAGTTCAACCATCTCTCTCGTTACGCCCCAAGGGACGTGACCAATGATGCTGACAAGCAAGAGCTGTTCCGCAAGGGTCTGACCCGCAGCTCCGCTATGAGCTATTGCCCTTCAGGTTCCAGACCTATCAGGAGCTGTTCAACCAGGCTTTCACCTTGAGCAAGGAAGAAAGGAACTTGAAGCTTCCAAGAGGCCCGCACATGGGGACCACCAGAGTTCCTCGGGTTCTGAGAGCAAGAAGCGCAGGGTGTTTGTCCCTACAGCGCTGTGCCGCGTGCTCCATTCATGCCAGAGCCGCAGGATACAGGCCACCTCCTCCGCGCCCCACTACTTCGACACTTGGGGTAGGCGGGAGTGGGTACCGTCCTATGCTACCTGCTCCACCTGGAGTCACTTGCTACACCTGTGGCCAGGCTGGCCACTACTCCAGGGAGTGCCCCCAGAAGGCACCTCTCGCGATAACTCCTGCACGAGCCCCTGCCACTCCAGCTGGCAAGGCTGGACCTATTGTGCGTGGTCGCCTGAACCACGTCTCTGTTGAAGAAGCTGAAGATGACCCCGGCGTTCTCATGGGTGAGTTACGAATCAACAACAATCGTGCTACAGTTTTGTTTGATTCTGGAGCATCGCATTCATTCATATCCATAGCTTTTGCAAAAGACCACAAAATACCGTTCGAGAAAATGACGACCTTGGAGATCTCCACTCCTGGCTCCAAATGGCAAACCGATGGGTTACTCCTGAGGTCCAGATTACTATCGGTTACTACTCTTTTCCTTTGCTTTGGTAGCTCTGAGGTCAAATGGCATTGATGTCATACTGGGCATGAACTGGCTAGCCAAATACCAGGCTAATCTCGACTGTGCTGCCAAGACCGTCACCGTGACCAATTCTTCCGGTGACAGTGTGAAGTATTGGTCTGCACTATCAAGCCTCCATCTTCAGTCATACCCAACTCACCTGAGATTCTCCTTTGCTTTATGGAAGGCGAACCCCTCCTGAAATCCAGGACATACACGTGGTGTGTGACTTCCCGGATGTGTTCCCGGAAGAATTGCCTGGCATGCCTCCTGACCGAAGTGTGGAGTTTGTCATAGATCTACTTCCCGGTACGCTCCAATTTCCAAGAAGCCCTACCGTATGCCGGTGGAAGAGTTGGCTCTGTTGAAAGAGCAAATTGATCAGCTGTTAGCAAGGAGTTCATCCAGCCTAGCAGTTCACCTTGGGGTTGTCCGGTACTCTTTGTCAAGAAGAGGATTCTACCGTGCCTCGTCTAGTCTCTGACTATCGACCGTTGAATGCGGTGACAATCAAGAACAAGTATCCTATTCCTCGCATCAATGATCTGTTGGATCAGTTAGCTGGTGCAACGGTATTCTCCAAGATGGATCTGAGGTCAGGCTACCATCAGATAAAAATCAGAAAGGAGGATATTCCAAAGACGGCATTTGTTACTCGTTATGGCTCATATGAGTATACCGTCATGTCCTTTGGTCTCCAATGCTCCAGCTACTTTCATGAGGCTCATGAACTCCATTTCATGGATTATCTTGACAAGTTTGTCGTCATTTACATTGATGACATCCTTATCTATTCTAAAACCGACGAAGAGCATGATGAACATCTTCGGTTGGTTCTGACACGACTTCGAGAACACCGTCTTATGCCAAGTTCTCCAAGTGTGAGTTTTGGTTGGATAAACTTGTCTTCCTTGGTCATGTGATATCCGCAAATGGTGTGGAAGTCATTCCTGACAAGATTCAGTCCATTCTGGATTGGAAAACTCCAATGTCAGTCAAGGACATTCGAAGCTTTCTCGGATTGGCGGGTTATTACCGCCGATTCATCGAAGGTTTCTCCAAGATAGCCAAGGCCTGACTGACCTTCTCAAGAAGGAAAAAAGTTCGTATGGACGGCCGAAGCTGAAGAGAGCTTCAAAACACTGAAAGCCAACTCACTCCGCTCCTGTGCTTGTCCTGCCGGACACAGCAAGGATTTCGTCGTCTTCTGTGACGCCTCTCTACAAGGCTTGGGTTGTGTATATGCAAGATGGCCATGTGGTGGCTATGCTTCTCGCCAACTTAAGCCGCATGAGCACAACTACCCAACTCATGATCTAGAACTTGCCGCGTGGTCTATGCTTTGAAGCAATGGAGACCATACCTGTTTGGTAACCGTTGCGAGATTTCTCGGATCACAAGAGTCTGAAGTACCTCTTCACCCAGCCGGATTTAAATCTCAGGCAAAGGCGTTGGTTGGAGTTAATCAAGGACTATGATGTGAGTCTGAACTATCAACCCGGCAAAGCAAACGTCGTGGCTGACGCGCTAAGTCGGAAGTCCTATTGCAACAATCTGATGATTGAAAAGGCCCAACCTGCTCTCATGAAGAGTTTGCCCGTTTGAACCTGGAAATTGTTCCCTCCGGCTACCTTGCAAATCTGGAGATCAAAGCTACTCTTGTAGACCAGATTAAGGATGCTCAAAGCTGATGAGGGTATTCTGAACATCAAGAAGAACATTGCTAGTGGCAAGGCCAAATGTTTCTCGGAAATGAATCCGGAGTTGTTTATTTTGGTGACCGCTAGTGGTGCCAAAGAACCGGAATTTGAGGGAGCTCATTCCAAGAAGCTCATGAATCACCTCTCTCTATTCATCCCGGTAGTACCAAGATGTACCAAGACCTTCGACCACAATTCTGGTGGACTCGTATGAAACGAGAAATCGCCAAGTATGTTGCTGAATGCGACACATGTCGACGGGTAAAGGCTGAACATCAAAGACCTGCCGGCACTCTTCGCCCTATTGCAGTCCCGAGTGGAAATGGGATGAAATTGGTATGGACTTCATCACCGGGTTTCCCCGATCTCAAAAGGGCAACAATGCAATTGGGTAATCATTGATCGTCTTCCAAGGTTGCTCACTTCCTACCAGTCCGTGATGATATACGGGCAAGTCAACTTGCTGACTTATATTTGGCTCGTATTGTTCCATTGCATGGGGTCCCTCTGAGGATCATATCGGACCGTGGAAGTATCTTTGTCTCCAAGTTTTGGCAGAGTTTCCAAACTGCTATGGGGTCCCGTCTCAACTTCAGTACCGCCTACCATCCCAAACTGATGGTCAGACCGAAAGAGTGAACCAAGTGTTGGAAGACATGCTTCGGGCATGTGTAATCTCTTTTGGCAAGGGTTGGGAAAAGTATCTCCCTTTCGCGGAGTTCTCCTACAACAATAGCTATCAAGCTAGTCTGGGCATGGCTCCATTCGAGGCTCTATATGGAAGAAAATGCCGCACTCCTCTAAATTGGTCCGAGACCGGAGAGAGAGCACTCTTTGGTCCGGATGTGATCAATGAAGCTGAGGAGAAGGTTCGAATCATAAGAGAGAATCTGAAGATTGCTCAGTCTAGGCAAAGAGCTACTATGATAAGCACCATCAGGAAATTCACTATGAAATTGGTGATAAAGCTTATCTCCGCGTCTCTCCCCTTCGTGGCGTTCGCCGCTTCGGAATCAAAGGGAAATTGGCACCTCGCTATGTTGGCCCTTTCACCGTTCTGGCCAAGCGAGGAGATCTTTCTTATCAATTGGAGTTACCGGTCAAATTCCCAAATGTACATGATGTGTTTCATGTCTCCCAACTTCGCCGGTGTTTTAAAGATCCTATCCATGGGGTCAATCATGAGGAGTTGGATCTCAGGAAGATCTCACTATCGCGAGCATCCTATCCGTGTTCTGGATGAAGCCGAGAGAAAGACCCGTAACAAGACTACCAAGTTCCTCAAGATTCAGTGGTCGCACCATTCCGAGGAAGAAGCGACTTGGGAACGAGAGTCTAGTCTTCGTGAGGAGTATCCCGACTTCTTTTCGCACTCTTAGAATCTCGGGACGAGATTCCTGTAAGGGGGGTAGATTTGTAACAGCCCGAAGTTTGAGAACCTAAAAACCGGTGTAAATTTTCCACTTTTGTGTTCATTGCATCATGGCATCATGCATCATGTTGTTGACACTAGGGAATTGTGGGTGTTGCTAGGGAATTGTTGTGGTTTGGCACCACTTCAAACAAAATGCTAAATTTGCTTCAACAAATTTCAAAACAGTGGAAGCACTCAAACTTGTAAAACACAAATACTTGACATCTCCTATTTGTCAAGGAAGTTCCAAGAGCTCCAAAACAATATTTTGCACTTGCTCCAAATTGTTAAAGGAGCAACATTTTGAAAATTAGCAAAATGCCATTTTCCACCCTCTCTAAACAAATGTTGTCCAAAACATTTTATTTTGGGGCGCCAATTTTTGTGGAGCTTCCTCATGGTGTAAAAAGGCCACCCAAATTATTTCATAATTTTCTGAAATGTTTAAGTGCTCTAATTAAATCACTCAAAAGTGATGGGTTTAAAAGGTTTTAATTTAAAAGGAAAAAGGACCTATCCGTGAGGAACCAGTTGCCCTGCTCCATTTCTTCCCCACCTCTGCTCCCCACCGAGCCACCATGACCGCCGCCGTTGACCGCCCCTCCCCGCGGCAGTAGTCCACGCCGAGCACCATCGCCTGGGGGAATCGCTCCGTCGTGTCGCCCTCCTCTTCTCCGCCGAAGGAATCGGCGAGGGAGGCCGTAAATCGACGTGGCCGTCCAATACTTCGCCGCCGTGGACGAGTTCGTCGCGGTCGTCGCCTCCCCTGCCTCCCCGAGCACACGTACAACTCTAGGGTGAGCTTGTGACCTCCCCTGGCCCTCCGTTCCTCCCTCTCACGCCGTATCCTCGCCGTTGTCTCACCGTGGGCATCCTCGCCCGCCATTGTTGTCGAGCTCGGATATTCCGAGACGCTCACGCTCGGATAATCCGAGGCACTCCAGTGCGAGCTCGTTTTAGGTCCTTAGCCATTCTCTCGCCTCTCCGTAGCACTCGGATTTTCCGATCTTTGCAAGCATCGGATTTTCCGATTTAGGTCAGTACGCGATGTTCTCTGGTTCCTTAGTCGATTTTTTGGCTCTGCTCTTTAGTCGGATTATCCGGAAGAGGAAAATTTGAAATTTCCGATTTTGCCCAGAACAAAAAATAAATGTACTGTTTCTTTTTGTTCCTCTTTGCATTTTGGTAAAATATGGTATGGTGTGGGAACTAAATCCAACCAAGGCATATGTAAAAGAGCGTTAATAAAGGTAATAACGTTTTAACGGTGCATCCGAGAAATGCGTGTGAGATACCCGAATGTCCGGAAATTCGTGAACCAACCATTTAAATGGTTATCATGTTTATTAAATCGCCAAAACCCTGCATCTCCCACATGATCATGTCATAGCATCTACAAGTTAGATCCTAGGGTTTCGACCACCGTAATCAACAAGTAAGATGATCCATGACTTAAATTCACGGATATTCGGGATGCGCCCCACTAAGCACCCGAACTCCGTTTAATCTGAATAGTTGCATCATCCCCCTCCCGGGGATTTAAAATGTCATGCCATCATGTGTTTGCGCATTGCACCAATGTTATCCATGGTTTTGATTGTTCCTCTCCGGTATTGTTTGTGCATCGGTAGATCAAGGAGGGGAAGTGCCCCCACCGTATCGTGAAGAGCCGTACTACCAGCACGTTGATCAAGGCAAGCGTAATCCCCCCTCTGAGCATGTCTTATCCTATTTTCCGCAAATATTTTCCCCACTATAATATTGCATGCGGTTCCAAATGTCAATTTGCTTGGATTAGAGTATCCTATAGTTGCATTAAGATTCCGATGCCAATTACCTGTTTCCCCTCCTATTATCCATAGGTTTGTACTGTTGGCCCGAAATAATTAACTATGCAGTGTTGATGCTTAGCCATGCTTAGTTAAAATGCTTAGCAGTCCGGTGGATGCTTCATGGTTGGAAACAGGTGATGAGATGTACAGATGATGGTGGAGAATTTGTGGTGACAGGTAATAAGATGCTTAAAGGTGGGGATGAGAGGCCACTTCGGTATGGTGGTGTTTTGTCTCACTCTCGCCGCCTAGGTGCGAGTTCTTTACCTCTGGAACCAAGAATGAGCGCGCTTCCTTTCGGTGGGGTATATGGAGCCCTCGTCGACCGACTAACTTGAGCGGGACTAGACAGGGTCCTCTAGTTTGAGCTTCCATTTGCGCGTGCGTGATGATGGTGGTATGAACTGGGATGAGGATGGTGGTGTCTAGGAAAATGAGTGGCCACGGGGCAGGGTGTTGATGATCTGCTGCTCCGTCCTCACTGATGATCCTGGGTTAGTCTTTAACAAGGTAAAGGTTGTAACCGTTCCCACTCAGCCGGCTTTCCTCGGAAGAGAGCTACGTGTAGGCAATGAGCCGGGCGGTACCGAAGGTAAACATAGTGCACCCCTGCAGGGTTAAATCTTTTCGAAAAGCCGTGTCCACGGTTACGGACAACTTGGGAAAGGACGATAAGATCATAGAATAACTTTAACGGAATGATTAAAAACTGGGTACTAGAGGTACCATTTCAAGATTGCAAGGTGAGCTTCCTCGAGGGTGATTCGGGGAGGTGCCTTTGATGAACAGGTACAATGTTGATGATGGTGATGAATGGTGAGAAAGTGATTCAAGAGAAAAGAGTTACTTCTTACCCCTCTTTTAAAAGTATTCTGATTAGACGATGCCATGGAGTCTTGTTTTACTAAATAAAATCAGCTTTATGCAAAAGAGCCATAAAACTTTGAAAGCCTCATCGAGCTAATGCTCTATATATAATCTTGCGAGTTCGTCGAACTCAACGTCGTTTGTTTTGTTTCAGAGGAGGACTTCACCGACCTCGAAGGTGGGTTCTTTGTGGACGTCGACGAGTAGTCTGGGGTTCCCAGGTGGCAGCTTGGGACATCCTGGAACAGCTGGCGCTGGATGTTTATGTGTAGGCCTCTTAGGCCATATTTTGGATCTTGTTGTTTAGAACAACTTAATTTGCTTCCGCTTGTTGTAATGTTGGGTCTGTGACCTCTGGTTGTCATTTGCTATCTTTCTCTATTATAAGAGTTGAACTATATGATTTGTGTCGTAGAGTCTGTGATGTGTCAGTTGTTCCACAAGTCTTGATCTCTCTATTATGCTTGATAGTGTGTCTGGTGGTATCGGATAACCGGGGACACAGTATCACTGTATAACAGTCGGGTCGGGGCACCACAACAGGTGGAGTCCCAGGTGGCGCGGTTGTGCCCCGTTCAGTCTTGGCGCTGGGAGGCAATTCCTAACGGTGACGACTCCTACACGATTAACTTCCCGTCCAAGGAGGATCTGATGCGCTTTGATGGCATTGAGCTTGGGGTTCCCTCTCAGTCTACCAAGCTTGTGTTCAGCCAATGGAAACCGGTGGATGTGGTGCACAACATTGAGCTTAAGCAGACTTGGGTTCACGTCACCGGAGTGCCAAATCCGCTGAGGCACTTTTGGGGGTTGTGGGCAGTTGGATCACTCATTGGTACCACTATTGATGTGGATATGCTAGCCCTACGTCGCCGAGGGGTGGTCCGGATCTTAGTGGGTATGATGTGGGGAGAGTGCTTCAAAGAAACTAATGTGGAGGGGCCTTTTATTAAGATTGATGGGGTGTTATGGCTGAAGGGGTATGATTTCACCTTCCGGTCACAGGGTGAGGACTTCACTCCGGAGGCTGACTTTGTCCTGTTTGTATGGCAACGCAAGGGAAAGGGTGGCTCTGATGATAATGGGATGGAGGAAGACGGCCTTAGTGACCTAACGGGGCAAGGTGGAGCTTCCGTTAACACGACTACTAGCATGTCGATTGATCCAAGCCCGGCTAGGGGGGGACAGTCGCAAGGTGGTCCCACATCTCATGTACTGAGGGGGATAGCTGTAACAACGTTTAACCCAAACCCTCGGACACCTAGAGCTAAGGAATTGGTGAGGCAATGGAAGGATGCTACTCGCCGCGGTGATCAGCCGAAGATGCTGCCTGGGGATGGCCCATCAAACATGGGCGTCAGACAGTCGACGGCCGCCCGTGTGCTGCAGTCAGTCCGGCGTGTGGTGTTGGGCTGGGATCCTCGGTCCAGGCGATGTCGGGCTGTGTCGAAGTGGCGCGCGAGGCGACGGCGACCGAGTCTACTGGGCCACAGCCTACTGTTGGTGCGGGGATGGTACAGTCGGGCGACGGACTGCTACATCCCGCCCTTGGGCTGTAGCATGCGGCCACCGGTGGCGGGCCGAGGTCCCTGGTCCAGGAGGGACTGGGTCATGGAGATGAGGCGCGTATGGGGACGGAATCGCCGGCTGCTGTACCACTGTCCACCGCTCATGCGGGGGATAACTTGGGTGCTGCAGCTGTTGCGGTATCGTCGCCCGTTGAGCTGCTTGTGGGTTCTCTTGGCTACCCGATGATGCGCGGCGTTGGGGGTAGCGCTACGCCAGGCCGTACCACAGTGGATGAGGTCTCATCCTCCCCCCTGGTGGCAATGGCGGCTCCGGCATCATGCATAGTGGTAGAGAGGGCTGCTACATCGCCTTCGCCCTCTCCCATTGTGTCTACCCTAGCGGGGGGACGTCCGCTGTCTACGGTGGCTCCTAGGCGCAGTGGACGTCACTTGACTGCGAAGGACGGAGCTTCAGCGACGGATGTGGATTCGATGGCCAAGGCGATGCGTCGCAAAGCAGCGGCGTTCTCTACTCATGTTGCTGGTACGTCCCAACCCAAGCATTCATTTATGTCCTTTTCAACGTCTACTTTATCTTCTAAGTTGTCGGCAGTAGGTGTCAGTCTAGGCAGAAATGAAAAATAAGTGGTGCTTTCGGCTAACGTTTTGAAACACGTAGAGTATGACCATCGTAGGGTTTCTCCTAGTGTTTCGAGTAAGCCGGTTACCTCAACTATAGATGATGATGAGGCGAATGACACAATAGATGGACAACTTCTATCACATCCCGTAGGAGAGGTTACTGAAGTGGATTTGGATGAGGCTTGGCTGGGATCTTTTGATGACCTGTATGCCTTAGGCCGGAGATCCAAATCTGCTAAAAATAAGAAGAACCAAAAATCGCGCAAAAACGCGAAAAAGACAAAATCCCCAACGGTTACCCGATAAATGGCATATTTGAAAATAGCAGAGGTCTAGGTGACTTGGCTAAACATTTAAATATTGCGCATCATGTAAGGGATCATAAGTTGGATTTTTTGGCTATTTCGGAAATGGGTAGACGAGATTTTCCATGTACCATTCTAGATCGCCTGTCAGGTGGAGTGGATTTTACTTGGCATTCTTGTCCTCCTCGCGATAGATCAGGGGGCATGCTTCTCGACATTAGAACAGATACCATGGAGTTATTGGATGTTTCGGATGGTGAATTTCATATTAAGTTTCACATCTGTAACAAATCCGATAACTTTATTTGGTGTTTGGTTGCCGTGTATGGTGCTGCCCAAGAGGAGTATAAGGCGGCTTTTCTTCGTGAGTTGGTTAACTTAGCTAAGGATAACCCTTACCCTATTATCATAGGCGGGGATTTCAACATGCTTAGGTACTGACACGAGAAAAGCAGGGGAAGGTTCGATAGTCATTGGCCTCACTTGTTCAATGTTGTTATTGATAGCTTGTCCTTGAGAGAGGTTCACATGACGGGGAGACAATTCACTTGGGCAAATAGTCTCCCCGAGCCAACATACGAGAAGCTGGACCGAGTACTGATGGACTCCCGATGGGAGGATAAATATCCATTAATTACGGTACGTGCTTTGGAGCGTATTGAGGCCTTCTCGGACCATGCCCCCATATTATTGTCTACCGGGACATTGTTGCCTCCTGCGAAGTCACAATTCAAGTTTGAATTAGGATGGCTGTTGTGGGATGGTTTTGATGACCTGGTCAAAAAGATATGGTCTCAACCGGTTGTGGGTGTGAGCGCCATCCAAAGGTGGAATATTAAAATGCGCAATTTGCGTAAATTCCTCCAGGGATGGGCGAGGCATACAAACTGGTATGTTAAAAAAAGAAAAAGAGCGCCTGTGTACCATCATTGATGAGCTTAATAAACTAGCAGAAGTACGTCCTTTATCAGCACATGAGATTAAACTAAAGAGTCAATCAAATGAGCAGGTGGGACGTATGCTGCGGGAAGAAGAGCTTAAATGGTACCAAAGATCTAAGGCTCAATTCATTCTGCAAGGGGATTCGAACACGAGGTACTTCCATAATGTCGCTAATGGCAGACATAGGAAGAAACGTATTCATTCTCTTCATCAGGATGAGGGCCTAATCGAGGGTCAGGATCAGCTCAAAGATTATATCACGGACTATTATAAAGGTCTGTTCGGGCTCCGGAGGAAGGAAATTTCACTCTAGACGAGTCACGAACGGACGATATTACCCAAGTTACTCCCGAGGAAAACAACCTGCTCATTGCTCCTTTCTCAGAAGAGGAGATAAGCAAGGCGGTTTTCCAAATGGAGCATAATAAGGCGCCGGGGCCTGATGGATTCCCAGCTGAGTTTTACCATCATTTTTGGGAGACCATCAAGGCCGATTTGTTAGAGTTATTTGGCTGCTTGCATGCTGGACAACTCGAGCTATTCCGCCTTAATTTTGGGGAAATCGTTTTGTTGCCTAAGATTCAGACGGCTGAGAGGATACAACAGTATCGGCCTATATGTCTCCTGAATGTTAGTTTCAAAATCTTTACAAAAGTCGCGACTATTCGGTTGAATTCGGTGGCATATTATGTGGTTAAACCTACCCAAACCGCTTTTATGCAAGGGAGGAATATACTAGATGGGATCGTGGTTTTACACGAAACCGTACATGAGATGCACACGAAGAAACTTAATGTTGTAATATTCAAAATTGACTTTGAAAAAGCTTATGACAAAGTCAAGTGGCCGTTTCTACTACAGACTCTGAGAATGAAAGGGTTCTCAGACGAGTGGTGTGCTTGGATCCACAATTTTGTTTCTGGAGGAAGTGTGGCGATAAAACTCAATGATGATGTCGGACGCTACTTCCAAACAAAAAAGGATTAAGTCAAGGTGATCCTCTGTCGCTTATACTATTTAATATAGTGGCTGATATGTTGACCATCATGGTTGAACGGGCAAAAATGGATGGCCAAATTGAAGGGGTAGTTCCACATCTTGTCGATGGGGGGATCTCTATCCTTCAATATGCGGACGATACAATTCTCTTTATGGAACACGATCTTGATAAAGCGGCGAATCTAAAATTGGTATTATCAGCAGTCGAGCAATTATCAGGATTAAAAATAAATTTCCACAAAAGCGAATTGTTCTGCTTCGGCGATGCACAGGAAGCAGCTGCTCAGTACGCCGAAATATTTGGCTGTGAGCAGGGCCAATTTCCAATAATGTATCTGGGAATACCAATACATTATCAGAAACTGACTAATGCGGAATGGAGACATGTCGAGGAGCGTCTACAAGTAAGGTTGTCTAGTTGGAAAGGAAAATTGTTGTCCCTTGGTGGGAGGTTGGTTCTCATTAATTCGGTACTTACAAACATGGTACTGTATATGATATCCTTCTTCCAGATACCAAAAGGGGTCTTGCATAAATTGGATTATTTCCGATCAAGATTCTTTTAGCAAGGGGATGGTGAGAAAAACAGTATCGACTGACTAAATGGAATGTTGTTTGTCAACCAACGGATCAAGGAGGGCTGGGTATTCATGATCTCGATGTCAAGAATTCAGCCCTCCTTGGCAATTGGCTGTTTAAGTTGCTGACCGAAGATGGCATTTGGCAAACACTTCTTAAAAGAAAATACATCGGCACGAAAGCGGTATCACAGGTGTTTTGGAAACCTGGCGACTCTCACTTTTGGGCCAGCCTAATGGCGATAAATAAACACTTCTTTCACTTCGGGGTATTTAATATTAAGGATGGCACGGAGATTAGATTCTGGGAGGACAAATGGTTAGGCAATACCACCCTCCGGGAGCAATATCCGGCCCTATACAATATTGTCCGTCACAAAGGGGATACTATAGCCACTGTTATGCAGTGTTCTCCACCCAATGTGACATTCAGACGGGACCTAATTGGGCCGAGACTAACGTCTTGGAACGCCTTGCTGGCACGGTTGGCCTCAGTCCAACTTACACAAGGTTCCGATGAGTTTTGGTGGAATTTATGCGGGAATGGAAAATTCTCAGTAGATTCTATGTATAGGGCGTTGGTGCATTCTGATATACCAGTCGATGACAATAAAAAAATATGGCAAATGAAGATTCCGCTTAAAATAAAGGTTTTTACGTGGTATCTTCGTAGGGGTGTCATTTTAACTAAAGATAATCTTGTCAAACGGAATTGGCATGGAAGTACAAAGTGTATGTTTTGTCCTTACCAAGAGACAATAAAACACTTATTCTTCGAGTGTAGTTTCGCACGTTCTATATGGTCATCTATCCAGATAGCGTCTAACCTTTATCCACCCAAGTCGGTTGCAAATATTTTTGGCAACTGGCTACATGGGATAGATAAAAAGCTTAGAACTGTTATTAGGGTGGGAGCGATTGCCGTTATATGGTCGCTTTGGCTCAGTAGAAATGACAAGGTTTTCGACGATAAGAATGTTTCTCATATACAGGTAATCTACCGGTGCACAGATATTCTCCGTTCGTGGTCCGCCTTATAACGAGCGAGACATCGAGACCTCTTTACGGAGGTGTGTGCATGACTGGAAGAGGTGGCGACGGATATTTTTACACAACATGGGTGGCCGCTTGATCGCCGAATTGGTCCTCCATAGGCCGTCGAGCTCGTCCATGGCGCTGGCCTTTTACTTATTATACTTGATGATTGTAATTCGTCTAGTGCTGCACTCTTTTTACTTTCTCAATTGGACTGCGGTTGTGTGCATTGTTGATGCAGAGGCCGGGTGTAATACTTAAAATTTTAAATAATAAAGTCCTTTATCTAAAAAAAGTTACTTTTAATAGACTCTCGGGTAAATTAACGAGCAGTACGAGTTTGGTTATTTAGATGTCAGCAAAAATACAACATATTCTAGTTATGTCAAAAATGCGAGTTGTGTATCTGAGGTTGCCACCCATTGGGCTTTCAAGTTGAGTGTATGGGCGGACCCAAGTACAACTCAAAATTTCAAATTCTAATAGTATTTTTTTCATATTTGAAAAAAACTGCAAATTTATACCATGAATGCTCCAGTCACTTGATTTTCCTCCACTCGTAATTATTTTCTGGGTCCGTCCCCGGTTGGTCGGACTGGAAAAGCTAATTGTAGCCGTAGCTAATTAATCTTAGTTTTCGGGTTCGTCAACTTTATTGTGGCACGAGCTTCTTTTATAATTTAATGTGTAAACATTGGCACGAAAAATTGAAAATAAATTATCTGAATGGAGAAATGGACGAAAGCCCATTAAAAAAGTTGTATTACCATCGTCTATCTATGTACCAGACGCAGCTTAAAAGGGTGTAAAATGGACTCGTCCACCATGAACACTTTGACTTAACCATGGTGACCTTGCCATTATATATATTGTGTTCAGTTTTTTAGATAATGGAAAAACGGTGGAAAAGAAAATGCATAAATTGGCCAACCATGCGGATTGTATCAACTGGAGTTCCTAAATAAATAAAGTAGTGCAGAACTAAGAACATAATTTAGGTAGCAGAACTCAAGGATGAGCAAGGAAGATCAATACAACCAAAGTTGACAGATACTACAACCAAAGTTGACAGATACTCCAGTACCAACCTGGATGAGCAGCTTAGATCATGATACTGATACACCACAGCTTAGATCACTCGCAGTAAGCAGAACAGACATAGGCCGGCGTGCAGAGGAGGAAGAGAGAAGACAACACCAGCAAACCGAAGCACACGCTCGATCTCGCTCACCCGCGGCGCTCTATCTCCAAGCAATGATCTTGCTGGCAATAAGGTCGAGGCTAATGGGGGAAAGAGTGTGAAGGGTATTGCAGAGCGAGTGGCTCTTTCGGCGAGGCGGGCAGAGGGAGGGAAGAAGGCACGGTGTCGACCTCAAAGCTACAAACTTCCCAACTCGAGCGGTTGGGCTGTTAAATTCTGTCCGACCACACGACCCCATCGGAAAGAGAAGTGGCCTTGTCCCGGAGCTTTATTTCCCCTGACCTGAAGTACGTACGCCGTGATACCTCGGTTTCTTTGGCAGGAATATGAGTAGTACATTCTTCGAGGCAATCTGAATGGCTAACCATATAGATCTAGCAAAATTACAATGAAATAAAAGGTGTTGTATACTCTCGTCATGAGGACAAAAGACACACGATTTGTTTCCTTGCCAATTCCACCTAACAAGGTTGTTTTTAGTAAGAATAACTCTTCGACGAAGATACCACGCAAACACCTTAGTTTGAAAGTAGTACATTCTTGTTTTTGCCGCCTACATAACCTGACGAGCAATCTGAACTACCTACCGCAATTGCATATTGGCTAGTTTCTTCGTGGGCGGTCGACGTGACATGCACTTCGTGGTTGCTAGGCTAATGGAGACAATTTGGTCAAAAGATGCCGTCAGCTTTCGACATTTAAGAAGAACTCACTGAACCGTACGTACATGGCGTATGCTATTAGACTGTCAATAAAGCAAGGGAACTCATAAATCAAATGTGGAGCACAATGTTCTTCCCAGGAATTAGGTAACCACATATGAATCTAGCGGATGAAAGGAATAGGGTTATGTATGATGGTGCCGAAAGGCAACCAGAATGTGGATGTGTAAACCGACCAAATCATGTGCTATGTTTATAAGCACCAACTAACTATTAGATCATCACTGCTACAATCTTTGTTAGATACTTGGATTTGGACAATAACATCGGCAAGAGAACCTGGAAAATAATTAAAGAGACAACTAAAGGATTGCATCGATCTCTGGGAAATGATGTAACATCTTGGATGGAAGATAAGCATAATACTAGTAGGGTACTGTGTGTAGTGCCGAGTGGATGATGGGTCTTGTGAAGTAAGCTCTCCGCACCAAACCTGTCTCGAGCTCGCTTCAGAAAGCAAAATACAAACCTGTCGCGTAAGAGACCAAATGTCGTAGTGGATGCGATTAGCTGATCTTTCATTCAGTGGCACAGCATAGTGGCTGATGAGCAATTTCAATCGAGTTATACTCCGTAATTCACGTGAAAGGTGGTGAGAAGCTTAGAATAAGACCAGCACGTATTCCATTAATTCAAAGGTGCATATTTCTGGGAAGAAAGTAGCAGGTCGGGTCGGGCGGTGAACAGCTTCTATCAAGGCTGCCAAGTTATTCTGCATTTCCCCACAAGAAAAGATCTGTCATGGTTAGAACCTCTTGTCGTTCTCGCTGACGAGTTTATTTTCTTCTTCTCCGTTTCTTTAGATGGCGGTCCTTCTTGGTGTCGCCAATGGCGACATCCGTGCTACAGTAATCAAGTGAGTCGATCCTCTGTTGTACTCTGCTGATTCATGTCCTGTAGTTGCCCGGCCAGACAGCTCATGCTTCCTCCAAATTGTAATGTCAATAAGGTGGTTGGCTTAATTTCAAGAGTCACGGTTCAGTTGTCATCAGCTTGCACGTCCAAATTGAGGCGATGCCTGATCTTAATCTCCACTAGTGGTGCCTATACCGAGCTTTGCAGACAGATCTATATGACACCCAACACGTATTTCGGTGGAGTGCTCACTCAAACTGAGGGCTGAGACCACCATCAAACTCAGTACATATTGTCCGTCACAAAAAGGTACTATAGCTGAGAAAATGGAACCTTCCCCACCTAATCTGGCGTTCATGCAAGATTTTAGTTGGGTCATAGCTTCTGACATGGAATGTATTTTAAAGACGCCTGACAATGGTCTAATTTTCACAAGGCAATGACAAATTACGCTGAAATCCACACGAAAATGAAAAGTTGTCGTTGTATTTACATGTATAAAACACTTGTACATTGAGGTTTGACAATTAACAAATAGATAAATTTAGAAACTGAAAGTACCTCTCAAAATAAAAAAAGTTTGACATTTACCTTTTGTAAAAGTGCCATGCTCACCAAGAATAACATTCAAATGGCATCGGCAACCAACAAGGAAGCTTACAGTTTTCTTTTCTTATCATGACGAGATAATTAAACACTTGTTATTTCAATGCAAGTTTGACCGCTTTATATATAGACATTCAGGTGGTTTCTAATTTGTATTCGCCAGGTGACGATGCAAATATTTTTGGCAACTGCTCAAAGAAATGACCTAAATATGGTTGTTATGCGCAGTGGCGGATGTGGCCCTTTTTGATAGGGTGGGGCAGTACTAGCTGGGCTCGGCCTTTATATTTTTTTCCTACTTTTTCTGTAACTGGTATGGGCTAGCCTAATCTTATGATGAGCCCGCCGCACCCTTGGCTATGCCTATATAGAAATGATATGGTCTTTAATTGTAAAAAAATTCATCACTTTTGCAACCCTTTTACCACTCGTTTCTGTTTCTGGTATATTGTTCATCGTGCGTCGACACCTATTTGAACTTGTATTTCTTTTTTATTCCTTTTGATCTTTGTTCTTCTAGGGGATGTGCATTCTGAATGTGCGGAGACCGTGCTTATATCGACTTGATGGGCGTAAATTAATGAAAGCACCCTTTATAAAAATACGCAAGAAAGCTACAAATTGCAAAGAAGATATTTATAATATCATAACCCTTCCAAAATTTGCACCAACACAAAATGCTATAGAAGTGCAGTACACACCTATCATGAATGATAAGGTAAAAAGAAAAAGATCAATGGAAGATCATTGACCAAGGATACATCCTCACGTAGGCATAGCGGATGCCAATGTTTGTCGAGGACGCACGAGAATGAAACGTCACAAACAAAGAGCGACTCCATATATCCTCGAAAAGAAAAGGATAGAGACTCTACGGGTCAAGCCCCGGCCAACGAGATGATATCGCCGACCAATGAGAAACAAGGAAATTCCCGTTGGGATTATTGAGGAGTTCAAAAAGATTTGTCGTGGATTATTGTGGTGTGGGAAGGTCTCGGCCAAAGGCGGATGTTGCCCCATTGCGTGGCCACAGGTTTGCCGGCTGACGCTGCTTGGTGGTCTAGGCATCCGTCATCTCCACATCCTCGACGATGCCTTGCGGATGAAGTGGTTGTGGATTTGCCGTGCGGACAGTGACAAACCATGGTCGGGCCTTGAGCTGTCTTGTTCTGACAAATCTCGTGCCATCTTCAACGCCTCGTGGATATCGTTCTTGGCAAAGGCTGAAGCTCTATTCTGGATAGACAAGTGGATCGGAAACAAAAAAAAGTGGCTATGGTGGCGTCGTACCTTCTCAACTTTGTGGATCTCAAATTAAGAAATGTCGCACGGTGGAGCAAGGGCTCAACCAAAATGCTTGGGTGAGGGGTATTGTTGGGGGCTGTCGAAGAGGGTCTTGGCATAATTTCTCATATTGTGGAACTCCCTCCTCCACCCTTGGCTTTCCGACACTGCTAATTCTTTCGTCTGGAAGTGGACTCCAAACAAAGTCTTCTCCGCTTGCTCGGCCTACTTGGCTTTCTTTGAGGGGCGGACGGTTTGGCCTCTCCATGTGGCGATATGAGGGTGTAAAGTGATACGTCTCAAACGTATCTATAATTTTTTATGTTTCATGCTTGTTTTATAAAAAATGCTACATGTTTTATTTGCATTATATATCATTTTTATGCATTTTCTGGGACTAACCTATTAACAAGATGCCACAGTGCCAGTTCCAGTTTTCTGTTGTCTTTTTGTTTCAGAAAAGTTAGTCGGGAAATATTCTCAGAATTGGACGAAATTTTACGGGGACAAATTTTTCACCGACACGAAGACGAAGTCCAAAGGGCAGCCGAGGAGGCGACCCAGGGGCCCACACGCCACCCCGGCGCGGCAGAGGGTGGACCCGCACCGGGGGGTCGTCTGGCGCCCTCGGGTGGCCCCCGCGCCGCCCTTTCGCCTATATATTCCCCTCGTCCAGAAAACCCTAACCACCGGATCAAAATCCACGAAAAGATTCGTCGCTACCGTCATCGTCAACCCTAGTTCGGGAGGGTTCTGAAGCTCTTCCTGGCACCCTGCCGGAGGGGAGATCATCACCGGAGGGCTCTACACCGCCATGCCTTCCTCCGGACTGATGCATGAGTAGTTCCCCACGGGACTACGGGTCCATAGCAGTAGCTAGATGGTAGTCTCTCTACTTCTGTGCTATCATGTTTAGATCTTGTGAGCTGCCTACATGATCAAGATCATCTTTATGTAATGCTACATGTTGTGTTTGCTGGGATCCGATGAATTGTGAAGTTATGATCAAGATTGTTCATCTATCTATCTATATGTTTTGTTTATGTTCTTGCATGCTCTCCGATGCTAGTGGTTTCTTTGGCCAAGTAGTTGCTAGTGTCTCCAAGAGAGGGTATTTATGCTAGATAGTGGGTTCATGTCTCTAGTAGCCTGGGCTCGAATGACAGAAACGACTAAGGATGTGGATGTGCTGTTGCCACTAGGGAGAAAACAACTTTGTTATGTCTACGTGTCATTTGCATTATTTACATTACACACTTTGCTTATTGCAATTATCTGTTACTTGCAACTTAATACTTGTGGGAGACACGGATGTTATCCAGCGGGTGGATTATTTGTCATACATGCAGCTAGCAAGCGGTCTATGTATCTTGTTATAATGCCCAATAAATACAACAATGAACTTGTTCTTGTCATAATATGCATTGTCATGTGCTTGCCATTTGTCAATTGTCCAGTTGTAATTTGTTTACCCAACATGTTAGTTTATCTGTTTTATGGAGAGACACCACTAGTGAACTGTGGACCCCAGTCCTTTATTTTACACTGATACAAACACCGTTTCCACTACGTCCCACACTCATTTCCTCGCTGATCACTTTTGCATTTACTTTTATTCTCCACACCATACGTTTAATTCTTTGTATTTCAACAAGCCAGGAAGATTGACAACCTTCCTGTTACGTTGGGACAAAGTATTTTGATTGTATGTGCGCATGTCCACGTCAGAGCTAAAAGCGCCAGAGTAATTATGACACCGTGTTGCAGCTCTTCCAACTCCTACTGGTTCGATAATCTTGGTTTTGCAATCAAGGGAAAAATGCTACTGTGATGTTTCATACCTTTCTCTTGGGGTTTCCAAAGGGCGGTTGTAGCCGCATCATAAAGCCACCATAAAATACAAATTCTTCGTGTGAAAGGATGCATGGAATTGATGTTGGACGGGGGAGCGGCGTCTGAGGCATGACCTCACTAACAATAATACTTGTTTTATATTCCTACAGGAATCTGAATCCATTCAACATCTCCTAATCAACTAACTCTTTTCTCGCACCACATGGTTTGAAGTATTCACGGGATTAGGGCGGCCAGACCTCTCCCCTGTGGCCACTGACGATCTTGGGGAGTGGTGGTAGAAGGTAGAAGGACATTGACACTGTCTCCAAAGCAAGATTTTGACCCTCGATCACCATTGGAACATTGAGTTCTTCCACTACCCGGCAAAGGAGGCGTCTAAGATCATTTGAGTTGAAAGGAATAATAGGGTTTCCAATAGGGCAGCTCGCGTGGAGGCCGGTGTGCTTGATGCCATCATGACCGAGGCTGAGAAGTGGAAAATTGTTGGGATTTTGTGATATTGTTCACTTTCTTGTTTGGTCTTAAGATCTACTCCCTCCGTTCCAAATTATTTGACTTGGGTTTATCCAAATATGGATGTATCTAGACACTAAACAAGTATAGATACATCCGTATATGCATAAATCCAAGTCAAGTAATTTGGAACGGGGGGAGTATTTGTGTTTGTTGTGGATTTTGTAAAAATCTCGGGAATGACTATGTAGCAGGTGCCTTATATTTGGCAAATGTGTACGCAACAAGCAAACTCTCATCTAACATGCATGCATGCACAAAAATGCTGACGTGTGTGGGTGAGAAACGACCATGCTTTGTATGCATGCACTAAAAACCGAAACTGCTGACATCATCGCGTACTAAATGTGAAATTCGAAAATTCAAAATGTTTTGTAGCTCAAACCATTTATCCGATTTATGATCCGTTTTCACCGTTGGACTATTCACGTCGAGATCTTCGAAACTAGATCTCATGTTGATATGTTCCGACGATATATTTTTTGGACCCAAAAGTTACCCACCCATTAACACGTAAGTTACCGGGCTGTAGTATGTAAGTTACCCATCCAAGTAACGTTTAATTTTCGGTTCAAAAATATATTCTTTTTTGTTGTTCTTTTCGATTTTTCCGCGTTTTGAAGTTACCACCTAGTTTCATAAGTGAGCTACTACTTTGTGGGACGCTAATTTATCATGTACAAGTGAATAAGTAACTAAAACGCATGTGCAAGTCCATAAGTATTATGGTGATAACTTTGTCAATTTCATGGTGACAACTATCCCCCGTAAAACTGATGGATAACTCTATCATTAGTGGGTGGGTAACTATTATTAAGAGGGCATGAAAATTATATCGATTTTATGGTGGATAACTATAGCATGAATAGATGGACAATTCCATCAGTGAAGGGAAGTTAACTCTATGAGTAATGGGTGGGTAACTATTATTAAGAGGTCATGGTAACTATACGATTTTATGGTGGATAACTATAGCATGATAAAATGGACAACTCAATCAGTGAAGGGAAGGTAGCTCTATATGTACTGGGTGGATAACTATATCATTAACACATGTGTAACTTTATCAGTACTAGGTGTGGAACTCCATCAGTACTAGGTTGGTAACTTTATCAGTACTATGTGGGTAACTGTTACCAATAGTCTTTTTATGGTGTAATTGTCACTATGAAATCGAGAGTTATTATTCTAATACTTATGAAGTTGAACGGGTGTTTTAGTGTATAGTTATCAACTTATGCATGATACATTTACCATCCCAACGTGATATTCACTTATGAATAAATAGGTGTAGTAACTTAAAAAATCGAAAAGAACAACAAAAAATGGTTCTATTTCAACCCGAAAACTAATCGTTAATATGGTCGGTAACTTACATACTACAGCCTGGGTAACTTATATGTTACGGGGTGGGTAACTTTTGGGTCTGAAAAAAAGTTGTCGGAATATGTCAATATGGGTTCTAGTTTCAAAGATCTCGTCGCGACTAGCTCAGCGGTGAAAACGGATTCTAAATCGGATAAACGGTTTAGGTTACAAAACTTTTTAAATTTTCAGATTTTACATTAAATGCAGGATGACATCAGCTTTTGGTTTTTTGCGCATGCATGCATGCGGAGGAGGCAATTTCTCTAACTCGTCCTTGCGCATAGAAAGTCTGAACGATTCCACACCGTACGATCGAAAATCAATGTGCCACGTTCCGTCTCGCGTTAAGCTAACCATAAGGCGCCTTACGATTAGATTTTTCGAAAAATCTCTCCTAAATATAAAAAGACGCGCCATTCCGTGTTCTAAACAAAAAAGGACCCCTTTGTACTGCCCGAAATTAGCGTAGAATCTTACTACCTCCACTCCGTAATTTTTGCCGTTCTTTTAATTCAAAATTTGAACTGAAACCACGACAAAAATTGTGAAATAGATGAACTCAAACAGAAGACTTATAAAAAGGACGCCACAAGTTTTCTAATTTTACATCCACGTTCGTACAATCGAAAAATACTTCGCTCAGGCCCTCACACTCCTCCAGCTTTCATTCCTTTTCCTCTCCCGAGGCTACCGTCGTCGAATTCCTCTCCACCAGAACACGCCGGCCGGCCTCCTTCCACCGGAGCGCGCCACTTCGAAGGAGTTCTTGTCTCAAGGCCGCCGTCCTCCGCCTCTCCTCTATTGGACATGCGCGGAGAGGAAATCTACACGGAAATGGATTGATTTCTTCTGTAGGTGACGAACCCTAACTTTCTTTTTGGCGTGGACACTCCGATCCACATTTCTGGTGCGGATTCGTTTGCTGCGTAGTGGGTTACTAATAGTTGTTCATGTTCCAAGAGAAACTGGGGGTTCAACTGAACCGCCATGCCCTGCGTTAGGTCCTGATTCCGTGTGTTTCTTGGGTAATGCACCATCGACCTGTTAAACTCAAATGTCACTGATAGAAGGAAGTTTCCTTATTTATCACTAACTTCTTATTCTTAGAAATCAGTAGGCCTTATACAAACCACGTGAATCTGATCAACTCTACTGATGAAAAGAATGATTTCGTATTGACTCCTCTATCTTCTCGAATTTGCCCGTCGTGCGCATTAATACTTAGGTTGCAACAGGTAGTTAATTAACCTCCCAGATTTGTGTTGTCTTTTATGCACTTCACATCTTTTAGCTCTGCCCGAATTCGTTGAGATGCCTTTAAATTTATGAAGCTACAATAGGATACGGAGGCTTGAATGAATTGCTGGTGCTAGTTTGTACTGATGCCATGTGTTTACCTTTTCTAGAAGTTCTGTGATGCTTGAATTCTGTATCATCTCCAGTCGTCACTTATAAATTTTAATATCAGAAATCTACATTTTTTTGAAACTGTTCTATAATAGTATAAACTAATATGCCAATACAAAATTTGTGTAGATTATTTTGGGATACTGACTTTAAGATTGTTTTGGAATGCTGACTTGTACCTATGCTAGTGTAGTTATCTAACTGATCTCTTGTTGCTATTTCTATTGAAGGTGCAGCCCCGCTACTTAGAAAATTGGATTAGACCCTACATGACAAGAAAGTATGGGTATGGCACCAGGAAGCAAGGCAGAGAGAAAAGCAGCATTAGATGCTGGAGCATGGATGTTCAATGTTGTGACATCTGTTGGTATAATCATGGTCAACAAGGCCTTAATGGCCACACACGGTTTTAGTTTTGGTGAGACAATGCTCAAATGTTCAACTTCCTTCACGTCTGTTATCACTTTGATCTATAACTAAACTATGATTATGCAACAAACTTACTTCTTCTACTAATGTCGTGTGCTACGGTTTGTTTGTGCAGCTACGACATTAACTGGGCTGCATTTTGCAACCACGACCTTGATGACATCAGTAATTAAATGGTTAGGATATATTCAGCCATCCTACTTACCATTGCCGGAACTAGTAAAATTTGTCTTCTTTGCAAATCTGTCAATTGTTGGGATGAATGTTAGCTTGATGTGGAACTCTGTTGGATTTTATCAGGTGAAGAGAGTAACCAAGTTCTTCGATATTCAATGTTTTAATGTAATGCATGTACTAAATTGCACATTCTGCTGTTTCAGATTGCCAAGTTGTGTATTATTCCAGTTTTGTGCTTTCTAGAAATCCTGTTTGACAAAGTCCGTTACTCGAGAGATACAAAGCTCAGTATAATGCTTGTCCTAGTGGGTGTTGCTGTGTGTACGGTAACTGATGTTAGTGTGAACTCTCAAGGGCTGATAGCTGCAATTGTAGCTGTCTGGAGCACTGCACTACAACAGCACGTGAGTATCATGAATTCTTGAATTTGTGCAATTGTTTTTGCACATTTCTGTTGAGCACATGTCCTAATGTGATATGTGCTTTATTTGCCCTTCTTATTTGTTGCAGTATGTTCATCACCTTCAACGGAAGTACTCACTCGGCTCATTCAACCTCTTGGGTCATACTGCTCCTGCTCAGGCAGCGTCATTGTTAATATTTGGTCCATTTGTGGACTTGTGGTTGACCAACAAAAGAGTTGATACTTTTAATTACACCATGGTAGTTACGGTATGTGATGCTTTATTCTGAATCAGATTCTTATCTCTTTAGAATTCTGTTGCATTAAAATAGAAACTTATTTTGCTATTCCCAGTTGTTTCAGCATTATAGTAGTAATATATATTTGTTCTATTGATGATTCTGTTTGAACATCAGAGGATCAGTCTAACCTGTCACTATGAACATTCATCTGCTAGGTTTAGTCTAAGAACTTTGATTTAGGGTGGAATGTGATATAATATTAGAGCAGAAACGACTTCTGATATGGGGTAACCATAATCATTATGATTTTCAATCTTGTATATTCCCAAGTTTAATATAGTATTCTGTACAGAAAATGTCTCTTTCAATAGTCATCTCCTTTCTGCATTTTAATTTGTCTGATTGTTGTGAAGTAAACAAATCATACAGAAAAATATTAAGCAGGCATCGACACAGATCAGCCCAGTTAACAATTTATAAGCCACCATGTTATGCCAGCCCTTTGAAACTCAATATGCCTAGTTACGTACGGAAAGCTGCTTCAAACAGTACAGGAGCATATAGATCAAATATGCCTGATAGAGAATAGTTAATGGAGTTCTACCATAGAAGGCAGCATACAATTTCATGTGGATGCTTCTTATACATATATGAAGTACTCTGCTTAATTGGATTCTATGATATGAACATGGGATACATGGTTTTGTAACGGGCTCTTAGTTGATATCTGTTTTATCTAAACTACTTTTACCTGGGTAAACTTGGGGCTAATGTTTCCTTTTCCACTTGTTTTTTCAGTTCTTCATTGTATTGTCGTGCATAATTGCTGTTGGTACCAATCTAAGCCAGTTCATATGCATCGGGCGATTCACAGCTGTGTCGTTTCAAGTTCTAGGCCACATGAAGACTGTTCTTGTGTTGGCCCTGGGCTTTTTCTTCTTCGGAAAAGAGGGCCTTAATTTCCATGTTGCAGTTGGCATGACCCTGGCTGTGATTGGTATGATTTGGTATGGGAATGCGTCGTCGAAACCAGGGGGCAAAGAGCGGCAGGTTTACATACCGATCAGTGAGAAAATACAGAAGCACAGCATACTATCATCGCAATCTGAGCTTGGTCAGAAAGTCTGAGGACTGAGAGTAGGAATGTAATGAACAAAGGAGAGTTACACAATCCTATTTATTCTTTTCACCATACATAATTTTAGATGTTGTCGTATAAATGTAGCCGTAGCAGGACGAGGGTATCTGGGCAAAATGAAATTGACTTTACTGTTCCAGCACATATCACAGCCACCAAGTGGGAGACGATTTTATAATTTTTTCATCCTGTAACTGTAGGCCTTTGCCGAACAGTTGTATCGACTATCCAAGCATAGGTTAGCACCGATATCACAGGACGGTACCTGGAGGGGTGCCCTAAGCTTCATTTGCAAAATGAGATGGATTATGAAATCTTGTCTGGTTGAGCTACTATTTTCAAGTTCCTGAATATTGAGACCAGATAACGCGATTTATTCAACTTTACTCTTATTTACAAGTCAGATGGTCAAGAACGCAATCCTTCAAATGCCAAGTGATAAGGCACCCGGTCCGGATGGTTTCACGGGCCTTTTTCGAGAAGTGTTGGGACATCTTTAAAGTGGATGTCATGGGGGTCATTACCAACTTTGGCAACCTACGGGCGGTAGGAAAAGTGTAGGAATAGGAATCCTATAGGATTGAGATGACATGTCTGATGGAATCTTATGAGAAGAGTAAGTTTGTTTGATTGAGGTGAAGGAATTTTCCATGAGGTTCATGTTAATTTCCTATAGGATTTGCACTACAAGTTTCCTATAGGAATAATTCCTACGGGATATGATCCTATGAATCAAACACATTTTATATGAAAAATTCCTATATGATCCAATCCTACAAGAATCTTATCATGTTCCTTTGAATCTACATGTGGCCAACTTTCATTGGCTAAACTCCGCAAACATTTCTCTCTTGCCAAAAGGTTGCATCGAAGCAAAACACTCGCGCTCTTGTTCAAACTTGACATCCGCAAGGCCTTTCACTCCATCCGTTGGGAATACATCCTCGATCTCCTCCGACGTAGAGGGTTCCCAAGTTCTTTTCTCAATTGGATCACCACCTTGCTTTCCACCGCATATTCCCACGTCCTCCTCAATGGGGTGGCCGGCCAACCAATTTCCCATGGACGGGGGCTGCGACAAGGAGACCCATTGTAACATCCCAAAAATATTATAAGTATTATTATTCCAAAAATGAGGGCCAACAAAAACTTTTGTTGATTATTATGTGTTGTTTGCAAATTGTTGCTTGTGGTAATTATTTCTTGTTGCTTGTGTAGTTGTTTGCTTGAATTAACAAATTGAAATGCAAAAACAAAAGTGGAAACAAGAAAGAAATAAAAATAACAAGTGACACACAAATTCTCCAAGTGGGAAACTCAAATTGTTTCAAACAAAATTCAGAGGAATGGTATATGAAACCCCTCATTTGTATTCTTATCACTTATCTCTCCCAAATAATATTTTACACCTATTTTAAAAATTCAAAAGTAAAAACAATTGAAATAAAACAAAATGCCATAATTAAAACCCTATGAAAGAAAATGATTCAAAACATTTTATTTTGCAAAGCCAAATTTTGTGGAGCTTCTACATGTTATGGGGAGGCCCCACAATTATTTGCAAATTTTTCTAAAATGTTTAAGTGCCCTAAATAAATCCTAGAAAAGCTACTGGACTAAAAAGAAATAAAGGAAAACAGAAAAGAAAAGGAGGCGGGGGGTTTTGGCAAAAATGCCATCGTCTACCTCACCCCCTCGCCCCGACGCACACCGCCGTGTCGCCGTGGCACGCCTCGCCGTTTTCCTGGCAGCCCAGGCCCCCCCCCCCAGCTGCGCTCCTCGTGCCTCTGCGTCCTCTGCGGCCTCTGCACGAAGAGGAGGAGCTCCAGAGCACGCCCCCTTGCCCCAACGCCGCCCCTGTCCCCTCCGCATCGCCGTGGCGACCTCACCGTCGCCGACCCAAATTAGCGCCCCTCTCTGCACCTCAACACGCAGGCTCGAGCCAGAGCTTCTAGAACACGTCCGGACCCCGGTAGACACCACGTTGCCACGATCCCCTGCACCTCCGCCGTGGAATCGAGAAATATCTCGCCGGCAACGCCATGGACGCCGTCCGTGCGCTTCGTCCACGATACGCCGCTCCCGCGCTATTTAAACCACCCCGAGCCCCTCTGGAAACTCCACGCCACTCCCTCGACCTCTCCCTCGCTCCCATTCCACCGTGCACCGCCAGGAGGGCGAGCACTGCCGCAGCCACTGCCGCCGTCGAGGTCGAGCACGGCCGCGATGCCACACTCTCCCATTCTCTTCCCTCTAGCCCGTACTCTCTTCCTTGTGGACACCGCACTCACCCGAGCCCTTTTTCCCTCTTTTTCGTGCACAGACGCGACCGCAGGAGCTCGCCGGAGTTCGTTGCCGTGGCCGTGGAAGTCCGACACCTCGCCGTCGCCGCTACACGCCGTCCCAGCAAGTGCAACTCAGCCAGGAGCTTCCCCCAAGCCGCCGCCATCGATCTGCATCATCTCCGCGACCTCCCGAGCCCCCTAGGTGAGCCAACCATCCACCTCGCCGTCGCCGGAGCCACGGCGCCGCCCAGAAATGGTCGTCGCCGATGGACTCAAACGTGGGCCGTTGGATCTTGATCCAACGGCAGCGTACCCCTTCGTTTAGATGTTAGGCTGACGCGCTGGCCCCACCCGTCAGCGTTTTATTAATTTCCACGCGTACACTGTGTCGCTGACGCGTAGGCCCCACATGTCATACTTTTGAACATTATCCAGAAGAAATTTTCGAATTTAAACTCTCTGTGAAATCAGTACTAGATCCAATTTTAAAATTCAATATCTCGAGATTTAGGAATCCAAATAAATCAAACTCAATTGTTCTGGAAAGCTTATAAAATTGTTTAACCAACCCAAGTGGTCTCATGTCATTTAAATAAATAGTTAAAAAGTGTTATTAAAAATACTACAGAAGGTTTAAATTCTAAACTTGTTTGTTTCTGATACTCTGTTAGTCCAAATAATTCCAAACCAATTTTGCTAGCTTAGTACTGCCATGTATTAGCTTCCCTAATTTTGGTAGAATTATTTGTGCAGTAGTATTGTTTAGTATAAAGATGAAGTTTAAACACCCTTCTGCACTCAAACATTTAAATATGTTTAATGGTTAACCCAAATGAATTAGGACCAATTTTGTTAGATCACATTTAGTCATGTTAAGTTACCCCTAAAAGGATTTAATTTTTGAATAACATTAACTTGAGTTGTAGCAAAAACTTGAATAAGTTACTGGATTCAAACAATTGTGTAGGGAGTTTGGTAACTCCAAATGATCCAAATCAAATTGGGTTGTCTTCTACACATCAGTAGCTTTCTGTAGAAATTTAGTTTATTTTTGTGACCAACAGAACTCAAGTTGTGCAATTAAACATGTTCCACAAGTTTCTGCCATAATTTTGGACATAAATAAAATGTTTAGTTCAATTAATTTGAAACCAAATTGTATTGTTTGATGTGTGCAGTAGCTATTTGTGATGTTTATGGTTGTTATGTTGAGATGATTGCTTGAGTAGTTTAGTGATTGGTTGTATTTGTTTGTTTATTAATTAGACGAGAACGCTGTCGGATTTATCGAGGAAGGAGAGTTTGTTGAATCTGAAGATCAAGACCAAGTCCACTTTGCCGAGCAAGGCAAGCTACTCTCTGAGCTTGCACCTAAATACATATGCATCTACTTTGATCAAATGATTTACTCTTAAGGCAATGGTTTACAAAACCTTTTCAAAAGTATATGGATATTATTTTGCCACCCTATGTAGAAATATAAGGTAGTTATATAAAACTATAGGATGGGAAACAATGTTGTTTATTCAAAACTCCTTTGAAAATACTTGAGTGATTATGGAATACCGAGATGTCGGTGTTGAAGTGGAGAAATGGAGAATGGTGATGTTTATGAAAAATGCACAGTGTCCTAGTACTATGACTACCAATCTTACCCTGTGCGACCACATTTACCCCCATATGGGAACGGGCTTAGTCATGTAGTTTGCTCTTATTAGTATGGGATACCTCATCGACGGAGATCACTCCGTTATGCATGAGGGGATGGTCCGAGGACCTACCCCTGACCCGGGTCCTCACACAAGTTGGTGGGGAGGATAGAAGGTTCCACCATAAACCGCCGGACAAAACTATGAGTCCTCACACTTAGGGTTTCTGACGGGAAACTGGACTGAGTGTCGATGGAAAGTGTCATATGGGAAGGATCCTATACTAGCATGAGCAAATAAGAGGCTATGGTCGGTGGCTCAACTTCGCATACACCTGGTATGGCGGGACGTGGCTGACACGATGAGTTACCGGATGAATGTGGGCTAAAAGCGTGCTACCTCTGCAGAGGGTTAAAACTATTCGAATAGCCGAGTCCTCGGATATGGACAGTTGGGAGGCTGTCCTAAGACCATGTGCAAGTTTTTGAAAGACTTTGAGTTTTAAAAAGAAAATGAAGTGGAGAGTGTTCCTTACACCTATACCAACGGATCGGTATGAGGTTGTTGGAGGAAGTGGACCATGACGGGCTATGGTCGGAAAAAGGAGGAGTTTTGGAGAAACAGATAAAATGGTGATTTCTTTAAAAGATAGTTATAAAACTCTTCTTACCTTTTTCAATAAAGATATAGAGATGTTTTAAATAAATAAAAGTTGTCAACTAAAATAAAACTAGTGCATACTCATGTTGGGGTAGTTTGCGAGTACATTCAAATGTACTCATATTGGTTTCGTCCCTGGCTATTGACCTAGCCAGACTACGAGGAGGAGCACTACGCCGAGCAGGAGTATGGCGACTTCTACGCCAACTAAGGATCTCCACAAGTCAGCTGCCTGTCGGGTTGTCATCGTTAGAATATGATGTCTACTACGCCGTAGCTTCCGCTGATATTTTGGTTTGGCCCATGAAGGCACCTATGTAAGACTTGGTCTAAATGACCATTTATGTAAGACTTTTAATTCGGTATTGTAATGGATGTAAACTTTGGTATCCAATTCGGATTATGTGCAACGACAGACTGATCACGGGATCGTTGTGTTAAGCATAATCGGGTATTTCGGACAGCTAGTCCGGGGTCCCCACAGACTTGGTATCAGAGCCATCCTGACTTTAGGAAACCTTAGTTAGCATGGTCGTTAGACAAATGTTACCAAAAGATTAATTTCTAAAAAAAAGGAGTGAAGTATTTTCGAAAACTGCTTATCTCCAATCCTCTTACTTATGCAAAATTTTACTCTCATTAAATATTACATTTTCCCTTGTATCCTTAAAATTTTGCACACTTCTCATTAAGCTTAAAAATTCGACTCACTTGTTGCCTACTACATTTAAAATTTTGATACACTTGTCACCTCACTAACTTAAAATTTTGTTAAAAATTGTAGATGGCACTCCATTGGACCGAGTTCGTTCAGCTTGAGAAGGACAGCAAGCTGACGTTCGAGAGGGACTTGTTCGAGTTGAGCAAGCTGTTAGGTCGCCCCGCTCCAGAGTTCAAAGGAGCTCAGGTTGACGTTCACGGAGTCGGGAGACTGAGTTGGCTCATCGAGTCATCAGTTCGCAGGAACATCAAGTCCCCCAGTTCCAGGACGATCATCTTCACCACCAAGGCCTCTATCTGGGTTGACGGTCTCTGTACTGCCGCACAGAGGTTGCTAGCCCGACTTTGTGAGGAGCACAAGACGGAGTTGGCAAACTCCCGTTTCCGGTTCTACGGGAGGCGCAACAGCGACGGACACCCTACTCCTACCCTTTACCACCCGATGTTTGGGAGCTACATCCTGGACATGGAGCTCTTACTTCACTACACCCAGGATGATCTGATGCGCACTAAGGTTCAGCTTCACTTTGATCGCATCTCGCTTGTTGAGATTCGCGAGAATGAGGAGAAGCTGCTGGAGGAGAAGGTCGCTCTTCTCACGAAGAGGGCCCAGCTGAGGAGGACCGTCGTGAAGCTCCGCAAGAAGGTGGCAGAGCAGGACCAGCTGATCGAGGAGCTAGAGCACCATACTGACGAGATGGAGGAGGAGGGCGAGGATCTCCGCAAGGAGAACAACGCTTTCCTCAGTGACGATGATGACTTCGTGGAGGAGATGGATTGTGAGGAGGAGGATGATGAGGAGGAGTTAGTTGACGAGGAGGAGGAGCCACTCGAGGCAGTACTCGAGGACGAGGAGGAGGAGCCACTCGAGGCAGTTCTCGAGGACGAGGAGGAGGATCCCGAGGAGCCACCCTACCAGTCAGATGCTGACGTGTTAGAGCTGGAGGTTCCACCTCAGTAGGCGAGTGACTTGATCACTACCGCAGGATTAGGTTGACCCCCTATCGCTAGTCGAGTCGAAGTAGTGGTTCTTTTGGAAACCAGATGTTATGTATCTTAGATGTAGTGATGTTGTAAGCTTGATGTTGTAAGCTTGATGTTGTTGTGAACTCCTTGATGTGATGTTGTAAATATATGTATGTTTGTCTTGTTTGATCTGTGAAATATTTTCATATAATCCTTAAATTAATCAACCACTTGCGAAATCGTCTTTTCCCTTAGTCGAACTTTTCTTGCCTTGCCTCTTATACCCGGTGTGCTTCAGGATGCCGCCCCGTCGCAGCGGAAGGAGGAGCACCACCACCACCGGACCCAACCCCCGCCCAACTTCTCGCGCTTATCATGGAGGAACGTGAAAATGCCCGGCAAGAGCGCCAAGCTCATCTCGCTGCCCTACAGCAACTCGCAGCCGCTTATAACAACAACAACAACAATAACAACAACAACAACAACAACAACAACAACAACAACAACAACAATGATGGCAATGGCAATGGTGATGGAAACCAGCGATCCACCTTAGGCGATTTCCAGAAGACCAACCCACCTACCTATTCCAAGGGACTTCACCCCTGGAAGCCGATGATTGGCTTCGCACCATCGACAACAATCTGGAAGTTGCTGCTGTGGGAGAAAATGAGAAAGTGTTGTATGCAACCCACTATCTCGCTGGACCTGCACGAGCTTGGTGGGAAACTACCAAGGCTCTCCAGCAAGCTGGTCATGTTATCAACTGGGCTGAGTTCCAGGAGAAGTTCCGCAAGAAGCATATTCCCAGCGGACTTATTGAGAGGAAGAAGGATGAGTTCCGCAGGCTGAGGCAGGGAAGCAAAGATGTGGTCGGTTATCTTGATGAGTTTACCGACTTATCTCGGTATGCTCCTGATGACACCGACAAAGAAGAGAAGATGGAGTTTCATGAGTGGACTTCATGATGAACTGCAGTGTGCTCTGGTTATCCATGACTTCCGTGATCTGGAGTCACTTGTGGACAAAGCCATCCAGCTGGAGACCAAGCGCAAGTCTATGTATGAAGGTCGCAAGAGGAGGATGAATGCTCAGGAAGGTTCGAGCAGTCAGAAGCCTCGTATCTTTCAGCAAAACCCCAGGCCTGCTTATCGTCCACCCCAAGCTCCACGCCCCAATTTCCCTAACCGCCCAAACAATTTCAACCGCCCCAATGACAATAACCGTCCCGGAGGAAACTTCAACAACTTCACCCGCAATACCAATGTTGTCTGCTTTGAATGCGGCAACAAGGGTCACTACTCCAGAGAATGCCCCAATCCCAAGAGGAATGTTCAGCGCCCCAATGCGCCAGCACCGAACAATGGTCAAGGCCGCAATGGCAATGGAAATGGCAAGAATGCCGCACCCCCGGAAATGCTGCTGTTGCCAAGGGTCGTCTGCACCACATCAATGCTGAAGAAGCCCAGGATGCGCCAGATGTTGTGCTGGGTACGTTCCTTGTCAACTCAGTACCTGCAACTGTTCTGTTTGATTCTGGTGCTACCCATTCATTTGTTACCAAGAATTTGTTGCTAAGGGAGGTTTAGTCGAGAGCCTCTTACCCAAACCCATGGTCATCCAAATCCCAGAATCCACCGTAGAGACCAAGATGTTTTGCTCCGATGTACCCCTTGAGATCAAAGGAGAAAAGTTTCCAGTTAACTTAATTGTTCTGGGAACCCAAGGCATCGATGTTATACTCGGTATGAATTGGTTAGCCAAGTACCATGGTCGAATTGACTGTGCCAGAAGAGCTGTATCCATTACCACCGACAAAGAAGTAGAAGTGGAGTATGTGTCTGAAACCAGTCATTCTCACCCAGGCTGCCATGAGAGCATAGCTCGACCCACCCTAGATGAGATCCGTGTTGTTCACCTATTCCGGATGTTTTCCCTGAAGAATTGCCTGGTATGCCGCCAGACCGGGATATTGAGTTCATAATCGAGCTTATCCCAGGAACAGCCCCTATATCCCAAAAGCCTTATCGGATGAATCCGGAAGAACTGGTTGAGTTGAAGAAGCAGTTGGCAGATATGCTCAGCAAGGGACTGGTTCGTCCAAGCGCTTCACCGTGGGGATCACCCATTATCTTTGTGGATAAGAGAGACGGTACCACACGCCTGTGTGTGGATTATCGCAAGCTGAATGACGTGACCATTAAAAACAAGTACCCTCTTCCCAAGATCGAGGATCTGTTCGATCAAATGAACGGAGCCCTTGCTATTGACCCTCTCACGCAAATCATTGATATGGCAACTAGGGTGGGTCTACTACATAAACTTCGTGGGAGGGGTACTATTTTGCAAACCTCCCTATATGCGGATGACGCGGCGGTATTCGTGGCACCTCTCAAGGAGGACATACAAAACCTCTCTTCCATCCTTCATGGCTTTGGCGAAGTTACCGGTCTATGCACAAACTTTCAAAAGAGCTCTGTTGTCCCTATTCGGTGTGGCCAAATCAACCTTGATGACGTCCTTGAGGGCCTCCTGGCGGCAAGAACCACATTCCCTTTGAGATATCTTGGTCTACCTTTGTCAGTTTGGCGCCTTCGTAAGGTGGACTTTCAACCACTTGAAGATAAGGTTGCGGGAAAGCTACCCGTGTGGGGTGGAAAATATCGCACTATGGCAGGACAAAATTAACTTGTTAAGTCGGTCCTCACGTCCCAAGCTATTTACCATTTGACACCGCTTCGCGTCCACCGGAGACCATTAAAAACATCAACAATTTGGAGCGCTCTTTTCTTTGGGCGGGCACCAACAAGACCACAGGAAGCAAGTGTAAAGTTAATTGGAAAAAGGTGTGTCGCCCCAAAAATCATGGGGGGCTTGGAATATTACATCTTGGCAAGTTTGCTAGAGCTCTACGGCTTCGTTGGCCATGGTTGGAGTGGAAAGATCCCAACATATTTGGGTGGGCACCGAAAATCCTTGTGCAAAAGATGATATGAATTTCTTCTATGCTGCAACCTCCATCACCGTTGGAAACGGGCGCAAGACTCCATTTTGGGACGCCCCTTGGCTTGGAGGGCGCAAGCCTAGCGATATAGCCCCCCTCATACATGTGGCCTCGTGGAAGAAGCGGTGCATCGCTCTTGCTCTCAAAGAAAATGCTTGGATAAAGAAAATGACCATGGATGATGCTTAAACTTTCGAGCATGCCCGCAAATTCCTAGACCTTTGGCCACTTCTTAGGGACATCCATCTCGACGAAAATGTGGAGGATGATATTACTTGGAAGTTCACGGCTACTGGAGTTTACTCGGCGTCCTCCGCATACAAGGCTCAATTCCTTGGCTCTACCGAATCCGACATGAACAAGCTTACTTGGAAAAAATGGGCTCCCCCGAAAGTAAAGTTCTTTGCTTGGCTTGCCGTCCAAAATCGGCTTTGGACGGCCGATCGCCTTGCCAAAAGAGGTTGGCCAAATTGTGGACCATGCCCCCTATGCAAGAGGAGCCCGGAGACCGTCGATCAACTTTTGTGGGGTGCCGCTACTCCATTCGGCTATGGGGCTTAATCAAAGATTGGCTTGGAATTCATGCTATTGATCCTCAACTTCGAAGAGGCGACAACATCACGGAGTGGTGCTCCCGCATGGCCAATGGACCTCAACAAAAAGCTTTGGAACGAGCGGAACACGCGTGTCTTTCACAACAAATGCACGCCTCCCTTCATCCTCCTAGACAAAATCAAGAAGGAAGTTCATCTTGGGATTATTGCTTGCACCAAGTGTTTGAGTGAAATAATGTTGCGAGAGTAGGCTTATTTCGATGTGTGGAGTAGGGGGGGCGTTGGATTGTTCCACACCACCTTTTATTCATGTAACTCCTCTCTTAATTAATTGAATGGGGCAAAGCTTTTGCCCCACGTTTAAAAAAAATTTAGTGAACTAACTCATATTTGTTTCAACTTCAAAATAACATCAACATATCTGAACCAAGTGTCATACAACACATGCATTAGCTGCGTCGGGATTTCAGTAACCTGTTACATGCGCATGTACAACTTCAGCTGTACTGCCAGTTCATGCAGGCCATCTACCAAGGTATTCAAAAGCAATTATGACATGTCCATGTTAAGAATTGAAGCCGAGTTCTATGGCTCCAATACTTGAACAAAACAACATAAGGCACAAAAGTCTTACGAGCTCCAACATAAACATATTTGTCAAATTAAACATCATTTCAAACTGCTGGACATTTTCAAACCAAGCTGACATAATTTAAGTCACGTGTCCGCTGGAACTTCACAAAAACATGCAGTTATAGCACTGCCAACACAGTAGGGTGCTCAGCAGCTACAACGATTACACATGTTTGCATATCCTTGCATCCCTTTTTGTGTCCCAAAAAAATGCATTTCTCAACCATTTTACTGCCCTCGACAATCTCTATGTCTCCTTCACACACAGTTCCTTAGCCTCTCTTACATGTTCAACACAACACACTAGTCAATTACCTGAACAGGTTCAGATCAGAATGGATGAACGCCGTGTGAGATATGAATGGAACATTAGGATACACTCCTGCAAGCGCACACCTCATACACTCGAGAACCGTGAAGATCTGAATGAAGGCCAGTGTCATCCAGAAATATGCCATTGGTTTACCCTGAAAAACAATGCTCGGATTCCAGTTGCACATGGTTGCTAAAGCTTGAGAGCCGGTATCAAGAAGAATAGCCAATATGATGTGATACCGCAGAAAGTGTGGAGACCACTTCCGTCTCACCACAAAGAAGTAGACAGTCATGAAGATCATCAGAAATAGCCATCCAGGGACCAATGCCATTGTATCAATGAAGGCATAGAACAGACTAAACTGTTGCAAGTATGGATGAAGATGGTACACAGCATCTGCATGCGACCACATGTTGTGCAGTGGCAGAAGATACGGTACACATGCCAGGGTCCTCCACCACCATTTTGGTTTAGAAGTTAACTCAGGGTAGCTGAATGACGATAAAGATGCTTGACAGCGAACTTGAGTTCTTGGGTGCAAGCTGCGGATTTGTGGCAATGGCTTGATGGGATTGGTGCCCTTTATAGAATCATACTTTGTGAAGGACGAAGATAAGGCACGAGCGGAAAAATCAACACAAGCTGAAAGTACGAAATGTCTTGTAAGGTAACATATCAAAGATTAATTTGAGTTCCAACTATCCAAGATCATTTTAGGCATAATATCGATTATGGCTTGACATAATTCAGTTTTCTAAATATTAATAAAGTAACAAGCAACATTAGCACACATCATGCACTGTTTCGGAAAAGCGCACACATACTAAAGTTGTATTCACAATAACTAAACATTTGTATACCTGAAATACAACTAAAACCAGAATACTCACTACCAAGAGAGTTATTATGAAATATTTTGCTTGTAATGTCATGCTATCACAACAATTGACATGATGACCAGCAGATCAGATATTGTCAACGCATGCATTATGTATTATTGCCTTCACTATAATGCATTATTTGATTGTACTAGGCTAGAAAATTATATTGCTTTCAAATCTTTTTTTCTACCAGAACCGTAGGGGAAACCCCTACGGGAGTTTATATGATTAATAAAATAAGACTATTTATAAGGGATATGTACAAGGGGATTCAGAGCTAATTTTTCATGCATCGCTAAAGATAAGATGTAATGCTAATGCTACAATGAAAAACTGCTCGTAAATAGGTGCAAACATAATTGCAATAAGCTTTTCCTGTCACTAACAGATTAGTGCGACTAAATTTTTAACCCTCCTCATCTATAGAGAAACATCAAAACAGGGGCGATCAAGCGAACTGGACCATTCGACATAACATGACAAGCAAAGATATGGCGTGAATATTCTACTGAAAGCCTTTATCCAGTGAGCTTACAGCATTACACAATCCTTCTTCCAGGAAATTCATAAGAACTTGAAAACTTAAAGCTTCATCACATAACTTCCTACTTCTAAGAAACAAATGTTGAAGAGTTTTCCTAAAACTTAAATCATGAAAGAAACACTGTCCAATAATATTTGCAACATGTCAAAATCCTATGTTACTCAAATCTTGGCCCACAGTTAAGCACAATATGTTTACATCCAACCATATCCAGACATTTATTGAATTGACAAATGTATAGAGTACACACAGATATAACATTAGTTTTTGTTGTGGAAAAGAAAAAACTCCAAAGTGCTCAGGAACTCAGAGTACAGTCACAACGTTATGCAAGAGTAAAGTACACATGAGAAAGAAACCAGTACCTCTCAAAGGGAGGACTTTCTTGTCATAACGAAGTGCAGGTGGCTGCAGCTTCAGAGAGGCTGGTCTAGAAGAAACAGACGATCTTGCAGGATAACCATGGCGGCTCGCGGTGGGGAAACCAAATAGCTGAGAATTCGCAGTCCCAGTAGCTACTCCTTGACAAGACAGCATCGTGTGCAAAGCCGAACCTTGGACAAAATCTGCAGTAATAGAAATTTTCTATTAGCCTTTCCTAGAGCCGTCGCAACTAATAGACGAAATCACATCTCATTTGGGCTAGGAGGGAGTACGAAGAAACAGCGGAGGATAACCGTGAATCTTTAACCAGAGTGTGCCCAATAAATTCAGCCCTAATTCGGCAAACTCGACATGGATAAACCCAGTGGCGGTCGCGTGACTAAATCGTATAGTATAGTGGCAGGCAGGGGCGTGTGCTGAAGGTCAGTAGGGTTTAACAAAAGTGCTCATACCTCGGAACCGATGGCGAAAATTGCGGATGGGGTTGAGACGGCGGGGACGCGACGAGGTACAGCGGGAACGGCGATGGCGGCGACGCGCCTGGGAGGCGGAGGATTTGGGGGAGGCGCCGGCTGCGACGCTAAGGTAGGGCGCGGCGGCCGCTCAGAGTTGCATTGGGTCGGATTTGGGGGTAGGTCAGGACTCGCGAGAGGAAGAGGATAGGGAAGATGAGAACAGTTTCTTCTGGTGCTACAAGTTGTTCTGGTGATACAAGGCACCACCTGATTTTGAGCCGTCCGTTCCCGATGCAACGACCAGGATTCATCAGGTAACTCGGCCCCTTCCACCCTGGACCATACCGATACATTTGTACCTGGCCCCTCCAAACATTATGTTCCGCCCAAACTCATCCTCTCTTCTTCCTAAATTTTCCAAGGGGAAAAGCTACCATACTAAATTTCTTGTGTTTGCGAAAGAACAATTTCTCTTATGGACATAGCATGAACGAAAAAGTCGAAAATCACCTTTGACTCTCGAGCTCACCTGCTCCTGCCTGTTTTTGAAATTCAAAAAATAAATGAAAACACTTCACAAAAATCTGAAAAGAAAGGACAACAAACATATGCTAGTGTTCTAAGTATGTGAAAAAAAATCGTGGTCAAATTACATGGGTTGTGCTGTATGCAAAAATAAAAAATCAGTGCACATTTTCGAATATGTTTGTTGCCACAAATGAGCACTGGTTTTGTTTTTTCGCATAGAGAACCACAAATATCACTTCACCACAAAACTTTGCACATATTTAGAACACTAGCATAACTTTGTTGCCTTTTTTAAGATTTTTTTGAAGCGTTTTAATTTTTTAAATTTGAAAACAAGTGTTTCAAGTTCCCATACTAAATTTAGCAAGAAACTCAATTAAACCCCTTCACATATAGGGGCAATGTCAACCATTTTGGATCATTAGAGTGGCATGTCCCCTTGAGTCCAATAGGATTAGGGAAATACAAGATATTTTATTCAAAATTGATTGATAGAACAAAAAAATCGAATGAATTATGGAACATGATTTGAGTGGATGGAAGTATTCCTCCAAACTATAGTGCAAAGGAATTCTTAGAAAAGTCCTAAGGAATCTAATTCTTTGAATCAAACGTCCAATATGTAGGAAAAATTTGCAAGTCTCCGGATCCTTCAATATCTTGATGCGGTCAGCGCCGTCTCCCCTCTCCCCCTGCCACCACGTCGCAACATGAGGATACTGATTGCAACAAACTACAAACACAAAATTTATTGGGACTCGAAGTGCAAAGTGTTGTAGCAAGTGACTCTTTTTCACAAAACAAATCGGGGTTCAGTATTGAACACAAGGAACTCTTGACTCTCTTCTACCTTCTCAAGAAATCCTACAAAACTTAAATTAATTGCCCTTTTGTCCCCAACCACCGTTTTAGTTGTCAAATGCAACGAGTTTAGAATGAGTGGTGTTCGTAGTGGAAATGAAGTTAAAATAGTAAAAGGAAATGCAGTAAATATTTTTATATTTTCGAAAAAAATTAGTGTGCAATTTGTAACACGGGTGAAGTGAAGTAACAAATGTTTCTTATGATTAAAATGAACCGGGGATCATGGGTGCACTTGATCTCTTTCTCGAAAACATGGTGGCACAAATTCAGCTCTCCATGACAAGTTTATGATGCGTGCAGATTATGTGTATGTCTCAAGTGTAAGTATTCATATTGGTATCACATCCTAACGTCGAGGTGATCCAACACACTTCGCTAATACTCCCTTAGAAAGTGGTTTGTTTGCATGCTTAGAAGTAAATAATTAAATATAGTATCGCCCTAAGAATAATCAAGGATGTTGGAAGAACCCATGTGCATGCTTTTACCAATTCGTTGGGACTCCAAGCGTGGAGTGTTGTGGGACTATTCCCCCACAAGGATGACTCGATATTTAACACCGAACCCACGTATAATTTTTTTAAAGGATTCGTCCTGAAAGACGCATCAGTTTCAAGAAGAGGCCAAGGGACCGATTACAATGCGTCCGGCACAAGCGTACAGAACACAATCCACTCAGAACGAAAAGGATCACTCGCCAACCCTCCACCTCTCTACATGTCGAAGACTACCTCTAAAGAGTCCGGCGGCCTGCCATAGCTCCGCCTCATCAACGATCATCCGACTCACTCTATCTACCGATGGGATGTGTCTCTCGAATACCACCCATTACGATGTCTCCACATGCACCAACAGATCAGCGTGATCCTGAACCCACGTATAATTAAGACATTGACGATATGTCTTTTTTTTTTCAGCTGCCCTTTAACGCCAGTGGTGGTTCGAATCGAAATACCATTGGCGGTAGAGGGCATCTGGGAAAAAACCATAGGAGGTATTGTCTGGGTGCTATCGTCGAATACCACAAAGATAGGAGGTATCGTCTAGAGCCAAGCCAATAAGGCATGTCGGCCTGTTTGTGACCCAGGTGGGCCTGGGGCAGGGGTCATCTCGTCTTGGCTTTGAAATATTGCAGCTAAGCGTTCTGCTCTTTGACGATTATAAATCTAATCGTTCACGCTCTAGACGGACGAGTAATATTTTCCAAATTGATTTTTTATGAATATTATTTTTGAAATTTGTGAAAAGATATTTAAAAATTCGATTGTATAGATTACCCTTAAAAAAATCCTATAGAATTCTTATTCAAAGGAGGCCTTAGACATAATACCGCATTGAAACCCATGATCATTACCAATACATGCAATTTGTTTCAAACTTATGCATGCACTGGCTTGATACCAGTCCATGATACGAACATACTGCGATAACGTACATGTCCAAAGCATTGGCTGAACAATATACTCAATAGAGCAAGGATCCTCAATAGATCTTGGAGTAACTAAATGGACAGCTGAAGCAAGTCGGATGAGCGAAATTACGAAGTAAAACTCATTGTACGATCAGTTTTTGTCCTCGGGAGACTAACTTGATCCTTCTGAAACAACCCAAAACTAACAGCAAGTCAGGATAAGCTCTGCTTAGCCTGACTTGACATTACCATCTTCCAGAAAGCATGCCTCATGCACAGCACTTTCAGTGTCTGACGAGTGTCACTCGCCCGGCCAGGCAGGCCTACTAGCCGGAACCCTGAGCTGAAAGCCTGAAACGAAAAAAAACTCTGACACGACCTAATTTGATTCTCTAGCTAGTCCCCCTTTACCCGTCCGGATTATCCACACGTCCGTTGGCCCCCGGCACTATCCCAGCCGTTGATTTCGTCAAAAGTCAAGATGAGGACATTGTTCACTTTAGCCCCTGGAAAAGAATACATTCAACCCGGCAGTCCTACCACCCCGTATCTAAAGCCAACAAACCCTAATCCTATCCCAGATTCCCCTCCCGTGCACCGGCTTCTCCTGGATGCTGGAGCCACGTCCCGACCTGCCGCCCACCTCGCTACGGCCGCCGCAGATCGCACGGATCCGTGCTCTCCGACCGGTGGTGGTCGAGGTCGGCCCCTCCTCCATCGCGTCGCGCCACGAGGTGTCTGCTCCGAGCTGGTGCAGTCCCGCGTCGACGCTTGCTCCGAGCGGCGCGGAAGCCAGGAGATGGAGCGCGGGCGGCTGCTCCAGCCCTTCACCAAGTCGAACTCCGGCGACCATCGGCTGCTACGCTCTGGATCCACCAGATCACGTGATGGTGGCCCTGGATCTGGGCTGCATCCACGACCGGGCTCGGGCTGCACGGCCCAACGCGCTGGGCCTGGATCTGGGCTCCTTTGGCCCGGATCTCGGCTACTCCCAATTTTTCTGTTCTATTGATCCGAAGTGAATATTGTAAATTTTGATTTGATAATGTCTTGGAATGTAACCGATTAATATTTTCTGATGAATGGGTCCTATGTAGTACTTATGAAATGAATGATCTGATAAATGTTCAGTGCATGAGGCTCCTGATACATGTATGAATCAGAGGTATTTTGCTCTGAAAGCGGACTGAATTGAAACTGCCCAGTTTCTGGAAATATTCTTGTGAATAATATTTTGTGCACATGACGAACAATAAAAAATTTAACGGCGAAAAAAGTTTGAAAAAAGGATCTCAAAAATTCGTGTATGAATTTTTTTTATCTTGAATTAATGTCATCTGAATTTTTGAATCTGAATGTATAACAAAAAATATGTATGAAACAGTATTGAAACTTATGTGGAGATTCGAATTTCGAGTAAAATATGTGTCTGAAAACTTTACGAAATATGTGACTTTCAAATTTGAAAGTATAATCTATGAAAAATTCTTGTATGAAATATTGATGAATAGTTTTTATTAATCTTGAATTAATTATGTAAAACTGAATGCAACTTGTATTTATTTTGATGGAATTTGAATTGAACCAACCCAGCAAAACCTATCCGGAAAAGAAAGCAGAGAAACTTGTATTATTGAATATTTTCTGGGAAAAAATATTCATTGAAAAGAGCTCCAACGAAAATCTTATACTATGAAACATTATTTGAAACTTTCTAAAAATTATTGAATATTCTTGAAAAATACAATATTTTTTATATTGTTGAATATTTTCTGGGGACAAAAATTCTTTGAAAAACTCTCCAACAACATACAATTTATTATTGTGATTCGAAATCTGGGTGATCAAATTTGTGAAAAGCTGGAAATGTATGGACTGTTCAGCAAAATACGCGTGCAAATTTTGACCAACAGGCTGCCGTCGGATCTCACCGAATGAACGGTAGAGATAGTACTTTGGGGCCAACATACGTGTGGAATTGCATTTCTCCCCCTTTTCTAGCAAGCTAAGTAGCTTCTGCCCCACTCTTCACCATCATTCCATGCCATTAAACGGAGAGCTCCAGTTGTTGGAGTACCCGTTAGCCCTAGCGACGCTCACGGTTGATGCCGCCCCGTACGGGTCCGCTCCGGTGCTAGCCATCGTCATGGAGTCGTACCCGATGAGCTTATTCACATCTTCCACCCCGTAGCTGCATGTGCTCCCTTGGTTGGTGGCTGTGCTGCCGTGCCCCTGTTCAGCCACGACGGTGCTCGCCGGCATAAAAAACGCGTTGCCACCGAGGCCTTGTTGGTACGCGCCGCCGTTGTAGACCGTAGAGCTCGACGATGCCTGGAAGAAGTTGTGAGTGGCGGTCCCGAGGTGCTGCTGCTGGAGATTTTGCATGCTGTGCGCGTCCTGCTCGGGCTTGCACCACCCGCGGGCCGGCTGGGCGACGTACGGGTAGTGCACGGAGAGCGGCGACGGCTGCTGGAACGCAATGGTCGGCCAGCCTTGGTGGTACGAGGCGTAGGCGCTCATCCCGGTGTCGGTCAGCTGGGAGATGACGCCGCCGCCGTTCATGCCCGCCCGCCAGATCGTGGCGCCGGCTTCTGGGTGCTCTGCAGCCTCCTTGAGGCGCCTCGCCGCGCCGCCAACCGGCAGCGTGCTGCTCTCGAGGATGCTCTTCACGTCGTAGCGGTTCATGTCGAAGTTGGTGACGGCATTGAGGCCGCGGAACTTGATCGCGGCGATGTCGTACGCCTCCGCTGCCTCCTCCTCGGTGCCTACGTACGTACGAGAGGATGTGACGGTCAGGATGCATGCATGACTGACTAGCTATAGCAAGCTAGCTAGGGCTGTGGTTGGCCTAGTGTGCAGAATATTGCATGCATGCACAGTGTCTGGTACAAGTGTGTGAGCGACCAGGGTTTTCTTGCCGCAAAAAAAACAAACAGTAGGGTTTGAGCTTGGTCCTTGACTGTAAACTGTAAGCCCGTTAATTTAGACAACTTTTGGACAAAAACTTGGAAAGGTACATTTGGGACATAGTTAATGCAGCAATCACTATTTTATTGCCACATAGGGCAACATATAGAATATCTAAACCTTCAGCTCTACGAGACGAGAGGTTCAAGAAAATTGACTAAATAAGTAGCTAGCTGTGCTAGTGGATGGCTTAGATCTTGGAGCTATAGCACTGTGAGTATTCATAAGTTAGTCTTAAGAATCTTCATTAGTCCAGCTAGAGCTACCAATTAGCAAGCCTACATACGACGAAACGGTTAACTATATCCGCTGGTTGATCAGTAACTTACTGAAGGTGCCTAAGTAGAGGTCCTTGTTTCCAGCAACCCGCCCTATTCTTGCTTGCCACCTACCATGCTGATGGTGCCTGATAAACATCTCATCCTTGATTAGAACATGGAAACAACATTACAAAGGAGTGACTAAGCTGCATGTGACTGAAATTTTCGAAATTTTGGGTTTTTTTGTGCCCCACCATCAAAGTGTAATTGCACAGATAAAAAGTGCAATTGGACCAAAATAAAAGTGCAATTGCACACGGAATGCAAATTGCAACATACACAAACAAAAAGCTAATAACAAAAGAGTAAAAGTGAAATTGCACGAATGAAAATTAGAACTGGACAAAAATGCAACTATGATAAATACAAAAAAAAATGATAACCAAAGGTGTCGGAACTTCGAGTGGTGACCGAATCTTCAGATATAGTGATTGAAACTTGAGTAAGTCCGACACAAGTAAACAAAGAAGAGTGGCTAAACTTAAAAAAGGCCTTTTTTAGGAATCGCAGACAAAAAATTGGATGGCTAACTAACATACATGTTTGCTTAGGTGCCTAAACTTTATGTATAATGATTTCCACATCACCGACATTAACTACATGTTATTTTTGTATTATAAAATTATTTGTAAAACATGACCGACCGGATTACCTAGTTACATACCTAGTTACACCACGATATTTTGATGCGCCACGAGAAAATCCACTGCTATTTCTGTAATTGTTCAATCAAGTTATTGTTAGGGTAAGTGTGTAATGTTCTAGTTGAGTCTGTGAAAGTTCAGAATGGCGAACATCAGCTAGCTAGTACCTTCTTAGGTATGCAATATATTCCTGCCTGGTCATATGCTTCATTTCATCCACCTCCTTTTCATAGGTATTTATCTGCAAATGTATATTACTAAAATTACAGATCTAATCCAATGTGAACTTGAGATATTATGCAGATATAAATAAAAATGCAAGAATAAGTATAGCAATGCAAGAAAAAGGACAACAATAATATTTCTGCAGAACTTGAACTTGCTTACTGGGAAATTTGTTGTTGTTGTTGTGCCCCAATACTTGAGAGCTGCCAAATCATAAGCCCGTGCTGCCTTGTCCTCCTTGTCATACCCACCTATGTGTTCATGATTACAATCACCAGGTAAAATCACTAAATAATAAAATGGAATGAAAATTGAAATGGCCAGAGTTAGGCAAGCATACCCAGATAAACTACAGATTGTCGAGGACAATACAAGGTCATTCCAGAGGCAATTGTGAAGGTGTGGAGTGTCAAGGCAAAAGTTCAAAACACGAGATATAATTCTTAATTAGTGCACCAAGAGTTAAATATTGTTGTGTAATGGAGGGAGAATATTAGAAAGTACATAGCCATTTTTATTACCTTGCCTGCCCTTGCGACTCTGCCCTTCTCTTCTGCAGCTATTGTCCCAGAGATGAGCCTCATAACGCCCTGTCCATCTATGTCTGAACGAAAATTCAAGAACATGGTAATATAGTTAGCACATCACAAAATTGTACACGCTGTTTAACGTAAAATATGCATCCGTTTATACTGTGGGTATGCTTCCGCGTGTGTAGTTAGATCACAGAAAAATAAGAAAATATTTGCCGTTTTCTACGAGTTATGATAGTATTCAGTTCACAAAATGCGTTCATTTTAAGTGGTGAAAACATCCATATTGATCAAGACAAAAGCAAAGGTCTATAGTTCTATTTGTTGGGTCAATTATAAGACTAGTCACAATGGGGAGTATCATATACTAGTATCATGCATATGATACTAGTCTATGTTACTACCTCCACAATGGGTAGTAACATATTTGTGGTATCATACAATACTACATTTATTAGGTTGTAGACTCATTTTGCATTGGAATCTGTTATGTTACGGTATCTACCTATGATACTACTATCACCTCTTTCGTCATTAATTGCAGTGCCACGTCAGCTTTTTGCCAACATGGCATGCATGATACTACCTATGATACTCCCATTGTGACTAGTCTAACAATGTAGATTAGTTAGAGCTCTTATTTTGTTGGGCTCAGATTACAATGTGCGTATAATTCCAGAAAATAACAACGCGCAGATTGGGTGGTAACTGTACTAAATGTGAATCATGTCATATGACCCAGTAATTTATTTTAACGGTCAGTACTTGTTTGTAGTCTTATTTTTTCAAAACAAGGAAAATCCTCCGCCTCTCCATCAGTTGGTCGATGCAATTAGTCCTACGTCCTCGTTTGTAGTTAATGAGCTATATTGTACTCCAATCACCTACCAACGAGAATGTAAAAATGACCATATATATATTAACTATATATATCACATGAACAATTAGCTAGTTCGATCTATTTCCGATCCAGTAAAAGCATCACACAAAAAAAGGGTCCATTTCTAGCATCACAAAACCTTACAGACTCAAACGCAAAGTAGATTCCCATTATCATGTCTATTCCTGTGATTGTTTAACTTCTCAATTAGGTTGATTGGCATTTTCTACGAATATACAAATTCGAATTATACTAACTAACGGCATCGATGATCGATCTTAATTGATCGGATTAACAGTTAATGCGCGAGGAAACTAGTTAGGGTTCTAACCTTGTTACACCTCGATATATCGAGGTCCTTTGCCCGAACGTGTCGATGGACTTCCTGGCGACGGCCTCTACCGCACCGCCCGGCGAATCCATGGCGCCGCTAGCCCGCTTGCTCTCCGAGGAGGTGCTCTCCGCGGCTACCCCACTGAAGCCGCCCCCGACCATAGGCGCCATCGGCAGGTGCGAACCCGAGCCCGACCCCGTGCTCATCGAGAGCGCCAGGCTCCCCGACGCCACCACCGCGCCGTTCCTCCCCAGCGCATCGAAGCTGCTGGCGCTCGCGTTGGTGCTCATGATCTCCTCGTGGGTTTGAGGCTGCTGCGCGGGGAGCGCCACCGTCTGCGAGTGCGGCGCCTGGGGGACCTGGTTGTTCCGGAGCCAGCTCTTGATCATGGAGAGCTCCATGGTGTTGCTCCCGCTGTTGCTGTTGGTGCTGCTCTCCATCGGGACTCCAGAGAACAAGAAGCCACCGGTATGGTGTTGCTCGGGGACGAATGAGTTGCCGCCGAGGAAGTCCTCAAGCTTCGGTTCGGCCTCGGCCTCAACGGCCATCTTGCCGCCGACGGCGCTCGACCCGACGAGCATCGAGAGCTCCGAGGCGCCGCCGTCGTAGTCCAGAGCCCTCATGTTCCACTCTACAACCACATCAAATAACAAGAAACCCATGAACGCGGGTGCATTACACGCACTAGCTAGCTAGCGACAGATGACTGGGTCCGTTGGCTACCGGTGTATGCAGCTAGCGATAGCTTCTTCCTCTCTCACCTTGGGTTTCATGAGCTCCCCTATTGAAAGCCTCCATGATCTCGTATGAAGCATGATGTCCTGGCCCGCCCACTTGAGCGTCAGGAACCGGCTGCTGCGATAGGCCATAGATGTCCGTGGCGCCGGGGATGTCGATGGCGGCGGGCGGCGAGCTATCCTGATGTGGCTGTGGGTTTTCTTGGCCGGAGAGTGAGAACCCCAGCCAGTTGTTTCCAGAAGCCATTTCTGGGAGGCCGATCGGTAGAACAACTTGCAGCCTAGCTGTGAGAGTTGGTTTCTTTCTGATCAGAACAGTGGACGCATTGGTGAGGTAAGGTGGAAGCTAGATTGGGGCGGAGGTATAGCTATTTCAGTAGCAACTACTAGAAGCCTAGAACCCTACATTAATTTGGATCAATGTTTGAAGAGGGCAGGAGAGTGGCCACAGAACTCTTGATCTTGGCCACCTGAGAAGGGGAAAATGTTCTAGTGGGTACCCTACATTAAGTATTTATAGATGTGTATTATGGTACCCCAAATGAATATCACTCCTCCAATTTTGTACATCCAAAGGTCCACAAGAGTTAGACAGCCCCGGCCCAAGATCGTGTATGACCGTTTCTCACAATGATACAACACTCTTCGGTGTTTGCGAGACTTGATGAGGCCAAGTTCCAGAGTGCAAGTATATGATCAACGACCATGAGTACGATAAGTGGTACTACCTAGCATATGACATCTATCCTCGTTGGTCGATATTTTTCAGAACCATCCGCAACCCTGTTGGTGAGACAAACTCTAACTTTGCAGTCAAGCAAGAGAGTCTGGAAAGATGTGGAGCGGACATTTGGTGTGCTCCAAACCTGGTTTGCGATTGTCAGTTATCCTTCTCTATAGCACATGTGGGAGATCATGAATGTTTGTGTTATCATGCACAACATTATCATCGAGAGTGAGCGTAATGCTAACCTAGTATTCAATGAGTCGTATGAGTATCAGGCCCACCTTGCCAAGCCACATCCGGGCGTGTCGGCCGAATTCTCTGATTTTCTGGCCATGAATCAATAAATTCGTGATAAAACAACTCATCAACTGCACTATGATCTAGTCACACTTCTGGGCGCGCCGAGCACACGAGTCTGTTGTTCTCTGAAACATGTCGAATTTTAATTGTAATTTGAATTTGTTTTTATAAGTACATTATTTCCTATGTTTAATTTATTATTGGACTATGCAATCATTTTCCTATGTTTAGATAAAATATGAGGACATTGGGAAAGATCGATAGGGCCGGATTTTGTGGTGCCATTGTGAGCAGCACCCCGAAATATTTCGGACATGTGTCCGATACCCAAAGCCCAGGAGCAAGAAGAATCCGATAAGAAGACCATCGATCGCCCGCCCGTGTGCATGCATGCATGTGTAGTACGTGCGCGGACAGTTCGTCCCGTCCAACAGAGACGAATCTAGAGATAAGATTCCCGTACGTGGCAAAAGAAACGAGCGGCCAAACCCCGTGCCGCACGCACGCACACCTGCAGAAATCGATCTCTGACATGTCGCGCCGAGCGTGCGTGCGTGCACATCCCCTCTTCCTCCGCGAGTTCCAACCCGCAAATAGGCACAAGGGGCTACGGCAGCCTAGGCTTGCTCGCCCTATAATACACCGCTACCCAGGCAAATCACTGGATTGCATGGACTGGTGGTACCATCTGCTTGGACTGGCTATCCCAAATTTTGCTATACTGTGAAAAGTGCGAGACTACAAACTGAAAGTGTCAATCTAGTGTGGATCTCACTCTGAACATATTATACTGCACTCTATACTGTTATCTTCGCTCGATCATTCCTTGGTACTATAATCAAATGATCCAAACCCACTGCCTTCCCCGCATCAGCCGGGCGTCTCTCTTTACATCGAGAAACGCCCGTCCAACCACAAAGAGCGAGAAAGGTTAGCCCTAAAGAAAGGTCACGGTGACTCGGACTATAAAGTAGATGAGCTGGGCTTGCAAGCTGTGCCCTCTACAAGGACATACACCCTTGTCTTCCGGGCACACTAGGGGAGAGGAACAGTGCTACCACGCACTAAAGGCCGGAGTGTCCTAAACGTCTCTGCAGCGAAGAGAGCGAACATGCCTGATCCAGCACTGCTGGGACCATATATACACGATTACAGGAAGTATGTTAATAGTCCTACTGCAACTAGGAGTTTAGCTATTAACTAGCTAGATGTTGGCCATCATTTGGATAGAATTGAACAGCTACAACAGCTGTTTGATATGTTTCTATTGTATTGCATAATGATCACCAAAGGTACATATATATATAGGAGGGAGAGAGAGGTAAACCCTAACCCTAACCAAATATACAATATTCAACACCCCCCCCCCCCCCCCCCGGCAGTCGAAACGTGGTGTGGAACAATGTTGAGACTGGTTCGGAACTCCTGGAACACGATAGTGGGTAATCCTTTGGTGAAAATGTCGGCATACCGAGAACTGGTGGGCACATGTAGCACACGTACTTCCCCAAGAGAGACTCGATCACGGACAAAATGGAGATCAATCTCAACATGCTTTGTCCGTTGATGTTGCACAGGATTTGTTGACAGGTAGGTGGCACTGATATTATCACAATATACCACGGTGGCTTTACTTGCTGGTTGATGAAGCTCGAGAAGGAGTTGTCGTAGCCAGACCGATTCAGGCACGCAATTCGCCACGACTCGGTACTCTGCCTCTGCACTTGAACGGGACACTGTCGGTTGCCGCTTTGAAGACCAGGATACTAGATTAGTGCCAAGGAAAACACAAAAACCCGAAGTAGAACGACGGGTGTCAGGGCAATCGGCCCAATCAGCGTCAGAATAAGCTATCAACTCGGATGAAGCGCCCACGTGTAGCTGAAGACCGAGATGAGCAGTACCTTTGACATATCTGAGTATCCGTTTGATGAGTTGAAGGTGAGCTTCTCGGGGATCATGCATGAACAAACAAACTTGCTGAACCGCATGAGACAAATCTGGTCTAGTCAATGTTAAATACTGAAGTGCTCCAGCTAGGCTTCGGTATTTGGAGGGATCGGCAACAGGAGGACCGTCAGTGGCAGATAGCTTGCACTTGGTGTCAACAGGAGAGGGTATGGGGTTGCAATTGGACATGTTGGCTCGCTCCAATAGATCAAGAGCGTACTGCTGCTGGGAGAGAAATAGTCCATGAGACGTGCGATGCACGTTGACACCGAGGAAGTGATGAAGGGCACCCAAGTCACTCATGGAGAACTCCGAGTGAAGAGAGGCAATGATGCTGTTGAGAAGGGCGGCAGTGCTGGCAGTAAGTATAATGTCATCAACATATAGGAGCAAGTAGGGAGTGGCATTGTTGGAGTGAAGGATGAACAACGAGGAGTCACTTTTGGAGGATACAAACCCGAGTGTATGAAGATAGGTAGTGAACCGCATAAACCATGTGCGAGGGGCTTGCTTGAGGCCATATAGGGATTTCTTCAGTTTGCAAACATGAGTGGGACGATCATCATCAACAAAACCGGCCGGCTGGGTGCAGTAAACAGTCTCCGCAAGCTCACCGTGTAAGAATGCATTCTTGACATCAAGTTGATGAATAGGCCATGACCGGGATGTTGCAATGCTGAGTACCACACGCACGGTGGCTGGCTTCACCACGGGACTGAAAGTTTCCCCATAGTCAACACCTTCCTGCTGAGTGAATCCACGGTGTGGTGGGATCGGCTGTGGGAAGGCTCGTGTGGGTCTGGGTGGGGTGGTGGCAAAGGGGAACGATTGTTCGTCGAAGATGACATCTCGAGACGTGATGACTTTTCGTGTATCTAGATCAAAACACCGATAGCCCTTGTGTTCACGTGGGTAGCCAAGAAGAACGCATCGAGTGGAGCGTGGGGACAGTTTATGATCGATGGAGTGTGAGAGATTAGGAAAACACAGACAACCGAATGTGCGGAGATGGTCATAGGTGGGATGAACGCCGTACAACAGAAAGTATGGGGTGAAATTTCCAATGGAACGGGATGGTCGAATGTTGAGGAGGTGGTTGGCAGTGTTGAGGGCTTCGACCCAAAAAGATGGTGGTAAGTGGGCTTGGAAAAGTAGGGAACGAACAACATCATTCGTCGTACGGATCATACGTTCAGCACGTCCATTTTGTGGCGAGGTGTAAGGGCAGGAGAGGCGTAGGGAGACACCACGAGAGGAAAGAAAGGTGCGAAGTTGGGTCGTGAGAAACTCGCCACCGTTGTCACATTGTAGGCAGCGGATGGTGGTGTGAAATTGTGTTTGGATGAAGGCAAAGAACCTAAGAAGTGTATCACATGTATCGGATTTAGCTCGAAGTGGAAAGACCCAAGAAAAATGAGAAAAATTATCCAAAATAACAAGATAATCGGTGAAGTCCACAAATCACAATGAATAAGATCAAACGGCGACATTGCATGGGAATGAGAAGCTGAAAAAGGTAATTTGGTGTGTTTCCCTAGCTGACAAGCATCACATAAAGTTTGAGTGCCCGGACTTTTATTACAATTTGAAAGAAATTCTAATGGTAAATGAGACAAAGCGGCGGGACTTGGATGGCCAAGCCGCCGATGCAAAAGTTCACTTGAGACGGCGAGGGCTGTGGTGGTAGTACCACCGTGATCTCCAAAAAAAGGGTAAAGATCGCCGGAACTATTCGAGCGCATGATGACCCGCCTGGTGGAAAGATCCTTCAAGGAAAAACCAAATGGGTCAAATTCAATTGTACAATTCTTGTCGCGAACAAATTTATGAGTGGCACAAAGGTTTTGGATGATGGATGGAGAAACTAGAACATCGTTAAGGAGAAAGGGACGTGATGTGAGATGGGCAGTACCAGTAGCAACAACAGGAAGACGAGACCCATTGCCAACGATAATATGATGAGAATTGACATCTAAAAGGGAACGAGATGAGGTCAATGTACCTTGGTTGCCGGTGACGTGAGACGTAGCGCCGGAGTCCATGATCCAATCGCCGCCCGGTGGTGGGAACCCAGCGCCGTAGCTCGGAGCGCAAAGGTAGAGGGCGCTATGATCCCATGATGGAGGTGTCGGTGCAGGAGGAGCGGTCGGGGCATGCATCAGGGGGTAGGCGTGTTGAGGAGCGCGGGGTCGGGGACCAAGGACACTAGAGGCGTTGGGCGGGATCCATGGAGAGCGTGGTGGGAACGGCATCCCCATCGGTGCAAAGTAGCCGAGGCAAGGCTCCTGGTGTCCACCATGGCTGTCGGTCTGGGGGGATGCGACCCGCGACCGCGACCGCCTCCGCCAGACGAGGAAGTGGAGCCGGTGGTCTGGTGTGTCTTTTGCCCGCCGTACTGGAAGCCGGGGACCAGGTTCTTCCCCCGGTAGTTGGGGCTAACGCCGGGGATGCGCGCGGGGGCACCGCCACCGCTGGGTCTGCCACACCCGCCAGTGGGAGCACCGCCACCGGTGGGCGCACCACGCCCGCCAGAGTGCACCGCCATGGCCTGGGCACTGGCCTGTTTCTGCTGTTGGTCCGCGTCGATCTCGGCGAGTTGAAGACGAGAGCAGGCATCCGCGAAGGGGGGCACGGACGTCTTCAGAATTTCGGCCTGCAGCTTGTATTTGCCACCGAGTCCATCAAGGAATTCGAGAGTGAGATCGTAATCGCTCACCGGGTGACCGATGTCGGCGAGGTCGTCAGCAATGTGCTGGAGTTTGTTGGCGTAGGTGGTGATGGAGAGATCGCTGCGCGGGGTGCTGCGGAAGGCTTTGCTGAGGTAGATGTAGCGCATGGCCTCGTGGTTGATGAAGAAGCGTATCAGGCGGTTCCACGTGGAGCAGGTCCGGCCGTCAGCGCCGTGGACGAGGCGGTAGAGATCGTCGCTGAGTGTGGCCATGAACCACAAGGAGATGTGGATGTCGACTGCGAGCCAGTTGTCGGTAGGGTTGGTAGGGGCAGCGCCCTCCTGGATGTGATCGAGCGCCTTGTACATGGTGAGAACGTTGGTGATGATCTGGCGCCACTTGGAGAAGTTTGCTCCATCGGAGGAGACTTGGAACTTGATGTAGTTTGTGATGTGGATGCCGAGGATTGGGTGGGAGAAGGTTGGCAGGGTGAGATGAGAAGGAAAGACGAGAGAGGGTGGCAGATCGGAGGAGGCGGAGGTGGTGGTGGGTCGATTGACAGAGAGGCTAGAGAGGTTTAGGGGATCGGTGGGAGCTAGGGTTTGGGGAAGGGTGGGAACTAGAGGGGTGCTTGAGGTGCTTGGTGGGGATATGGGTGCGGAAGCAATGGCGGAAGCAATGGCGGTGGAGGAGGAAGAGGTAGTCATGGTGCGGTGGCGCAAGGGCGGCGCGCGTGGGGGAGGGAGGGAGGGAGAAAGGCTCTGATACCAAGTTGTTTGATATGTTTCTATTGTATTGCATAATGATCACCAAAGGTACATATATATAGGAGGGAGAGAGAGGTAAACCCTAACCCTAACCGGATATACAATATTCAACAACAACAGGGTGTACTAGTATCATTGCTAGTATATGCTGCCGATGCACGTCTAGATCTGCTTAGCATTGTTTTTACGAAGCATGCTTAATCACATGGGCATGCATCTGCATGAAGAAGAAGAAGAATCTGTCGCCATATCTTACTTCCATTCCATGCATGCATCATGCAGGGCATCCATGGATGCAAGTAATCTTGCTCCACACATGATACATTGACTACAAGCACAAGCACAAAGTGAACTACGAATAAGCAGACGGTGTTTCAACACTTGGGCGAAACTGGTTGGCGGAGTGTCAGTCTTATACTCTTATTCCAACACACGGTCTCTGCATGCTTGAACAAATCTGTGAGAGGAGCCAACTGCCAGTGCACTCTATGCAAGTGCATCCATCCACACAGGCTATAGCGTTGGTGTTTCCCACGGTGCACGTGAGGAGCCGTGTAGGTTCTCAATGCACGCTCTGCGTGCCTATTTAAGCTTACATGGGATCATCCTCGCGTCCTCCCTCCCCTCTATGCCGCGGTACAACGGCGGCGAGTAGAGTATTGTTAAAAGCCCCCGACTCCCGCGCCGCCCCAATCTCCACGCCGCCACCGCCGCCGGGGACTCCTACCGCGCTGCCCCCGAGCGCCGCCGCATACTCCTTCGATCCCTCCCACGTCGTCCCCGCCCCGCATCTCCTTCTCTCCCCCGCGCCGCCCTTTCCCCATCTCCTACCTCGCCACCCGCCGCCCTCCTTTCCACCGCCGACGACCCCCTCTCGCGCCGGCCGCTCCCGGACCTCCTCCTTCCGTCGTCTGCCGCCGCCATCGAGCGCCAAGCCGCCGTCCCAAGGTTCGGCCGCACCCTCCTCTTCTTGTAGCTAGCACCCACAAGGTGTTTGTGAAAATGTCTAGCCCAATTTTTGAAGTTCAAAATTAGTTTTCAGGTGATTGTTTAGTTGAAAATGGTGATGGTGGTTGTGAACACAGTCTTGTGATGGTGATGAATTTATTGTGCTTGTGGTGTTGGCTGCGATTGCGGCCTTGTGGCTATGTATGAAACGTTTGCAGGTACCCTAGAGACCCTTGAGATTGCCGGAATGTTGATTAATTTCCATTCCGGCAAATTCGGGTACTCCATATGCCATAATTTTAGCAAAGGTCATGCCGAATTTTTTCGTGAATTTTGGCATGACTTGCTAAAATTATGACATATCGAGTAACTGAAAATTTGGAAATCTCAAATGGTCTCATGGGTATATGCAAACTTTTCATCACCACCCAAGTGAATTATTTTTTCTTATAGTTGTTTTACTAAATATGACTTTTTTTTGTGTGCGAAGATGGCTGACAATATGGAGGCCGGGACTTCTCGGAGTGGAGGCAAGGAGCCGATAGAGGATAATTATTTGAAGATGGTTCGGAAGTCAATCGACGCCGAGCTGGATGCCGACGATGAGAGGGAGAACACTTCTGATGACGAGACCACATCTGGTGGCGGCGGAAGTGGCCACGAGAACACATCTGGTGGCGGCGGAGGTGGCCACGAGAACACACCTGGTGGCGGCGGAGGTGGCCACGGGACCACATCTGGTGGCAAGCAGGTGGCAACGAGACCACATCTGCTGGTGGCGGATCCCAGCGTCAACGTAAGCCAAGGCGCCCAAACATGCTCCATAGCGGTTGAATGACATTTACGGAGGTGAACCCCGCCAGTGGTGTTCCTACGCAGCCAAAAAAAATGCAAAAGGGTACGGCTCAGCCTTGGGATGCATTGTGCGGGACTTCGGCAACATCAACCAGGAGAACATAAGGGATAAGGAGAACTCACATGTGGCCGCACACCTTATTTCCAAGTTGCACGCACAATACACTTTCCCGGAAGAGTACGATGACAATGATATGAAAAAGAATCTGGTAAACACACACGCCCTCGGCAAGTTCAGCAAAGCCTTTTCAACTTGGAGATCAGAAGTGAGAAAGGCCCTTCTTAATGGTGACGATTATGATAAGATCCACGCCAAGTGGCCCTCCATTTCTGAAGAAGACTTCAACATTTTCAAGGGGAAACAAGGCCTAGCTTTGACGCTGGCGTTATCCAAGTGGGGAAAAATATGCATGCGAAGAATATAGGTCCCCACAATCTCGGATGTCGTGGATACGACAGGGCGGAAGATGTTTGGGCAAAGCAGGACAAAGAAAGGAAAGGGGATGATCCATATGCCAAGATCAAAGACCCATTGGCGAGATGATTTATCAGAGCCCATTTCAGGGAAGATCCCAAGAATAAAGGGGAACTTGTCTTGAACGAGAAGGTCAAGGATTTTGAGAAGCAAATTCTGGAGGAAGAAAAACTTGCTCAATCTCAAAGCGACTCATTGTCTGTGACGAAGGCCCCGTGGGACACCTCTTTTCACAGGGCGATGAACAAGAGAAAGAATTTGGAGGTGACACTTTCGCCGCATCGTGGCCGGGTGGTCGGGGCCGGAGTCGGTCACAAACAGTCACATTACTACCCCGAGTCCAAGGAGAAGCGTCAGGATAGGAAGGCGGCCGAGCAAAAAAATATGCAGGCCAGCATCGACAGCGCAGTGACAAAGGCCATCACTGCCATCCTTCCGACCATCCTTCCGACCATGTATCAGTCGTTTGGGAGTTGGATTGAGGGGGGCAAAAAGGACCTCCCCCCGTTCCCAGCTTAGACAGCATAATAGCCAGCAACAACTCCATCAATGTGCCACCCGCCAATCCTAATCCTGACAGAGATCAGGAACAAACGCCAGCAGTCAACATCGTACATGGCACCGCCGCTCGTAGCAGCCCTTCCATCTCTTGCACGCCGAGGGCTCCCCGGTCCGTCACCATTAGACGAGCTCAACGCCCTCACGGTAATTTAACCATGTTATATATTACTTCATTCTTGCATGGCGCCCTATCTAACGCCTTACTTGTGAACGGTGAGCAGGCCGACCAGACGAGATGCACGTTGCTCCTACTTGTGGACGGTGAGCTGAAGGAAGTGGCACAAGCAAACATCGTTACACCACTTAACCGCATCCATCACAACCGGCCTATTTCTGATGAATTTTATAAGATTTCATTGTCTCGGGTGTTCCCGGGTTGTGGTTATTTGGATCCTCCATCTCAACCCCTCGAAGCCGAAAGCGAGTTAAACCTAGAGCAATGCTTGATTTGGCCCCTGCTATGGCCAAAATCACTAATTTGTTTGGACCCTCCTATCACCACTCCAGAGCCAACACCAAGCCAACAAAAGGCCACTCCAGAGCCAACACCAAGCCAAGAAAAGGCCACTCCACCAGCTGAGCCCGTGATAGAGGACATCAATGAAGACCCCGCTGACTACCTCAAGTTTTTGGACGACGTCAGTCCTCTTGATGACCCTGACCGTGATCTGATGGTGAATAGTCCCGTGCCTACTCTCCCAGAGAAATATAATTGCACTAAGCGACTATTATGTTCTCAACCAACGCCTGAAGCTCAGCTTGATGGTCTCAGCCAGGGCACACTCAATGATGTCCTCGTAGAGACGTTAGCTAAGCAGCCTAGGAAGGCGGTGTCGAAAAGGAAGAAACATGCCCTTGATGAGTCCATGAGTCAGCCGATGCCGGGGTCTAAGTTGAAGTCGCGCCGAGTTCAAGACAGGATAACCATCCCCGATTGGCATGCTACTCATGTGATGGCTAAACCGATCCTGCCGCCGAAGTGGTCCTGTTGTTTGTCTGAGGACATGAAGATGCTACATGAAAGTGTTCTTTATTCTGAGAACAAACTTCTCAGAGAATCACGTAACGTATACCCGCTTTACATAGCAAAGGTACCAAAGCTTATGGGCTTTTTCCATGAAACCCCCGGAGACATGCTCTTTGTGAGATTTGATGACATATTTGACATGTACCACATGAAAGCACTCCACCGATCCATGGTCCGCCTGTTTGTGCTAAGTATGGCGCGCCAGCTGATTAATGATAAAAACCCGGACATCATGATAATCGACCCCTACTACATGTCCGACTGCTTCGTGAACACCACTACGGGTAGGACACGTGTGACAAAGTTCATCGAAGATATCTTCGTGGCGAATAGTACCAAGAACATCTTTCTCATGCCTTACTTTCCCAAGTAAGTCATTACCTTGCCGCCATAACATCTATTCGTACATTTTCATCGTTAACTTTGCATAAGTGAGAATGATGGTCTCTTTTCATTGTTTTGTGCAGTAACCAAGAGGCACACTCATCGTTCTGTACCCTAAAGAGTCGTTTGCCATCTATCTCGACGCGGGTAGTGATGAGAAGAAAGACTACAGGCACATCAGTAGTGTTCTCGATGATGCTCTCAACGGTTACTGCTTTCTAAATGAAGGCATCCTAAGAAGAACTAATAATAAGAGAGGCAAGATGGCATTCACCCACAAAGTGGATCTAACCTGCATCAAGAAGGTGCATGGCAGTCCGACGGACGCCTGTTATGTCATCTATCTAATGCAGCAGTTCATACGGAGTCACCGAAGACTAGAATTTCCAGTTGCTATGGATAAATGGTGCAAGGAGATGGCAAAACCACTGATACTGATATCACGCAAGAGTTTGCTCTAATCCAGAAGTCATTTGCTGCAATAATCGTCAGGGATGTTTGTCGTGACACGCCACCCGGGTTGTTCTACTACCAAGGTGCAACACCATCTAACGTAGATCTACAAAATCGCATAGCACAACAGTGTGACTACAGGCCATTCAACTCTTTGAATGGTTGTGAACTGTTCCCGCCGAAGCCAATGTCAAAGCCGACCAAGATGATCAAGAAGTGAAAGGTGTGTTGTTGATTTAGTACTCTTGTTAAATTAAATTGCCTAGCTCTAGTTTACACCATCTCTTAATTTGTGTGTCGATTTATGAGGCATGCTTTTGAGGTTACCCTACTTCATTTTTTTACAATGCCGATGATTAAAATGATGTGGCGCATGATGCATGTAAAATGCACACATGAACTTTGCATTATTTTTACTTATATTCCAGTCATATTTGCATCATATAAGGGTTATATCACTGTTTTATAATGATTTGGGAATATTTGACATATTTCCTATTTTTTATGGAATTAACCCTGCGCAGGCAGAAAACCCTATTTCTATATTTTAATGTTTCAGGGACCCAAACGACGTCCAAATGACCTGGAAATTTACGAGCATCATTTTTTGGAAGGAACAAAGCGTGTGAGCGGAGGAAGCAAACAAGAGGAGGCCCGAGGGCCAAGATAGGTGGGCCCACGCGGCCCTGTACCTGGCTGCGTGGGACCCCTCCTTTTGGGCCTCGGAGCTCCACTGTCGTGGATCTTTCCTCCACCAACTCCGTTTTGACCTAAAAACGCCTATAAAAATAGTCCCCCGACGTTCTCTGGAAGGAGCGCCGCAGAAACACAGAAACACCGAAACAGAGACCTGGAGTTACAGATTGGAGGGGGAAAACTCCGGCGGGGCGCTGCCGGCGTGGTCTCCATCTTCTCCAACGACTTCTCCACCGTCTCCATGATGAAGAGGGAGTAGTCCACCTCTGGACTATGGGTTTGTGGAAGTAACTTATGTATCTCTCTCTCTCGAGCTTCACTAATTAGTACCGTATGAGCTGCTGAACATGATTACGGTCATCTATGTAATACCTTTGTGGTGGATCTTTTTATGAGTTAATATATGTTTGAGATTGCAATGGTTTTGTTTCAGTTATGAAAGTAGATGCATATTATGTACCCGTTCTTATTTACTTGTCATGATCAAGCATGTTTATGAGAGCGCGTGAGAGGGAACGTGTGCATTAGTTGGAGTAACGGGGGGTGGCTAGTGCAGTGAACGTGAGAGAAAGTTCTGTGATCCACTTGGGTGTTTTACCTTACTTTGTTGCCTCACTAGGGATAAAAAGAAATACCATGCTACCGGAGATGTGGGTGTGACCATTGCCACTACTCCATGACTAGATCTAGCATGTTCTTATTTTAACTTCATGTCATGATACTTATTGCTATACTCTGAGTTATCTTAATTACTGAGGTGTTATGATTTAGTTCGCATCTTGGTGGAGTAAAGAGAGACTAATAACCAAAAGGTCTCTATGTTAGGACGTGATGCCCATATAATTATAACTTGTCATTAAACTGTTGTGTTGCAATCTCATATGTCAACTCTAGTGTTCCATTGTCTGCCACTTTATTAAAGAGAGAGTGCATTTGTGAAACCATGAACCCCGGTCCATTTTTAATCATAAGAAACACCTTTCCAACAACTTTTACCACTTTTCCATTTTCTGCCATTTAAAAATCCGAAAATACAAAAACACTTTTACATCTTGCATTCATCATATAAAACCCAAAAATATCATTTATCATTGCTACCACCATCCTTGCATATTTATTTACCACTATTGCATATTTATTTCTTGTTTGCATTGCATATTATCTTGATATCATTCTCACACCTTGTGCTTGACAACCACTAGGTGAGGTTGAGGACCAAAACATTTACTTTGTTTTGTAGGTAACCAAAAGAAAGATAGGAAAGATAAATCTTCACTACTGATTCCCCGAGAGTTCGATATTAAACCCTCGAGTCACCCTCGTGGGGAAAACACGTCTTCCACTTACTACACACTCTGCACTTGGAGTCTCAACCTAACCCATTTACTTTTCACGCAGGTAACTACGTGAAGGGCCATCAGCGCACTATATGAAATTTTGATAGTTTGTTGAACCTTGTATCATGCACACATACAAGTTCTGTGCCTCCTACTTGGTTCAACAAGGTTATCAGAATTCCTTGTGTGCTTCCAATAATATTCTAAGTATGAGGCATAATTTTTTTTGAATCTTGTTTTGTCTAAGTCCTTGTGTGTCCGAATCTAAGTATGAGGCATGCTTTTCAGTTGACCCTATACCTCATTTTTACAAATGCCGATGATTAAAATGATGTGGCGCACTATATGATATCCTGATAGTTTGTTGAACCTTGTATCATGCATACATACAAGTTATGTGCCTCCTACTTGGTTCAACAAGGTTATTAGGATTCCTTGTGTGCTTCCAATAATATTCTAAGTATGAGGCATAATTTTTTTGGAATCTTGTTTTCTCTATAAGTCTTCCAATAATACTTCATTCTTTTACAATGCCGATGATTAAAATGACGTGACACACTATATGAAATCCTGATAGTTTGTTGAACCTTGTATCATGCACACATACAAGTTGTGTGCCTCCTACTTGGTTCTACAAAGCTATCAGGATTGCTTGTGTGTTTCCAATAATATTCTAAGTATGAGGCATAATTTACTTTGTGTCTACTTTGTTTATTTCTGCACGACATGTGAACAATTTAGTTGCCTAGCTAACATTTCTATTTGCCTTTTGTGTATACAGATGAAGAAGTGGGAGAGTATCTAAGGAGGATGCGGAAGATAAAGACTTGAAGCCACTGAAAGAGAGCAACAACCGGATGATCGAAACCAACTTCACCGCGCCCTCTCTTAAACATTGTGGTTCTCTATCTTTTATGTGATGTATTTGTGTATGACAACTTTTGATATACTACTATGATTTGTAATGCATGTGATAATGAACTAATGTATTTGTGTATCACAATTTGGTCATTTGTGTGTGGAATGTCTATATCCTGTTGTTTTGTTCGTTGTACACTTGAATATACTGTATTTATACTAGATATACTGCTGGAATAGTATTTTCTAGAAAAAAAATAATTCCACGAAATACTACCGCTGGCGGACACATAGGCTTACCGCTGGCGGACAGAGCACCCAGCACCCCTAACCAGCGATGTGGCATATAACCGCTGGCGGGTGCTATGGGATGCCCGCCAGCGGTAACAGCCCTTACCACTGGCGGACGGCCGCCCGCCTGCGGTATATATTACCACTAGCGTAGTGATCGCTGGCGGGCGCCCGCCCGCCAGCGGTAGGCCATTTCCGTCCGCCAGCGGTACGCCTTTTCCTACTAGTGTGATGGTGTATGGCCTGAACACCAGAGTATCTGTTGCAAGTTTCCAACCAAAAACACGAACTTTTGGCAGGACCTTAGCTTCCAGATAATATTCCACAACTCTCTTTCTCCAGCCGGCCGAGAACTCTGTCCAGCCACTTGTCCGTTAGCCTGCAATTCGACAGCAAGTTTATAAGCACTTCGGACAGTAAAAAAGCCATTCCTCTCACAGCTCCACGCTAATAATCTTCCCCATTGCAAGCTGGGATCTTTATTTGTAGAATCTCCTCAGCGTCCGATGGAAAGAAAATTTCTTTGACTAAATCATCTTTCCAATTCTTAGTAACCGGATCAATTAGTTCTGAAACCCACTTCATTCTCGTATAGCCTTGCCAAGAACTTTCATGCGACCTCTTGGTAACCATTATCGCGCCAAATTTTTATTTTTGAGCCAGATTTAACTCTCCAAATCATACCCATTTTAAGTAGCTCCAGTCCATGCATGATACCTTGCCAGCATGTAGAGGAACTTTGAATGAATGTAGTATCAATCAAATCGCCTACAGGGTAGTACTTTGATTTCATTAATCTTGCACAAAGGCTGTCAGGGTACTCAATTAGTCTCCATGCTTGCTTTGCCAAAAGAGCTTGATCAATAAACGAAGGTCTCTGAAACCAATACCTCCCTGACATTTCGGTTTGGTCATTTTATCCCACGCCATCCAGTGCACTTTCTTTTTTGTCTTCCTCATCACCCCACCAGAAATTTCGGATGATTTGTTAGAGTTCCTCACAAAGTCCCACCGAAAATTTAAAGACACTCATGGCATATGTGGGGATCGGCTGAGCCACTGATTTCACTAGTGTCTCTTTTGGAATACGATCGAACCGTCGAGGTTGAAAAGCTATGGTAAAAACTAAACCGTCGCGGGGAGATTCAATTCCTCAGTTTCCACGTATACGGAAGAGATGAGACCTAGTGGCCGTAGGAGCGTGCATGCTAGTGGGGAGTGACGGCGTGGGGATGAGTTAATTCCTCGGCTTCTCCGCAACCGGCACCTATCTTCTGTGATTAAATAGAGGGGCAACCACACGCATCTTCGCCTAGTCCCCCCTGACCGCCTGCCTGAGCACCTTCCATCTCTAGTACATCGATCACTACCTACTCCTCCTTCCTCAACAATGACTGCACGGGAGACGCGCTTGATACGTCTCAAACGTATCTATAATTTTTGATGTTCCATGCTTGTTTTATACCAATTGCTACATGTTTTGCATCTACTTTATATCACTTTTATACATTTTTTGGGACTAACCTATTAACAAGATGCCGAAGTGCCAGTTCCTGTTTTCTGCTGTTTTTGTATTCCAGAAAAGCTAGTCTGGAAATATTCTCGGAATTGGACGAAACTACACGGGGGTCCCTATTTTTCCAGAACACGCCTGACGGAGCGAAGGAGCACAGAGGAGGGCCACCAGGGCCACACGCACCTAGGGCGCGGGCCCCCTCTGCCGCGCCCTAGGGTGGTGTGGGCCCCTCGGGGGTCCCAGCCGCCGCCCTTTCGCCTACTTATTCCCCCCGACGCGAAAACCCTAAGTACCTGAGCAAATATCCACGAAAAGTTCCAGAGACGCCGCCGCCGTCAACCCTAGCTCGGGAGGGTTCAGAACCTCTTCCCGGCACCCTGCCGGAGAGGGGAATCGTCACCGGAGGCTTCTACATCGCCATGCCTGCCTCCGGAGTGATGCGTGAGTAGTTCATCCTTGGACTACGGGTCCATAGCAGTAGCTAGATGGTTGTCTCTCCACTTTGTGCCATCATGTTTAGATCTTGTGAGCTGCCCTACATGATCAAGATCATATTATTGTAATGCTACATGTTGTGTTTGCTGGGATCCGATGAATATTGAATACTATGTCAAGTTGATTATCAATCTATCTTATATGTTATTTAAGATCTTGCATGCTTTCCGTTACTCGTAGATGCTTTGGCCAAGTAGATGCTTGTAACTCCAAGAGAGAGTATTTATGCTAGATAGTGGGTTCATGCCTCCGTTTAACCTGGGACAGTGACAGAAAGTTCTAAGGTTGTGGATGTGCTGTTGCCACTAGGGATAACCTAACGATGCTATGTCCACGGGCATATGTGTTTGTTTACATTACGCACTTTACTTAATGCAATTATCCGTTGCTTGCAACTTAATACCAACGGGGGACTCGGATGACAACCCGGCGGTGGATTATTAGTCATAGATGCTGTTGGATAACGGTCTATGTATTTGTCGTAATGCCCAATTAAATATCATAGTAGTCAACATGTCATGTATATGCATTGTCATGCGCTCACTATTGTCAATTGCCCAGCTGTAATTTGTTCACCCAACATGTTAGTTATCTTTTATGGAGAGACACCACTAGTGAACTGTGGACCCCGGTCCATTCTTTTACACTGATTAAACAACCACAAACTGCAAACTGTTCCTTTTTCATTCTCTGCAATTTAATACTCATTTTCCACACCATACGTTTAATCCTTTGTTTTCAGCAAGCCGGTGAGATTGACAACCTCACTGTTTCGTTGGGGCAAAGTAGTTTGATTGTGTTGTGTGCAGATTCCACGTTGGTGATCGTTTGCGCCGTGCGACCAACAACCTTCTGAAGAGTTGCTGCTCCTACTGGTTCGATAACCTTGGTTTCTTTCTGAGGGAAAACTTGCTGCTGACTGCATCATACCTTCCTCTTGGGGTCTCCCAACGACGTGTGATTCACGTCATCAAGCTATTTTTCTGGCGCCGTTGCCGGGGAGACAGCAGTCTTCTGCAAGGGGAGTTTCACGCTTCCAATCTCTTTACTTTGTTTTTGTCTTGCTTAGTTTATTTTATTTTATCTTGTTTGCTTTCAATTATCAAAAACACAAAAAAATTAGTTACTTGCATTTAGTTTATTTTCAGTTTTGTTTTCTGTTAGTTATCATGTCTGGTTCGGCTCATCATGTTTGGTTCCTGAAGTTGAGGTTCGATCTTTTAAGCAACAAAGTGGAGAAAGTTTGAAAGATGCTTGGTATAGAATCAGCGATGCTCATCGTAGGTGTACTAAAAAATATTCCACTATGATCCTGCTTAGAAATTTTTATGTTGGCATAACTAGCTGGTATAGATATGTCTTGGACACTTTGACGGGAGGTAACTTTCTTGGTACCCTGCGTTGGAAGCTAGTTATATTATTGAGAGCCTAGTAGGAACACCACCTGTTAGTAACATTAAAAATGAGATCACCTTGGAAGATGTTATAAAGAAATTGGAGTCTATAGAGAAAAATTTGCCAAATCTCCTTGATAGTACTAGCAAAGTTGATGAATCACTGGGAACCATTAATGAAAGAATTGCTGTTTTAGAAACTAGTACTATTCAAGATAATCAAAATCTTAGGATTGGTGAATTAGAGGAGGCTATGGATGTAATAAGTTCTACTTTTACCTCTTTAAAACTAAAAAGCAAAAGGCTTTTGTGGGGAGAGAGCAAAAATTTATGTATGTGCCAAAAATTTCTAAACCAAAACCCACGGGTGTGTTTAAAACGGATAACGTGTTCAATGAGCTTGAGGGTGAGTCACATAATGGTCTATTTAAATTTTCTTCCCAAGAATTACGTAAACTGAAAAGTCCTAGTGTGACAAACCCTGTTCTTGATGAAGCTTTTGATGAATTAGACCTTTCTTCACTTGGTAATACTTGATGCATGCTTTGTGCCTAGCTAAAAGGCGTTAAAGAAAAGCGCTTATGGGAGGCAACCCATTTTTTTTTCTGCAATTTTTCTTTTATTGAGTCAAGGAGTGTTTACTTCTGTAGCAACTCCTTTGTATCTTTATTTTCTCGCATTGTTGTGCCAAGAGTAGCCTCTAATGTTAAGATGATGCTTAATTTTGATTGCTGCGCAGAAACAGATTTTTGCTGTTCACTGTACGAAATTCCTAAAATCACCAGATTGTTAATTAAATCTAAAATTTTTGTGCGTAATCTTTATGAATGTCTGAAACTTTCATTAGTTCAGAGTTTTCGATCTGAGCGTCGTAAGTGCCTCGAAAAAATTCGTCTTTGCGGACTGTTCTGTTTTAGACAGATTATGCCTTTTTATTTTGCATTCTCTCTTTTACTAGTGTTGAGTGAAATTCTTTTTTGGGTGGAAGAGCTTCACATAACATCAGTGGCTGTAGCTAATGTTTAAAGTAACAAATCATATTGCGTCTTTATAGAACATGTGAATTTTTGATTATGCACTAACCCTCTAATGAGATCTACTTTGAGTTTGGTGTGACGGAAGTTTTCAAGGGTCAAGAGAGAAGGATGATATAATAGGATCAAGAAGAGTGAAGAGCTTAAGCTTGGGGAGGCTCCCATGGATCTCCCCAGCATATTTCAAGAAGACTCAAGCGTCTAAGCTTGGGGATGCCCAAGGCATCCCCTTCTTCATCGTCAAAATTATCAGGTCATCTCTAGTGAAACTATATTTTAATTCTTTCACATCATATGTGCTTTTCTTGGAGCGTCTGTGTGCTTTTATTTTCAGTATTGCATTTTATTTTCAATAAAGCTTGACTGGACCCTAGCATTCTTGATTGGGAGAGAGACACGCTCCGCTTTTTCATGAGAATACTCCTATTCTTCACTTATATTTGTTGAGTATTCATATCTAGCGCTGTTCAGCTTTTAGCTCTTGTTTTCATGTATCTCTTGTCAGAGCTATTAGCTTTCTTTTGTAGAAAGTACTCTCTTGCTTCACTTATATTTGTTTGGAGAGTTGATGAAATAAATTGATTGGTGTTTGGTTGGTTCAGAAAATGTTGCATGTGGTAATTGGTATAAGGAAAAACTTGCTTAATCTTGTAGATCACTAAAATGGATAACTTGATGCTTGTCAATTGTTTTGAGTTAACAAGTAGATCATGATTAAATTGTGCATCACATGAGTTAAGCCTATTAGTGAAGAACTACCGTAAAGCTTGTTGAAAATTTGGTTTGCATCGGTGGTATCTCTAAGGTCTAGATATTTTCTAATAACAGGGTTTGGTTAACAAGGAAGACGGTATGAAGTCTTATAACGTTTGCAATATGTTTGTCATATAAAACTTGGTGTACGGGTTGATATTCTTGTTTGCTTACATAACCTTGCTAGCCTAAACTCTGTACTGAGAGGGAATGCTTCTCGTGCATCCAAATCCTTGAGCCAAAATCCATGCCATTTGTGTCCACCATAACTACCTATATGTGGTATTTCCTTGCCACTCCAAGTAAATTTTTCATGTGCTACCTTTAAATTATTCAAAATGTTATTATTCCCTTTTTGTGTCAATGTTTACTAGCTCATGAGGAATTAGTGTGGTTATTCTTTATTCTATTTGTGATGGACTTTTACACCTGGACTAGTGGCATATACATCCGCTTATCCAATAACTTGCAAAAAGAGCTGGCAACGGGGTGCCCAGTCCCAATTAATTACAACTTTAACCAATTAATTCTCTTCACACTTTTGCCCTGATTCATCAGTAAGCAATGACAAACAGTGAAATACCTGAATGTGTGTAAACCAAAGAGAAAGAGGGATGATCTGCCTTGCTGGTAGAAATAACGTCCTTCATGGGAGCCGCTCTTAAAAGTCCGTTCGACAGGTAGAATACTGTTCTCACCCGCTACCATTCGTTGACAATTAACAAACACCTCTCAAAAATAGATACTCCTCCATGGTATGTGATTGATGGAAGGCACCCGAGGATTCGGTTAGCCATGGCTTGTGTTAGCAAGGTTGGGAGGAGTATCAAATATTTTATGCAATCTCTATATGCTTTCAAAAACCTAAAAGCTCTAGCACATGATTTAATCCCTGCTTCCCTCTGCGAAGGGCCTTTCTTTTACTTTTATGTTGAGTCAGTTTTCCTATTCTTTCTGTCTTCCACAAGCAAACACTAGTGTCAACTTTGTTACAACATGCGTTATATGCAATGTATTGGACTTGTTATACTACTTTGTGTTGACAATATCCATGAGATAAATATGTTGAAAGTTGAAGCAAATGCTGAAACTAAATTCTTCCTTTGTGTTGATTAAATACCTTTTATTAGAAACTATTGCTTTATGAGTTAACACTTATGCAAAACTGTTTGATGCTTGTCTCGAAAGTACTATTCATGAAAACGTTTAGCTTGTGTGATTCATTGTTTACTCATTATCTATTTGGTAGCAAATTATAGACCATTGACTTGGATCACTTCATTCATTTACATGTGCCTTGCAATATTATATGATCAAGATTATGATAGTAGCATGTCACCTCAAAAATTATTTTGTTTTTATCGTTTACCTACTCGAGGACGAGTAGGAACTAAGCTTGGGGATGCTGATACGTCTCAAACGTATCTATAATTTTTGATGTTCCATGCTTGTTTTATACCAATTGCTACATGTTTTGCATCTACTTTATATCACTTTTATACATTTTTTGGGACTAACCTATTAACAAGATGCCGAAGTGCCAGTTCCTGTTTTCTGCTGTTTTTGTATTCCAGAAAAGCTAGTCTGGAAATATTCTCGGAATTGGACGAAACTACACGGGGGTCCCTATTTTTCCAGAACACGCCTGACGGAGCGAAGGAGCACAGAGGAGGGCCACCAGGGCCACACGCCACTAGGGCGCGGGCCCCCCTCTGCCGCGCCCTAGGGTGGTGTGGGCCCCTCGGGGGTCTCCAGCCGCCGCCCTTTCGCCTACTTATTCCCCCCGACGCGAAAACCCTAAGTACCTGAGCAAATATCCACGAAAAGTTCCAGAGACGCCGCCCGTCAACCCTAGCTCGGGAGGGTTCAGAACCTCTTCCCGGCACCCTGCCGGAGAGGGGAATCGTCACCGGAGGCTTCTACATCGCCATGCCTGCCTCCGGAGTGATGCGTGAGTAGTTCATCCTTGGACTACGGGTCCATAGCAGTAGCTAGATGGTTGTCTCTCCACTTTGTGCCATCATGTTTAGATCTTGTGAGCTGCCCTACATGATCAAGATCATATTATTGTAATGCTACATGTTGTGTTTGCTGGGATCCGATGAATATTGAATATTATGTCAAGTTGATTATCAATCTATCTTATATGTTATTTAAGATCTTGCATGCTTTCCGTTACTCGTAGATGCTTTGGCCAAGTAGATGCTTGTAACTCCAAGAGAGAGTATTTATGCTAGATAGTGGGTTCATGTCTCCGTTTAACCTGGGACAGTGACAGAAAGTTCTAAGGTTGTGGATGTGCTGTTGCCACTAGGGATAACCTAACGATGCTATGTCCACGGGCATATGTGTTTGTTTACATTACGCACTTTACTTAATGCAATTATCCGTTGCTTGCAACTTAATACCAACGGGGGACTCGGATGACAACCCGGCGGTGGATTATTAGTCATAGATGCTGTTGGATAACGGTCTATGTATTATGTCGTAATGCCCAATTAAATATCATAGTAGTCAACATGTCATGTATATGCATTGTCATGCGCTCACTATTCGTCAATTGCCCAGCTGTAATTTGTTCACCCAACATGTTAGTTATCTTTTATGGAGAGACACCACTAGTGAACTGTGGACCCCGGTCCATTCTTTTACACTGATTAAACAACCACAAACTGCAAACTGTTCCTTTTTCATTCTCTGCAATTTAATACTCATTTTCCACACCATACGTTTAATCCTTTGTTTTCAGCAAGCCAGTGAGATTGACAACCTCACTGTTTCGTTGGGGCAAAGTAGTTTGATTGTGTTGTGTGCAGATTCCACGTTGGTGATTTTTTGCGCCGTGCGGCCACCAACAACTTCTGAAGAGTTGCTGCTCCTACTGGTTCGATAACCTTGGTTTCTTTCTGAGGGAAAACTTGCTGCTGAACTGCATCATACCTTCCTCTTGGGGTCTCCCAACGAGCGTGTGATTCACGTCATCAGCGCTCAGCTTCCAAATGATTTCTTACTTCCTTCTCTGCTTTCACTTCTTTAAACCCGTTATAAGCTATTTGCCTTCGGTTTAACTTACTAATGTTCATCGATCTGATGCAACTACGTATGTACATGACCGGTGAATCGAAACCGACGTCAGAGACTGAGGTGATGGCCTCACTGAGAATGAGGAACCTCGAGCTTAGTGATGAGTTAGTTGCGGCCCTCAAGCTCGTCAGCAGGACCCTCGACAAGACAATTGAGGCCAGAGAGCTGTTGTTCAAGACGCAGAACACGGCAATGAAACAGGATGAAGAATTGAAGAAGATGATGGCCCACAATAATGATCTATCAAAGAAGGTTTTGGACCTCGAGACGAAGCTCGGGACCGAGCGCAATAAAGTATTGGTCCTGCAAAATGAAGCTTTGACCCACGAACAGGGGAAGCTCGACAGGCAGATCGAAAATGGCCAAACGCGAGTGGACTTCTTAAATCATCGAGGGCCAAATTTCATGTTTTGCGAACTTTCAGGTTTATTTATGAAATGCTATCCGTTTGTGATTTTTACCATGTTGATGATTTGAATGTGAACATTTTGTTCATGTTTCTATCGAGAGATCCATGTCGCACGTTAGCCGCCGAAATGACATCAGCACGGCCGTGACGACGAATCGCCAGTCAAATGCATCGTCTCCACTTGTCTTTACACCGATGTCTCAGTCCCGTGCCGGCAAGGTGCTCATACCACGCACGTGGAGCTTGTTTAAGTCCATAGAGTGCCTCATCGAGCTTGTAGACATGGTTAGGGAACTTGGGATCCTCGAATCCCGGTGGTTGCTTACATATACCAACTCCTTTAAAGAACCATTAAGAAAAGCACTTTTCACATCCATTTGTTGTAATTTAAAGTTATGATGTCATGCATATGCAAAAAGGATACTGATGGACTCAAGGTGAGCCACGGGTGCATAAGTCTCTCCAAAATCAACGCCTTCAACCCTAAACCTCAGAGTACCCTTGTGCAACCAATCTTGCCTTGTTCCTTACAACCATCCCATGTTCATCTTGCGTGTTCTTGAATATCCACTTAAGTGCCTATAACATTGCGGCACTCTTTGGGCTTCTCAACTAACTTCCACACCTTGTTGCGCTCGAAGTTATTAAGCTCTTAATGCATAGCTTCCAACCAATCCGGGTCTTCAAGAGCTTCAAACACTTTGTTTGGTTCAACCATGGAGATGTGTGCTTGGTACTCACTAAAACTTGCCAATTGACCTCTTGTGGTAACCTTGCTTTTCAAGTCACCAATAATTGCTTCTAGCCTATGACTCTTTAATTCTAGGTTTCTCAAAACTCTTGCTTTTCGACGGGCTTATCACCTTGGAGGAATGTGATTTTCACTTCCGTTATCAGTAAAAAATGCGAATTTTGTTGTGGTTTCGTGCTTGTGGGAATCCGGCTACCTGGATTCGCGCGAACAGCGTTCCTCTCCATGGAAGATAGGAACCACGGGCCCGCCAAATCACAGCCTCGCGACGTCACCTAATGGGTGTCTTATCCAGCCGGCTCCCTGTACTCGGCTTCGAAAATATATTGTATCGAGAGTCAACAAAGCACACGATGACAGTCAGAGCAAATTGACACGAAATATACATTAGGTGGTCACATTTAAAAAAATGTAAAACTAAAACCCGTGAGCGCCAGACACTTCGTGCGATTTGATGAGATCTTCGACTTGTTCCACATGAAACCGGCTCCCCACAATTAGAACTGGATCGACGTGCAGTAAGACGAACAAGGCCAGTCCTGGCGACCCTAGGGAGTCGGCAACAGCGGCCGTGTAGTTCATTTATTTAAAAACTCTATCCTAAAAGATTAAACCAATTTGCATATCCGCCATTAAATAATGCCTCTGATTAAACATTCCAGAACATGACCAGCAACACGAACAAAGAAAACGGGCAAATAAAACGAAGGATTTATCAAAAAATTCGACGCTGACTCCAGGGAGCCGGCGGGGTCAGGTGTGACACGACCAAGCGCTCTTAAGGGGGGAAAAGCAATCAACGTGACATCATCCGCCAAAAACATTGGCATAGGCAGTGCACAAATAGAAACAACTCGTGCAGTCGACCATCCGCACTGGCCTCGCACCGCTCATTTTCTTCTCAGTTCCTGCTACCTTCAACACCTATACTACCATGACCTCTAAGGCAAACACAGGGCGAATCAAGAAAATCCAGGAAACGACGACAAAGTCCACGAAGAAAAACACGGCACGTCGGCGGTTTTCAAACCGTAGCGTGGAGACCCAAAATCTCCATCTCGCAACGAACGCCTCATGAAGAAACGTGTGACAAGATCCGTCAAAGCTGGACTACAATTCCCGGTCGCCCGCATTGGCCGGTACCTCAAGGAGGGTCGATATTCAAAACGCGTCGGCAGAGGGCTCCTGTGTACCTCACCGCCGTCCTCGAGTGCCTTTCCTTAGAAGTACTGCAGCTCGTCGGGAACACCGCCAGGGAAAACAAAAAGGTACGCATAACTCCAAGGGACCTAATGATAGCCATTATGACCGACAAGGAACTCACCAAGCTATTAACCGGAGTCACCATCGCCCAAGGGGGAGTCGTACCGTACATCCACTCGGCGCTCCTCCCGAAGAAGAAACCGAAGAACACTGCCGACTCACCCAGGAAGACCGTTCCTCCGGAAGAAGACCGCGGAGAAGAGTGCCGAGCCGAGCCGAATTTACCCGTGTAATAACCCGTCTGTATTTTCGTTAATGATATCAATGTAATGGTGTGATCAGTAATAGAAACCTAGAAACCATGGTATGTTTATCGAATCATGTCAGCTTAACTTCCATTTTGAAGTGAACAATGGTAGCAACTCGTCTACACTTTCATCATTGTAATAGACTCTGGACATCTGGCAATATTAAGACCGTCACCACGTTACTCCAACAACCAATGTTCTTCCAGCTGTACTCATTGAGATAGAAAGCGTACCAAGCAAGCATTCATTTTTTAGAAAAGGGTGTGCGTATCCCCGGCCTCTACATCAAAGCGATACACACAGCCGCCACAGTTTCAAATCAAGGATCACTGAGCGTGAATACAAAAAATCAACCGTTCATAGGTAGGTACTGACGTGTTCGACATGATGACTTGATTAACGTGGCCACATGATGTGATTCTCACCGATTATACTGTCGTAACTGCAAAATATACTGCTTGGATCGTGTCTTTTCGTTCGGCTTTCCTAGGTGACTGATTATGTGTTGGTTAACCTACTATTCTCTTTTTTGTTGTGACTGAATTTTTTTTCGCGCCTTCTCTTTTGTTTTTCGTTTTATTCTTACCTATCGTAACGTGTCTGACGAGAGCAACCAGTAACTAACAGCTCGGCCGTTCGCTAAGATGGCACCGACCACGGTTAACGATCAGGCATGGTGTACCGGTCACGCCGACTCCGTGGAGCCGGCGGGATCGGATGGTGCATTGAGACGGATACGCCAAGACCACGAAGGACGTCAGGAAAACTGTTCTTTTAGAGCTCGTGATGCTAGCTTTACCAGCGTCTCTTTCCCTCCAGACCATCCAGTCTCGCTGGCTCTAGGAACGAGGAGAATTTGTGGAAACACTTCTTTGTACAACCTCCCGTGTCGGCTTCTTCGGTACCAGCTTAATCAGCTTACATAGTCAACTAGCTAAGTGGAAAGATCGTATCGTAACTACGTGGTGTTGTCTAATGGTTAGGAACCAGGTCATTTACTACATGCTATTACGTTGACTATGTGTTCGATTGATAAGGTAGTTGACTATGTGTTCGATTGATAGCACGACGTAAAATATTTCTCATAGACAGTTTCACACTTCGTACAATCAACAAAATATTCACATTCAAATCATCAAGATGGTAAAAAACCACAGACAAATAGCATTTCATAAGCCGACACGGCGGTTGTAAGGAAGAAGTCAAAGTAACGGGATTGCGGTATTAACGCGACACATATATGTAACATCCCAAAAATATTAATCAGTATTATTATTCCAAAAATGAGGGCCAACAAAAACTTTTGCTTAACTATATGTGTTGATCTCATATTGTTGCTTGTGTTGTTTATTTCTTGCTAGTTGTATGTTGTTTGCTCTAAATAAAGACAGGAAGAAAAGATGAGAAATAAAATAAAAGAAAAGCAAGAAAATAAGGTGACAAGTGTCACATAAAATTCTCCAAGTGAGAAATTGTTTTCCTTTACAATAAAAATCAGAGGAGTGGTAATGTAAACACTCCCATGTTATCCTTACTACTTTTCTATCTCCAACAATATTTTAAATTAGTTTTAAAATTCAAAAGTAAAATTTAATTGGAAATAAAACCAAATTCAATAATTAAAACCCTATGAACAAAAATGATTCAAAACATTTTATTTTGTAAAGCCAATTTTTGTGAAGCTTCTGCATGCCATGGGAAGGCTTCACAATTTTTTGAATTTTTATAAATAGATTTAGTGCCCTAATTAAATTCGAGAAAGGCTACTGGTTTGAAAAACAAAAGAAAGAAAGAAAAAGGAGAGAAGCCAGGGGGTTTTCTGCAAAACCCTCTTCGCCTACCTCTCCGTCGCCGTGTCGGCGCGCGCGCCGCGCGCCTCGCCGTTCCCCGGGCCCCCCAGGACCCCCTTGCTCGCAGCCGTCCACGCTCCGTGCCTCTGCAGCCGCCGCAGTCGCTCGAGCACCTCCCTTGACCCAACGCCGCCCCCTGTCCCCTGTATCTCCGCCGTGGTTAAACGGACGGCGACCGGCCAAATTGGCCCAGCTCGCTGCTCCCCGACACGCACGGCTCGGCCAGCGCCTTCTAGAACGTGCCCGAACCCCGCTCGACCTCGCAGCGCCACGCCTCGTGCACCACTGCCTCGGATTCGAGCCGAAAGATCGCCGGTGCGCCATGGACACGGCCGTGCGCCCCGTCCACGATACGCCGGCTCCCGTGCTATAAAACCCACCCCGCAACCCTCTGGAAGCAGCACACCATCCCACTCCCTCGCTCCCCCTCTCCAATTTCACCGTGAGCCGCCAGGAGGGCGTGCCCTGCCGAAGCTCTGCCGCCGTCGAGGTCCGTCGTGGCCGCAGCGCCTCGCTGCACCTTTCTCCCCTCCAACCCCTCTGCTCTGCTTGCCCAACTTCACCACACTCACGCGCATCGTTTCCCCTCTGGTTCGTGCACAGGAACGCCGTAGGGAGCTCGCCGGAGTTGCTGTCGTGCCCGTGCGAAGTCCGGAAGCTCGCCGTGGACGCTGCGCTCCGTCCCAGCAAGCAGGACTCGACCAGAAGCTTCCCCAACGCCGCCGCCGTCGTTTCGCGTCGTCGCCAAGCCTTCCCGAGCCCTCTAGGTGAGGTTTTGCCCAACCTCGCCGTCGCCGGAGCCACGGCACCGCCCAGAAATGGTCGTCGCCGATGGTTTCGTTGCGGGCCGTTGGATCTCCATCCAACGGTAACATACCGTTTCGATTAGAGAGAGAGAGAGAGAGACTGACGAGCGGGCCCCGCTCGTCAGGGTTTTATTAATTTCCCCGCGTGCACTGTGCCGCTGACCAGTGGGTCCCCCATGTCAGCAATTTCAACATTATCCACAACAGTGGATTTCCCTAATTTAAATTCTCTGAAATTTTCAGTACTGATATGAACTTGTAAATTCAATATCTTGAGATTTAGGAATCCAAATAAATCAAACTCAATTGTTCTGAAAAGCTTATGAAAATGTTTAACCAACCCAATTGGTCTCATGTCATTTAATTAAATAATAAAAAGTATTATTAAAAACACTACAGAAGGTTTAAATTCTAAACTTGTTTGTTTCTGATACTCTGTTAGTCCAAATAATTCCAAACCAATTTTTCTAGCTTAGTACTGCCATGTATTAGCTTCCCTAATTTTGGTAGAATTATTTGTGCAGTATTAATTGTTTAGTATGAAGTTGAAGTTTAACACCCTTCTGCACTCAAACATTTAAATATGTTAAATGGTTAACCCAAATGATTTAGGACCAATTTTGTTAGGTCACATTTAGTCATGTTTAGTTACCCCTAAAAGGATTTAATTTTAGGAGCAACAGAATTTAATTGGTAGCTAAAACTTGATTATTAAGCTTCTGGATTCAAACAAATGTGTAGGGAGTTTAGTAACTCCAATCAATCCAAACTCAATTGTGTTGTCTTCTACACATCAGTAGCTTTCCATAGAATTTTCGTTTGTATTTTTGTGACCAACAGAACTCAAATTGTGGAATTAAACATGTTCAACAAGTTTCTGCCATAATTTAGAAGTAATTAAATAATGTTTAATTCAATTATTTTGAAACCAAATTGTATGGTTTGATGTGGGCAGTAGCTAATTGTGATGTTTGTGATTGATATGTTGTGATGCTTGCTTGAGTAGTTTAGTAATTGTTTGCATTGCTTGTTTGACGTTTAGACGAGAACGTTGCCGGAATCTACGAGGAGGGGGAATTCTCTGATCATCAAGCACAAGAACCCGAGAACTTTGCCGAGCAAGGCAAGCTACTCCCTGAGCTTGCACCTAAATACATATGCATCTACTTTGATCAAATAATTTACTCTTAAGGCATTGGTTTACAAAACCTTTTCAAAAAGTATATGGATATTATTTTGCCACCCTATGTAGAAATATAGGGTAGTATATAAAACTATAGGATGGGAAACAATGTTGTTTATTCAAAACTCTTTTGAAAGGACTTGGTGGTTATGGAATACCGAGATGTCGGTGTGAAAGTAAAGAAGTGGAGAATGGTGATGTTTATGAAAAATGCACATTGTGTCCTAATACTATGACAACCAATCTTACCCTGTGCGACCACATCTACCCACATATGGGAAAGGGCGTAGTCAAATAATTTGCTCATATTAGTATGGGATGCCTCAACAACGAGGATGACCTCGTTCCATGAGGGGATGGTTTGGTGACCTACCCCTGACCTGGGTCCTAACACGATGGTGGGAGGATTGAAGGGTTCGCTCGCCGGGCAGAACTACGAGTCCTCACACTTAGGTTTCCCGACGGGGAATCTGGACTGGGTGTTGATGGAAAGGATGATAAATTCGTAGCGGTAGGGTCCTATACTAGCATGAGCAAAGGACAGGCTATGGTCGGCGGCTTACTTCGCATACACCTTGTATGGCGAGACGTGGCAGACACGATGAGTTGCCGGATGGATGGGGGAAAAGCGTGCTACCTCTGCAGAGTGTAAAACTATTCGAATAGCCGAGTCCTCGGATATGGACAGTTGGGAGGCTGTCCTAGACCATGTGCAACTTTTTGGAAAAAGCTTTAAGTCTAAAAGAAACTGAAATGGTAATGGTGTTACACAGCTATACCAAATGGAGTGGTATGAGTTGATTGGAATCAATGGGCCATGGTGAGCCATGGTCAGAAAAAGAAGGAGTTTTGGAGAAACAAAATGAGGTGGTGACTTCTTTCAAAGACAGTTATAAAACTCTTCTTACCTTTTTCAATAAAGATATAGAGATGTTTTAAACAAATAAAAGTTGTAAGTTAAAATAAAACTAGTGCATACTCATGTTGGGGTAGTTTGCGAGTACATTCAAATGTACTCATATTGGTTTCGTCCCTGGCTATTGTCCTAGCCAGACTACGAGGAGGAGCACTACGCCGAGCAGGAATATGGCGACTTCTACGCAAACTAAGGATCTCCACAAGTCAGCTGCCTGTCGGGTCGTCTTCGTTAGAATATGATGTCTACTACGCCGTAGCTTCCGCTGATATTTTGGTTTGGCCCATGAAGGCACCTATGTAAGACTTGGTCTAAATGACCATTTATGTAAGACTTTCTATTCGGTATTGTTGGATGTAAACTTTGGTATCCAATTCGGATTATGTGCAACGACAGACTGATCACGGGATCGTTGTGTTAAGCATAATCGGGTATTTCGGACAGCTAGTCCGGGGTCCCCACAATATAGAGACAAAACAGAGACACCTTCCTAAGGAATCCATTTGGATTAAAAGAACGACACATCTAAAATTCCCATGGGTTACGCTATCAATGCGGCCATTGTACGAAGCAAATAGGCTATATTCATATGCAAGAAGGAAAACTATATTAGAAAAAGTAACAATTAAAAAAGGTTGCGCCGATATGTCACACGCAAGTACGAAGCAAATAACCTATGACGCAAACACAAACATCTCATGACGACGCCCTGTACCCATCAAATGCACCGGAGTCGGCAGTGTCGAGTTGTGCATTATGACGGGAACCTGTAGTCGGCGCGTTCGGGTTTTTAAACTACCATCCAATGCACATCCGATCACGCCGACTCCCTGAAGTCGGCGCGAACATCCTTCCTCTCCGCATCAATTGGTGGGGCTTCATGCGGTGGGACGACTCCAATCTCAACCTCGCCGACTCCAACGACGGGGCCGCCCAGTCGGCCATACGCAATAACTAAAAGATGAACAGACAAGTTTTTATTGCACGTAGAGAAACAAAACAGATCCTATCACCAGACATGTATACATTTATTAGGATTCGTGGAGAAGATAACGTGACTGCCTTTGGTTACAGTGATGAATTGAGAAGAAGAATGGTAACTTCCTCCTGTAATGGATTTTGATAAACACGTTGAGAAGCGTAGAAACTGCTACGTCAACTCTTTTGGCCACCATTGCAATATCTTGATGACACTACACAAGTTACTAATAACTAAGAAACAAAGTGTCCGGCTTAGAACCAGCCTTGGGTTTCACAGGTGCGGCAACAGACCCACCGGCTTGAGAAGCAACATTCCTTTTTGTCTCTGGTTTTGGAAGGATGGGAAATCATTCCTTTGGAACATCATTGTTGCTTTTGCCAGAGGAGAACGGAGAATTATTCGCCTCTCATCTCATCCCCGGACGACAGGACTGCTCACTCCCGGTTCAAAACGGGGGGAATTTCGTTCAAACCACCCTGCATCAACTGTTCAAATGCAGACAAGGGAATCAGTTAATGCGTAATCAGAGCAATGTCGTCTATTCGAAACAACGTAAATCACACCCTACTTACAATAGCGGTATCGACGGATAACACAGCGACCTCTAAAAAAGAAATTAAATAACAAAAAAATACGGCCGCACCAATAAACAAAGTAAGTCACATCGACGGATCTAAGACACGAAAATCAAACAGGAGACAACGGCGACCAACGACGAGGAAAACTCACCACACATAACTGAACAGCAGCAAGAACAACCACGAGCGAGACGCTCCCAAGTAAGATAGCAACCTGCAACAAATCGGCAGAAAAGAAACCACAAGCAAATAAGAAAATCCGAAAAGAAAAAATAACTAACAAATATACACACCAAGAAAGCACAACCTAATCTCACCGGAACTAACCTTAACCGGAAGAACAACAGATCAATAAGCCGACGAACTGAAAAAAAAAATATAGAAACCAACAAAGAGAATATATAAGATAAACGATTAGAATAAATAAAAGAAGGAAAATAAGATACCGTCCCCATACAGAAGGAAACCCAGAAATACTAAAAACAAAAAACGCCTCCAAAAACAAAAGGAAACCCGGAAAAACGCAAATCAATAAGAAAACAAACCGTGCAAACCTAACAAAATAAGTAAACGCAAGCATCTCAACAAAACTAACCTTAAACTGACGAACGGGAAACTAGTTAGCATGCGACCTGAAAAAAAAGAGGAACAAACAAAAAAGAGATGTTAGAAACCGATAGAACAGACAAGAACAAACGCATAACCAAGAAACAACAAAAGAACACGGATCCAGCACACGATCAACAACATGGACAAAGAACGACCAAAAATAGAGAGTAAACGATGGCAAGAAAACACCACCTGACCTCAACGGGAACAAACGTGACCAGAAGAATATCAAACGGATTCCACGGAAACACGGCAGAGAACAAGAAAAGCACAGCAGAGCATGAACAACGAGGAAGAAGAAAAGGGGGGAAAATGAGAGCTGCAGTAACCATCCGATTTAGAACGGAGCCTATATACCCCGTTCCCTGAAGCATTGTATTCAGGTCGTTAACCACTCGCAACGAATGGCGAGCCGCCAGCGTGACACGAATTCGGGCCTTCTGACTACCAGCACAGTGCAACGTACCCGCCAACGAATGGAGGAGGCCACCTCGGATGGAGAAATCGGGCCCGAATTCTCCCTGACATCACGAACAGTGCAACATACGCGAAATACCCAGCGTGCCCCGACATACTATAGAAAATACGCAGCGAGAATCCACGCACGGGAGAGATTGGCGACGCAAACGTGCAGGGCAACCGACATGTGGGCCTCGGAACGGATGGGGACCATCGTCAGCGAGAGAGAGGGGGAGGAAACACATACGAAGAAAACTATCCCAGAGGGGCACCGCTAAAACCCATTACGGTAAACGAACATAATCGACCAATGGGAGGAACGCAGTGCGAATCTGCACCGTGCAGGCTGACGGGCGGGGCCTCGGGCTACAGCGATGATCCACGTCGGATGTCAGCGAGAGTGGGTGCATGAAGATTGGTACGGTTATCGACTTTGCAAATCCCTATTCATTCCGACTCCAGGAGCAGGCAGGGATCAGACGGAGCGGAGGCACGGAGCAGGGAGAATCGGACGGCCAGAAAGCCCAAATCGCTGAGGAGCTTCCAAGGGTCTCACCGTTTATATCTTTAGATATCATGCATACCACGTTGGCAAAACAATTAATGAGGAAAAAGATGATAGTGGTATCATACGGTATCATAGCACGTAAAACAAAATATTTGCAAGTAAATCTTGTACTCTCTCCGTTTAGATGTATTGGGCTTCTAATGAAAACATATTTGTTCCTAAAACAACCAAGGACTAAGGCCCATATCTATAAATTAGGCTAATAAATCGGTGGATCAGATCAGTACATGTACGCAACAACCAGTGCATGCACGCAAGATTCCCGTGCCACCAATGAATGTACGGAAAAAAAAGATCGATTGGAACCAGTAAAAACCAACCTTGGTTATAGTGCGATTCTTTGGAGCCAATACACCTAAACGGATGGAGTACACATATTTGTATTGAGATTATAAAAATTAATAAATAAGGTATGAGTATGATAGTACTATATGATACTCCCTCCGTTCTAAAAAGGATGATTTTCATTTGTGTACATGCGGATGTATTTATGCATGTAACATGTCTGAATACATCCGCATGTAGACAAATGGAAATCATCCTTTTTGGAACGGAGGGAGTACTATGGATTATAGGTGTAGTATCATACATAAATATCATATGTATGATATCAATTTACGATACTCCCCCAATGGCTAGTCTAAATAGCATGTTTGTGTTTGCTTGCGGTGTGGGGTATTTAATTTAGTCATTGTTACTCGGGCATCGGGGATTAATCTACATGAGTATGGTGCAAGACTGTGTGACCCAGGGTTGAATATTCGTGCATGACAATCCAACCCGGCAGCTCTGGCCGGTAATTGGGGTGCTTATCACCAGGCATACGCGTCAGGTGCCGAAGACGCCAGCCGCCGCAACCCGTGCATGAGCCGCATGTGGCAGATGCTCCATGGCGGGACGGGTGTGTTTCTTCAAAGAAGTGCTCGATATCTGAGTATAGATTTCTTGCTCACGGAGTCCAGGCTCTATCTACTTAGAAAAAATTAAAAATCATATTTGTAAGTTTCAAAAAATATAAAAAAGCTTGCATGTTGTCAATGATATATCTCACAAACATGTAACATCTCGATTTTAAATACTTTATATCTACACAAAAAATGACAAATGTGTGGATCCCAGAATATAAAGTATTAAAATCGAGATTTTGCACCTTTGTGGGATACATCATTGGCAATATGCAGGATTTTTTCAGATTTTCTAAAACTTATAAATACGATGTGGAGAGAGCACTATAACTCTGGGAGGCAAAAATGTTTTCCGTCGATATCTCTTGTTCTTTCTTGAGAATTATATTGAAGTTTTTTTCTTGAGGGTTAAGAATTAGATTGAAGTAGCCGGTTAAAAAGGAGAGACGTAAGACGGGCTGATAATTTTGGCCTATTGATACCTGTTAGCGCACGGGCTTCCACGACCGTGTTCCGAACTTCCGATTCTTATGATTTGATGTCAGCGTAGAGACCCGCACAAGCGGTAAATCCTATACGCCGCCCGTTAGCGGCGCGAATCGGCCACGCCGCTAACGGGGAGCTCTGCTGGGCCGACCCATCGGGCGGCGTTGCCTTTTTTCTTTCGTTTCTTTTTCTGTTTCTGTTTTTTTGTTTTTTTTCTGTTTTGTTTTCGTTTTTCTTTTCTTATTGTTTTTCGTTCTTTTTTTAAAAAAATAAAATGGTTCCATTTTAAAAATGGTTCCAAATTTAAAAATGTTTCCAAATTTAAAATAGTTTCAAATTTTAAAATTTTCATTTTTTTTAAAAGGGTTTCATTTTTGAAAATGGTTCCAAATTTAAAAATTGTTCCAAATTTAAAAATGGTTCCAAACTAAAAAATTGTTCATTTTTTAAATGATTCCAAATAGTTTTTTTAATTTGTTCTTACTTATTTTCTTATTGTTCTATTTATTTTTTTAATTATTTTTTGAAAATTGTTTAATTTTTTAAAATGGTTCCAAATTTAAAAATGGTTCCATGTTTGAAAATTGTTCATTTTTTAAAATAGTTCCAAATTTAAAAATGGTTCTATTTTGAAAATGGTTCCAAATTTAAAAATGGTTCCGAATTTAAAGTGGTTCCAAATTAAAAATTCTTCCAAATTTGAAAATTGTTCATTTTTTAAAATGGTTCCAAATTTAAAAATGGTTCCATTGTGAAAATGGTTCCAAATTTAAAAATGGTTCCATTTTGGAAATGGTTCCAAATTTAAAAATGGTTCCAAATTTAAAAATTGTTCATTTTTTAAATGGTCCATTTTGAAGATGGTTCCAAATTTTAAAAATGGTTCCAAATTTGAAAATGGTTCCATTTTGAAAATGGTTCCAAATTAAAAAATGGTTCAAACTAAAAAAAGTTGTTCATTTTTTAAATGGTTACATTTTTAAAAATGGTTCTATTTTGAAAATGGTTCTAAATTTCAAAATGGTTCTATTTTGAAAATGTCAAATTTTAAAAAGTATTCGTGTTTTAAAAAATAGGGCCGAAAAAAGTAGCGAATTCGAAACAGGCCCAAAACAGTCCAAGCAGTGGGGCGAAATGTTTTTTCTACGCGCACGAAACAATTGTGCTGGCCCACGTACGCGGCACGAGGCGAGCCATGTAGGCGGCGCGGAGGGAATGCGCCGCTAAGAAGCGACGCACAGGACCTCCCCGCACGAGCCGACGTGCGTGTCCCGCAAAGCAAAGCATGATTCAATAAGAAAACAGAAGCCTACTGGTCCATACTTCACAGTGAGAGCAGGCACTGCCGAACCATACGCTTAATGGGCTGGCCCCTGCCACTGCCACGGCCTATTAACACATATTTTTCTTTTCTTTTTTAACTTTTTTGCTCATTTTTTATTTTAAGAAAAACATAACTTCCATATTTAATACATAAATATAGAAAATATTAAAACAATATTAAAACGTATTTACTAGATCAAGAAAAAATTCATCTAATTACAAATTTACTTAATATAGCTTGGGAGATTTTCTAAAACAAAAGGTCCATTGCTAGTAGTGAAAATATTTCATAAAGTTACAAAAAAATTGTGACGTAATATTCATGTATTTAAGACGAAAGAATTAGAAAGTAACAAAACTACTAAAATTGGAGATTAAGGCAACAAACATGAAAAATAAATGATAAAGGAAACAAAAATAGACAGACAAAATATGAAAATAATAAAAGTGAAAATAAGAAGGGATAAAACATAAATATGGAAAAGATAGAGGAAAAAAGGCACCTAAGAGCATCTCCAACCTAACTGGGCAAATCCTCCCTTTATGTCCGGGTGGAAGCCCGCACACGGTCCGGACAGAAAACACGCACTCAACCGGCTCCCCAAAGTCAGCCCAAACGTCCGGCGGTCTGGCAACCCTCATACCCAGCCCATATGTGTGTGTGAGATTCGCTGCCCCTTGCCTAGCTCCGCCGCCAATTTAGCCTCCCCGTCGTTCGCCCGCTGCACCGCCAACGTTCGCACTCCGGCCTCACCTTCCCGACAAGATTTATGCCACTCAAGAGCTTTTTGGCCGCCACATTTCACAACATTTTTGCCAAGCATTTCCGTTGTGTCCACCCCTTCCGCGGCCTGCCGGCGCTCGTCCACGGCTTCCTCGAACGTCTGGCTGTCCTCTGTGAGTTCCTCCAATCCGCAGGCTCTCCCCTCTAATTTTGGCCGAGCATTTCCGCTGTCGTTGTCCCGAGCTCTCCCCTCTGATTCCGAGCCGCCCCCGGAGCTCTCCGCCCGTTGCCGCCGCACCATGGTTTCCCGGGACAACAACGAGGAGTCGGCTTCCTCCTTCCTGGCTATGGGAACAACACGTCGTCTGGTTCCACCATGGTATATTCTAGGGTCTGCTCATACTATGTGTTTATTCCAAAATTTAGTAAATAGAATTGATTTGAGTTGCACATTGTTATTATTTAGGATCAAAAAACATGTCGTTGCAATGTCCGGCGTGTGATGTCTGAGTTGAATGGTTTTCTCAAAGGCAAGATGCTCATTTTGGAAGATTGAACTTCACAATTGAAGAAAAAAAGAAGATCGAAGAAAAGCTAGAGTCACAATTGAGACAAACTGGAAGATGTAGCACGCAATGAAGAAGCTTGAAGAAGATAAGAATAGGTAGAAGAAGAGACGAAGAGTATAGAAGAAGAGAAGATGATACTTGAACAAAGTAAGATGGAGTTGGACTTGCGTCTTGCCAATATTGTCGATGATTACAAGATGAAAACGGATGCAACTCAAACAAAGATGAAGAAGATCAAGAAACATGCCACTGAGAAGGAGATGCGTCTCCACTATGCATTGGGAGCTATAGTTATATTGTTTGTGACTATAGTTTGCTATGTATGGTTTATCTATGTGCACTAGATAAATAAGTTGTATGTTTGTATTCAAAAACAGATATGCATGTACTTGCATGGATTTAATGAATGAAACTTAGGGATCTTGATTGGAAGAACACAGTTTTGGGAGCTGTCCGGGCTCTATCCGCATGCATGTCCGGACGTTTCCGCGGACTGATAGGGGACGGAAGTTGCCCATTCCGATTGAAAATGCTCTAATATTTGGCTTACACTTGTAGGTTACATAAGATTAGCATGAAGTATTCATGTGGCATCATGCTATAAGCTTATAAAAGGTGCTACGGTGGAAATGGACCTAATGCTTTTTATGGGTTATGAGATTGCATTAATCGAATAAGAGTGTTGCAATACAATCCCGTAGGATATGGCTCAGAATTTTCTTTGGATCGTATCTAACGATGCCACACTTCTATTCTGCAGCATACCAAATCTGCCTAATTCATGACCTGCATTATTCTATGATCGAGAAATTTGAGTGATAGGATAATATGGTTCGAAGATAGCAATAAACGCAGCTCTAGCCCCAAGTGTACCAAATTCGATACATCTCTCCATTTGCTTGTAGACCTCTTCACCGGTTCTGAACTATTGTATGTGTTTCAACAATGATGCTCTCATGGCATATATCAAGTGCCGGCTGGACTCCCTCAATGCAAGCACTCAGTTGCACATCAAGTGCCGAAGAGCAAAAGCGCAAGAATAGAATGATGATTTGAAAGTGCACGTTACACTCTTCTTCTTATATTTTCAAAGATGTATAGGAACACAAATTTTACTGAATGTAAATACAAACAGATGTTACTCAAAGTCAGAGTGTAAATTGAATGCCTACTCAATTCAGGATGAATGCAGATGTCTACAACTTCAAAGATATACTACATACAAGGTACACTAATAAGTTTTGTAAATACATACCACGTGATAATACACTCACGCATGGCAGATCCAATGACTAATAGATAATACTAATATATTCCACACAGATAAAACCTACTCTGTACATAACCAAGTTTATGGGTTCGACCGTAAAAAAGAATACTTGCACACTTATTTGGTTGTTGGGCTATATAACTAGATTGCGTGATTACAAATGCTAAATTCGATTAGTATAATGTTACCCAAGTATATGTGCAAAACAGAGAATTGAAACACAAGAATTATATAAACTTGAGTGTTTTGTTCACAAAAATAGGAAAACCAAAAACATGACCAGATTAAAGTCAAAACACACGAGAAAGTATAATTAGGATGTTATTATATCACTGAAGGTCTCAGTCTCGTTCTCCGTACGTAGGAATTTTGGAAAAAAAAAACTCCAACTGGAAGGAAAAAGAACTCCAACTGGAAGGTAAAAATTCCTGCTTTTTTGTTTGAAACTGAGATTAAAATAAAATTTTATATGTTCTTTCTTTAGACAATTCGTTCGAACGAGAAGGATGAATTTGGTGTCGGCGCGACCCTTCTCCGGCATGTATATAAGGTAGGTCTTGGTGGTGGTCTCGTCGGCGGCGCCTCGGAGGAGGTGGTGCTGCGGATGGGCGTTTTGGTGTCGGCGCGACCCTTCTCCGGCGGTGGAGCTCCTTGGGGCTCGCCGTCGTCGCGCTCGCGGTGCAGAGGCTCGAGGCCCGGCGGGGTGCTCGAGATCTGCTGGATCCCGCCGGGTCTGTGTAGGCGGGGGGCTCGGCGGTGGGATCTCAGGGCGGAGCGTCGTCAGCTGCGCTTGTGGGTGTCGGTGTCGAAGCCGGTTGCGGGAAGGTGGTGCTGCTGGAGTGGGAGGGTCTGCGCCGTGCTCGTTCAACGGCCTAGACTCCGTCGCTGCGCGGCGGACGGCTTCTGCGGCGTTCTTCTGATGAGGTGCCCTCGGGCTGTGGCAAGAAGGTGGGCGCCGGTCTTCTTCCTCGACGACGGAGGTGCTGCCGACGGTTGCTCTGCTCTGTATCCTCTGCGTATGTATGTCTGTATTTGTCTTCTGTACGATGTACTTTGTACGTGGTACTTTCTATGAATATACGCAGTTAATTTCAAAAAAAAAGAGAGAAGGATGAATTTGGTGACTTTTCGTTTGAACCAAACAAGCCCAACACATTTCTCAGACTAGGCGCAGCAACTCGACTAAAACCACAAGAAAGGCGGAACCCAAATTCCATCCCAACTTCTCCCCTTCTCCGGCCTCCACCCAGGGGAAGCGTCTTACCCTTTAGCTCTCTCCATGGCGTCCGCGTGGTGCCTCTTGGCCCCGCCCGCCGCACCGGCGGCGGCGCCCGGCGTCTCCGCCTCCGCACCCGGAGGCGTCTTCGTCGCGCGGGCGGCGTTCCCGTCGAGGAGGCGGCGCAGGTGGGACGCGCTTCTGATGTGTATGGCCCCGACGAGGAGAAGATTACGCGGCGCTCGCCCCTGGATTTCCCCATCGTAATTCTTCCCCGCCCGTTCCCCCTCCTAGCTATTTCGTTATTTATTCCATGCTGAACTGAATTCTCCGTTTGTGGTCATTTTGGCTTATGATACTCGGATTTACGGGGGTTCTGGGATTGGGGGTTAAAATGAAGTCAACAGGGATGCTCTAGATCGTATCGAACAGGTTGTTGTGATTGGACAGGACCATTTCTGATGCACGTTGTTTTGTGCTTGTGGATATTATAAAGGTTCTTAGTAGATAGTGAGCTGGTGACATCGCTGTTTCATCGTTCTTGTGTATTTTAGGAGTGTTAGCTTAGAGTTCTGTTTGAAGATATCTGTACGTGTACGAGTACCCGAAAAAAAGAGATATCTGTATGAGAAAACGTAGGTTATATCAAACTAATTGCCTTGTAAATGAAGTTGCGATACAGTGATGTCCTTGTTCCATCCTTCTTGCATTTTTTAGGAGTGTTGGCTTAGATATTTCTAGTTGAAGATGTCCCAAGGAGAAAATATATGTTATACTTAACGGATTGCCTTGAGAATGGAGTTGTGTTATAGTGACATTACTGTCTCATACTTCTTGCATTTTTAGGTGTGGAAGTGAGTTGATGGATTTTAAACACTGACATGCAGCTAGGAAGTGGAGGTTTCACCTAGCTTAGTAGGTTATTGCGCAGATTAGTTGTGGTGCCAACTAAGGTTCAAATATCAAAATCGGCTCAAAATAAATATGCTCATGCAGTAAATATTCTACTTAAACAGTCGTGTTGTTTCTACTTATTCACTATTTAAACAATCAGTCAATCACAGTATTAGGGATCTGGTGTTTATTAGATCATTATCTGCACGAACTTTCCATTTTTAGATGTTGTCTTGATGTCTTGATGCTAGTAATTTAATTTCTTACAAACAAGTTTGTGTATGGCCTATTTACTGAACAGTTTGTTTCTATCTTGCTTGTTTTGAACACAAATACATATCTTGTGTGACCCTAGGGTACTGTAAATGCACTAGTCCTTTAGGGTACATTTAATAGAAGATTATATTCATGGTAAGTTGATAGAATGTTAGGACTAGGGAGCACTTATGAGTTGGCCTGAGGTGAAGGTCAAATTATGTTCAGGTTGTTTTTAGACGAACAGGCTCATGGCTCAGCTTTATATAGAAAGAAAAGTTTTTACATCGTTTCTTCTAGGGGATCGCCCAGTTACACATTTTAGCTCAACAAGAGAAAATAGGACCCAACCATGAGACACCCACGGGGTTATAAAAGCCTACACAAGCTCACTACAAGCAGCAGGAACAACTCCAGCTCAACCAGAGCAACACAGGAACTACACCAAAGAAGCTATTGTCTAAGATAAGCAGCCAAAACAAAACATCAGGTCTTACTGGTTCCCCATCAGATCCAAAACATCAGGACACTCCCACCTTCAGCAAAGAAAAACTCCCTCAAGATCTTCACCGGGAAATCACACTCCTCCAACAAAACACATCATTCAAATTGATCGAACCAAGTTCCTGATTCTCCTTCTGCATTCTTTAGCTACCCACTCCATTATGTTCAGGTTGTCTTCTATTTTTGCTTGTGATTGTGTTCTGTCTGTGAGTCGTGACTCTTGTCTCTGTTTTATTGATGTTTGTTATATCAAGATTACCACTTTCTATATTCATGTAAAAACTTTGCAAACGATGTCAATGTACTAGTTAATTGTTTAGAGAGTATGTTGCATTAACCATTCTTCTTCTGTGCTATCATTGAATCTGATGCCCACCATCTATTAAACATTTGTAGGAATGGGAGAAACCTAAGCCTGGGAGGAGACCTGACATTTTTCCAAAGTTCAGCCCCATGAAAACACCATTGCCCCATCCACTACCAGCCGATGATCCGCTGGATGACGATGAGGAAGAAGAAGAGGAAGAAGCACAACCTCAAGAAGAGCCACAGGAGGATGATCCAGACAAGGAAGATCCTGAGGAGGATGACCCAGACAAGCCAACTGAGTAATTTTGGATGAGGTGGGTTGTGGTAGATAGAAGCCGTGTCCAATGTGCCGTATCTTCCATAGAATGTGTGGGGTTTGAGCTAAGTTCGGAAATGTTAGTTTTGTCGGCTTATATAGGCTCTAGACATAAGTTTGTTCTGCAAGGACCTTTGATCTTTTCTAAAGCTATAAAAGTTTTGTTCCACTGGTTTCAGTCTGAATGGGTGCGTATTCTTCGGAAAGGTACTTCAACTGTACTATACAATAAGCTGTTGCATGTTCAACAGTCGTGATATCAATGATGATCTGATACTCCAGCGTAGTCTAATAGTCTAAACTTGGCACTTGTTGGTTTTCATGAAACTGCAGCTAGAATAACACGTTTGGTTAAACGTTTGATGCATTCTGAAAAAAAAAATCACCAGTGATGAGATCATAAAATCCTTGAGAAGTGTAGCTGCGAGATCAGAGAATGTATGTTGTAAAGAAAAGCTTGTAAAGAAAAACTGGTTTATGCGAACCTAACTTATGTTCCTCACTTTTCCTATTAATGGTGGCTCTCTCTACTGCCCAGATCTTCCCCCGTAAAGAGATGACACTCAGTTCTTGTTTCATTTTGGACATTGCAAAATATGTTTTTTCATAATAGGATCATCTAGTCCTACAAGTCAAAATGGATTTCCGATTCTGTCTTCATTACTCATTCCCAATGCTTCTCTCTGAGAAGAGTGGAGAGAATTATTTAAGCGCTTGCTAATAAGATTGCCATTTCAGGCTATTACTTGATTACCCTGAACGTCACTATGTTCTAGAAGGAGAGAGCTTACGCTTGCGTGCAGCAGTACAGAGACTGAAATAGCCGCTCATTCATGTACTAGTGAATTACGGTAACGATGGTACAGACATGCTGAAATCTTGCAGTATTCTATATTTCCTTGACCAGTTAATGGACGTTCATTCATGTTCTACCAAGGGACAACTGTAGTTCATAAATGCGCACACACGAAAACCTACAAAATTTTCTCTCCCATATGCAGGGAGCAAACAGCATGATGAACGCTACTTCGGTTAAGCCATACATATTGCCACCATCAGTATCTACTTCCCTTTGATCCTTTGGGCCTTGGACATCAAAATCTACTTTCCTCTGATCTTGCAGTAAGCATACAAGCCAGAGCCGACGAAGCCAAGCCCTTGGCCAATGATATTAAGCTGTCATAAGAAACAATTGAATCATTATTCAGGAAAGGAGACTACAGAACCAACGGTGGATGAGCAAGAAGCTTAAACTCACCAGATCAAAAGGAAGCCCGCCAAAGAGCACCCAGCCAAGTCCAACAGTGAAGAAATCCTTCAGGAACAGAATCATGAAGATTTCAAATTACTGCATGTGTTAAGTAGCGTGGAAGAACTGGATGGAGATAATACCTTCAAATTGCCACACATCGATTGTGTGAGCGCGGAGTTCAGAATTGTGTTCCAGAAGATGGTGTAGTTTAGCAGAAATGCTAGCATACATGAAAATAGCAACACCACCTATGAACGAAATTATGTCACAATGATTGATACCCATAGGCCCTAGCTATCCCGAGAAAAGTGTAAAATAGGACACTTTGCAAAATTAGCGTACAATATAAACACATAACAGCAATCTCAAGGCCTTCGTGACAGCTATAAGCCTACAATAAACATGACTTTCCTGGTTACAAGAGTAACGAAAAGGATCCTCAAAAGTCAATACATAATTGTAACCCACAAGATCTCAGATGTTGTGCAAGAAGCGCAACCCTATTACAATCATAAACATTTAGCAATAAAATGGTAAACGTGGCTTAGAAGGTGGGTACTATGTGAACATAGCGGCCATAGCACCTAAGCTAGCGTAAGTGTGTTTGACTGGCTAAACTGCAACCAAACTAATTTCTGAGACTGAGTCGATATTTGATTAGGTAAGATCATAGACATGATAGTAAGGTATAAAATGATGTCTCGCGAGTGAATGTGACAGCCAAAGATCAACCCTTAACACTAACTGGTTAGTCCACAGATTGGCAGTTACAGAAGCCTCAACACTGAAGTGGTTAACAAGCAAACATGATCATGATTTTTCATAATAATAAAATGTTATTTGCATCCGCAAGTGCTGCAGGAGGGCAATACACAAATTAGTTCTGCCATTAGCATAATCATGTACCTGGAATCCTGGGGAATAAAGATAAGGAAATTCAATAGTTCGCTTGAGGTCACCCTGAATATATGTCAAGAACAGCACTGCAGGTCCACAAACAAGTCCTGGCATCCAGATAAACAGTTATGTAAATTTTATGCCGTGTGAACTATGACGTTGGATCTTAGTTTGGTACAGGTAATTAAGATAATACCATTGCACCACATCAGGCCAAAGCTATTTAGCCCACTAGATTTTCCTAGAACAACAAAACAAGTGCTGATTAGAAAATTATGTAAGTTGGATTGGAAATATAGGTGGTAAAAGGGTGCATTACCAATACGATTTATCGTAGCAAGATAAATAGCTGTAGTTATATTGGCGACGAACACAATGGCATACCCACGAGCATCAAACGACAAGTCTCGAGATCCAGCGATAAAGGCTCCGAATACAATCAAGGCCACACTGATTGACAGTTAGTTAGCAAGCAGAAAGTGGAATATGGCACATTCAGAACACAACTATGTTCTAAAAAAAGCTCAGTATAACGGAACATGAGGATCATCATATTACAACCTACAACAGTATAGTTATCTTATTCCAGGCTACAGAAGCAGGATGCAGTAACAATAAGAGCATCAGTAAGATTCTATTACTAATGATGGATAAAAGATACAACAGGTACTCAAAAAAAGAAGCATGAATTAAAGTACATGCAAACACTGGCGGGAGAAGAGTTTGTTGCACAAAAGAGGCTCATGCTAGCTAGCTAGGACAGGTATTCAATTCTGAGTTTGTTTGCTATGGAATAAATATGCTGAAACAGTACAAAAGCAAAAGAAAACAACATGTGTGGGCATTCACCTTCCGATTATAGGTGGGGTGTGCTTCTGCTTTGCCAGGAAATACTCCATTGTCATTGTAAATGCTACTGTTGTGCGCCTCAGAGTTGTATACATAGGAACATTTACTCCACGCACAGATTCCATTGAAGCTAGCTTTTAGCAAACCATCAAGGAAAGTAAACATCACTTAGAATTCAAAGCAAATAATACTCCCTCCGATTGGAAATGATTGACACTTGTTTGTCTAAATACGGATGTATCTAGACATATTTTAGTGTGTAGATACATCTGTATTTAGACAAATCTGTGTCAACCATTTCCGATCGGAGGGAGTAAGACATTTTCGTATATGTAGATCGGCACTGTAATTGTATGTGAGGGAATAAGCATACCATGTAGAGTAAATAAGACAATGAAAGAGGTGAAGTACGCAACAATATTCTGAACGGCACAAAGAATAGTGAATCAGAAGGTACTGATGGTTCACTATTTGTGAAGGAAATGATCTTTAACTTTCTCAGAACATAAAGAAGGCATGTTGAGCACACCATCTGCACATGTTGATTAGGTGTCAGAAAGGAAGACAGGAGAGAGCAAATCATACGATAAAAAGTTCAGCAAACAGGGCCTATAGTTAAAGAAAGTTCTTGCTTAAGACATGATACACCATTAATAACTATTCCCTCCGTTCCTAATTATAAGATGTTTTGGCTATTTCAGTGTAGACTACATACAGACTAAAATGAGTGAATACACACTAAAACACGTCTAGATACATGCGAATATGAGAAAAGCTAAACCATCTTATATTTAGGAATGGAGGAAGTATATAACTGCAATATTAAGAGGTTGTAAATAAAACAGAGTCCATTGTCCACAGCTCCTCAAATAAGAACGGGAACATTCTTCAACTAAATGAATCAGAAACCAGAATATGTGGCTTTTAGAAATTTACCATTATGAACAGTGTAACAAAGATTTGTAGATTATAGAAAAGTTGGAATATCTTGTCGTTTCGTATAAGATGTAGTTGCTAAGCATTGGTGCTTGTTTACTATTCATAAGACAGATCGCGGGGATATATCATCATCCTTTGTTGAGTGAATCTACAGCTAGTATCAGCAAAATAATCATATGAACTAGAACAAGAAGAGGGCATTAACACTACAAACTTTCTCAGAATACGTCCAAAACAGAATTAAGTACCTGAAGGAGTGTAATGACGTTTGCACAAGGGAAATTATAAGAAGATAGGGCTGCCTTGTTAAACATCACCAGCAAAACTGCACATTGCAAAGTAAACAACATCAGTAAGGGAATTCGAGGCTTCTACAACATAGAAGAGAAATATAAATGTCATCAGGAAGGTTCTGTGTAGAAACTGGTTTGTAATGCTTCTGAAGAAAAAAGAAAACGAGGCAGTCATTGAGAAATTTGCATTCCCAGTTATCATTTTGCAATGAATCATGTGTATCTGCCTGCTCACTGTGTCTAAATATCCAGGGATTTGCCAGACTCTTTTTTTTCCTCTCGCGTGTGCACGTGTGTTTTTAGTGGCCTACCTGAATTTGCTCTTTCCTGCCATGTCATTGAAACAATCTGGACACATTTTCAGACCCACAATTCAGTTTGTTGGGAGATGTAGTTGTTGTATTGAAAAGTTATCCTCACTGAAGTCTAAATACAAACAGGGTATTCAAATTCTTCCTCAATACAAAACAAATCCAGAATACCGCTATCAAAATGATTCCTGATTAAAACTCTGCTAGGTAGTTAAATACAAGTCAACAGACCAGCTCTTAACCCAATCCCAAGTGCCCGAGTAACACCAAATGGAAACAACCTACAATTAGTGCTCAATCAAAAGACCGGGCCACCTGCTCTCTCCGAATTCGTAAAAAACACTAAACGAGCAACACCATGTAACCAAAACATGCCAAGAGAAAACAATACACTCTGGTAGAAGCCACAAGACATAGTACAGCTAATCATCATTTAACTCTGGAATTAACTTCATCACCTTACTATGAGTACATTTGGATCCGGCACAGCGATGTTTACTCCAAACCAACTGTTTGACTTCACTGATAACATTCTAGCACTCAAATATGAAATATGTAACAGCAACCAGTTTTTTACTGATATTTTTTGTGAAGTAGTATGTACTCTGTGTGTACTTGTGGCAAGTTAAGTAGCAGCACTAAGATGGTATCTGCAAAAAGTTCGGCTGAGTTGCTAGTTGCTACACACAAGTCAGTTTTTACTTGTAACTTCACTGATAGCACTTCTAGCACTCAAACATCAACAGCCAGTTTTTACAGATGCATGCCTGATAGGATTATAATTGTGTGAAGTATATGTACTTTGTGTGTAACTTGTGGCAACTGTAGTAGCAACACTAAGATGGTATCTGCAAAAAGTTGGGCTGAGTTGCTACACACAAGTCAACCAACCAGCACTCTCTCAAGTAACTTAACAACTGATGTAACGCCCAACGGAAGCAACGAGTTAGCGACGTTTAGCCACCAAATCACGAGGCCCGACCGCGTGCTCCCCGTTCCCACGCTCACGCAGAGCCAATTACGCTCAACAGCCGCAACCGCATACAGAAACCGTGGAGAGAGAGGCGCGGATCGAGGCACGTACCGGAGCAGGACATGTAGGAGAGCGCGGCGACGGCGCCGCGGCGGGTCATGGCTGACCCCTTGAAGAGCGCGGCCTCGCCGTCGCCCTTCCCCGCCTCCGCCGCCACGGGCAACAGCGCCGCCCCTCCTCCTCCTCCGCCGCCCTTGGGCATCTTCCCCTCCCGGATCTCCGCCGAGGCAGGAGGCGGATATTTCGTGGAGAGCCGATGCGCGCAAGGGGAAGGCGAAAATGGCCGTTTGGGAAAGAAAGGAGACTTCTTTGGCACAGACACCGATCGGACGGCCGGTTGGTTTTGGCCTCTGGTCTCGGCGACTGGTCCGCGTTCGCCGGCGACGACTGGCTGTCACCTGTCAGCGGGCGGCTCTGGCCAGCGCGGCGGCCGGATTTTTATAGGCCGGGAAGGATGCCCGTTAATTATTCGCTTTAATTAGTTGCCATCTGAGCCAGCGTACTACTTGCCTTGTGTTGCTGCGTTGTTGGTCACATCGAGGATGAGATGAGATCGATCGATCCCACCCAAACAAAACAAACAGTTCCAACATGGGCGCAACAGAGGCTCGGTGGAGGAGGAAGCTTATCTCAATCTCAACTCTCAAGTGTGCGATGGCATCACCAGCCACCAAGGAAGGAGATCCACGAGCCGGATACGGTGGCGCACGTTATGTGTCGTGCTAGGAAAGTGTGTGGTAAAAAGAGGAAGCAAGGGATTCTTCGTGTCACTACTTGCTCGTTGTACGGGACGTACCTAGTAGGCCTGGTTCGGCGAACTGAATCTCTTTGTTCCGAGCTGCGTCTGCAGCGGGGCCGGGGAATGTTTGGTGTAGATTAAACAAGCAAATCTTGGGAGGAGGATACATGCCTTTCTATCTTCTTTGATCGCGCATTGAAGTGTTGCCTTAGTTAAGGAAGGAAATTTTAAAGCCAAGGTATCATACATCTGTATTTTTTTATATTGTACGCCTGCAGGCATACAATACTTGTATTAATAAAAGTACGGATACAAAGATGACACGAATACAAGCAACATAAAACTAGGAGACAACAAGCAATTAAACTGCTGCAAACCGTCATCGTCGCAATATTTTGAAGTACTTATTATATATGTGTGTCTGTTTTCTAGCAAGGAATTTGTTAATTGCTAGTTTTCTTTTGTAGAAAGAAAATTAAGTGTTACTTTTCTTTCGCCTTGTCAATTAAACAAGTAAATCTCAAGGATACATGATTTTGATTGCTTTCCATCTTTAATCTCGCACAATTATGCTTCTTTTGCTGATTGTGCATTGAAGTATTTTCTAAGTACTCAAGTGTTTACCTATTTTATTCCGATGAATTTAATTGTTACCTGGATAGGTGCGATACACAACCTCATGTTTCGAGCATGTAATACATAGACAATTACTTCTAATTTTAAGCATCGTTCAAATAAGCTAATACTACTATTTATTAGGGATGAGCAATCTAAACATTTGTGTTTGTGCACGTGCAAGAGAGGGAGAGGGCGTATTTGCATTATTACAACATTGAAAACATTTAGTATCAGTCTATATCTATACTAATGTAAAAAAAAGCAAAAGATAAGATTGACGCAATCATGCAAACTATCTTAGGGCAGCTCGAGGAAGCACTCAAGGTCCATACGAGGAAATGGACAAATGAGATAGACAACTTTACTATAGTACTCAAGGTCGTTCCTATTTGTTTAACCATTTGTGTACAAGTCGGATCTTTGTCGAATCACCGAATACATGTTCTTGTCAAATTGCGTGATGATTTTGAGAAACTTGCACTTGATCCAATCGTCATTTGTTTCCTTGCTTCCATGATTCCTCAAAGAGACTGCAAAAGCACTGAGTATTCGATACAGTTCTTCGGGGTCTCATCATCATGCATAACAAATTCATCGGCTTTGAGGCTGCACATGGTTAACCGAAAACCAAGAAACTGAACTGGAAAAACCGAAACCGAACCGAAATTATGGTTATTTTGGTTTCCGGTTAAGGTTGCGGTTAGTAAAATAGCTAACCATATGCCTTGCGGTTAATACGGTTAATAACCGAAAACCGAATGGTTAACCAAAAAAACCGAAATGCCTATTAACTTTTATTAATTTGCTACTTTTATTGACTTTTATTAACTTTACGGGTTACTTGTAGCATGTGATTTGCTACTTGTATAGACTTTTATTAATTTTATGGGTTATTTGGTTACTATGGATCATATGCCTATTAATTTTATAGTCTATTCCGTTATTTTGTAATATATGGCCACAAAAAGAAATTGTCATTTTAAAATTCGCGTCAACTTAGATTAATTTGGTTATTACCGAAACTGAACCGAAATTAAATGGTTATTACCGAAACCGAACCGTATTCTCGTACAAAACCGTATTTACCGAAGTATTGAAATCGTATAAATAAAAAAACCGTATAAACCGAACTGAATTAACCATATTAACCGAACGCGCAGCCTTCATCTTGGGTCACATCAAACTTGAAATGTTGGATGCTTGAGTTGCCGATGAACAACTTGTTGAGATTATCCCAAACTTCTTTTGTGGTAAAGAAGGGACGAATGTGAGCAAGGTTCTCCGAGGTCAACGACTTTTGGATGGTGAAAAATATGGTTGCATTGAGTTGCTTTCCCACTTCCTCTCTTCGAATCAAGATCCTTAGATCATACGGTTTGAGCCCTTCTTCAATCACTCTCCACGAATATGTTGATGAGCTACAAATATGAGATTTCAACAGAAACTATTTTTGAACAATTTTAAAGTGAACAGAAAATATCGGGGAACGGGAACTATCTTTTAACAATTTTACAAGTGAACATAAAAGGTTGGTGAAAAAAAAACTATTTCGAACGATTTAATAGTGAACAAAATTTTTATTGAACGAAAACTATTTTGAACGATTTTAAAAGTGAACAAAATAAGTCGGTGAACGGAAACTATTTTTAAAATCATTCGTACAAAAGTGAACAGAAACTATTGTTGAACGATTTTAAAAAGTGAACAAAAATACGGTGAACAAAGACTATTTTTGAAAGAATTTTAAAAGTTAACTAAAAAGTCGGTGAACGGAAATTATTTTTTATAATATTTTTTAAAAGGGAATATAAATTATTTTTGAACGATTTTATTAGTGAAACAGAAATTGTGAGTGAACATAAACTATTCTAGAACAATTTTAAATAGTGAACATTAATTTAGTGGATGAACATGAAACAGGCTTTGAACGATTTTAAAAACATCAGGATAAGGAAAAAAATGGAAAATCTACAAAACTTGAGAAAACTTCGTGGATGAACTGGAACTATATATGTACGATTTTGAAAATGACATACAAAGCTTGAGCAAGAATAGTGTGTGAACAGAAACTATACATAAACAATTTAAAAAAAAAGACATATAAATCTCAATGTTTTTCAAATTGAGCATTTTTCAATTTGAACATTAGAAACTGATTTTTTTAATTTGAACATTGATGAGCCACAAGTATAGGAGATCTATCGTAGTACTTTCGATAAATAAGAGTGTCGAACCCAACGAGGAGCAGAAGGTGCTGGCTTGTAGTTTCGCACAAGGTTTCACTGCAAATACTAACAGACAAGTTTTTATGGGTTTTTGTAATAATAAATAAATAAAGTGCGAGTAAATAAAAGAGAGCAATAATAATTGCAGTAAGTGGCCCAATCCTTTTTAGCACAAAGGACAAGCCGGTGGTGTTACTTCTGATGGCTAAAATGTTCCTGAGGACACACGGGAATTACGTCAAGTCACTTTCGCTTCATACCGCTGATTAATGTTTAATGTTTTGATAAGTGTTGTGTGGGTGAACCTACGCTAATGCACCGCCCTTACTTGGACCAGTTTTGATAAGAATTAACTAACCACAGGCTTAAACTCTGAGATTCTACACTCGCTTGTGCATCAATTTACAGGCGGGGGTTTAGGTTTTTGTCTATCCTGCAACCACCGCGCAAGCAAACTAAATACACAATGCATTTCCCTAGGCCCATAAAAGTGAAGTGTCATGTAGTCGACGTTCACACAACACCACTAGAAGAATAACACCACAACTTAAATATCAAACCATTAAATACTACTCAGCATAATTCCACTACTAGCAACAAGACTTCTCCCATGTCCTCAAGAACTAAACGAACTACTCACGAGACATCATATGGATCATGATCAGAGGTGATAAATGTATGAACAACAATCTGGACATAAAAGTAATTCACCGATAAAACTCAATATCATCAACTACAAATAGTAATCAACACCGGAAAAGTAATCCCAATAAACTACACAAGGAGGAATCCCAGATGTCTCAGCGGAACGGAGTGGAGCGGCGGGGATGATGGTGCTGGTGATGAGTATGATGGTGATGATGATCCCGATGAAGCCCGGCGTGATGGTGATGACGATTTCCCCCCCCCGGAGGGAATTTCCCCGGCAGTTTTCTGCCTACCAGAGAGCTATTTCTTCTCTGTCTCGGTTCCGCCCCGAGACGGCGGCGGAAAAATAATGTGAAGTCTCCCCCGACGCTTTTAGGTCATCATGAAGATATATGCCGAAGGGGAGCGCCATAGGTCGACGGGGGAGTAGGCGGGCCCACGGCGTGGATGAGGGGCCACCCGCGCCCCCAGGCCGCCTGCTGCCCTGGTGGCTGGCCTCTGGCCCATCTTCTGGCTCCTGGCTTTATTTCGTGAGGAATATTTCCTGAATTTTCTCGTATTTTTTGGAGTTCCCGAAGTATGGTATCCTGACGATGATTTTTCCAGCTGAATCCTGACTCCGGCAGACAAATCCCGAGGAATTGTAAAACATGCAAAATAAAATAAAATAACATAAGTATTGCACTCTAATATGAAATATATCACTGAATAACAGTAAATTATGTTGTAAAATAGTGATGCAAAATAGACATATCAAACATTTTTTAAATCTAAATGTTTTTCAAAATCATAAAAATGTGAAAAAATTAAAGAAAAACTAAAAACTAAAAAAACAAACAGTAAACAAAAAAAGAAAAACTGACAAAAAATATTTGAATGAAACAGAACATAAAAGAAAAAGGGAAATGAAGAAAAAATAAAAACGAAGGAAAATGGCAAGAAAGGGAAAGGAGTAAAGTATAAAACGAACAAAAAAATAAATGAAAAGAAAAGAAAAAGGCGAAAAGAAAGAAAAAAACGAACTGCATCGTACGCTGCCTAGCGAACCAGCGATACATGTGTTTTAAAAAAACTAGTGATACATGCAAACTGGTAGCGATGAAAACAAAGAAGAACGGAAGTAACCACCGCCGGCAAACTGGCACAGGCCCACGAATCTGATGCTTCAGGCGGTGGTTGCGGGTAAAATTTTAAAATTTTCCGTAACCTTGCCGCCAAGATCTATTCTATGAAGATATGTTGCACCCCATAATACTAGATCTAGATACTTACAAATACCGCTTGCGGAAGATCTTGTGTTTGTCGAACTAGATGTTCGTGAAGCTTGGTGAAGAATCTCATGTCCACGCCGGGAGGTGAGATTGTTGCCGATCCGTCGTCGAGGAACTACTTGCGCGGTCCCGCTCTAACAGTATCCACACGTACGCCGCGCCAACCCGTCAGCACGTTCGCCACCAAGAGCTACTAGCACCAACGAAGAGAGACCGCCTGCAAGCATAATTTAGGTGGTAGATCTAATCTAACTTGATTAGATCCATATGAGACTAGAGAGATCTAATTCTCAACACATGAGATATACTAGAGATTGATTAGATCAATGTATAATTAGAGCACCATCTAATTAGGGCATCGTCTAATTCACAATATCTCAATAAGAGAGGAACTTGTGATTTCTTGGATTATTCTCCTTGTGGTAGGGGGTGGAGTATATATAGTGGGTCAAGGGGAGGAGGCGCTTGGGGAAGGGGTAAACCCCATCCCCTTGGTGCGCCGGCCCTAGGAGGCCATCCGCACCCTCCTCCAAGTCGGATGGGGAGTCCTTGTCCAACAAGGACTCCTCCCCTCTCCTTTTTTCCTTTTTGCCAATTTCCTTTATTCCTTTCCTAATTCAGTTAGGACTCTTTTAAATCTCCAATTTAAACAAGGAAGGAGAAGGGGAGGAGGTGGTGCGCCGGCCAGGAGGGTGGGCCCCAGCCGGCCGACCCACACCAGGTGCGGTTCGGCCCCTGGGGCTCCCCCCTTCTTCCTGTGGCACTTCCCCTCCTTATTGGCAAACCTCCGAAACTCGTCTGGAACAATATATACTCTTTAGATAAAATCATCGATTCTATCCACTGATGTCGGAAACACTTCCCGGCATTCCGGAACATCTCATGTTCGCCATATTTCTCTCTCGGGAAATTCTGCCCTATACCGACATTATTTTCCTCTCATGATAACTTCACCGGAACACATCCGAATTACTCCGGAGTTGTTCCTGTGACATCGGAGGGACTCCGACCATTTCTCATAACCACTAAAACTACAACTTTATTCTCTCAATAAAAGATTGACTCACAGCTTAAGTGTGTGACCCGGAAGGTTCGGTAACACATAGACATGTCCGGGAGCTTACCAGACAATAACCAGCATTGTGACCTAGACGGCTGTACTGGCTCCTATGTGTTCACGAGTGAACGACAGAACCTGTGTGTTTCTCATTACGCTAATCCCCTTACGTACACGATACCAATGACATCTCGAGATTGAGACAATGTGCTCTAGTGTGATCAAACCCTTTGATCATAACACATATAATTCTCGTACCAAAATCATTCTCTTTTCTCATTCCGTATTCTCATCGTTCCGTGATAAATCACGTTGTGTCTGGCCAGACAATTGGGTGACAATGATAATACTGAGATGGCCTAGAGGATGTATGAAAGGACAAGGATGTCGCCTAGAGGGGGGTTGAATAGGCGATTTAAAACTTTTCCGGTTTAGGCTTGATAATTGTGGAATAAAACTAGGTGTTTAAATTAACAAGCCAACAACCTAAATATACTAGGTTCACCTATGTGCACCAACAACTTATGCTAAGCAAAACAAGCAACAAAGTGATAGCAAGATATAATACTTCAAGCACGAAGTCTATCACAATGTAAAGTGCATAAGTAAAGAGCTCGGGTATAGAAATAACCGAGGCACGCGAGACGGCGATGAATTCCCGAGTTCCTCCTTTTTAGGTGAGTACATCCTCGTCTCCGCGTGCCTCGGTTATTTCTATATCCGAGCTCTTTACTTATGTACTTTACATTGTGATAGCCTTCGTGCTTGAAGTATTCTATATTGCTATCACTTTGTTGCTTATCTTGCTTAGCATAAGTTGTTGGTGCACATAGGTGAGCCTAGTATATTTAGGTTGTTGGCTTGTTAATTTAAACACCTAGTTTTATTCTGCAATTATCAAGTCTAAACCGGAAAAGTTTTAATCACCTATTCACCCCCCCCCTTTAGGCGACATCCTTGTCCTTTCACCTGCCACTGGTGCAAGTTTGAGCATCAATTAGTGATGAGGGGTTAACTCATCAAATCCCATGGTTAAGGACCTAGGGTTTAGATAATGGGGAGAGAACGCGGTAGTACTGGTAGTTTCGTCGGCCGACAAGCAGAGGCAAAGATTTACCCAGGTTCAGTTCTCCGGAGAGTAACACCCTACTTCCTACTTGTCTGGTATTGATCGTGTGAGATTATGCGGTTACAGGGAAGCTCCGGCGAGATGTCAATCTCGCTAGGGCTTTTGGTGGTTCGAGTATTGCGTGTCCTGGATCGGCGGCCGTCCCAACCTTTATATAATAGGCTGGGTCGGAGTTCGTAACCGACCCAGATTACATGTAAGGAAATACTAAACCGACTATGCCTATGTCTAATCTTGGAGGATACTCCATCTTGTTGGGCCTTTCGTTATGGGCTTCATGTAGGCTCTTGATAGTTGGGACTTAGTCGACACGTGCACCAGGTACCCTTATGGTAGGGAACCCGAGATGTATATCCTTGTCAGTAGCCCCGAGTACTTGTCTGACTCGAAGAATCGGGCATGGACTCATTCGTAAGTGCACGTCATATGCTTTGTACTTGTATGTTGCAATTGGAATTTCTGTATGAATAGCACATGTTGGCTATGTCGAATATTTCATCGACTTTGGTTTTTGCTTATGATAATCAAGGGATAATAGCTTAGTAGGCCCGATACACTCAACGGATCGGGACCGGTTAACTACACATTCGGGTAAAACCTTACTAGCTTTCAATCAAACTCGAGTCCCCGGACTCGAATCTGGAATAGACTGGTCAGACTCGACTAGGCCGCGGAGGTCTTACTGAATCGATCTGCAGTATAACTTTGAAATTTACCCAACGCGTCCGTCGGGATTTTTCATCATGTCTGCTGACACGGAAAGTATAAGGATTGACATTGCTGGAACGGTCCTTAGCCCTGCTCGAAAGTTCGGCGGGTCTTATCTTTGCACTATGCGTGCAGCATCCGAGGTATTTGCGGCGGACGAAACTCGGGAATGTTTCGAGTATGATTTTGTATATGAACTGAGTCGAGCCTTTTGTCGACTGACACTTTGTCGTTATTCTATCGGGTGCGCGACAGCGCTCCCGATGGGAGTAGCCCCCGAGATTGTGCTTTATTGCTTGCAATGGAGGATAATCTCAAATGTTTTTATCCCATATATTCTTAATCGAGGAAATTTTTGATACGCTCCCGATGGGAGTAATATGCCTCGGTCGAAGGAACGGACGAGTGACCAATTTTTGCCTTAACGTTGCTTTACCAGCTGAACCAATCAAGACAGTCGAGTGACCGATATGCATTGGGCGAACTCGAATGCTTTTCTGAACAGATCGCTTGCAATGACGTCAGGGATGACGTTTTTGGCGACTGCGCTGCCTGACACGCGGTGGCGTGCGTTATGCTGTGATGGATGGGACGTGACACGTATGTGGGCCCATTATGCAGCGCTGACCGAACAACTGCGCCGTTTGGACTGGATTTGACCGCGCTGGCCCACTTTTGACGGAGGCGTGATGATGGCTCCTCTTTTTGCGTGCGTAGTGGGTGGAGTGGCCGGCGACGGTTGCCCTCCGCGGTTGCCACGTTTACGGTAGGATTGCGTGCGGAACGCACGATTATGATCTGAACGGTTATGATCGCTTTTGATTTGTGGTAAATAGGGGGAACGGCGCTGGCATTATTTTTACTTGCCATTTGCTCTGTGCGCCGCCCCTGCTTCTTCGTCTTCCTCTCGCTTCCCCATTGTTCTTGCGCCCGAGCTCCCGCTGTTCCCCTTAGCCACCACTGCCATGGCGCCGAAGAGAAAGGCTGCTGCTGCCGACGCGGCCACTCTGAAGGGGAAGAAGACTGCGGCTGGCGCATCTGCGCCCGTCGTCGACCTCAAGAAGAGCGACGGCGATTGGGTGAAATCCACCATTAAGGAGGCGCAGCTGGACAAGCTTCGCGAGGAGGGAATACTGCCACCCGCGGACCAGCTGTTCGTCCGCGCGCCGTCGCCCAAGGAGGTACTCCCCGAGCCTCGCGCTAACGTGCGCGTTTGTTTTGCGGAGTTTTTACCTAGGGGTTTTTCGTTTCCCCTCCACGACTTTGTTCGTGGTTTGATGTTTGCTTACGGGGTGCAAATCCATGATTTCACCCCGAATGACATTATGCACATTGCCTGCTTTATAGTTTTGTGCGAGTGCTACTTGGGAGTTTCTCCCAGCTGGGCCCTCTGTAAGTCAATTTTCATGGTCCGGCCCAACAACCGAGGCGGCCGCACCTATCCTATTGGCGGCTTTGGGATCCAGGTGCGCAACGACACCCGCTACTTTGCCCTGAAGCCATTCGACTCGGCGCAAGGGTGGAGGAAGAGGTGGTTTTATGTGCGCGTCGACCAGGAAGGAGTCCCGCCATTTTCGACTGCTGGTATACTCGCGAGGACGAATGCCTGGGACCACCCGCTTTCGGCTGAAGAAAAGGCAAAAGCGGCGCCTCTGCTGTCGAAGATTGTAGAGCTGCTAAGCAGCGTAACTGGTGTGCATTTGATTGCCACCTTTGTGAAGATGCGGGTGTGGCCGCTCCGCGCTCGAGCCCACCCCATGTGGGATGAGGGTGCGCTCGACGTCACCCGAATGAGCAAGGAGGAATTGTCGAAGAGCGAGCTGGTGTCACATGTGCGGTCCATTACCAGCACGAAATCCAGCGAGCCCTGCAACGTCGACTGCCCTGTCACTCCTTATGGTGCTGAAAGGCCTTTGGATGAGGTTAGTGAACGATCAAGTTTATGATCTCCTGGTTTTGTTATTTTGTTGTGCATCTTTGTAACTTTCGACTGCTGTATTTGGTATGCAGGGCCATTCAACTGCATCAACCCTTCCTCCTCTTCCCGAAGATGGCCCAACTCATGAAACAGAGGTGCAAACGGTAGAAACGAAGGGAGGGGATGAATCGCCTCTACCTTCGGCTACCACATCTCCTACGGAAGAGGTCGAAGAGGAAGGGGCAGAGAAATTACAGGCCGAGGAGCCCGCCACGACTGATCATGTGAGCGAGGTTCCCACTCGCAAGCGTCATTGGGTGGCCCGAGGTGTGTCTTCTTCCACGAGTTCACCCGCGAAGGAGTCAGATGTGAAAGATGATGGAGACTCGGGCTCGTCTCCTGCTGCCACATCTGCTCCTTTGAACGTGAGCCCATTGAGCTCAGCTCCTCCTCCCCAGTCGGGTGAGGAGCTGCTTTTTGGAGGTCCAAATTTTGACAACTCGACACTAATGTGGAAGAAGAGCATAGGTTTGCTCCTTATGCTTTTACTATGTTTTTTGCTGGTTGATATTGCTGCTTATGCTGTATTTCTTCTGTCACTCGCAGTGCTGAGACTGTGCGTCCTCTGACTCCTCCAGCCGACAGAACTTTGACCCCTGAGCACCCTGACGTCTTTCTTGTTGCTCCTGAGATCGTTCAATCAGTAGCCACTGCTACTGCCATTGAAACGGCCAAGGCTATGAGTGCTGCAACTCCGGAGGTCGGAACATCTGCTTCGAAGCCTGTGCCTTGGACTGAGCACGTAAGTGTCTTTTGCCAAGTCCGCATACGGAACTTGTTATATATAACTTATGCTAGTTTCATGTGCTTGTAGCCTTACTACCTCAACCTGGTAGAATCGGGCAAAGCTTTTGTCCAGATGGAGCAGGAGAGAAACACGTTACGCGCTGACCTGGAACAGCTCACCCGTAAGTGTATTTGCTGCCCCGAAGCTCTTTTTGCTGTCTTTGCTTAGTCGAATGCTTTGAGTCACTTCTTGCCGTCAAATGCAGACGACAAGGCATCGGCTAAGTCTCGGGTGAAAGAGCTAGAGGAGGCACTCGCCGCCCAGCGCGCCGAGTCAAAGAAAATGTTGGATGCCACCAAGGCCGCAGCCGCCGTACGCGAGAAAGAGTATGCTGAGCGGCTGGCTAGCCTCACCCGAGACGTGGGCGGTTAGTAAAATTTGCCACTTTTTGTTTACTTCTGTTGTCGCTGAGTGTTGTGTAAGAGTTTCTGTTCTCTCTGATTTCTGAAGGAGCTGTTGGCGCACGGCACCTGTAGACCTGGCGGGTGGCGATTTGTCTCTCGACCGTGCTATTGGCGACCTTGACGCCATCTCCGCCCAAGCGAAGGATGCACTCGCCATGTCTACGAGCACACTCGGCGCCGTATACAAGGGCGTGTTCCCGTCTGGCCAACTTCCGTCGACTATGGATAGCTTCGCCGATGTCCTAGGCCCGGGAACCTCGACTATGGCGAGTTTTGCTCGCACCCTGACGGTACGCGGCTCAGAGACCACCCTCAAGCTCCTTTTAGGTCATGGGATAGAGGGTGACTTCGAGGCCGCTCTATCTGATTTCCCTCGGAAGTCGGACGGGAAGCTGGTGTCTCTGAAGCATGTGAACGAGCCAGCCGCGCGGCTGGCTGAAATTTTTATGACTACCATGGAGCGCCGGTCAGCGGAGGTCGCCAATCGCGCACGCAGGGCTAGGTCGGAGTCTGCATCATAGACTTTTAGGGCCATCTACCCTTTTTATGGACTGTAATTATGCTTTATGACATCGCGAGTATGCGTGCACTTTTGCTACACTTGTATGGATTTGGTTCCTTGTTGTGTTTTCGCCTGTAAGGCTATGTGCTGTTACTCGCCTGAGCTTTGCGATGAATCTCTCATAACTGACATGAGATTTTTATGATGTTTGGAACAGCCACGAGTAGCCGCTACTTCAGCTGGCTCGTTGCGGCGTCGTGCTTCCACTCGATCTCGAGCTCAGGCGGCAAATGATGCCACAATAATGCGTTATATGAAGGCTCGAGTCGTAAAACTTGTTGGAGAATGACTCCCACAAAACAGGGATGGTCAAGCTCACGAAGAGAGTTCGTGTAAGGGGCTGAACACGTTGGTCAAACAACCCTCAACCTGCACGGCGACGGTGCTCGTCGAGCATGGGGAGGGACATCACGACAGAGAGGAACACCAGCCCGTACCCAGGTTCACGGCCCTCGTGTGGAGGTAACACCGCTACTCCTGCTTGTCTGTATTGCACTGATATGGAGGTTACAGTACAATGAGCTTGCCGAGGGCTCTCTTTTGGCAATGGTGTGCACAAGGAAGGGGAAACAGTGATCTTCTTCTTCCTTGCGCGTAGGTAGCTAAACTGGACTGGAATGCGATCCTTTTCTACGGTGGTGCACCTCCTCCTTTTATAGGCGCCCGGGCCTCTTCCCTATGCTTGCGCCGCGGAAGGGCTACCACATGGCGACAGAAGGGGGAGCACGGTGCACGCAGCCCAGCTGTCCATGGACGCGGTCCATGGGCGTAAAGCTGATGCCTGTGGCAGAGAAACCACGTCCACGCAGGACGGCCAGCTGGGGCTGCAGAGGAACGTGGGGGTGCCCACGGTGACGTTGGCCATGGAGCGTAGCGCCGGCCGGTCCCCTAATCACCAAAGAGGAAATCCTTGTAGTCCGGTGCGGATGGCGCAGCTTTGTTGACTCCTTTAATCACCAAATGGCAACTGCGGCATCGTCGTCACCGCGCGCAGAGGCGCGCGTCACTCTGCAGCCGCTGCAGAGCCCATGTGCGCTCTGCAGAGGTTGCTTTGCAGGAAGGAATCCCCCCCGAGGGCTGGGGTGCCCTGTGGAGGATTTGGCGTTGACCTCTCTCCAGGGGAGATCACCTTGAAGAGGGGGCAGCAGTGAGGAAGGCTCCGCAGGTCTCTGCTGCCTCCTACGCCCTCGCGAGGCGATTTGCCTCGCGAGTCTCTCCAAGCCGTAGGCTTGGTCCTTAGCGAAATTTAGCCATCGAGTGTCGAGGGCTGCGGAGGACAGGCCCAGCACACCCTGGTTCTTACTGGGCCGATAGTAGCCCCCGGGCCCATGATGGGCACGATGTAGTCCCGTGGACGCAGGCGAATCGTCATGGGCCCAAAGTGTCCGGCCGGCCCGAGACACGTGTAGGGCAGTTGAGCCGCGACGACACGTTCTCTTCGGAGATGATGGGCGTAGTGGGGGGACCCACCATGTCTTGGTAACTGCCATGAGACGATATAAAGCCTGCAGCGCCGGTTCAGGCAGCAGTTACTGCATCATTTGCGCCCCCGCCTCCTTGCTCTTGACTTCTGCGCTCCTTTGTCCCCGGCGCTCTTCCTCCTTCACCGAACTTCTCCGCCGCCTTCCTTCATCGACCATGGGTCCTAAGAAGGACAAAGCGGCGATGGTGAATGAGCCTGCTGGGGCGCAGGAGGAGGACGAGTTTGCGCCGGTGCTGGTGGGGACCCGCATCCACATGGCGGAGGCGCTGGACAAGATCAGGCTGATGGCCGCAGGCAAGAACAACGAACATGGCGCCAACGTTCTCAAGGCAGCGCGCTTTGGCAAGCTCGCGGCGGGGTTGTACCCCATTTTCTTCCAAACCATCTTTGCTGGCCTGGTGCCGCCATTTTCCCCTTTCTTGGAGGAGGTTCTGGCCTTCTACCAGATCCAGCTTCTGCATCTGCACCCCAACTCCATCCTGATCCTCGCCATTTTCGCATATCTGTGCGAGGCGTATTTGGGGGTGATGCCCTCCGTGGCCTTCTTCCGGAGCTTCTACGCGCTCCGCTCCACGGCGCCTGGCGAGCGATCTGGTTGCGTGTCCTTCTGCATTGCGGATGGGATGGGGGGCATCTACATCCCCATGTCCTGGGACGGAGATAAGCCCGTCACGCGGGTGACGAAGAAAGTGGACGACTTCCGCCAGCGGTGGTTCATCGTGGATGCCAAGACGCAGAACTCCTTCTTCGACGTCCCTGAGGCGCCGCCGCTGAAGAACTCAAACTGGTCAAGCGCGGCCTTCCAAAGCGCGAAGATTGCTGACTTGGTCGTGCGCATGAAGCTCGTCCGTGAAGCTGGCCTCTGTCGGCCCAGTGAGTACCAGGGTGTGCTGGGCCTGTCCTCCACGGCCCTCGACACTCGATGGCCAATTTTCGCTAAGGACCAAGCCTACGGCTTGGAGACTCGCGAGGCGATTTGCCTCGCGAGGGCTTTGGAGGCAGCAGAGGCCTGCGGAGCCTCTTCACTGCTGCCCCCTCTTCAAGGTGATCTCCCTTGGAGAGAGGTCAACGCCAAATCCTCCACAGGGCACCCTAGCCCTCGTGGGGATTGCTTCGCTGCAAAGCAACCTCTGCAGAGCGCACATGGGCTCTGCAGCGGCCGCAGAGTGACGCGCGCCTCTGCGCGCGGTGACGACACGCCGCAGTTGCCATTCTGGTGATTAAAGGAGTCAACAAAGCTGCGCCATCCGCACCGGACTACAAGGATTTCCTCTTTGGTGATAAGGGGACCGGCCGGCGCTACGCTCCACGGCCAACGTCACCGTGGGCACCCCCACGTTCCTCTGCAGCCCCAGCTGGCCGTCCTGCATGGACGGTGGTTACTCTGCCACAGGCATCAGCTTTACGCCCATGGACCGCGTCCATGGACAGCTGGGCTGCGGTGCACCACGCTCCACCTTCTGTCGCCATGTGATAGCCCTTCCGCGGCGCAAGCGCGGGAAGAGCCCGGGGCGCCTATAAAAGGAGGAGGAGCAGCACCGTAGCAAAGGATCGCATTCTCATTCTAGCTTAGCCACTTACGCGCAAGGAAGAAGAGACCACATTCCCCTTCCTTGTATACACCATTGCCAAAAGAGAGCCCTCGGCAAGCTCATTGTACTGTAACCTCCACAAGCAGTGCAATACAGACAAGCAGGAGTAGCGGTGTTACCTCCACACGAGGGCCGTGAACCTGGGTACGGGCTGGTGTTCATCTCTGTCGTGATGTCCCTCCTCATGCTCGACGAGCACCGTCGCCGTGCAGGTTGAGGGTTGTTTGACCAACGTGTTCAGCCCCTTACACGAACTCTCTTCGTGAGCTTGACCATCCCTGTTTCGTGGGAGTCATTCTCCGACAATTGGCGCGCCAGGTAGGGGGCTGAGGCGCGTCTTCAACCTTCATCGACCTCTGCACCATGGCGGACACTCGCGCAGCTCGCGCCACCCGGCGGGCGTCAGGCAGGGCACCACGAGCCCGCTGCCAACACCACCAACCCTCGCGGCCGTCCCCGTGCCAGCCGCGCCACGGGGCGCAACACCGCTGAACCGCGTGTGGAGCACCCCGAGGACGATGACGGCCACCACGACGACCGCTTCGACGAAGACGTCGACCACGGGCACGGCGAGGACGCTGAGTCCTCGCATCCGTCCCAGCGCCACAGCGCCTCCACTCTTGGGCGTCCAGCACCCAGCCCAACACCGCGCTGCTCATGGCCGCGGAGCTCTTCCGCTACCGCCCCACCGCCGAGGCGCACGACAACTGGCTCGGCCGCCTCAGCACCTCGTCGACATTGCGGCGGCACCGCGCGGCTCTGGCGGCGTCGCGCTCTCTGGTGCACCACAACTCCGGACGCGCAGGGACTGCCGCGCATGGCGCACCTCGCCGCGCCTCCGCCGCCGCCTCCGCCAGGTCCGCCTCCAGCTGCGGCCCACAAGGCCGCCTCCCACGCGTCTTCGCCGCGCGATTGCCAAATCGTGCAGCGGACACCCCCAGACGCGCGGGTGGAAATGGAGCGCCAGAAGGACCTCCAGAAGCGCATCGTCGAGGAAATCGGCCAAGCGGGGCGACAGAACCGCCGAGCTCTTCAGGGTGGCATCGCCTCGTACGCCACAGGATGCGCGGCCTTCACCCGCAGCCTGCGTCGCGTCGTCTGGCCACAGAAGTTCAGGCCTGACCTACCCAAGGGCTACGACGGCACGAACAACCCCATCGAGTTCTTGCAGCTCTACACCACCTCCATCCAAGCTGCGGGGGGAGACGACAAGGTCATGGCCAACTGGTTCTCCCACGCTCTCAAGGATTCTGCCTTGTCGTGGCTCCTGAACCTTCCCGAGGATTCCATTGACTCGTGGGAGGAGCTCTGCCAGCAGTTCGTTGCAAACTTCAAGGGCACGTACGAGCGCGCCCTCACCTACAACGACCTGCGTGCTGTGCGCCAGAAGCCTGGCGAGACCCTCCGCAGGTACATCCAGCGCTTCAGCCAAGTCCGCAACAAGATCCCGAACATCCCGGACTCGCACGTCATTGCGGCCTTCAGAGAGGGCGTCACCAACCACAGGATGCTCGAGAAGCTCGGCATCCATGATACCCTCTCCTCCGTGGTGAAGCTCTTCGACATCGCAGACAAGTGCGCCAAGGCAGAAGAAGGGCTCCTCTTCGTCAAGGTGGGCTCGACAGACGACCCTGTCGAGGGATCCAAGACCCAAAAGAGGCGTGACGAGACAAAGCGCAAGCCTACCGCTGTCCTGGCAGCCGAACCCGACGCCAAGCATGTTCGCGAGGACTCCCCTGAGGCTGGCGAGAAAAAGGTGGATAACCGCCCGTTCTGCATCTACCACAACAGGCGCGGCCATGCGACGGAGAACTGCTATGACCTCAAGCAACTGAGCAAGAAGCGTGAGCAAGAAGAAGGCAGCGGTAGCCGCGGCAGAGGCCGTGGTTACCGCAAGGGCGGACGTAAAGGCAACTTCCAGAGGCCGCAGGGACTCAGGCGAATGCCGCCGAGAAAAACAACAATCTCCCCGACGAAGAGCCTGGAGGTTACCAGGCCCCTAAGGGTGCCATGGCATGCATCCTCGGCGGATCCCAAGCGCCCAAGTCGAACAATCAGTTCAAGCAGTTCGCTCGCGAGCTCAATGCAGCGCTTCCCGGGGTCGAGACGTCCCGCCCCCTCAAGTGGTCCCAGTACACCATCGCCTTCGACGCCAAAGATCACCCCAAGTCTACCAAGACTGTGGGCACCCTCCCGTTGGTGTGCACCCCCACCATCAACAACATCGCCGTCGGCAAGACGCTCATTGATGGGGGTGCAGGCCTAAACGTCATCTCTGTCGAGACCTTCGAGACGCTTCAAGTGCCCTACGAGTGGCTTATGCCCTCCAGGCCCTTCACCGGGGTCACCAGCGGCTCAATCTCGCCTCTGGGGCAAGTGAGGCTCGCGGTCACCTTGGCACGCAGGAGAACTACCGCACCGAGCTAATTGACTTCGACGTCGCGCACATTGGCCTGCCCTACAACGCCATCCTCGGCTACCCCGCCCTCGCGAAGTTCATGGCCGTCACGCACCACGCCTACAACATGGTCAAGATCCCTGGCAGCGGTGGCACCATCACCATACGTGGTCACGTACAGGACGCCACGCGCGCTGTCGAGATCGCCTACAAGGCCGCTGCCATGGCATTCCCCGCTGACGAGGACATGGAGCCTCTCGAGAGGCCCAAGAAGAAGAAGCAGCTGTTCACTCAAGAGCAAGCATCTACAAAGAAGGTGTCGCTGAGCACCAGTGGCTCGGGGGCTGAGGGCTCGGGGGCTAGCGTCACCATAGGCGCTGGCTTGCCTCCCAAATAGGAAAGCGCGCTCGTCGCCTTCCTTCGGGCAAATTCTGACATGTTCGCATGGACTCCGTCAGAAATGTCCGGTGTACCAAGGGAGGTGATCGAGCACCACTTAGCCGTGTGTCCAAACGCACGCCCTGTAAAGCAGAAAGCGCGGAAACAAGCCCCCGAGAAGCAAGCGTTCATCATCAAAGAAGTAGAGAAGCTGAAAGCAGCAGACATCATTCGAGAAGTTGCCCACCCCACTTGGCTCTCCAACGGTGTGGTTGTCCCAAAACCCAATGGAGGAGGCCGGCTCTGCATCGACTACACAGACGTAAACAAGGCCTGCCCCAAGGATCCATACCCCATGCCAAGGATAGACCAGATTGTGGACTCCACCGCCGGCTGTGATCTCCTCTGTTTCCTGGATGCCTTCTCAGGCTACCACCAGATCAAAATGGCCAAGGAAGACGAGGAGAAAACAACATTTCACACCCCTTGTGGTGTGTATTGCTACACTTGCATGCCCTTTGGCCTGAAGAATGCCGGCGCCACCTTCCAGAGGCCTCCACAACGACGACCTGCTGCTCCTTGATGGGTTGCGCCGCCGTGCCGCCCTCAGGGCAGCAAAGTACCAGCAAGACCTGCGACGCTACCACAGCCGCCACATACGTCCACGCACTCTCGAGACAGGCGACCTCGTCCTCAGGAGAATCCTCTCCAGGGAAGGTCTCCACAAGCTCACGCCCATGTGGGAAGGCCCCTACAGGGTCTCACACATCGCCAGGCCCGGCGCAGTACGCCTCGAAACGGAGGACGGCATCCCGGTCAAGAACCCATGGAACATCGCGCATCTACGCAAGTTCTACCCGTGATCATAGTCACGCCAGACATTTTTTGTCTCTAGAGGGAAGCACGCAGCTTCACCTCCAAGCTTCACAAAAGCTTCTCCTCCCAAGGGCCAGGCCCTCTGAGCTCTCCTGATAACGTGCCGCCGCAGGCCGTGAAGAGTCTCAGCCACTGAATGTGGTCCCATGCCTCGACATGGAAAACTTTATCTTGGCGATACCAAGTGTGTAATGAACCAATTCGTTTCTCAATGAAACATTGCGCTGAGGCGCCGCTGTGTAATATTTTGGTGGTGAGTTTTTACTTTTCATCATCTAAATTCATTTCGCGCTCATATTCTTCCCCATGCGCACCTCGCGAGCGGGGGCTGAGTACGGTGACTGTGCCTCGAGAGCACCCCAACAGCACCGCAAAATACAAAGGATCCGAGCTCTAACACGTGAGCACGCTCTCACGCCTGTTACCTCCTCAGAGAGCTCTGGCCTATGGGCTTGCTCCCAAACACGCCACCTCACCAAAGGACCTTGGTGCTTACTCTCCTCGCGAGATACTCATGAGGAAGCCTATAAGCGCGCATGAGTTTTTACTACCATGTACTTGCTTTGGGTTTGCCTCTCTAATCAATACAGGGAACAAGAGTCCCCCCCCAAGCTCGTGAAGCCACGCTCCGACCTCAAGAGGGAAGCGCACCATCAGGGAAACCAACGCCCTATACGAGACCAAAGTCTCGCAAAGCTAAGTCCAGCGCTCGCGCCCCTCAGGAGTTTTTCCTCCCTCTCACGAGCATCTGTCGTCCCTCGAGCGGGTTTTTTCTCCCTCACACTCCATGGACTGCTTGTGCGTCAAAGGGGGGCCCTCGAGCACCGCGACTCAAGAGCCCTTACCTCTCCAAGCCTTAAACACCCCCGGCCTTGCCGAGTCACGCTCCGGCATACCGCAGCGGCGGAGTCATAGCGCAAAGAGATGGATCCTGACGACATAGAGCGAAAAAAGACATGGAACAGGGGTAAAAGGCCCATCGAGGGACATACACATAGTAGCGCACGATTAAAGTGTCTTACAAACCAGAATGGATTAAAACAAGTCTTAAAACAAAGATAATTGCGCCTCGAGCGCATCTTGTTGCAGGAGCGGCCTAGGCAGGGGCATCGCCGTCACGATCCTCCTCAGCCTCCTCTTCAGCCTCTGCTTCAGCGTTTTCCTCCTCCTTAGCGGCCTGCTCCGTCTCGACCCTCTTGAAGCGGTCGACGTAATCGTTGACCTCCTCCCGAACCAAGTTGGAGAGGTCCTGAGCTTGGTCCGCCTCGACAGGCTCGGTCACCGACTCGAAGTCGAAGCTGGGGTGAAGACGCTGGAGGTTGGCAAAGACGCGGTCGATCGCCACCGTCAGGAGCTTGCGGCACTCTTCATCGACAACGTCGCCCATCTCCGCCACAGGGCCCTCGAGCGTGGTGAAGAGCTGGTCGAAGTAGGCAAGATACGCCGCAGCATCGGCATTCCCATGGACGGGAACTGCAGGGGCGTCCACTCCCAGGTTCGCCGCAAGGGTGTTCCCCGAGCCACCAAGGACTTGAACATGCGCTCCCGCTGCTGCGTCAAGACCTGTGCCGCCTTCACGTGATGCTCAGCCTCCTCAGCACGCTCCACGGCAGGGCCCACCTGCGCGGCCAACTCCTTCATATCGGCCATTAGGGAGGCGAGATCTTGATCTGCACGCTCTTGAGCCTCTTCCGCGCGGCGACGACCATCCCTGGCGCGCCTCAACTGGGAGTTCAGGCTGGCATTCACTCGCTCCAGCTGAATGATGCGGGCGTTGTCCTCCGCGCGTTTCTTCTTGAAGCAGTCCTCCTGCTTCTTGAATTTCCCGGCATAATCTTCGGCGACGGCAGCGCGATATTCCTTCTGCTTGGCGGCGGCCTCCTTCTCAGCCTCTTCCTTCCTCGCAGAGAGCTTTCGGTTGGACTTCTCTACAAGCTTTTTGTGCCTGGCCACCTCCTCACCATGCTTGCCTATGGCCTCGGCCAGATTGCCCTCCCACGCCTCGAGATCTGCGCGCTGCGTGGATAGCTCCTTGTCAGCCTGCAGCTGTTATTCCTCGCGCTTGAGCGCCTCCGCCTCGCGCGCCGCCAGTGCTTGCTCACGGGCGTCCAAGGACGTGCGGTGTTGGTCCAAGGATTTTCGCGTGGCCTCCGACTCCGCGGCGAACTTCTATCGCGATCGGCAAGCTCTTGGCGCTGAGCGGTCAGCATGGTCTCGAGGGCCGCGTGCTCCGAGTCTGCAGCTTGGCGTTCTGCCATGGCCGCCTCGCGATCTTCTGCTGCGGCCTGACGCTCTGCCTGGAGTGGCTCCAGGGTCTCTTGAGCCTCGTGCACCGCGCTCTCGCGGACTTCCTTGGCGAAGCGCCTCCTCTCGTTCCGCCTGCATGGCCTCGTTGTCGTGGCGACGGTGCTCCACGATCTCGAAGAAGCGGGTCCAGGCCTTCTCTAGTTCATCATACTATCTGGCGAGCTCAGCCTCCTCGAGAGCGAGTTGGGCCTCCAGCCCGTCCAGCGCACCCATCGCCAGGCAGAAAACAGAGCTGGGCGAGCGCCGCTCCAGCTCCTGCCGCCCAGGACCAGACCCCGTTAGCTCCCATGGGACATGGAGGCTCCCCCATCTGCACTAGACTCAAGGATGGGGATCTCCGTACTTGGGCCAGGGTCAACTCTGGCCTGGGGGCTCCGGAGCGAGCCCTCTCCACCACTTGCGCCAGGGGCACCAGCACCATCGTCTTCCAGCGGCGCCTCCTCTCGGGCTTCGGAGGCTGGGTAAGATTGCCCAGCCGTCGTGAGGTCCGCCGCAGCCGTGCCCGCTACGGCCTCAGAAGAAGCTGCCGCCCCCTCAGTATCTGCGCTTGGCAGGGGCGGCGGAGGAATGTTCTCCTCCACCTCGACGTCGGCGCCTTGGGGCGGCGGAGGAATGTTCTCCTCCATCTCGACGTCGGCGCCTCCCTTCGCCGGCGAGCCGCTCCTCGCCGTCTCCGCGGCGACCTCCTCTTGCCGCTCCGGTGGAGTGAGAGGGTGTGGCGGTGTTGGCGTCCGCACCACCGTCTCCTCCTCGCGGCGCTCCTCCATGGTAGGAGACGAAGCAACTGTCCCGACCAGAGATGCAACCACCACAGGCCCTGTGGCCTCCTCCACAGCCGGCTCCGTGGCCTCTGTCACCACGGGCCTAGCAACCTCTTCAGCTGAGGGCTCCACAGGCCCTCGGCGGTTGTCGTGGCGGCGCCCGCACCTCCGCAGCCTTGCGGAGCCTCCGGCGCTTCGCCGTCACCAAATCCCTGACAAACAAGCAAGAAAGGCCTTCAAGAGGGGAACAAGGAAATTTTCATAAGAAGTGAAGGAGACGGGCGCGCAAATGATGCAGTAACTGCTGCCTGAACCGGCGCTGCAGGCTTTATATCACCTCAGAGCAGTTACCGAGACGTGGTGGGTCCCCCCACTATGCCCATCATCTCCGAAGAGAACGTGTCGTCGCGGTGTAACTGCCCTACACGTGTCTCGGGCCGGCCAGACACTTTGGGCCCATGACGATTCGCCTGCGTCCACCGGACTACATCGTGCCCATCATGGGCCCGGGGGCTACTGTCGGCCCAGGGAGAACCAGGGTGTGCTGGGCCTGTCCTCCACGGCCCTCGACACTCGATGGCCAATTTTCGCTAAGGACCAAGCCTACGGCTTGGAGAGACTCGCGAGGTGATTTGCCTCGCGAGGGCTTTGGAGGCAGCAGAGGCCTGCGGAAGCCCTCTTCACTGCTGCCCCCTCTTCAAGGTGATCTCCCCTGGAGAGAGGTCAACGCCAAATCCTCCACAGGGCACCCTAGCCCTCGTGGGGATTGCTTCGCTGCAAAGCAACCTCTACATATCGCACATGGGCTCTGCCGCGGCCGCAGAGTGACGCGCGCCACTGCGCGCGGTGACGACAACGCCGCAGTTGCCATTCTGGTGATTAAAGGAGTCAACAAAGCTGCGCCATCCGCACCGGGGTATAGGATTTCCTCTTTGGTGATAAGGGGACCGGCCGACGCTACGCTCCACGGCCAACGTCACCGTGGGCACCCCCACGTTCCTCTGCAGCCCCAGCTGGCCATCCTGCATGGACGGTGGTTACTCTGCCACAGGCATCAGCTTTACGCCCATGGACCGCGTCCATGGACAGCTGGGCTGCGGTGCACCACGCTCCACCTTCTGTCGCCATGTGATAGCCCTTCCGCGGCGCAAGCGCAGGGAAGAAGCCCGGGGCGCCTATAAAAGAAGGAGGAGCAGCACCGTGGTAAAGGATCGCATTCTCATTCCCCTTCCTTGTATACACCACTGCCAAAAAAGAGCCCTCGGCAAGCTCATTGTACTATAACCTCCACAAGCAGAGCAATACAGAGAAGCAGGAGTAGCGGTGTTACCTCCACACGAGGGCCGTAGGATCGCATTCTCATTCCCCTTCCTTGTATACACCACTGCCAAAAAAGAGCCCTCGCAAGCTCATTGTACTATAACCTCCACAAGCAGAGCAATACAGAGAAGCAGTAGCGGTGTTACCTCCACACGAGGGCCGTGAACCTGGGTACGAGCTGGTGTTCATCTCTGCCGTGATGTCCCTCCTCATGCTCGACGAGCACCGTCGCCGTGCAGGTTGAGGGTTGTTTGACCAACGTGTTCAGCCCCTTACACGAACTCTCTTCGTGAGCTTGACCATCCCTGTTTCGTGGGAGTCATTCTCTGACAGCCTCACAGGGCAGATGGTTGCTGAAGACTTCGTGAGGCGCCGCATCGCTCCTCTCAGAAGCACACGAAGCCGGCGTGGATGTATTCTGGCCCGGCGGATCCGATGCGGCTGCACTGCAGCTCCCACACCCCCGACGTCATTGCCTCCATCATGGGCATCCTCTTCACCGCCCCGGAGGTTCCTGTGCCGCGCAGTGAGCTCGCGAGGCCCCTCCATCAGATCACTCCGAAGAAGTGCCTCGCGATCCTGGAGCTGATGCCGGAGTTCACCCCTCAAGGTTTGGCGGGGGAGGAGAAGAAGGAGGCTGCGGCGCCCGTGGTGGAAGAAGACTGGGCCGCAGAGTCACTCGCCGCATCTGACGCCGATCTGGGCGTCACCTTTGGAGGGGCGAATCCCTTGGCAGGGGAGGCGAGCTCTTCGAAGCCTGCGCCTCCCGAGGAAGAAGTTCTGGAGATCTCATCCAGCGGGGACTTGGATTTCCTGGTGGTCCCTTCACGCCAGGCCGCGGAGGAGGAAGAAGACAGCGACCGGGAGGCCGCGGCGGGGCGCTGCGAGCCCCGCTCCAAAGCTAGCCATGACAGGGCCGCCAAGAGTCCAGCGGGCACTCCTCTCAAGAGGAAGGCCGAGAATGCTCCTGAGGGGTCCGGTGCCGGTGCCGCGTCGTCGAGGCCGTGGCGGTCGTCAAACACGGTGTGGGTTGACTCCCGCGCCAAGACATCTGGGTAAGTTTTGGCTCCCTTGTCTGTTTTCACTTTTTATGAGCAAAACCTTGTTCCCCTCTTGAAGACTTTTTTGCTTGCTTGTCAGGGATTTGGTGACGGCGAAGCGCCGCAGGCTCCGTAAGGCTGCGGAGGTGTGGGGTGCCGCCACGACTGCCGCTGAGGGGCATGTGGATCCCTCAGCTGAAGAGGCTGCCAGGCCCGTGCTAATGGACGCCACAGTGCCGGCTGCGGATGGGCCACGAGGCCTGTGGTAGAGGAGGCCACAGGGCCTGTGGTGGTTGTGCCTCTTGTCGAGGCAACTACTTCGTCTCCTCCCCGGAGGAGCGCCGCAGGAGGGGACGGTGGAGAGGACGCCATCGCCGCCGCGCCCCGTCACTCCACCGGAGCGGCAGGAGGAGGTTGCCGCGGAGGCGGCGGGAAGCAGCATGCCGGCGAGGGAGGTGCCGACGTCGAGATGGGGAGAACGTTCCTCCGCCGTCCCCGCCAAGCGCAGAACCTGAGGGGGCGGCAGCTTCTTCTGAGGCCGCAGCGGGCACGGCTGCGGCGGACCTAATGACGTCTGGGCAATCTTCCCCAGCCCCCGAAGCCCGAGAGGAGACGCCGCTGGAAGGCGACGGCGCTGGTGTCCGCAGGCGCAAGTGGTGGGGAGGGCTCGCTCCAGTGCCCCCAGGCCAGAGTTGACCCTGGCCCAAGCACGGGTTCCCTGCCCCTGAGCTAGTGCAGATGTGGAGCCTCCATGCCTCGTGGGAGCTCATGGGCTCTGGTCCTGGGCGGCAGGAACTGGAGCGGCGCTCGCCGCACTCCGCTTTCCGCCTGGTGAGGGATGCGCTGGATGGGCTGGAGGCCCAACTCGCCCTTGAGGAGGCCAGCTCGCCAGGAAGTACGACAACTCGAGAAGGCCTGGGCCCGCTTCTTCGAGACCGTGGAGCGCTGCCGCCGTGGCGACGAGGCCATGCAGGCGCAGCGTGAGGAGGTGCTGCGTTCGCCAAGGAGGTCCGCGAGAGCGCGGTGCGCGAGGCTCAAGAGACCCTGGAGCCATCCAGCAGAGCGCGAGGCCGGGCCGAAGATCGAGAGGCGGCCTGCGGAACGCCAAGCTGCAGCCTCGGAGCGCGTGGCCCTTGAGACCACGCTGGCCACTCAGCGCCAGGAGCTTGCTGACCTCGAGGCGAAGATCGTCGCGGATTCTGAGTCGTGCGAAGTCCTTGGACCAACACCGCACGTCCTTGGACGCCCGTGAGCAGCACTGGCGGCGCGCGAGGCGGAGGCGCTCAAGCGCGAGGAGCAGCTGCAGGTCGACAGGGAGCTGACCACGCAGCGCGCGATCTCGAGGCGCGGAGGGCAATCTGGCCGAGGCTAGGCAAGCACGGCGAGGAGGTGGCCAGGCACAAAAGCTCGTAGAGAAGTCCAACCAGAAGCTCGCCAAGAGGAAGGAAGACTGAGAAGGAAGCCGTCGCCAAGCAGAAGGAGTATCGCGCTGCCGTCGCCGAAGATTACGCCGGGAAGTTCAAGAAGCAGGAGGACCGCTTCAAGAAAAACGCACGGAGGACAACGCCCGCATCCTTCAGCTGGAGCAACTGAACGCCAGCCTGAACTCCCAGGCGAGGCGCCCAGGGATGGTCGTCGCCGCGCGGAAGAGGCTCGCGAGCGTGCGGAGCAGATCTTGCCTCTGATGGCTGATATGGAGGAGATGAACGCGCAGGTGGGCCCTGCCGTGGAGCGTGCTGAGGAGGCTGAGCACACGTGCAGGCGGCACGGGTCTTGACGCAGCAGCGGGAGCGCATGTTCAAGTCCTTGGTGGCTCGGGGGAACACCCTTGCGGCGAACCTGGGAGTGGATGCCCCTGCGGTTCCCGTCCATGGGAATGCCGATGCTGCCGCGTATCTCGCCTACTTCGACCAGCTCTTCACCACGCTTGAGGGCCCTGTGGCGGAGATGGGCGACGTTGTCGATGAAGAGTGCCGCAAGCTCTTGACGGTGGCGATCGATCCGTCTTCGCCAACCTTCAGCGTCTTCATCCCGGCTTCGACTTCGAGTCCGTGACCGAGCCTGTCGAGGCGGACCAAGCCCTGGACCTCTCCAACTTGGTTCGGGAGAAGTCAACGATTACGTCGACCGCTTCAAGAGGGTCGAGGCGGAGCAGGCCGCTGAGGAGGAGGAAGGCGCCGAAGAAGAAGCTGAAGAGGAGGCTGAGGAGGATGGTGACGATGCCCTGCCTAGGCCGCTCCTGCAACAAGACGCGCTTGAGGCGCAGTATCTTTGTTTTAAGACTTGTTTCATTTCATTCTGGTTTGTAAGACACTTTAACGTGTGCTACTATGTGTGTGTCCCTCGATGGGCCTTTTATCCCTGTTCCATGTCTTTTTTCGCTCTACGTCGTCAGGACCCATCTCTTTGCGCTATGACTCCGCCACTGCGGTATGCCGGAGCTTTGACTCGGCAAGGCCGGGGGGTGTTTAAGGCTTAGAGAGGTAAGGGCTCTCGAGTCGCGGTGCTCGAGGGCCCCCCTTTGACGCACAAGCAGTCCATGAAGTGTGAGGGAGAAAAAACCCGCTCGAGGGACGACAGATACTCGTGAGAGAGAGAGAAAAACTCCTGAGGCGCGAGCGCTGGACTTAGCTTTGCGAGACTTTGGCCTCGTAGAGGGCGTTGGTTTCCCTGATGGTGCGCTTCCCTCTTGAGGCCGGAGCGTGGCTTCACGAGCTTGGGGGGACTCTTGTTCCCTGTATTGGTTAGAGAGGCAAACCCAAAGCAAGTACATGGTAGTAAAACTCATGCGCGCTTATAGGTTTCCTCATGAGTATCTCGCGAGGAGAGTAAGCACCAAGGTCCTTTGGTGAGGTGGCGTGTTTGGGAGCAAGCCCTTGGGCCAGAGCTCTTTGGTGAGGTAACAGGCGTGAGAGCGTGCTCACGTGTTAGAGCTCGGATCCTTTGGATTTTGCGGTGCTGCTGGGGTGCTCTCGAGGCACAGTCACCGTACTCAGCCCCCGCTCGCGAGGTGCGCATGGGGAAAATATGAGCGCGAATGAACTAAATGATGAAAAGTAAAACTCACCACCAAAATATTACACAGCGGCGCCTCAGCGCAATGTTTCATTGAGAAACGAATTGGTTCATTACACTTGGTATACCAAGATAAAGTTTTCCATGTCGAGGCATGGGGACCACATTCAGTGGCTGAGACTCTTCACGGCCTGCGGCGGCACGTTATGGAGAGCTCAGAGGGGCTGGCCCTCGGGAGGAGAAGCTTTTGTGAAGCTTGGAGGTGAAGTTGTGTGCTTCCCTCTAGAGACAAAAAATGTCTGGCGTGACTATGATCACGGGTAGAACTTGCGTAGATGCGCGATGTTCCATGGATTCTTGACCGGGATGCCGTCCTCCGTTTCGAGGCGTACCGCGCCGGGCCTGGCGATGTGTGACCCTGTAGGGGCCTTCCCACATGGGCGAGAGCTTGTGGAGACCTTCCCTGGAGAGGATTCTCCTGAGGACGAGGTCGCCTGTCTCGAGAGTGCGTGGACGTATGTGGCGGCTGTGGTAGCGTCGCAGGTCTTGCTGGTACTTGCTGCCCTGAGGGCGGCACGGCGGCGTACCCGTCAAGGAGCAGCAGGTCGTCGTTGTGGAGGTCTGCTGATCGTCCTCGTTGAAGGCAAGGACCCGTGCGGATCCATGCTTGATCTCTGTGGGGAGGACTGCTTCAGCTCCATACACGAGGGCAAATGGCGTCTCACCAGTGGGCTTCGTGGGGTTCGTGCGGATGGACCAGAGCACGGACGGGAGTTCGTCTATCCAGCCCTTGCCGTAGCCCTTGAGGCGATTGAAGCTTCTTGTCTTGAGGCCCTTGAGGACCTCAGCATTTGCTCGCTCGGCTTGGCCGTTGCTCTGTGGGTGAGCCACCGAGGCGAAGCAGAGCTTGGTGCCGAGGCTCTCGCAGTAGGCCCTGAAGATGCCGCTGGTGAACTGTGAGCCATTGTCGGTGATGATGCGATTTGGCACACCAAAACGGCAGACCAGGCCTCTGATGAATTTTACTGCTGCCTGGCCGGTATGCTGCGCACTGCTTCAACCTCTGCCCACTTGGTGAACTTGTCGACTGCCACGAAGAGGAAACGGTAGCCCCCTTGCGATCTCGGGAAGGGTCCCAAGATGTCTAGCCCCCAGACCGCGAAAGGCCACGAGAGCGGGATGGTTTGGAGTCCCAGTGCAGGCTGATGGACTTGCTTGGCGTGGAACTGGCACGCATCGCAAGACTGGACGATGGTGGTAGCATCTTGAAGCACTTGGGGCCAGTAAATCCGCTCCTGAAGACCTTGCCTGCCAGGGTGCGTGCAGAGGAATGGTGGCCACACTCTCCACTGTGAATGTCTCTGATCAGCATGCGGCCTTCCTCGGGGGGGACGCACTTGAGTGCAATTCCATTTGGGCGCTTGCGGTACAGGTCTCCCTCGAGGATGTAGTATGACTTGGCTTGTCGAGCACTCGTTCCGCCTCCGCGTCTTCCTCGGGAGGACTCCCTTCAGCAGTAGTCCTTGAGTTCGTCGACCCAGCCTGTCTCTTGATGCACCATAGCCAGCAGCAGACGCTCCCCTGAGGATGGACCGCAGTTGGGTGCCCACCTACAGGAGGTGGTGGGAGTACTTCGTCTGTGCTTGTGGCTGCTGCTTCTTGTGGCTGCTTTATGGACGCCTTGGAGAGTCTCTCTTCAAAACGCCGGCCGGCTGGGCCTGCCTTCGTGATGCTCGCTTGGCGATGTCATCTGCCTCCTGGTTCTCCTTCCGCGGGATGTGCATGAGCTCCATGCCTCTGAAGTGCTTCTCGAGCTTGCGGACCTCTTCAAGGTAGGCGGCCATGTGGTCGTCTTTAGGCGTGTAGCTCTTGTTGGAGAAGTTAACCAGGAGCTGGGAATCACCCTTTATGAGTAAGTGCTTGACGCCAAGGGCGATTGCGGCTCTGAGCCCGGCGAGGAGGCCTTCATACTCGGCGATGTTGTTGGAGATCTTGTCTATTGTGAAGCACAACTGGATGGCGTAGTAGAGCTTGTCACCTTTTGGTGAGGTCAGGACAACGCCAGCCCCACCATTGCGGCAGGCGAAAGCTCCGTCGAAGTGCATGGTCCAGTGGCTTGGCATTGTATCTCCAGATGACGCGGTTTCTTCTTCGCGAGGCTCTTCAGGAGTTGGGTCTGTCCACTCGGCGACGAAATCCGCCAGCGCTCTCCTTTTATGACTCTTGTGGTGTCGAAGCGCAAGTTGAATGGTTGCAGCTCGATGTTCCATCCTGCGACGCGATCGGTGGCGTTGGGGTTGCGCAGGATTTGCTCCAGGGGGAAGGACGTGACCACCGTGATGGGGTGGCCCTGGAAGTAGTGGCGTAGCTTCCTGGAGGCGATGAGGAGCGCGAGGAGGAGCTTCTGCTGCACTGGGTACGCTCGCGAGCATCTCGCAGTACAGTACTGACGAAGTAGACTGGATGCTCGACGAGGGTCGTGATGGTGCTGCAGCGTCGGCTCCCTCGAGAGGCTCCTCAGGACCTTTGGCGAGGTTTTCCTGTGGAGGAGCCTCGGCAGGGGTGCTTGTAGTGGACTCGACTTGAGGCTGTGGGTCTGGCACTGGGTCTGGAGAGACTGTTCCTTGTCGGGAGGTTCTGGACTTGGTGTGGCAGTGCTTTTCTTGGGGAGAACTGGCTCTTCTCTTTCCACCACCAGGACGGCGCTTGCAGTTTGTGGAGTGGCTGCTAGGTACAGCTTCAGATGCTCGCCTGCCCTGGGGGCTACCATGACTGGTGAGCTAGCCAAGTATTTCTTCAGGTCCTCAAATGCTTTGTCTGCCTCTGGAGTCCACTTGAAGGTGCCGGATTTCTTCATGATCTTGAAAAATGGCAAGGCTCTCTCGCCGAACTTGGAGATGAAGCGGCCTAAGCTGGCCATGCATCCTGCTAGGCGCTGCATGTCCTTGAGGCGGCGAGGTGGCTGCATGTCTTCTATAGCCTTGATCTTGTCAGGGTTTGCTTCTATGCCACGGTGGGACACGAGGAACCCGAGGAGCTTGCCTGAAGGCACCCCGAAGACGCACTTGGCGGGGTTTAACTTGATGTTCACCTTGCGCAGGCTGGCGAAGGTTTCCTCGAGATCCTTCAAGAGAGTGTCTCCCTCGCGAGACTTGACCACGATGTCGTCGACATAAGCTTCTGCATTTCTTCCCATCTGAGCCCCCAAGGCGATCCTCATGAGCCTCTGGAAGGTGGCGCCGGCATTCTTCAGGCCAAAGGGCATGCAAGTGTAGCAATACACACCACAAGGGGTGAGAAATGCTGTTTTCTCCTCGTCTTCCTTGGCCATCTTGATCTGGTGGTAGCCTGAGAAGGCATCCAGGAAACAGAGGAGATCACAGCCGGCGGTGGAGTCCACAATCTGGTCTATCCTTGGCATGGGGTATGGATCCTTGGGGCAGGCCTTGTTTACGTCTGTGTAGTCGATGCAGAGCCGGCCTCCTCCATTGGGTTTTGGGACAACCACACCGTTGGAGAGCCAAGTGGGGTGGGCAACTTCTCGAATGATGTCTGCTGCTTTCAGCTTCTCTACTTCTTTGATGATGAACGCTTGCTTCTCGGGGGCTTGTTTCCGCGCTTTCTGCTTTACAGGGCGTGCGTTGGACACACGGCTAAGTGGTGCTCGATCACCTCCCTTGGTACACCGGACATTTCTGACGGAGTCCATGCGAACATGTCAGAATTTGCCCGAAGGAAGGCGACGAGCGCGCTTTCCTATTTGGGAGGCAAGCCAGCGCCTATGGTGACGCTAGCCCCCGAGCCCTCAGCCCCCGAGCCACTGGTGCTCAGCGACACCTTCTTTGTAGATGCTTGCTCTTGAGAGAACACTTTCTTCTTCTTGGGCCTCTCGAGAGGCTCCATGTCCTCGTCAGCGGGGAATGCCATGGCAGCGGCCTTGTAGGCGATCTCGACAGCGCGCGTGGCGTCCTGTACGTGACCACGATGGTGATGGTGCCACCGCTGCCAGGGATCTTGACCATGTTGTAGGCGTGGTGCGTGACGGCCATGAACTTCGCGAGGGCGGGGTAGCCGAGGATGGCGTTGTAGGGCAGGCCAATGTGCGCGACGTCGAAGTCAATTAGCTCGGTGCGGTAGTTCTCCTGCGTGCCAAAGGTGACCGCGAGCCTCACTTGCCCCAGAGGCGAGATTGAGCCGCTGGTGACCCCGGTGAAGGGCCTGGAGGGCATAAGCCACTCGTAGGGCACTTGAAGCGTCTCGAAGGTCTCGACAGAGATGACGTTCAGGCCTGCACCCCCATCAATGAGCGTCTTGCCGACGGCGATGTTGTTGATGGTGGGGGTGCACACCAACGGGAGGGTGCCCACAGTCTTGGTCGACTTGGGGTGATCTTTGGCGTCGAAGGCGATGGTGTACTGGGACCACTTGAGGGGGCGGGACGTCTCGACCCCGGGAAGCGCTGCATTGAGCTCGCGAGCGAACTGCTTGAACTGATTGTTGGACTTGGGCGCTTGGGATCCGCCGAGGATGCATGCCATGGCACCCTTAGGGGCCTGGTAACCTCCAGGCTCTTCGTCGGGAGATTGTTGTTTTTCTCGGCGGCATTCGCCTGAGTCCCCTGCGGCCTCTGGTAGTTGCCTTTACGTCCGCCCTTGCGGTAACCACGGCCTCTGCCGCGGCTACCGCTGCCTTCTTCTTGCTCGCGCTTCTTGCTCAGCTGCTTGAGGTCGTAGCAGTTCTCCGTCGCATGGCCGCGCCTGTTGTGGTAGATGCAGAACGGGCGGTTGTCCACCTTTTTCTCGCCAGCCTCGGGAGAGTCCTCGCGAACGTGCTTGGCGTCGGGTTCGGCCGCCAGACAGCGGTAGGCTTGCGTTTGTCTCGTCACGCCTCTTCTGGGTCTTGGATCCCTCGACAGGGTCGTCTGTGAGCCCACCTTGACGAAGAGGAGCCTTCTTCTGCCTTGGCGCACTTGTCTGCGATGTCGAAGAGCTTCACCACGGAGGAGAGGGTATCGTGGATGCCGAGCTTCTCGAGCATCCTGTGGTTGGTGACGCCCTCTCTGAAGGCCGCAATGACGTGCGAGTCCGGGATGTTCGGGATCTTGTTGCGGACTTGGCTGAAGCGCTGGATGTACCTGCGGAGGGTCTCGCCAGGCTTCTGGCGCACAGCGCAGGTCGTTGTAGGTGAGGGCGCGCTCGTACGTGCCCTTGAAGTTTGCAACGAACTGCTGGCAGAGCTCCTCCCACGAGTCAATGGAGTCCTCGGGAAGGTTCAGGAGCCACGACAAGGCAGAATCCTTGAGAGCGTGGGAGAACCAGTTGGCCATGACCTTGTCGTCTCCCCCCGCAGCTTGGATGGAGGTGGTGTAGAGCTGCAGGAACTCGATGGGGTTGTTCGTGCCGTCGTAGCCCTTGGGTAGGTCAGGCCTGAACTTCTGTGGCCAGACGACGCGACGCAGGCTGCGGGTGAAGGCCGCGCATCCTGTGGCGTACGAGGCAACGCCGCCCTGAAGAGCTCGGCGGTTCTGTCGCCCCGCTTGGCCGATTTCCTCGACGATGCGCTTCTGGAGGTCCTTCTGGCGCTCCATTTCCACCCGCGCGTCTGGAGGAGTCCGCTGCACGATTTGGCAATCGCGCGGCGAAGACGCGTGGGAGGCGGCCTTGTGGGCCGCAGCGGAGGCGGTCCTGGCGGAGGCGGCGCGGAGGCGGGGGCGGTGGTGCACCGTGCGCGGCAGTCCCTGCGTCCGGAGTTGTGGTGCACCAGAGAGCGCGACGTCGCCGGAGCTGCGCGCGGCGCCGCGATGTCGACGAGGTGCTGGAGGCGGCCGAGCCAGTTGTCGTGCGCCTCGGCGGTGGGGCGGTAGCGGAAGAGCTCCGCGGCCATGAGCAGCGCGGTGTTCGGACTGGGTGCTGGACGCCCAAGAGTGGAGGCGCTGTGGCGCTGGGACGGATGCGAGGACTCAGCGTCCTCGCCGTGCCCGTGGTCGACGTCTTCGTCGTAGCGGTCGTCGTGGTGGCCGTCATCGTCCTCGGGGTGCTCCACACGCGGCTCAGCGGTGTTGCGCCCGAGGTGCGCTGGCACGGGGACGGCCGCGGGGTTGGTGGTGTTGGCAGCGGGCTCGGTGGTAGCCCTGCTGACGCCCGCCGGGTGGCGCGAGCTGCGCGAGTGTCCGCCATGGTGCAGAGGTCGGTGAAGGTTGAAGACGCGCCTCAGCCCCCTACCTGGCGCGCCAATTGTCGGAGAATGACTCCCACGAAACAGGGATGGTCAAGCTCACGAAGAGAGTTCGTGTAAGGGGCTGAACACGTTGGTCAAACAACCCTCAACCTGCACGGCGACGGTGCTCGTCGAGTATGGGAGGGACATCACGACAGAGATGAACACCAGCCCGTACCCAGGTTCACGGCCCTCGTGTGGAGGTAACACCGCTACTCCTGCTTGTCTGTATTGCACTGCTATGGAGGTTACAGTACAATGAGCTTGCCGAGGGCTCTCTTTTGGCAATGGTGTGCACAAGGAAGGGGAAACAGTGGTCTTCTTCTTCCTTGCGCGTAGGTAGCTAAACTGGATGGAATGCGATCCTTTGCTACGGTGGTGCACCTCCTCCTTTTATGGCGCCCTGGGCCTCTTCCCTGTGCTTGCGCGCGGAAGGGCTACCACATGGCGACAGAAGGGGGAGCACGGTGCACCGCAACCCAGCTGTCATGGACGCGGTCCATGGGCGTAAAGCTGATGCTGTGGCAGAGAAACCACCGTCCACGCAGGACGGCCAGCTGGGGCTGCAGAGGAACGTGGGGGTGCCCACGGTGACGTTGGCCGTGGAGCGTAGCGCCGGCCGGTCCCCTATCACCAAAGAGGAAATCCTTGTAGTCCGGTGCGGATGGCGCAGCTTTGTTGACTCCTTTAATCACCAAAATGGCAACTGCGGCGTCGTCGTCACCGCGCGCAGAGGCGCGCGTCACTCTGCGGCCGCTGCAAGCCCATGTGCGCTCTGCAGAGGTTGCTTTGCAGCGAAGGAATCCCCCGAGGGCTGAGGTGCCCTGTGGAGGATTCGGCGTTGACCTCTCTCCAGGGGAGATCACTTTGAAGAGGGGGCAGCAGTGAGGAAGGCCTCCGCAGGCCTCTGCTGCCTCCTACGCCCTCGCGAGTCTCTCCAAGCCGTAGGCTTGGTCCTTAGTGAAATTTAGCCATCGAGTGTCGAGGGCTGCGGAGGACAGGCCCAGCACACCCGGGTTCTTACTGGGCCGACAAAACTGGACCAAGAGTTGAAGAGTGCCCAGAGCGAGCTGGATAAGATGAGGGCGAGGCCTGCTTTACCCACTCAACGAGAGGACTATGTGCTTGGCGAGATGGAGATCGTGAACAGACAACTTGAGTGTAAGCATGACTGTCTTGATCTCGAGAGTTCATAGCCTGTCCTTTTTGTTGATCCAATGTGCGCTGTTGCAGGCTTTGTTCCAGACTTCCAGCAGAGCAAGCTCGTGTCGATGAGCAACTGAACAATGCGACTGACGAACCAACGACGGGCCGTCAGCACTTTCGCTTGGATAAGAACCGAGCGCGCATACTTGCAACTCTGAAGGATCGAGTGTGGCGGAGCACTCTGCTGCTCGAGTTATGCAGGTCGGCCTTCAATCGCATCAACCAGACTCTTCTTCCGACAGGGCCGCAACCTCAAGGAATCCACGCGTTGCTCGGGCTTTTCCGGAGTGCGGGTCCTATTCGAGACTTTATCACCCAGAAGCTTGTGGATGGGGCCAACGCAACGATGGCTTATATCCGGAGTCAGCGTCCTAATATGCAGCTACATCCACCCGTCCCTGGAACATTTTTGTCATAATCGCAACTTGACGGTACAGTCGAGTCTGCGAGGATGATGGTCGAGTGTTATCACGCTCAACTTATGGGCCCTGTTCTTCCAGTCAAGGACGAACCGGAAGATTAGGGTATTTCTGTATAGGGGACAGCCCCCCGATTGTAAATTTGCCACTTGTACGTAGTGTATGCTTGTTTATGTGTATGTATGCAGCCCCCGAGTGTATCGAGTGGGGTTTATAAAAAACACTTAGAGTATGGAACATAAAATGCACAGCTCCGGAGTGTTTGAGTGAGGCTGTGAATTTTTGCGATATTTGAAGCTTCAACTCATGATTTTTGGCTCAGCCCCGAGCAGCTGAGTGGGGTTGAGCAACTTTTTCAGTTATGTATGATTTTTATGACCCAGCCCCCGAGTATTCGAGTGCGGCTCGGATATGATGTTTGAAGAAGAAGGAGCGAAAGCTCATGCTTTGAGATAGCGCAGCCCCCGAATACTCGGGTGAGGCTAAGTTTATGCGAACAAGTTATGCGAGTAGTAAGCAGGAAGAAATATGAGGAATCACTGATTATATTACCTTTTTGAATGTTAAGCTACAGGCCGCCTCATTAAAAACCTTCCAGTCCCCGTAGGTACCCTGGTAAGGAAAAGAGCGCGTCTGAAACTGTAACATCCCGGGGTTTTCCCCAATTAGTTTTTGTTTGTTTTTCTTGTGCATCAGCATATCATCATACATTTTATCACCTTGCATGTTTTTGCTAAAACTAATAATATTATTTTTGCAAACCTTATTTTGTTTTGCAAATAATAAATCATTCTCCATCTTCTTCTATTTTAAATTAACTCAAAATAATATTTGGAAATTATTGCAAAAACTATTTTAAATCAAAATTAAAGTTTGTAAATTATTTTCTAAAGGTCTTGCCTCTCCTTTTCCTCTCTTCCCTATTTTCTTTTCCCTCTTTTCTATATCCTTTTATCTCTCTTTTTCTTCCTCTCTTTCTTTTTCCTGGAAATTGAGAAAACTTCAGAAAATCCTAGCAGGCCAAGTAGACAGCTTTCGGCCTGTTTCTCCTTCCAGCCGGCCCAACTCCAGCCCATCTCCTCCTCCCCGTCGCTTTCTTCCTTTTACGGAGAAGAGCACGCACATGGCCTGGTCGCCGTGGCCACCACCACCACCTGCTCCCTTTTCCCCTCCTCCTTTTAAAGCCGCCCCGGCTGCGCCCTAGAACCCTAGCTCCTTCTCCCTCCCTCCAGCGCCGCCACCAGCTCTCTCCCTTCCCCTCTCTTCTTTCTCCTCCGAGTAATCGACGCCATGGCCGTACCTTGGACCTCCGAAGCTCGCCACCGCCACGGTCACCTTCGTCGACTGCTTCAAGTACGGGAAGAACCACCTCGGAGAACCCCTTCCTCGACGCCAAGCACCAGGACCGCGGACGCCCGGAGCGCCGGGATTCACGTTCTTCTTCCTCAAGGCCGAGCTCGTCCGCCGCCGCAATCCGTCGTCCCCGTTCTTCCTCGAGCACGAAAGACTCCTCCAGCCCCCTCTCGGTGAGAATCCCTTCCGATTCCCGGCCCGATTGCATCCTCTACACCTCACCTGCATCCTCCCGAGCCACCTCTGCCATGGACGTGAGCTCAAGCTTCTGCCTTTTGGTGCTGCTGCCTTCCTTGCTCGCTTCTGCACCAACACACCACACACCCCGGAGCACCGCAGCGCACCCCGGCTCCCTCGAGTTCGCCACCCGCCAGGAACCAGCAGCGCCGCTGCTAATCTTCGTCGTTCGTCGCCGTCGCTCTGCACTGCAAGTCTGAAAATTCAGTCAACACCTCGCGTGTTACTTCTTCTACCCTCGCACCTCATATCCATCACCAGCCGAGTCATGGCCCAGTGGCTGCGCTCCTCCTCCTCCTTCGTGGAGATCAGGAGATCGAGTCCCAGCCGGAGCAAATCCTCCTCTTTTCCTGTTTTTGTTGATCTGGCGCCACTATTGGGCCGCAGCCCAGCTGCACTTCTCCGGCCGTCGCCCCGCGCGGTGGATAGCTTCCCGTCGCTCAGTTCGGCCCACCTCTCCCTGCTAACCTTCTTCTTTTGTAAATCTTGCTAAAATTATATCTTTTGTTGTATAACTCTAATTAATACAAGTTATATATGTATTTTGATCAGAAAAATGCAAGTAATATTAATATATCATCCAAGATCATGTTTGCATCATCTAGCTTGTTACTTAGTTGTCTTTTGCATTATCACCTAAAATAATTAATATGGAATGTGTTGGGTATTTAATTAATCATTGCCCTATTCCATTTAATTTTGTGTAGATCACCCATGCCTTGCTTAAACCTGTTAATCAACATTTAACTTGATGGTTAGATAAATAATTTGAACCTTAATATTAATTATCGGAATTCCGGTTCCGCTTAATTTGGCTTAAGTTGCATCTTGCCATGTCATGCATCATCTTCTCAACATGCTGGATCTTCTGTCGTAGTAGTAAGTGTTGCATCCGTTGTTCTTTCCAGTGTTTGTTGCATCTTCGCGTTAGGACGTTGAGATGATGTGAGCAACGACAAGTTCTGCTTCCTCGGCCGTGTTAACAGGCAAACACTGTTCTCTTGGTCCCAATGCATTGTCTTTCATCCTTGCCGTTGATCTCTGCTACCCTTATGTTACGATTCTTGTGCGATCCTAGTCATGTTTACCCTGCTGCCATGATATAGCCCACCTCCACATCCTATCACCCTATTGTTTGTTTACCTTGTTGGCCTTTGCGAGTCGTAGCGCATGCTTAGGTTGTACCTTTATCTTCTTATTTTTACCTGTATCTTCGAAGTCCTGGTAAGTGGCTATCTGTTTTACTTTCTTTTGTGGGACGATTGTTACCTTAAGATAAGGCACCGGCAGGAGGCCCTTTAGTTATTTTTGGTCCTTCTGGTGTCGCTGTAGTTCTTGTCCGTGGATCCAAGTTTGAGCGCGCTGTCCACATGTGGGACCCTATGGGAATCCCCGTGACCGCGAACCGATCCGAAGCCTTGTCCAGGGCGCCGCAAGTAGTTCGAGCTTTCCATTTGGCGTACGCACATCCCCTAACATGCAGGTGATGATGTTGTTGGTGATGATGATGGTACTTACCCGATGTGCGTACATTCTTATAGGGTGGTGGACGCCTCCCAACCGGGTAGCTACCCTAGAGGAGGCCTGGGAAGGTAGTGTCTCACCAACGGTTGGGTCTCTGTCGGAGCCTCGGCCGGAATCTTGATGCGGGTAAGATCCTAGCTAGGTGGTTCCCTGGACTCGGCCGAAGAGAAGTGAAAGGTTGTGTCAATCGCTCCATGGCAATTTGATGTGTGTGGTTAAACAATAGTGCACCCTGCAGGGTTAAATCTTTTTGAAAAGCCGCGTCCGCGGTTATGGACAACTTGGTGAAGATGCTGGTAACAAGATTAGGAGCCGTACGTCTAATAATGATAACACTTAAACTTGCTTCGCTGTGTGAGTGCCTTTGGATTGCTTACTCGTGGGTTAATCGAGTGAGTGATAATCGGCTGGGTTATGTTTGGTGTTAGTATCTAGTGGGTTCTTTACTCGCTTTCTTATCCCTATCTTATAGACGAAAGTTGTAGCGTGTCTTCTGTAGATGGCTTAGTGCTGCTGCCGCTTCAGTCCACCAATCCTTTATATTTTGGGAGCCTTTGTATTGGTTCCAAGTGTGCTTTGCTTGCCAGGTAAATTCCATTACCTGACCCAATCTTTTTCGGTTGTTTTGCACTGAACAGTCAACAGGTTTGAAGTCTGACGACGTTAGCTTGGGAATCCCTCCGGCTCGGCCTGGGCAGGGATTTGGACGCCATCGTTTATCTTCAGGACTCTTAGTCCAATTTGTATCTTGTCCGTAGTCGGACGCTAGTTTGCTTTCGCTGTGATTTGTATCTTTGTAATGTATCTGTTGTTTCCTGACTCGTTAGAGTCAATCTTGTATATATAATCTCTTTCTGCTGTTGTTGCGGATTCTTTCGTGAACTGTTGTAATGTTATCACAATTCCACCCACATAACGCCCATGTTTCGGCGTGCACGTTATGTCTGGTGGGCGTCCTGAGATCGTTATTATGCGGGTTTTGGCGGGATCGCTAAAATCAGCATGATTTCGATTTTGGGGCGTCACAAAGTGGTATCAGAGCTCTGGTTTCCGAAACCCTAGGTTGTTTCGATACAAATGGTTATCGAAGCAGCGGGTCCGCAAAGCCTGTAGGATGACCTCGCTAACGGTCGTTGTTTGTAGAGTGTCAAAAACTATTTTGCCTAAAAACTATATTTAGAAATATCTCAATAGGATTCTTGTTTACTCCTTACCTCTGTTCTACTCCCCTCTTATCTTATTTGTTTTGGAGTCTCCTCTCTTATCTATCTTTCAAAGTTTAGGATTCTATGTGGGTGGACGATCTCTTGCCTTCAACCTATTAGGTTCGATCTTTGGTAGTTGCCTTCGAGATGAGCAACAACCTCTTGTTAGTGGTGTCGACAACTTGAAGGTGGAGTTACAATCTCTTGTTAGTGGTGTCGAGAAAATCAGCATGGAGCACGATAGTTCATCCCTCTCTTCCTGTTGTCTTGGGGTGGATCGCGGGGGCACCTTCCCATGGAGAAGCGAGTTTGTGCACCTTCTTTTGCTTCAGTCGAAGTACCAGGTCGCCAACCTCAATGGACCTGGTACGCAGTCGACGGCTGTGTTAGTTGCGGAGGTCTTGCTGATAGACAGCTGTGCGTGCTAGCGCCGTGTTGCGTGCTTCTTCGAGTAAGTCGACTACATCTTCGAGTGCTTCATCTACATCTTCTTCGTTGTATGCCTCGACTCTTGGTGCATTGAATCTTACATCTGATGGCAGGATTGCCTCTGCGCCGTAGACCATAAAGAATGGGGTGAATTGCGTTGAAGTGTTGGGAGTTGTGCGTAGGCTCCATAGCACAGACGGGAGTTCTTCGACCCAAGCACACGCGGCTCTTTTGGGTGGCACCAGGAGGCGTTTCTTGATTCCGCTCGTCACGAGTCCATTGGCTTTTTCGACTTAGCCATTGGACTGCGGGTGTGCCACGGACGCATAATTGAGCGTGATATCCTGCTCTTTGCAGAAAGTTCGGAACTCTTCAGCCGTGAAGTTTGTACCGTTATCAGTGATGATACTGCTTGGTACAGCAAAGCGGTATATGATGGACTTTATGAAATTGACTGCTGTAGTGTCAGTCGAACTTGTGATAGGGACTGCTTCAATCCACTTGGTGAATTTGTCGACCGCCACCAGAAGGTGAGTATGCCCTCCATGGGAAGATTTTTTGAGTGGCCCGACCATATCGAGCCCCCACTGGGCGAAAGGCCAGGCCAACGGTATTGTCTTCAACGCCGATGCGGGTGCGTGCGGCTTTGTGGCGAATTTTTGACAGCCGATGCACCTTTTGACTATGACCTCCGCGTATTTGAGTGTTGTGGGCCAGTAGAAGCCTGCGCGAAAGGCTTTGGCTACGAGTGATCGACTGCTGACATGATGCCCACAGGTACCTGCATGAATATCACGAAGGATGGCCTGGCCATCTTCGAATGCTATGCAACGTTGGAACATACCTGATACGCTGCGCTTGTATAGTTCGCCGTTGATGATGGTGTATGCTTAAAATCTTCGAGTGACGCGTCTTGACTCCGTTATGTCTTCAGGTACCTCGCCGCGGAGTATGTATGCGAGGAAAGGTTGAGTCCAAGTTGGCTCGATGAGGAGTACCTCGACTGGCGGGTCCTTTGTGCTAGGTGCTTTGCTCTTGGCTGGTGCGGCTGATGTAGGAGATGTTCGTTTTTGCTTGATGGACCTGTGCTCGATGCGCACGAGGAAGACACCAGGTGGAACTGGAGCTTTGGTCGCGCCGATGTTGGCTAGCTTATCTGCTTCTTCATTGCTCTCGCGCCCTATGTGCCGCAACTCGCAGCCTTCGAAGCTGCCCTCCATTAGGTTGTACAGATCACGGTAGGCGATCATGTTATCTGCGATTGCATCGCAGGCCTTCATTGTTTGCTGCACCACAAGATTCGAGTCACCATAGATCATCAGTCGAGTGCACCCGAGGGCTTTGGCCATCCGCATGCCATGGATCAGGGCCTTGTACTCTGCTTCGTTATTGGATGGTAACTCGAATCCCATCTGCAGGATATAGCGAAGCTTGTCGCCTTTTGGTGATATGAGGATGACACCTGCGCCTGCGCCTTTGTTCTTCTTTGAGCCGTCGAAGTACATAGTCCATGAGTTGGACACATCTGGCGCTCCTGGCAACTGAGCTTCAATCCACTCGGTATGGAAGTCAGGTAAGACTTGTGCTTTGATGGCCTTCGGGTAATCATACTTGATATCTCGTGGCCCTAGCTCGATGAGCCATTTTGCGACCCGCCCAGTTGCGTTGGATTTGTGAGGATGTCTCCGATTCCTGAGGTGCTGATTACAGTGATCGGGTGCTCTGCGAAGTAGTGCGTCAGCTTCCTTGAGGACATGAACACGGCGTAGGCCAGCTTTTGATAATGCGGGTACCGCTGCTTTGATATGGAGAGGACTTCACTCAAGTAGTAGACTGGGCGTTGTATGCTTTGGGCGTGTCCCTCCTCCCTGCGTTCGACTACCAGTACGGTACTTACCACCCTGTTAGTTGCGGAGACATATAGGTATAGTGGCTCTCGTTCCCTTGGTGCGACGAGGATTGGAGGGCTTGTGAGGACTCGCTTGAGGTCCGTGAAGGCTGCTTCGGCTTCTGGCGTCCACTCGAATTTGTCTGCTTTCTTCATCAGTCGATAGAACGGGAGTGCTTTTTCGCCCAGTTTGCTGATGAATCGACTGAGTGCTGCCACTCGACCAGCTAATTTTTGCACGTCATGGAGCTTTGAAGGCCTTTGCATCGTCAAGATGGCCTGTATTTTCTCCGGGTCCGCCTCGATCCACGAGTCGAGACTAGATACCCCAGGAGCTGCCCGGCTGGCACGCCGAACGTGCACTTCTTCGGGTTGAGTTTGATGTGGAAGCGTTTGAGGTTTGCGAACGTCTCTCGCAAGTCATCGAGTAGTGTGTTTTCTTCCCTTGTTGTGATGATGATGTCATCTACGTAGACCTGGACGTTTCGCCCAATTTGCTTCTTGAGGCAGTCTTGCATCATGCGCTGGTAGGTTGCGCCTGCGTTCTTGAGCCCGAAAGGCATTGTTGTGTAGCAGTAGACCCCGAGTGGTGTTATGAACGCCGTTTTCTCTTCATCCTCTTCCTTCATCCTTATCTGGTGGTAACCTGAGTAAGCATCCAGGAAGGACAAGCGAGCTCACCGGCGGTGGAGTCGACGATCTGGTCGATTCGAGGTAGTGGAAAGTGATCATTTGGACAGTATTTATTGAGTGTTGTGAAATCTACGCACATCCGAAGGATATCTGTGTGCTTCTTCTCTACAAGTACGGGGTTAGCCACCCATTGTGATTTCTTGATTTCTCTGATGAAACCTGCTGCGAGTAGTCTGTCGACTTCGACTGCGGTTCTTTTCGGGCCGGATATGCGGCGCATTGTTTGCTTGACTGGTTTAGCATCTGGAAATAATTGGAGAGAGTGCTCGGCGAATTCCCTGGGAATACCTGGCATGTCGGCTGGACACCACGCAAATATATCCCAGTTCTCACGGAGGAATTCGACGAGCGCGCTTTCCTATGCGATAGGCAGACTCGAAGAGACATTGACTGTCTTGGTCAGATCGGTCGGGTGCACCTGATGCGACCTTGTGTCATTGGTGGCATTGAATGCTCTGTCGACTGCCACCTTCTTGTGCTCCGGCATAAGTGTTCGATCGTTGGAGACTGCTAGATCGGCGAGTGTTGCTTCCATGCCGAACATCTCAGAGATTTTGCTGAACTCTCGGTCGCAAGAGTCGGACTTTTGGAAGTTTCCTTTGACTGTGATTACTCCTTTTGGTCCAGGCATCTTCAGCTGGAGGTATGCGTAGTGTGGGACCGCCATGAATCGAGCGAACGTCGGGCGTCCAAGTATATCGTGGTATTGTGACTTCCAGTCGACAACTTCGAACTCAATCGACTCTGTCCTGAAGTGGTTCTTGTCCCCGAACGTTACGTCGAGTTGTATGGTGCCTTCTGGGCTTATTGCTTTGCCTGGGACGATACCGTGAAAGGTATTTGAGGATTTTGGCAGGTTTTCGACTGACCTGTTCATTTTGCGGAGCGTATCTGCGAAGATGATGTTTATGCCGCTGCCACCATCCATGAAGACTTTGGACATGGCGTAGCCTCCAATTTGTGCGTCGAGTACCAGAGCAGAGTGCCCTGGGCGAACAACCGATGGTGGGTGGTCCTCTCTGCTGAAGCTTATTGCAGTTTCGGATCCCTTCAAGAATTCAGTTACGGCGGGAGGTGACATGACCGCCATATTTACTTGTCGAGTGCGAAGTTTTTGCTCCCTGTTGGAAGGGCGACCTTTCTGTATCATGTACATCTGCCCTTGGGGCGGAGGGTACTGAGGTTCGTCCACCCGAGGTACGGGTTGTATGGCACCCGCGATATTTCCGCCTGCGGCAGGCTGTGGTGGTGGAGGTGGTGCCATCAGAACAGGCACATTGTTTGGCTGGGCACCGGTGCAGGTGCGGGTGCGTGTGCGGCTGTTGCCTTTCTGAGTTGCACGTATTCATATGGTAGTTGGTCGAATTCTCTGCAGTTTCTCATCGAGTGATTGGAGCGCAATTTTCCGTCTTCCCCTTTGTACAGGTGGAATCTGCAATCAGCATCCATCTTGTCATCGAATGATCGCTCGTTTTGTGCGCCGGAGCACGACTTGCGCCAGTCTTTCTTCTTGTAGCTGTCGCTGCGTTGGCCGCGGTCTCGACTGTCCCGGCGATCATCTCGACTGTCCTGGCGATCATCTCGACTGTCCCGTCGATCTTCTGACCGTCGGTCGCTTCTGTCTTGGTCGTTGCGGGGTGTGGAGAATCCAGCCGCCATGAATTCGGGTCTGTCGTCGTCGTAGTGACGTTTTGAACGTTTGCGCCTCCGGTCATCTCTGTATGAGTCTCTGCGGCTTCGACTGCCGCTTTCATGATTGTCACGGGGTGAGGACCCGCGTGTGGTGCACGCCATGTCTTCTCCGTCTGCCCACTCAGTCGCGATCTTCAGGAGGTTAGCCACAGAGGTTGGCTTTTGGCGACCAAGTGCTTCTTTGAAGTCTCGCCTGGCGAGGCCCATGATGAAAGCATCCATGGCCATATCTTCTGAAATTACTCCAACTGAGTTGCGTATCTCAGTCCATCGTCGGATGTATGACCTCAACGTTTCGTCTGACCGTTGAACGCAGGCTCGCAGTTCTTCGAACGTTTTTGGTCGCTCACATAGAGGCTCGAAGTTTTTGATGAAGTCTGCGCGGAAGTGATCCCACGAGTCGTATGTTGATGGAGGTAGAGCCTTGAGCCAGTCGCGGGTTGTGCCTTCGAGCATGAGTCGTATGCATTGCATGGCTGTGATATTCGTGCCTCGCTGGCACGCGACAGCCAGTCTGTAGTCTTCCAGCCATCCTGAAGGTTCCTGCCTACCCGTGTATTTGGGCTGTTCAGATGTGAGTTTGAACCCTTTGGGCATCTGATGCATGTAAAATGCATACATGAACTTTGCATGTTATTACTAGATATTCCAACATATTTGCAACTTATATGATGTTATATTCATGTTTTATAATGATTTTGGGGGATTTTCTAAACAATCCCCCTCTTTTGGTTCTAACTCTGTTTTCCAGAAAACGTCTTTTTTAGTGTTTCGGACTTTCCGGGAGCTTCGGGACTCCAAAAAGGGCAAGGCCAAAGAGCACGATTCAGAATTTTTGAGACGAATGCAATGGGCTGAAAATGAAGACCAGAAGCCCAACCATCTGGAAACTAGAGGGCCCCACGCGGTCAGATTCCCTGGCCGCGTGAGGACCCCTCTTTTCCCCCTCGTGGCTTCGATGCCGTCCGTTTTCGTCTCCGTGGCTTCGTCTTGACCTTAAACCGGCTATAAAAATAGTCCCCCGGGGAGTTTCAGGAGGAGGCGGTAGAGAAACACAAAACCACGAAACAGAGAGTCAGAAGGCTGCCGCCGGAGAAGATCGGAGGGGGGAAACGCCGCCGGAATCACCTCCGGAGGGCTCCACCCCCTGCGGCGTGTTCATCATCAATATGTACAGCAAGATCATTTCCATCTCTCCACTGTAAACTCTTGGCAAACATGATATATGATGCAATATACTATTTCCTTGATCTATTGTGTCTCCCCATCTATGTTTGAGAAGTGATTTGTTCATGGCAATAGTTAAATAGTTCGTTGATTGGTTGCATACAAGTTTTGTTATCTTTTATGATTGTCTTTATGTACAATATATGAGTGCACACATATGTTGGGGAATGCATGTAAGGTGATCACCGGTAATGTAATGGAGTGAGGGAGACTTGGGAGGACATGTAAACTTGAGACCGAGTCATGAAGTTACTTTATTGGGGGATATATATAGGGGACCTTAGAACTTAAGGCTATGGTGGGACTTTTATGTCTTAATAATTCTTGTGTGCTCATTTACTTGGCCATGAGATCCATCATAAGGGGTTTTAGTTCATTTACTTGGCTACACCTATTTATGGCTCCTTCCTAGAAGAAACAATTAAGACTGAAACATGTGCTTCACTAATTGTGACAACCACACGAATGAAATAACAATTGCTAGAACATTTGCTCCCTTGAGATATTTGCTACTTGCTACTTTGAGAAACTTGCTCTAAGAAACTTGCGTTTGAAACTTGATTGAGAAACTTGTTACTAGATAAACCCATTCCACATCACTTGCTTTCATTAGTTAGTTCCTTTCATATTTAAACTTATTGCTTTGCACAAACGGCCATATAAGAGGGTTATAGGGCTTTAGAGAATAGATAGTTTACCTTCAGCTCCTCGTGGGTTCGACACTCAAATACTTATCGAATTGTGCTACAGTGATTCCTTGCTCTTGGGGATTATCAGCATCCGTGTCTCGCGGACGCGTCGAGTGAAGCACAGAGCTCCGTGTGGCTCTGGCTCCTGATCAGAGTACGATTCGCTACTGTAAGATCTGCGTGATCTGCTCCTGGACCTACGCCGACGTGAGCCGCTTCTTTCCTTCGAGTTGTGACGGCGACCACTGCGATTATGTTCTTCACGACGCGTGTCTACTATGGCACGGTCTCGACTCCCTCCTGGAGTGTTTGGGATTTGGCGTATGGCCTTTGCTGCTAAGGCGAGTGATTTGATCTGTTAGCGATGTAGTTTTGCATTGGGGTCATCCGCTGGAGGCTTGATTGCCTCTAGGTATGCTGCAGCAGTAAAGAGAGCACCCGCAGCTGTTTTGGGTACTGGCACTCCCTCCTCGTCGAATGTCATGAAAGGGTGGCCTAAGTTGCGGGTGAGTGCTGCCCTCTCATCTGCCGCGAGGTGTGACAGTCTTGATCTGGGTCTTGTGTCTGCTCGCCGGTGGAGCTCAGGGAGAGCTGTCTTCTTCATGCACTCGACAAGCTAGCCTGCTTTTTACGTTCTTTGAGTGTTGCTCTGATCTGCTGCAGTCGAAGCGATTCCTGCCAGTTGAAGTACTGGAAGGTCAACATCTCCTCTCGTGTTGCGTCTGCTGGCATTATTGTGCACTCCTTGATGACTTTATCTGCTTTTGCTACCATCTCAGCAGTAATTGTGAGATTTGTGACTCCATCCGGCATAGTAACTGTGCACGGGAATTCTGTAGGCCTGCGACTGGCCGCAGCATCAGATGATTCTGCGGCAAAGGCAACGTAGACCTGCTGGGGTATCACCCGAGGGTATGTGTATGTGTTTTCGAGTCCCGTCATGAACTCGGTGTCGTCATCAAGGCTCATGTCGGAGTCGATATGCTCGTCGAGTGGTCCATCTGGATGGATCTCGTTGTCGATGTCTTCATCGCCTATGCTCACCTCGGTGTCGGCGAAGTTGTTATTGATCTCGCAGTCGAGCTTGTTGTTGGTGCAGATCTCGGAGTCGACGTGGTTGTCGATATGCGTTTCGGGCTCATCGAAGTCGCTGAGGGAGATCCCGCAATCGAAGCTATCCTCGAGTTGAAGATTGAGCTCGGGATCGTTTGTGCGGTATGCTGATTCGGCCTCCTAACCTTGGAGTTCTTCAATGAGCTTGTTGATCTCTCGAGTCGACATGGTTGTTGCAGACGAGCAGGCTTGGAGGATCGACGATGGTATGGACGCAGTTGATGGATCCTTAGTCGAAGGAGCCGCAACCGATGGAGCCTCGGGTGCGGAAGTCGCGAGTTGGCGTGGATCTGTCAAGTCCTGCATACCAAGCTTGTTTACGAAAAAATTGAACGAACCAACAGTTAAACCCAAACCTGACTCGAGATCAGCGAACGCCTCCTGGAATTCTGGCGAGTGCGGCTCAAAGTTCATCAGAGGATCTGACGTGTTTTTTGCAGGTGAAGTTGGCGTGCTGCCGTTTGTCGAGTGAGTCGGCGAGTTGCCGTGTGCCGCCCGAGTCGGCGAGTTCTGCTTTGTTGATGCAGCCGGCGAGTGATACCCACAAGTATAGGGGATCGTTGAAATCTTCAATGTGTAAGTATAGTATCGATCCCACGAGGAGTAGAAGGTATAAGTATTTATCCTCTCAAATAAGAGTGTCACTTCTCGTATTATCTATGCACTAGACAAACTAAAATGATTAAATGATGCAAATGTTTTTGGGTTTTTGGCGTAGAGTTTGCAATAAAGTAAAAAGCTGAAAATAAAATATGACAAGTGAAAGCTCTCAAAGAGAGAAAGCCCAATCCTCTATGCAGCGAGAGGACAAGCTCAAGTGTGTGTTTATTATAAGTGGAGAACGTTCCCAAGGGCTACCTAGACTTCATGGCATAAATATTTCAGAACAACAAGGTAAGCATTTTGTCAAGTTTTAATCTTCTTTTGGACGGAGCCATAATTAGGGAAAGCTAAATAAATAAACTAAACCCCCTTATGATGATTCTTATGGCCAAGTAAATGACTGCACAAGAGTTATTAAGACATAGAGTCCCACCATAGCCTTAAACTCTAAGGTCCCCGATTCTAATACCGTCATAATGCAACTTCATGACTCGGTCTCAGGTTTACATGTCCTCCCAAGTATCCCTCACTCCATTACACTACGGTGTTCTCCTATGAGCCCATATAGGTGAAGTGATGTGTAGTCGACGTTCGCACAACACCATCATAGAATTACATAAAAAGATAAATACTAGACAAAATACCAACACATGTCATAAATAAATCATTGCCAATCCATCCTATGCCCCCAGGAACATGAGAGAACTACTCACAACGCGAAGACATGATATGATTCAATGGCATAAGTGATACAACAATCTGAGAATATAATCTCCCCACAAAACAATGACAAGTAGCAATTCACAAACATGTAGAATAGTACTTAGACAATAGCTAGGGTTCAACAATCTCAAACTATGAGGGGGATGAAGTGGATCACGAAGATGGTGATGGAGATGGTGCTGGTCTTGACGGTGGTGTTGATGGAGACTCCGGAGGGGGGACGAAGGAGCCTTCGGAGGTGATTCCGGCGGCATTTCCCCCTCCGATCTTCTCCGGCGGCAGCCTTCTGTCTCCTGTTTCGTGGTTTTTGTGTTTCTCCGCCGCCTCCTTCCAAAAGCCGTCGGGGACTATTTTTATAGTCGTTTTTAGGTCAAGACGAAGGCACGGGGATGAAGATCGACGGCATCGGAGGTCGAGGCCCAGAATAGGGGGTCCCACGCGGTCAAGGAATCTGACAGCGTGGGCCCACCTCTTTCGGCCCTCGGGTTTCCGTTTGTTCGCTTCCTTCGCTCCTACGCTTCGTTCCTTCCAAAAATTGACGCCCGTGAAATATTAGGTCATTTGGACGTCGTTTGGGTCCCTGAAAGTCAAAAAGATGGAAAAAGGGGTTTTCTGGTTCTGCAGGGTTAATTCCAAATAAATGGGGAAACTGTGAATTATCCCCTAAAATCATTATAAAACATAAATATAACCCATATATGATGCAAATAAGTTGGAATATCAAGTAATAAAATGTAAAGTTCATGTATGCATTTTACATGCATCAACATCCCCAAGCTTAACCAATGCTCGTCCTCGAGTATGAAGGTGATAAAACTAACATGGACTTTGCATTTTAATACTATCAATGGATATCAAAGATGATTACTATTGCTACATAAAGTCAAATGATTCATTCTCAAAGGAGTAGCAATATACAAGATAGATTATAAAGTGATATCAAATATTCAATGAAAGGATGTTCAATGATAATTCACAAAGTGTAACATAGAAGAAAGTACTATGGAAAAATGTACGCATAATGAAAAGTAAAAACATCCTATAATGGTCATAGAGTAATCTTGTAAAATCTGAATATAAAAGTGGACACTTTGGAAAGATAGATAAATAAGTAGAGGTAAAACATGAATAAGTTTCATCTAGCTTCCAAATGCTTCTACTTAAGTTAATGTTTGCAATGTGGTATTCATTGGTGTGGAGCTCTCATTACCCCTATCATAGCATCTTGAATGGTTAAAGTTTAAAGTGAAAGCAAATATGAGTAATGTGCTTGACAAAGTATGGGTTGAATGCCTCATGCCCCGTGAATACGAGTACCTACACCACGGTGTTACTCAACTCGGGCCACAAAGCAAGTTCAAGTTAAAGTCATTGTAAGTAATATAATAGCATCATCAAGAGCGTCAACTGGGGTACCTCTTGCCTCAGGACATGGAAACTAGCCCATGTCAAAATGACAAGACAAACAGGCAATGAACAATCTCAGCACTCTTTTATTTACTATTTGTATAGCTTTTTATTATGACGTGCATCACTGAATGTTCACTTTGGTGAGCTATAAATTTCCACCATGAATGATGCATGGCTTAGGTTAGCGGCCCAGGCGTCTCTCTAGCCATTTATACAAACTCCTCAAACTTACTAAGTTTCCGCATTTATTTGGCACCATGATAAGCATCCATAAACAAAAGTACATGATATCAACTAAATATAATAAGAGCACGTTGAAAGCTTGCCATGTGACAGCACATATGAGCTAACTCCCAACCAAGACTCTTGTCAAGCTCACAACTTCATAATTTTAATCACAATGGTTCATGTTTATTAAGTGCAATAAAAGTAAAGTGTGCATCAAATTCGTGAGAGCTTTTTAACCAACTTTTCCATAACAATCAATAACATAAGCATTTTAATTCAGAAGTATAGATAATACAATATAACATGATAAACATACTCGGAATAGCATAAAGCTAATAGGTAGATATGGTGGACTCACTGAAAAAACTTTGGTTGAAGGTGTTGGAAAACAAGTTTTTACTTGTTGGAATTTTTGGGTTAGCAAGAGGGAGAAAGTTGACCGTCTAAATGCATGCATAAGTGTCCATAGAACTAACCAATCCATGTTAAACAAAGTAAAGTAACATTCAGCATCAAAACATGAATAAAAGATAGCTCTTGATAAAACACTTGCAAATTAATACTCATTAAAAAGCACATGAATCATGCAACTATATGTATCTTTTTGAATCAACTCAAACATCCCTTTCCCAATCTTTTTAATAGCATCCAACTTAATTCAACCCAAATTTCCAGTAGCTCTCTCATATATAAATGATAGTGGTGGTCTCAAAATAAAAAAAAACCGAAATAACAAAAATAAAAGACGCTCCAAGTTTATGCGATAAAGTGCATTGATCGAAAAACAAAGTTAGACGTGTGCAAACCGAGAGTGTGTTGGTCCAGTGGGGTTGTCTCACATCCCCAAGCTTATGGTCTTCACCATCCTTGGATAACTCTTGGTGCATCTCCTCTAATCCCTGTGAAAAAACTTCAAAACACCGTTTCTCCCATTCTTTTCTGTGGGGTGACATTAGTAGTGATAGACAAATGAATTGCTTTCTGCATAAAATCCTTAAACAAAAATGTGAAACATGTCCAGAAAGTATATAATGTTGTATGCCTACTTATAAACTCAATTGGATAAAAAAGATTCAAGTTAAAAGTTCAAAGAATGCATCAAACAAAATGGGACAGAATCTGTCCAGAAAAACAGCAGCAGCAAAACGCATTTTTCTACCCTACTTAAATATGTCAAAAAATCTGAAAAAATCACACAGAGGATGAAAAGTTGCAACTTACAGTTCAAATTTCAGCTCATTCGGAGTTACAGAATAGAAATGAAAAATCATACCGTGCACAGATTCGTGCTGGAATAAAATCTCCGAATACAAATAGCAACTTTTTCAAACCAAAACGGGTAAAACTTGGCACTTTATTAAAAATTCCAGAAACAAAATAAAAACTAAGTCTCTTGTTACAGCAAGAGGACACAAAGAAAATCAAAAATAAAAACAACCGGGTTGCCTCCCGTAAAGCGCTTTCTTTATAGCCATATAGCTAGGCTTACTTACTTGGTATCAAGATGGTTGGAGTGAGGTGGCTTGGCATCCCCAAGCTTGAATTCTTGTACTTATTCAAAATATGTAGGGTGAGCCCAGGGGTAACATCCCCAAGCTTGAGTGTTTGTCCCTCTTGATCTTTGTTCATCACCCTCAACTCTTCCACTTGAAAATTCTCTTTACACAAAACTCATCATAAAACTTGATTAGAGGGTTAGTGTCTCCATAAATTAAATCCACATAGGTATAGCAAAGACATATCATGAGTTGATTCTAAACATTAACTACTGTTACTATGGTTGTGTATTGTTCATTGATCAAAAGAACCACACAAAACACAAGTAATGAGGCTAATGCAAAATAAAGACAGAATCTGTCAAAAACTGAACAGCCCGCAAAGAGTGAATTTTCAGAGGCACTTACGTTGCTCAAATCAGAAAACTTTTAACTAATGAAATGTGTAATAATACCTAAATATTGCTGTCGTAAAATTTCAGGTCAAAATTCCTCTTCTGTGATTTTTAACATTTTTCGCAGTGAAGCTTAGGAATCTGTTTTCTGGACAGCAAATCACTATTGTCTGATCCCACCTCTCAAAAGAGGTTATTCTTGCCATAAAGATGAAAAATAAGATACAAAGGTGATGTTACAGTAGTAAACAAGCACCTTGACTCAAAAACCAAAACTTAAACTGAAGATAAAAATCAAAAAGAAACAAAATGAACCAAGAAAGAATCAAGAGAAACAAACAAAGAAGAAAGAAAATATTTTTGTTGTTTTTGATTTAGTAAAAAGGCAAAAGAAGAAGCAAATATATACAACATAAACACTCTTTTTATTTGGTTTTAGCTTTGGGAAAAGTTTTAATGATAGAGACTTTGCAATGGTTCCATTGGCATGAACAACACATGTTCAAGGTCGACCCCAACATCTCCATTACTCATCCTTCTCATTTACTTTCCCAAATTTTATATAAAGTGAAAATCTTAAACTAGCAATCAGAAAACAGTAGGTAAAGTTATTTCACATGTTTTCAAGATATGAAGGTGTGCCTAAACAGAATAGGAAATAAAAGCATAAAGAGCACACCATAAAACATTAAACCATTAACTTTTAAGTCTAACTCCTTTCCTATGCATTGGCATTTTATATATGAATAAATAGCAGCAATTTTGTGGTAACCAATGCATGTAATGATCAGTAGGTTGCATTTTAAATAACATAGAAGCATAAAGATAAGTCTTTCTTCCTCTCTCATAATAGTTACAAGTAGTGGAAACAAATTTGACAAAAGAACTATTAGATTGGTGCAACTTTGCAAACTTAGGAACATATAGAGGATTATTAAAACTATCATGTGAGCTATTAGTGTGTTTTCCTCTCTCAAAATAATTGCAAGAAGCACCATAAACATGATGGTTATGGGTGAAATGGTTATTAGTGTAAGATAATTTCAGCCCACATAAGTACTTTTCAACATATAAAAGCTTCTCCTCCATGGTGTGAATAGGAGAGTTCAAAAATAAAGTAGGACTCTCATAAGTAAGAGTATTTTCACACACAGCAAGTATATCATTTTTATCCTCACATAAAGTAGTAACAAGTTCTAAACATGGAGGATCATCAAGCAAAATAGGATCATCATCTAGAGTACTATCATAAAACATGTCTAAACCATACTCCTCATCATTTTTAAAATTATTATCAATAATGTTCTCATTAGGCATAGGTTGATAGTCCTCATCATCAGAATCAAAAAAACAAAGTTTATCATCAACAAAATCTTGAGTGTTACCCTCATCCATAGGTGGTGAAGGTGGAAGTTTCCTCTCTTCATTCTCTAGTTGTTCATCATTTTCAACATCTTCTTGGGGTTGCACGGGCATCCCCAAGCTTAGGTTTTTATCCTCCTCTTCCTGCAAAACATCAGTGCTCTCTTGGGGATCCTTTATATTCAACAACATAAATATTTTGAGAGAAGTTGTCTATGCAATATTCAAGAATAAAATCTATCTCTCTTCCAAATTTATTAGCTATAGGGCAAGTTTTATTTTCATGAATAAAGGTTTGCAATTTAAAAGATGGCCTTGAAAGTAACAAATTCCTCTACTTGTTCCATTCCTAAATAAGCATAATCACCAGTATGGTAAGATGCAATAACACATTCTTCATGGAACCTACATTGAAATTCAAAATGTTTATCTTTTTATTCAGAGCAAAAAATACAAGTTACGTCATGGTGTAAAAGCAACTCCTCAGCAATATAATTTAATTCCATCATGAAACCTTTTAGTATTTTCCCTTCCTTTTAGTAAAACTAAACTAAATGAAAAACTGAAAGTAAACTAGAGTATATGCAAAATTGAAAATAAATATCTAGTGCAAACAAGAATAAAAACATAAGCGCTACACTCTCCGGCAACGGCGCCAGAAAATGTCTTGATACCCACAAGTATAGGGATTGTTGAAATCTTCAATGTGTAAGTATAGTATCGATCCCATGAGGAGTAGAAGGTATACGTATTTATCCTCTCAAATAAGAGTGTCACTTCTCTTATTATCTATGCACTAGACAAACTAAAATGATTAAATGATGCAAGTGTTTTTGGGTTTTTGGTGTAGAGTTTGCAATAAAGTAAAAGCTGAAAATAAAATATGACAAGTGAAAGCTCTCAAAGAGAGAAAGCCCAATCCTCTATGCAGCGAGAGGACAAGCTCAAGTGTGTGTTTCTTATAAGTGGAGAACGTTCCCAAGGGCTACCTAGACTTCATGGCTTAAATATTTCTAGAACAACAAGGTAAGCATTTTGTCAAGTTTTAATCTTCTTTTGGACTGAGCCATAATTAGGGAAAGCTAAATAAATAAACTAAACCCCCTTATGATGGTTCTTATGGCCAAGTAAATGATTGCGCAAGAGTTATTAAGACATAGAGTCCCACCATAGCCTTAAACTCTAAGGTCCCCGATTCTAATACCGTCATAATGCAACTTCATGACTCGGTCTCAGGTTTACATGTCCTCCCAAGTCTCCCTCACTCCATTACACTACGGTGTTCTCCTATGAGCCCATATAGGTGAAGTGATGTGTAGTCGACGTTCGCACAACACCATCATGGAATTACATAAAAAGATAAACACTAGACAAAATACCAACACATGTCATAAATAAATCATTGTCAATCCATCCATGCCCCCAGGAACATGAGAGAACTACTCACAACGCGAAGACATGATATGATTCAATGGCATAAGTGATACAACACAATCTGAGAATATAATCTCCCCACAAAACAATGACAAGTAGCAATTCACAAACATGTAGAATAGTACTTAGACAATAGCTAGGGTTCAACAATCTCAAACTATGAGGGGGATGAAGTGGATCACGAAGATGGTGATGGAGATGGTGCTGGTCTTGACGGTGGTGTTGATGGAGACTCCGGAGGGGGGACGGAGGAGCCTTCCGGAGGTGATTCCGGCGGCGTTTCCCCCTCCGATCTTCTCCGGTGGCAGCCTTCTGTCTCCTGTTTCGTGGTTTTTGTGTTTCTCCGCCGCCTCCTTCCAAAAGCCGTCGGGGACTATTTTTATAGTCGTTTTTAGGTCAAGGCGAAGGCACGGGGACGAAGATCGACGACATCGGAGGCTCGAGGCCCAGAATAGGGGGTCCCACGCGGTCAAGGAATCTGACCGCGTGGGCCCACCTCTTTCGGCCCTCCGGTTTCCGTTTGTTCGCCTCCTTCACTCCTACGCTTCGTTCCTTTCAAAAATTGACGCCCGTGAAATATTAGGTCATTTGGACATCGTTTGGGTCCCTGAAAGTCAAAAAGATGGAAAAAGGGGTTTTCTGGTTCTGCAGGGTTAATTCCAAATAAATGGGGAAACTGTGAATTATCCCCTAAAATCATTATAAAACATAATATAACCCATATATGATGCAAATAAGTTGGAATATCAAGTAATAAAATGTAAAGTTCATGTATGCATTTTACATGCATCAGCGAGTTGCCGTTTGTAGATCCAATCGACGAGTCGCCGTTTTCGATGGAACCGAAGAAACCGTGAGTCCAGCACTATTCTTTCCCACATAAGGCGCCAATTGATGAGGGGTTAACTCATCAAATCCCATGGTTAAGGACCTAGGGTTGAGATTATGGGGAGAGAACGTGGTAGTACTGCTAGTTTCGTCGGCTGACAAGCAGAGGCAAAGATTTACCCAGGTTCAGGCCTCCGGAGAGTAACACCCTACTTCTTGCTTGTCTGGTATTGATCGTGTGAGATTATGCGGTTACAGGGAAGCTCCGGCGAGATGTCGATCTCGCTAGGGCTTTTGGTGGTTCGAGTATTGTGTGTCCTGGATCGGCGGCCCTCCCAACCTTTATATAATAGGCTGGGTCGGAGTTCGTAACCGACCCAGATTATATGTAAGGAAAGCCTAAACCGACTATGCCTATGTCTAATCTTGGAGGATACTCCATCTTGTTGGGCCTTTCGTCATGGGCTTCATGTAGGCTCTTGATAGTTGGGACTTAGTCGACACGTGCACCAGGTACCCTTATGGTAGGGTACCCGAGATGTATACCCTTGTCAATTAGTATCTCATACTTATTTATTATAGTTGCTGAATATATGTCAATAAACTGTGTATAACTCTTATACCTGTCCTGGACCATGTCATGTCCCCTTCACGGATGTCAGCTTCTGCTTCCTTGAGAAGGGTAAACAACATCTGCACCGGCCACTCATCCGCAATGCGGTTGTATAAAGCAACCACGGCTTCATACTCTGGTGGTAGTGCTCCTAGTACAATGTCACTAAAGAACTCATAAGAAATTGGAAAACCAATCTCTCTAAGTCTTCCCTCCAGCCTAGTCATCCTGATTTCGAACAACTGGATGGATTCACCCGCTCCAAGTTGACTTCCCATCAGCTCATTAACCAGACTCAAACGCTTGGCGCGTACTTGACTTATGAACAGAGCCCTCAGCTCTTCCATGAGACGGAAGGGTCTAAGGTTTTGAAAACGATCAATCAACTCTGTATCAATGCTAGCATGCATGAGATCCTTGATAATGCACTCATCGCATAACAAATGATGCCCTTCATGAGCATAATTTGGATGCATGGGACTCAAGACATGTTCCTTCTTGGTGTTCCTAAGAACCTCCATCATGTGGTGAAACCACTCTCCAAAGTTGTTTCCATTTGCAGCTAACGGTATATGACTCAACATCAGATTGAAATGGTATTTTTCAAAGTGGTCCAACTTCTACAACAAAAACAAGTTTATTTAGACTCATAGTTTATTATTAATTTTGATGCACTACTTTAATTCAATAAAATTGAATCTAAGATATGCTCCCACTAAGCCCAATAATCCTCACGATTGGCGCTAAGTGATTCAAGACCCGATAATCCGACGAACCAAGCATGGTTACATGACATGATACGTGGAGGACCGGTAGGCACCATGCCAGTTGTAGTAGCTACAACTCATGTTCGTCTTTCGAAGTGCGTGTTCAGAACTCATAACTTGTAATGCTAGGACTTCAAGACAACCAACCGATGATGCTGCTGGAACGGTTCACGCCCGCCTCCCATACCCTTGGCCCACATGACTTGTGTGTACACGGTGCCTGGGGACAAGCCCCTGGTTTGACGGTGCTACGGTTGGAAGAACACGATCTCCTTGATATTTTACTTAAGGATTCACCCTAATAAACGACTACTGCGCAATCAAGGTGCAAAAAACAAAGGATAAACATCACAGGCAATAAATAAAAATTCATGTGCTCTGGTATAGCCTTTGTTATTCTCCGGAAGTTCTTGACGCTCGTCCTTGAGGATCCACCATCTTCATAATTCCGGTCACAGCAAAATTCCCGAAGGAAAAATTGTCGTAGCCAAGTACTTGTCGTCGGCTCACCTGCCGGCGCCTCCTCCCGGTCCATGCGACAAACTCTTCTTTGCTTTTTTGTCGATGACGAACTCGAACAATTGTTTGGCTTCACTCATCATGTTAAACATCGTAACAAAATAGGTATAACAAAACACATGCACACAATCCTGCAAAACCAAGTTAGACGCTTCTAACGTTTGTTTGCAAGTTTTACGTGGCCTTGTAGGATCTACGAAAGAACCGTCACTACCTACGAACCGAAGCACGTTTAGGCTAGTTGCTAGATTAACTTTGCGGGGTGATTAAGATCCCAACATTACAAAAATGTTGCGAACCCCAATCTAAACGATCACATGTGCGCGTGACCCCGTGAGGCGTCCAACCCTCATGCCCCGTCCATTATACAACAACGTCCACAACTATAGGTATAGACCCGAAGCTACTGAAGCACTTCGTTGGCGCCGACAGGCATACTAGGAGCAGCTGGAAGGTCCGCGAATTGCCAGAAGTTCGTAAGATCTTGCCTATGCCGCCATGGAATATGAAGTATAACTTATTCTGAAGCAACTAAAATAAACTTAATGCATGAACCATGCAATGCCCGCACCAACTTGTGCTCTAGATCAAATCATATCTACGCATAGATCGGCTCTGATACCACTATTGGGTTGCGGGTAGAACTTTAAAATTTTCCGTAACCTTGCCGCCAAAATCTATTCTATGAAGATATTTTGCACCCCATAATGCTAGATCTAGATACTTACAAACACCGCTTGCGGAAGATCTTGTGTTTGTCGAACTAGATGTTCATGAAGCTTGATGAAGAATCTCACGTCCACGCCGGGAGGTGAGATTGTTGTCGATCCGTCGTCGAGGAACTACTTGCGCGGTCCCGCTCTAACAATATCCACACATACGCCACGCCAACCCGTCAGCACGTTCGTCGCCTAGAGCTACTAGCACCAACGAAGAGAGATCGCCTTTTGGCGTAGTTTAGGTGGTAGATCTAATCTAACTTGATTAGATCCATATGAGACTAGAGAGATCTAATTCTCAACACATGAGATCTACTAGAGAGAGATTAGATCAATGTATAATTAGAGCACCGTCTAATTAGGGCATCGACTAATTCACAATATCTCAAGAAGAGAGAAACTTGTGATTTCTTGATTTATTCTCCTTGTGGGGGGGGTGGAGTATATATAGTGGGTCAAGGGGAGGAGGTGGTTGGGGAAGGGGTAAACCCCAACCCCTTGGTGCGCCGGCCCTAGGAGGCCAGCCGCACCCCTCCTCCAAGTCGGATGGGGAGTCCTTGTCCAACAAGGACTCCTCCCCTCTCCTTTTCCCTTTTTGCCAATTTCCTTTATTCCTTTCCTAGTTCAGTTAGGACTCTTTTAAATCTCTAATTTAAACAAGGAAGGAGAAGGGGAGGAGGTGGTGCACCAGCCAGGAGGGTGGGGCCCAGTCGGCCGACCCACACCAGGTGTGGTTCGGCCCTGGGGCTCCCCCCTTCTTCCTCCGGCACCCTCTCCTTATTGGCAAACCTCCAAAACTCGTCCGGAACCATATATACTCTTTAGATAAAATCATCGATTCTATCCACTGATGTCGGAAACACTTCTCGGTATCCTGGAACATCTCATGTTCGCCATATTTCTCTCTCGGGAAATTCTGCCCTATACCGGCATTATTTCCCTCTCATGACAACTTCACCGGAACACCTCTGAATAACTCTGGAGTTGTTCCTGTGACATCGGAGGGACTTCGACCACTTCTCTTAACCACTAAAACTACAACTTACTCTCTCAATAAAAGATTGACTCAAAGCTTAAGTGTGTGACCCGGAAGGTTCGGTAACACATAGACATGTCTGGGAGCTTACCAGACAATAACCAGCATTGGGACCTAGATGGCCGTACTGGCTCCTATGTGTTCATGAGTGAACGACATAACCTGTGTGTTTCTCATTACGCTAATGCCCTTACGTACACGATACCAATGACATCTTGAGATTGAGACAATGTGCTCTAGTGTGATCAAACCCTTTGATCATAACACATATAATTCTCGTACCAATATCATTCTATTTTCTCATTCCGTATTCTCATCGTCCGTGATAAATCACGCTGTGTCTGGCCAGATGATTGGGTGACAATGATAATACTGAGATGGCCTAGAGGATGTATCTCTCCATCGCCTGGAGGAGTAAGTACCATTCTCGAATAAGCTCTGTTCCAATACATTATTCTAGTTCACACGCAAAAGCTAGACGTTAGATGACGATCAAAGTATGAGTGTCGAATAAGCGGTCACAAGATATTCTCATGGTATAGGAATACAGCTAATGAAAACTAAACATATGATCAATTGCTACCTTCATCGTTGACGATTAGTCTCTTAGCAAGATCATACAATGGGTCGGTTCAGTACTATTGTCATTCCGACAATAAACTCCTATAGTTGTGTGACTTATACAAAGTCCATGATCAGGAAAACATGATCATCAAACAATAAGATAGGCTAGTCTTAGAGACAAGACCAGGAACGCTTTTACTTCTTCGTATCTCTACACTTGCATTGGAGGTTTTCCTCTTGAATACTTTGTATTTGCTATTCAAGTGCCCAATACAGTTATAGCATAAAGATATAAACATTAATAATAAACTTGGAGATAAATAATAACTAAATTATTATTGTCTCTTGGGCATATCTCCAACACCGCCAACTCCATCTGGGACCCAAACTCGTGCGACACTAATATCCTGCGAATTTAGGGAGGTTAGATCTTCTCAGTGGCGGAGGTTGACCAAAACTCTCTGTGGGTGGTGGGGGGGGGGGGGGGGGGGGGGGGGTGAAAGACAAAATATGATTGTTTGGGGAGGCAAAAAAATTCTATTTATATCCTCCCAAAAACAATTCCTTAGAAACTTGGTCTAGAGTTTGCGGGGGGGGGGGGGGGGGGGGGGGGGGGGGGGGGGGGCTCGCTTGTACTAAGCTTCGCCTATGATTCTTCTATCTTTACCAACACTCTGTTTGTCAAGTCTTGTGAGGGGTGACTTTACTGACGCTAGCTAGAAGCGTTATAGTACATACTGTACATCAGATATTGCACCTGCATTCGCCAACTACTGTAGCAGTATGTGTAACATAAAAGTGTTCACTGGTGTATCCCCGGCCAATGTGCGATCATGATCAGTAATCACGACGTGGCGAGAGAAGGGATGAACCGACCATGGGCATGGTCTCCACAGTCCACAATTCACATACCACACCCAGCCACATGGTTGCTCCTCTTGCAGCAATGCTTGCTCTCACCAGCGTCGTGCTGCTCGTGGCTGCCGGAGCGGTAAGTGGGAGGCTGACCAGCCTACGTCAAACATGAATCTAGCACAGTCGTGGTCCTTTTCCGTAGCATCCGGAAGGAATGCACAATTCTATTTATACCCTGCCAAAAGCAATTCCTTCAGAACTTGGTGTAGAGTGGTGATGCGTGTGTGTGTGTGTGTTGGGGGGGGGGGGGCCTCCTCACTCGTACTAAGCTCAGCTTATGTTTCTTCTATCTTTAAAAACGCTATGTTTGTTTGGGATGTGTAGTTCATGTTGGGAAATGTGAGCCTGAGGCTTACTTTGAGGGCAACATATATGACTACGTCTCTTAGATCTGAATATGAAGACGTCTGTTGTGGTGCATTTTACTCTAAAATCTGGAGTATTGATTGGCTGGGGAGTAGGAGTAACAGTACAAGGGGAATTAAAAAAAACCCGGGCTCGATCTCTTCAGCGAGGGTTTGGGAATTGGTGAGACACGTGTTGCGAGCACAATAATTTGTGTCCATGTGTAGATGAGAGAACCCTAGTTCCCAAATTACTAGCTTCTCCTCGAGTAGAGATTTTTGGCTCCAAGGTTCAGTGCTCTCTCCAGTTTACAAAATTCGAAAATCATAATTATGTGTTTCAAAAAATACTGAAAAAAATCCGGGTCTAGCCAATAATATATCCCACGAACGTGCAAAATATCAACTTCAAATACTTTGTATTTTGAGCTACACAAAAATGATAAATTGTGGATCTAATTATGCCTATTTTCAAATTTCTAAGTTTTACCAGATTTTGTTATTTTTGTGTAGCTCAAAATATAAAGTATTTCAAATTAAAATTTTGCACGTTTATGGGATACATCATTGGCTACACCCTTGATTTTTTGAGAATTTTTTAAAACTTACAAATATGATTTTCATTTTTTTTAAATGAAGGATGCACTGGAGATCGGAAGCAAATAACACTTTCCGCTTCTCCTGGGGCCTCCCAGCTCACGCTCCTAGACCCTCCACATCTGGTGCTAAACAATATTTGTGCAGCAGGATCCGGTTCCATTCCCCATGGTCGCCTAGCAGGGCCGAGACCGACAGAGTCGCCAATCACCTTGCCTTGATATCCGTTTGTATTATTTTTGGGACCCAAGGATCCCTCCAGATATGGATTTTTCTCCATTACCAACCCGCCATACAAGACCATTCTTTAAAAGATCCAAACCGTATGTTATCGCTTGCCAGGATGACGAAGCGTTGCCGTGAACACCGTGTCCTCCAAGCACCCGTACGTGTGGATGATATCTCGCCTTTAAGACCTGCGCACACAAACTTTTAGGTTTTGTTAGCAATCTCCAAATCTTTAGAGCATCTCCACCCGCATTGTCGGGGATATTATCCCGGGTAACCGCAACTACAAGGAATCTTCTGGGTTTCACCCTCCGAGCCGGTCATCCGGACCCGGCTGCCGGCCGTTGGCCTCGCTGGCACCTCGGATCCCTTTCGTAGGCACCCAAGAACTAGAAGACAAAGGAAGCGTAGACCTAGTACTGCTCCGAGCCCCGAAGTCAAAGATGACGTCGGCTGCCATGTGCCGTACCACGCGGCCTGCGATCGATAAGACAGGGAGGGCAGACCATCATCGCGCATGCTGGCACAGCCTCCCACCCTGGCCACATCCTCACCGGCGGCCCGTCTCCGCTACCCGACCGCCGGGTAGCCATCCTGTAACCGGCTGCTCTGCTATATAAGGAGAGCCGGATCCCTCATAGCAAGGGTTGGATCCCAGTTTACCGAGAGATTCACATCGTCTCCAAGGAAGAAGAGAACACCCGATACAGCTCTAGGAGCACCATTGTAACACCTTGTGACCACGGTGGGCGCCAAATGTCGTGGTATCGTGCACGGCATATGTCACGGGGGTGACTCCTTGCGAGGGCCCTGAACCTGGGTACGTCTCAGTGTTCACCTTGCTCGTATCCAGACCCGTGCATACGCCATCGTACGCCACCTGAGTCCCACGACATGCACCCTCCAAAGGACCCCTCCAAAGGCCCATTGGAGGTCCGGACCCAAAAAACGCCACCAGCGGCACCCTCCAAAGGGTCACCCTGAGCAAAAACATGTCCGGCACCCCGAGAGGGCCTCTAGACATGGGGCGGACATGACCTCCGACAGGTCTGGCCCACCCGTCATACTCACAGCACTGGCGTGACCTGATTCAGTCGCTCCCCACCTTCTTTCTTTCCCCTCTCGGCCGGCGATTCGCACCATCACCACCACTCTCGTCGCCGCCTGCTTGATTCGCACCTCGGGGCCCAAGCCGCAGCACGTAGGTCTGCTTGCCGCTGCTCCCCGCGGTCTCCGACCTCGTCTAGCGCCGCCGCAGTAATTCAGCCTGGGTACGCCTCTTCTTCCCTCCTGCCCTGCACGCAACCTGTTCGACCATTGGTTGATAGGCTGATTTTATTGATTGGTCATTCGTGGCCTTGTTTCATTGCTTTGTTTCGTCCAATAGGCTATGGACAGCGACGACGAGATCATGTTTTTCCAAATGATGGGGGAGGATGCCGCCCTTGCGGTCGACGACGAGGAGAATGAGATGGTCATGGCCGCAGTTCTAGATGCCGCAGTCGAGGCGGCGCCGAAATTTGGAGGATCAGCGAAGGGGCGGAGAGCCAACAAGGACCGTTTCAGAGCAACTGGGCACATGCTCTTGTTCGCCGACTACTTTGCCCAGAATCCGGCGAACTTGCCTCATGAATTTCGACGGCGCTTTAGGATGAGCAGGGACGTGTTCAGGAGGATCGTGCATGGCGTTCGGGAATACGACGACTACTTTGAGCTGAAGAGAGACTGCACCGGCCTTCTTGGGTTTTCATCTCTTCAGAAATGCACGGCGGCCATATGGTGCCTTGCTTACGGACTTCCCGCCGATTGTCTGAATGACTATCTCCATATGTCTGAATCCACCGCCGTCGAAGCCACTTATAGGTTTTGCAAAGCAATTGTGAAAGTGTTTGGACCAGAATATCTGAGATCACCAAATGAGGCAGACACGGCTCGTCTCTTGGCACAAGGCCAAGCAAGAGGATTTCCAGAGATGCTTGGAAGCATCGATTGCATGCACTGGAACTGGAAGAACTGCCCGTTCGCTTGGCAGGGGATGTATAACTCAGGATATCATGGAAAGTGCAGTGTCATACTTGAGGCCGTGGCAGATTATGATCTTTGGATATGGCATGCATATTTCGGCACGGCCGGTGCCGCCAATAACATCAATGTGCTTCAACGCTCCCCAGTGTTTAAGAAACTTTGTGATGGCCTAACTCCACCATGCAACTATGTGATCAATGGCCATGAGTACACCAAGGGGTACTACCTTGCCGACGGCATCTATCCTTCTTGGTCAACATTTGTGAAGACTATCTGTAACCCTGTCGGCGAGGCAGATTGCCACTTTGCAAAGAGGCAAGAGTCTGTCCGCAAAGATGTGGAGCGGGCATTTGGAGTGCTCCAGGGCAGGTTTGCCGTCGTCGCTACCCTTGTCTTTCATGGTCGCTAGATCAAATGTGTGAGATAATGAGTGCTTGCGTTGTCATGAACAACATGATCATTGAGAGTGAGCGAGATACGAGGAGCCATTGATCAATGAGGTGTTTGATTTCCAGGGGCCTATGGTCGAGCCACAGCCGGGCGTGCCGAAACAGTATTCAGAATTTCTTGCCATGCATCGGAAAATTCATGATGGAACAATGCATATGCTGCTGCACAATGACCTCGTGACGCACTTGTGGGCTATCAAAGCAACTCAGCCGGTGCCGGTTTGATATGTCATGTTTTAAACTTAAATTCGTATTTGAATTTTGCATTCGAATTTGAACTTGTGTTGCAATAATTTATACTTCTCTATCTTCAATTCGTATTGAAAATTTGAAATGCAAGAACAACCGCCGATGTGGTTTAATGAAAAAAAAAATTGGAGTGCCTATTTGGGGGGCGCCGCTGTGGGCGGCTTACAAAACATGACCGGACATGTGTCCGGCACCCCCCAATTGGGCCTCAATTGGGAGGTGCCGGACACCCCATTTGAGACCCGGTGGAGATGCTCTTAAGACCTTACACGTATCTGGCATGAACGTGGATGTAGTATAGAGGTGGGTTTGTAGTTACTTCTTTGGTAGGTCATGATTTCGAATCCTTTTCACATGCTTTTATTTTTTTCAAAAATAATTTGAACGCTAGGCTACAAATCTAGCCAAAAATTAAAATTATCTTTTACATTTGGTAAAATTCTCAAATATTTATTAGGTTCGAAAAATAATACAAAAAGGAAATATAACACCCTAGGCATGACGCGGTGGACAATGGTGCACTGCTGGAGCAGCTTGGTGCAGGGGAGGGGTTTCGCCAGGCCGGCCATCGCAACGCAGGTAGGTGCTCATGCAACACGGTGGTGGCGCTGGATATTGCCAGATGCCGCTTCCATTGCCGCCGGCACATGAAGCCCATCTGTTCTACCGTGTTCTACGGCTCCCACCGGTATAGCCGCCATGGGCTCATAACAAGTATGCGCTTTGCCGAGCGTGGAGATGGGGCTGCAGTAGCACGCGTGCCTCGGCGCCGTTAGGATGACTCCAACGGGGCGACGCATCGACTCCGCGCGCCTCCGTTCCTGTCCGCGGGGGACAAAAACACGGCCCAACGGGGCGACGCAAACGGACCGCGATCTGTTTTTTGGTCCGCCGCGACGCATTCCTGGCCCAAATTTGGGTCACCGATGCGTCGGCCCCGAACGCGCGGCGGAGCCCTTTTATGTCCTGCCCTACTCCGCCCCTGGCTCGCAAATCAGTCCATTCCCCACCCTCCTCCTCCTCTCTTGCCCCTCTCGCCGCCACAGCGCCGCCGCTCCCTCGATTTGGCACTGCTGGCCATTCCGGGGACGCCGTCTGCTGCTCCTCTTCCCCGTCGTCACCGGAGCAGCTTCCTCACCGCCACGGCCGGTGAATCTTGTGGCCATCTCTGCTCGCAGCGCCCGCGACACACACGCCGCCCACAAGGTGTTCGGCCGCTCGCCCCGGCAAGAACTCAGGTACGAACTCGGCCATGGATAGCTCGGATGAGTGGTACTACAAGAACTACATCCTCTACAACCAGTCATCATCGGACGATTCCTCCGACGATGAGAGTGACGGCCTGGTTGCCACCTCATCGTCAACGAGTACATAGAGAGGATGCGGCCAGTGTTCCGAGGGTCGTTGCCGGGCCGTTCTCCTGCTCTGGACTGGAACCGGAGAGCTGGCCAAATCCAGCTGTATGGGGACTACTTTCGTCCCCATAAACCCACGTATCCTCCCAAGGTTTTTCGGCGCCGTTTTCGGATGAGAAGATCTTTGTTCAACCGTATCCGGTTGGGGGTGATGCATTTTGATGACTATTTCATATGCAAGGTCGATGCATGCGGTACCCTCGGCTTCTCGTCGTACCAGAAGTGCACCGCCGCCGTTCGTATGCTTGCATATGGAATTGCCGGTGATCTTGTAGACGAGTACGTGCGGATGAGTGAGTCCACGTGCCTAGAAGCAATGTACAAGTTTTGCAGAGCTGTGGTGCAGGTGTTCGGCCCCGAGTACTTGAGGGAGCCCAATGCTGTCGACATGACCCGGCTTTTGGCCATCAACGAGGCCAGAGGCACTAGTACAGAACGACACATCAGAAACGGGCAAAAAACCCGTTCGGCAATAGAGAAAGGGTCCGTGTCCCCGCATCTGTCACTGATGTGAAGCCTCACAATGGCAACGGAGGAGATAAACCATTTCTGATGTATTTAACATTAGACACGGAGTTTTGCTAATAACCATTTCTAATAAGGGTTACAGGAAAACAAAAAAAACACGGTGACGGGCTGTGCCGTCGATGGAGCCCGCTCCATGCGACTAGACGGCCGCCCGGTCGTCACGTATTTCTGTACGCCCTGCTTTACAAAAGTTTATCAGTGCGCGTGGCTGGAACTCTGCTCCTATGTCTTCACGGCCGCCAGATGAACATCTACTGTCTTTCCTGCTGCGCAAAATGTACTGCTCCTAGTGACGGCAGCGTGTATGGAGCCCCGCTCCTAGGTCTTCACGGCAGCAGCATCGTCACCAAGCATCCACCAAGCCCTTGAAACAACGAATATTCTTTGTTAAAAACAGCAAACAAAGCTAATAAACAGAGCCAATAAGCAGTAAACAAAGCAAACGAGCTAAATACATAGCTGAAGAGCTAACTAACAGAGCAAACCAAGCTAAATAAGTAGCTAACATAGCAAATACATAGCTGAACAAAGCTAACTAATAGAGCAAATACATAGCTAAACAAAGCAAACCGAGCTAAATAAGTAGCTAACATAGCAAATACATAGCTGAACAGAGCTAACTAACAGAGCAAACTGAGCTAAATAAGTAGCTAACATAGCAAATACATAGCTAAACAAAGCAAACCGAGCTAAATAAGTAGCTAACATAGCAAATACATAGCTGAACAAAGCTAACTAACAGAGCAAACTGAGCTAAATAACTAGCTAACATAGCAAATACATAGCTAAACAAAGCAAACCGAGCTAAATAAGTAGCTAACATAGCAAATACATAGCTGAACAGAGCTAACTAACAGAGCAAACCGAGCTAAATAAGTAGCTAACATAGCAAATACATAGCTAAACAAAGCAAACCGAGCTAAATAAGTAGCTAACATAGCAAATACATAGCTGAATAGAGCTAACTAACAGAGCAAACCGAGCTAAATAAGTAGCTAACAGAGCGGTCATTTACCTTAGGCGAGGCGGGGTCGCTTTCCGTCGTGGATTGCGTCCCAGGCGTCGGCGCCGGAGCCACTGCCAGAGGAGACGTCAGAGGAGACCTCATCCTGCTCGAACACCGGAGCGTCCTCCTCCTCCTCATCCTCCTCCTCCGCCGCCGCCACCGCTGCCGCCGCCGCATCTGGCCCAGGGCCCTGGCCAGGGAGAAGAGAGCGGTCTATGGCCGCCCAGAGCCGCGTCTGGAACAACGCCTCCTCGGCGGCTTCTATCGCGTGCTCGGCGGCGGAGATGCGGATAGCTCTCTGCATCGCAGACGCCCGAATGACACCCTCGGCGCGCTCGCGCTCAAAGGAGGCACGAGAGAGGAGGAGACCGACCTCCAGATCCTCGTCCTCATCGTCCGAGGAGGACGATGAGGACGAGATCCGGGCGTCCGTGGCCGCCGCCGTGGATCCGGATGGGATTTGACGGCTCAGAATGAACTCGCGACCGCAGTCGCGGGGATCTCGCCCCAGTTGTAGGGGAGATCCGGGCTGCGCCTCGGAGGGTGGGAGGAGGAAGATGCTCCATCCTGACTTCCGTCGGCGCCTGAGGGGTTCGCCATCGATGGGTGAAGTAGGAGGAGAGCGTGTGCGGCTAGGGTTAGGAACTGGGGAGAGTGAGACTGAGAGTGAGAGTGAGATACAGTACTGGAGTGGGAGATATTAATACCGGCACCGCTTAATGTGCCTTCACATGGGAAACGGAGATAGACTGATCTCCGTTTCTGATGTGGAAATATTAGCAACGGAGATATTCTTTCCTCCGTTGCCTATATTGTTGCCACGCAAAATTGCGCAACACCACGATAACCGTCGTACTTTCGTGACGACGAAAACGATTGCTTTACGAGCAAAGCAACAAAGAATCCCTCAATTTCGGAGAGGAAAGACGGCCGCTTTTCAGCACAAAACGGTAAAGATCACCAAACCCTAGATGAACCAAGGCTCGGCAGGAGAGAAACGAACGGAAAAAGTAATACGTGAAAAATAGATTGGTTTGTGTGTATCGATTGGTTCCTCCCACTCGGCCGTATGCCCACAATATATATACGCAGCCTGGACTATGGCAAACACAGTAGGGCACGTAATCCTTTTCTTGGCATGCAAGCCGATTTAAATATTCTTAACCTGTAATAAAACCGGCCTAGCTCAATCGTGTACCAGTACATACGATCTAGTAATTTGAAACATGAAAATCCTGGTGCACCTCTCGTACGTGATTGAATTTTCAGCCTGGCTTCCGACCGAGCGCAGCTTGGACTTGTTGTATGCATCTGCGTATTCTAACCCAGCACGTACAAATACGGATGGTCCGTTTCGTGCATCATGCAGACTCAATTTTCCTTGTTGCATGTCTCTTTCCTTACGTGACTGTATGGTCTTTGCAACCAACGCACAACTCAGGCTGTCTTCCGAAACCTGGCAGGACTTGTCCTAGGTGGCAGCATTTCAGATCAAACATATCCCGGAATCCACCAAGGACTCGTCATATCTTCATTTTGAACTCTCACGTGCATGCACTTCTTACTTCCCAGGCTTTGCAAACATCCTTCGGTTTGGCCCTGAGCCTGGCTAGGACCTCTCATGTGCATCGGTGTATTAGCTCAATGCGTCCCAGAATCAGCCGAAGACTTGTCTCATGTTCCTGCTAATCCATTCAAAATAACTGTTGCAATACTTGAACAATATAGAAGCTGATTAGCTTGGTTAATAAATTAATTAATTTGGCTGATCACAAGACCTACTAGCCAAATTGCACATGAACACATGCCCCCCTGTTTTTCGGTAAAACTTGTGTACCGAAAAATACCTTGCGCCGATTTTACTCTGGTAAAATTTCTTCAAATAAATACCTCTGAGGGCAGCGACCTCATCCGATCTTTGTCCAAGTGCTCTAGAATAATGTCTCCAACCGTTCGGCAATAAAGATCTGTATCCATTAATGAATATTTGAAAAACACCTGCCGAACGATCACGTTGATCCTTCAATTCAGATTCTGCACCTGCACTAGATTTCTTATTAGCGACCAAATCTTCTTAGGGCGATATTAAGAATAACATATCGGCCATATCATCACCAAGCCCACAGCCATATGCTAGAATAATACTTCTTCAAATATTTGTACTAAAAGCTTTGGACAACTTATTTCCTTTCTCTAATCGGCTTTCAACTGAACATTAGTAAACCAATACCAATCTTTTTCAGGTAAGCCAGCCGATGAAAAATCTTTGTCCAACTTTTCTCACGTTATTAGAATCCAAACAAATTAAATGTAACCCATCTATTGTTCGGCGATAAAAAAGTCATCAACAAAATATCTCGAAGATCGTCGCCGAATATTCCTATCTCTTATTTGAATAATTAAAATATGGAACTCTCAAATCACGGGCACTAAACTATTTGGTAATTCGGTAGTTTTTGACTCATGCACCGAATCTCCTTTGCAACATAATGATAGTTGCTGAATTAAACCCAACCAACTACACCCTAGATAACGTCCAATGGGCTAAACCTTTTTCAAACAATAGCTAGCATCGGTCTGTCTAATCTGAAAAGTTTGTCTTTGCTATAACCAGATGCCTGTTATACTACTCACAACAAATAACTAGAAACCTCAATAAGTATAGCACCTATTGAAATAAAAATTCTAGCACGAATTGCAAAATTATATTCGGCCTGATTATTTGTGCAAAATAATCCAAACGGCATGAGGCTTCAAACAATACCATGGGGAAAAACTAGACAACACCAACGTATTGGCCATTGCTTCTAAAACTGAATAAACAAAATACAATCTCCATGGTACTAAAGAGACAAGATTGAAACGAATATTATGCTCAACATTGATGCACAACAATAAAACAATTTGGCCTTTCATAGATTTCAAATATTCATAAGCCAAATCATCAAAGCACAAGCACAAGCACAAGCACAAGCATAATTTCTAATAACACATACCTTGACTCGGTCTCCAATGACACTAAGGACGATGATATAAAACCACAATGGCCATGATTAAATAGTGATCTGAGGGCGATAAAAGAAATGCCGGCCATATGTTTTTGCTTTCAAAGGAATATATACGGGGTTGAATTCCATGGCGTAGGCATTAATGGTGAAATAGAACAATATGAATGATGTGCTGGCCGAAATTCTTGATGATGAGACAGAAATCTTCGGCCCTGTCGCTTGTTAGTTTTATTCTTTTTGTTCTTCGTCCTTGTCGCTCTTTTTGCAACAGGAGCTTGCACATCGTTCTTGACTTGAGTTTTCACCTTAGGTACCCATGCCATGTTCTTGCTCTTTAGCTATTCAGCACTAAGCTGTTTCAGTTTCTTTTCTTGCCAACTTGATAAACCGAGTGGGCATCTCGGCTGTGGTTCTGTTTTGCATTGTGGTAGATCTTTTTTAACCTTGGGCACTTTCAACTTGTCTTGTTTCGACTCGACAATTGGATCTTTGAAAGTTACTCTCTTCATTTCCTTGCCCTTAGTAGCCAATGTCTCAACTGGCTTTTCATTATTTGGAATCGAATCTGAAGCAGCACACTTGTGACCATCTTGTTTCATCCGGTATACTTGCTTGATTACTTCTTTCTTCACCCACGAGCTCCGGACCGATTCTTTCTTATTGACACGGTCTTTGACATGTGAGTGTTGATCATTTATTGATCTTTTTGGAGCTGCAAAATTTGGGTGAGATGATCTATAATCTGATGGATAATGTGCCCATGAATCATACCTTTCCCATGGTGTATATGCATAAAAATCAGCGTAGGGAGGTATCCATAACATTGGCATTGGCGGCCCAAAAGGATAATATGAACTTGTTGCATTGAATTCATCCATTCGCCAATCCCTGTCTTTAGTCTTTCGCCTTGGGGTGATCTTGATGCTCTCGCAGTACCTGGCCGATAAGCATTTCTTGCTTCATTCTCCTTTTTATATTTTTCTAATAGCTGTGCGAAAGTGACTTTCGACTTCTTCTCTTTGCGCTTATCACGGCCTTTCTCTTTCTTGTTTCTGCAAGCATCGATCTTCGAATTTCCGTGTTGCCCCCCAGTGCTTGATGTCTTCGTTATAGCTTCGATGAAACTCTCGCCTACAAGAACATTTTTAATATGCTTTTCAACAGTTTCTTCACTTGTAGGCTTGATCCCATAATCCTCGGTGTGTACCTGCTCATCATTACCTGAATCGGCTAAAAGTAACCGATGCAATACATTTTCCTCATCAAGACCAACTGAATTAGATTGGTCACCTATTTGAGTTTCAACAGATTTCAATTGTCCTTTATCAGCGGCCGATTGTACTATTTGATAAAACATGTTGCAATTATTAGTACTATGATCAAACGAATCATGCAACTGGCAATACATTCGTCCTTGTAATGATGGCTCAATATTGTGATCAAGAATTCTAATATAATCAATTTTCAGCAATATATCAAAGATATGATCACACATACTCAACTTGAAAGTACACCTTTTATCTTCTAGCCGATCTTGTGGTGAGAACAGCTCTGAAATTAAACAACCGAATGGTTCAGATTCGAAATCACCCCATTTAGCTATGCATTGTCCTAAGCACTCTCTTTCCGATGTCTTTGAATAAGCAATTATACTTGCATCGGCTTTCTTGTCAAACTCTAAACTTGGCTTTTTATTTCTAAAACTAAAATAATTAAAACGCATATGTCTCACTTGAGACCAAATGTAAGCCAAATATGAAACAAGCAAAGCTACCCATGTATGTATAAAATGCGAATGAAACAATGGATAAAACTGTGGTTGTAATAATTTGTTACTATCGGTCTCTCTAAATAGCACAATATGTTGACCGATATTTTCTGTAATTTTATTAGTAACAACTAAATTACTTCTCTCGATTGGTCTTTCAAAGCTTATGAAAACTCTGCTAATAGATGCATCAACAATAAAGTTTTGACCAAATCGGAAAACAAGTAAATTATTTGTTACGTATACCTCTTTGAAGACGTTGGCATAGTATGATGATGGCATAACCTGAACATTACCTTGCTCCGCCTCTAGATAATTCTTCAACGCCTTGTCTTCTTCTTTCTCTGGACTTTGTGCCTCTTCACTTTGATATTCTTTGTCAACCGACCATTGTTCGGCTATGCTTTCTTGCTCCTGATGTTCATCAATTTCCTTGGCACGGAACTCGTAGGACCGCACGAAAACTTCCCCACATTCAGAGAAATCAAAAACAGTTATTTCTCTATGCTCATCATGTTCTTGATCATTGAAGCTTGCTTCTTCTGGTTCAACAGATTCGTCCAATGTATTTTTGTATTCGGCTTTTCCATAACCGAATTAACCATACTAAACGAATCATTTGTCTTGTCTTCATAAGTTTTATCACTTCGCAAAGCTTCTTCTTTCATGAGCTGAGTGCCGAACGCAGAAGAAGAGCTCGGCGCCGTTATCTTCTCTGTTACCTTTTTGATGACGCCATTCTTTGTCCTTATGTATTGCTTTAATTTCTCAACTTTCAATTCTTCAATCTCCTGCTCAATCTTTCGTTCAATCTTTCGCCGGTCATCTTCACATAGATCGTCGAGCGTGACGGCGAACCGGTCATCCTCGATCTCACGTTCAATCTCACTTTCAGTTTCTTTCGGCCATGGGTTGCGAAATTCTGCAATTGTGTAGGTGACATACCATAAGCTGCTGTACTAGATGAAAACACGTCAGCTCCTATTGAATTTTCATTTAATCGGCTATAACCATTATCAGCGTGTATGTCTGACTTAGCTCTGCCTTTAGGTTCTGAACCAAATTTCTTAAGCATATTTTGTGGAACCGACGTTGAAGTAGCAGGAGTAGCAACACTAGATGAAGACATATTAGCTCCTACTGAATTTTCACTTACTCGGCTATAATCATTGTCAAGGTGTGGAACCGGGCTATGCGTATCAGTAATTGTACACGGTGCTGAAAAATTACTAGTATGAGGTGCAGCATATGATGGTTGGGAATAATTGGCCAAATAACCAGTAGTAGCATGTCCAATTTCCCTATCTATCGGCATGCTCGAAGATAAACTCGTATATTGTGTATTATTTGCCGATGAATAAAAAGTTGAAACACTTGTTGGCATATTATTAAAATTTCTAACATTAGGTGTTTCATATTGATTAACTAAATTTGCCATGGTGTTCATCGGCATATGGTTTGCTGGGGTTACCGATGCATGAAAATTTGGATCTACATGTTGCACGTTGCTAAAATAATTTGAGGCGTGTATATTATTTTGCGTCGGCTCTTGCACATAGTTAAAAGTAGGGCTAGCCGATCCAGTATGCATATCAGAATTTCTAGCAACATCAACATATGAATAATTTGCATCTACGTAAGAATACTGAGGATACATGATACCGTTGTAGATTGTAGTTTCTTGATGACGCCCTCTTCACAGCAAGAATGGGCTGGAGACCGTTCGATGCTTCGTCCCCAGCAGAGTCGCCAATTGTGTTGCCACGCAAAATTGCGCAACACCACGATAACCTCGTACTTTCGTGACGACGAAAATGATTGCTTTACGAGCAAAGCAACAAAGAATCCCTCAATTTCGGAGAGGAAAGACAGCCGCTTTTCAGCGCAAAACGGCAAAGATCACCAAACCCTAGATGAACCAAGGCTCGGCAGGAGAGAAATGAACGGAAAAAGTAATACGTGAAAATAGATTGGTTTGTGTGTATCGATTGGTTCCTCCCAATCGGCAGTATGCCCACAATATATATAGGCAGCCTGGACTATGGCAAACACAGTAGGGCACGTAATCCTTTTCTTGGCATGCAAGCCGATTTAAATATTCCTAACCTGTAATCAAACCGGCCTAGCTCAATTGTGTACCAGTACATACGATCTAGTAATTTGAAACATGAAAATCCTGGTGCACCTCTCGTACGTGATTGAATTTTCAGCCTGGCTTCGACGAGCGCAGCTTGGACTTGTTGTATGCATCTGCGTATTCTAACCCAGCACGTACAAATACGGATGGTCCGTTTCGTGCATCATGCAGACTCAATTTTCCTTGTTGCATGTCTCTTTCCTTACGTGACTGTATGGTCTTTGCAACCAACGCACAACTCAGGCTGTCTTCCGAAACCTGGCAGGACTTGTCCTAGGTGGCAGCATTTCAGATCAAACATATCCCGGAATCCACCAAGGACTCGTCATATCTTCATTTTGAACTCTCACGTGCATGCACTTCTTACTTCCCAGGCTTTGCAAACATCCTTCGGTTTGGCCTGAGCCTGGCTAGGACCTCTCATGTGCATCGGTGTATTAGCTCAATGCGTCCCAGAATCAGCCGAAGACTTGTCTCATGTTCCTGCTAATCCATTCAAATAACTGTTGCAATACTTGAACAATATAGAAGCTGATTAGCTTGGTTAATAAATTAATTAATTTGGCTGATCACAAGACCTACTAGCCAAATTGCACCATGAACACATATATGAGCAACGGAGATCTTTTCAGCCTCCGTTACCATTGTGTCGGGCCCATCGACCGACTACCGCGCGCGCCCACTCGCGGAAGCGCGCGGAGCTCATTTTTCCGTCGCCTAACTCTTGCCGTTGCCATAGAGGGGTATCCGATGTGTCGTTCTGTACTAGTGAGGGTTCCCTGGGATGATTGGCAGCATAGATTGTATGCACTGGGAGTGGAGGAACTGCCCATTTGCTTGGCAGGGGCAGTACAAGGGCCATGTTGGGGCGTGCACGATCGTGCTTGAGGCCATAGCATCACAAGATTTGTGGATTTGGCACTCATTTTTTGGCACGGCCGGCTCACATAATGACATCAATGTGATGCAGCGGTCTCCGGTGTTCAACAGGCTCTCCAATGGCATGGCACCCAGGTGACCTATGAGATCAATGGTCACAAGTATGACAAGCCTTACTATCTTGCTGATGGGATTTACCCTACATGGACTACATTTGTCAAGACCATCTCCAATCTCACTGATGAGAAGAAGAAGAGGTTCGCCAAGGAACAAGAGAGTGCTAGAAAGGATGTGGAGCGTGCGTTCGGTGCCCTCCAGTCACGATGGGCTATTGTTCGCCACCTTGCTAGGACATGGGACAAGGACCAACTATGGGAGGTGATGACAGCGTGTGTGATCATGCACAACATGATCATGGAGGATGAACGCGACGAGGGCATGCATGATCAGGCATGGCAGTTTCAGGGTCAGTTGGTTGAGCCCGGGGGCCGTCCACATTTGCTCAGTTCCTCGACTTCCACCGTGATGTTCGTGAGAAGTCGTCTCATCTTCAGCTCCAAAGTGATTTGGTGGAGCATGTATGGCAGCACTACGGTAACCAGTAGTTCCATTTGATGAACTATTGGTCTTTATATTTATTTGGTTTGTAAGACTATGCATTTGTGAAACAATTTGTATTATTTGAAGAACTATTTGGATTCTAATAACTATTTGATAAACTATTTGGATTGTATTATTTGTATTGTAATATTTGGATTGGTATATGTTTGTTGTAATGTATTATTTTGCTTGCAATGTGATCAAAAACCCTGGCAAAAAATGATCAAAATGATCAAAAACCCTGGCCGGGCGGACTCAATGCGTCGGCCCGTTGGGTCCAGTGGCCGGAAAGGGGCGGACGTGGGCCGGACGCGCGTCCGTTCCCTGACGCAAACGGACCAAACGCGGACGAAACGCGCGTCCTTTTGCGTCGCCCCGTTGGAGTCATCCTTATGGGACGGTGGCCTCGGCGATGCGGACGAGGCATCGAACAATGGCCCAATGGGAATTGCCGACTGCTAGGGGAGTTGCTGGTGGCCAAGCCGTGGAGGCGCGTCACTGGCGTCCGCCGATCTCCGCGTAGGTGCTCCATCTCAGATGCGCGAGCGCATGGTGAAGCGAGAGAGGCCGCAGCTTGGTATGGATTTCCCGGTAGCGACTGACGACGCTGCTGGTGCGGTGCCAGGTGCCAGGTGAAGCGAGAGAAGCGGTGTTTAAAATTGTTCATGGATTTAAAAATTGTTTACGAATTTGAAATTGTTTAGAAAATTATAAAATTCTCATGAATTTTAAAACGAGAAAAAGAGAAGAAAGGGAATAAGGTGATAGTAAAAACCAAAAAAAGAAAACAATACATTGGAAAAGAAAATAAAGAAAATGGAAAAAAACGGGCAGGGAGCTTCATAAAACCCGTGAAAGAGCTATGTAGGCCGGCCCACTTATCGAATTGGCTCTCGGAGGGGGTGCTCGTGGACGGGACGCTCCTGTACACGACGCTTTGAGGCGCGTGGGCTGCTACAAAATGCAGACCAATAAAAAAGAACTGTTTTATTTTCATTTGTGAATATTTTTAAAAAATCAAGTTTTTTTATTTATAGAGTTTTTTGAAAGGGTGTACACAAAATTAAACCTACATTTTATTGTAAAATCTTAGTTTTTTAAAATGAAGAAAACTACTCCTCCTATTCATATTAATTGTCGTAGATGGATCCAGGGGAGTACGTGATTTCTATTTAATTTATAAAATTAGTTCCTTAGAACCCGCAATTTCATTTGAAACATGTGACCATATTTTTTGACCGTGAGCATTTTTCTAAATCTCGTGAACATGCTTTTTTGAAACATGTGACCATATTTATTTAACCTCGTGAACATTTTTTGAACCCGTGAACATTTTTTAACCATGTAAATATTTTTAAATCGGTAAGCGATTTTTGTTGAGTCCATTATTATTTTTTTGAAGCGGGATACTATTTTTTGGGCTTGTGAACATTTTTTAAATCCATTAGTATTTTTTAGACCATGAACATTTAAAAAAATAAGCCATACATAAAAATAAGAGAAAAGAAAAGAATGAAAAACGAGAAACCAAAAAGAAAACCTAAAAGAAAACCTGAATAAAAACCGAAAATAAAACCTCAAAGAAAAGGAACAAAGACTAAAATGGTAGAAAACAGAGAAAAAAAGATAAAACCGTGAAAACCGCAGAAAAACTGAAGTGAAACATGACCCTAAAAAGAACACGAAAAAACGTGCTACAAATCCAGCGCTAAAACAAAAATGGGCCGGCCCACGCGACCATATGGGTATGCGGCGCGATTGATTTGCCCACAACGGGCGGTATATAGGATTTTGCTGCGGAAATGCGTAGGCTGCTGCTTCGTCGGGCTCGGGCCCATTTATTGGTACGGAGCTTCTCCAAGTCTCCTTTCAGTGCACGCCTTTATTTTTTACGTCACACGCCTTGGTCGTGTTTTAATTTCGCAATGGATATCCATTCTCCGATAACCGGTGGTTAATGCACCTATTAGGGGACGGTTTTGGTAGCATATTACTCCCGTGGGGCTCTTATCAGTGCTAAAACACTCCCAGCGGTTATTGCGGTGACGGATCTGGTACACCACTATCCATACCCGACAGACCCGGTACCCGCTATGACATGTGGGGCCAGGATACCAGAGAGAGTTACACATGTATATATACCCCAAAAAACCCTCAATTCCTAGCATTTTCCCTCCCACGGTTCCATTCCCCTCTTCCCCAGCTGTCGCACGCCCTAACCCGCGCTCCCCACTCCCCAGCCACCCCACGCAGCACGCCCTACCTCGCCTCGCGCCCTCGCCTGGGCGCCTCTCTCCGACGGCTGTAGCTCCTTCCTCCCTCTCCAGCCGTAGCTCCTCCCTCTCTTCGGCCGCCACTCCCGCCCCACCGTCCCTCTCCGGCCGCCCTCCCGCCCCGCCGTCCCCGCATGCCGCAGCAACGACGACGACCTCCAGCGAGCTCGTCCTCTTTGCTACAGAGCTCGCCGTCGACCCAGGACGGCCGCTGAAATCCCCCTCAGCCGCGTAGTTCAGCGCATCGCCTCCTCCATCGTCGACCAGCTACGCCATCTAGATAGCGTGAGCACCCCTTGGAGGAGAAACTGGGAATGGCACATCACATCTATTATCCCATAATAAGTCATGCGCATATAGCAAGGCGGAGTTGAATGGCAAAAAGATGGCTCGGTCTTCCTTGAGGTTTGCTGCTAAGGATGGATGCAAGGTTTCATTGGAGAATTACATATTTGATCAGGAGTTCGCTAGGAAAGCACTTGTTGCCATGATAATTCTGCATGAGTATCCTTTGTGTATGGTGGATCATGTTGGGTTCCGAAGATTTGTTAGTGCATTGCAGCCTAAATTCAAGCTGGTGCATAGGAACACTATTAGGTATAGTTGTACTCTCTTTTTTGTCTTCATGTACTGTTGTATGATAGATAGCATTTCCAATATTGATTATGAACTTTTGTTTGTTTGATAGGAGTGATATCATCAAGTTTTACAAAGAAGAATCAGTAAAGGCTATCAAATACATGGCCTCCTGCAATTCAGGAGTGGCCATCACCACTGACATGTGGACTTCGGATAATCAAAAGAAGGGTTATATGGTGATAACAGCCCATTTTATTGATGATTCTTGGAAGCTTAGAAGTGTTGTAGCCGTCTTACCTCTGATTTGCTTGAAGCTCTAATGTGTTCACAAGACTGGATTAGGAATAGATACAAAGGTAAATGCATAGAATACATGTTCTCGTCATATTTCTTGTTATCCTTTAATTCTGAAATGTTGTCATTGTTGTTTGCTTATAGATGATGACGATGGAGACGAAGCTAGCTTCTGGAGTGTTCTTGAAGACATTGAAGAGGGGATGGAGGTTACCTTCTATCTGTTTGTTATGGTTGGATGTTTGTTATCTTGTATAGAATTATTTGTAATCTAGTCTTTTAATGCTTTGCAGAAACTGAAGCTGTAATGTTGAGCGGCAAGTGGCAACGTGCTCTTCATCACTTCTACAAGTCTACAATGATGAACCTTGGCTGTCTCGAAACATGCACTTCATTATGTTGTGTTCACTTTGAATTCTGATTATTATGGCTTGTATGTCTTGTTGAACACTTGAACCAACTATTCGTGGCCTGTATACCATTATTGAGAATCTGTACCAAATATTTGTGGCCTATGTGCCTTTTAAGTATTGCAAACATGTTGTTGAACATTTGAAGTATTTGTGGCTTGCGAGCATTTGTGAACTGCCCATTCTGCTGTTCATGTATTTCTACTGCAATATATTTTACTATCTGTCATTTTTCTGCCCTTTTTTAGCTAGGTACAGGGAAGTTCTGCCCTTTTTTTTCTGACTCAAAGTTGCTGGGTATCCGCTGGGTATTTGATACCCGGTGGGGATCGGGGATGGTACAGAAATACTACCCGTGACCTGTAACGGGGACGGGGATGGTAAATTTTTTGATGAACGGGGACGGGGATGGTTGATCGATAACCAGCGGTTACCTTCCCCGTTGCCACATGGACGTGTTCGTGTGTGATGCATGCACGGATGCGCCGGCCATGGCGGATTTGTTGTGTGCGAGTTCGTATCGGTTATAGTGGTGCCTCCATGGTCAGCTGTGGAGGTCAACGTTTAGGGGAATTTTTGGTGTTGCATACAATGTTGTGATTTGCTATAAGCTCTGTCGTTGGCAGCGAGCTTCGCGGCCACGTCTCCTGACGGAGGTGAGACGGGAGAGAGGTGGGGAGGCGGCCGAAGGCCGCTAGGGTTCAGGCCTCTGGCGCTGCCCGACCGCTGGCGACACGGGAGGAGCAGCCGAGCGGGAGCCTTGTTCACAGTCACACTTATGTGAGAAGTTTTGCAATAAATAATTAAATATAAGAAAAGTATAAAAAATGGCAGTGTCATGTTTCAGAAATATGTTCCGTAAAATACTGTTGAAAAGAGGTATGTTTAATGGCAATTCAAATTGGCTCCCCAGCTCATATGCTCCTGGTAGAATAAAAAATCAAAAAATATAATAAAACTTTTCGAAAAATTCTGAAAAAAATTGGTGACGAACATATACATGTTTTTTTCAAGACGTGCCAAGTGTCGTGATAAAATGACATGTGTGACGCTCTGTGTAAAAATAACAAAATCAGTGCAGATGTCATTTCACCACGAAACTTGGTTCGTATGTAGAACATTTGTATATATTTGTCTACAGTTTTTTTCGGAATTTGTTGAAATCTTTACTATTGTTCTAAAATAAATAATTCTACCAGGAGCATATGATCTCTTGAGCCAAAACGCCTTCCCTATGTTTAATAGCATCATAACGCCAGAAGCTTTAGAGTGCGGTTGAACTCCTCGGCAATTAGTCGCTCCTAGGAGAATTTCTGGCAAAGATGGTGCCATGATTATCAATGTCACTAGAAAAACATCGACATGGGGGAAATGGTATCTACGATTCATGGGAAATTGTGGTTTTGCTGCATGAAGTGACAACATCCCGAGGACCATAATTTGGAGTGGTAAATATCGAACATAGGCCAAATTAATTTCATTGATGAGGTAAGGTAACCGTACAACAATAAAATTATGTATCTAGGTTACAGTCACCATCGCCATCAGATGCTTGTACAACTACGACTAAAGATACATGTTGATGTATACACTAGCCTGCTATGTGAAACTGAACATTCAAGCATCATATTTCAGTCTATCACGAAAGCTTAGCTGCATGCCTGCATCAACATCGCTCATCTCTGCAGGTTCGTAGTTAAGTAGCCTGTGCAGCGGAAGGAAATATGGTGCTACTGATGCCAACACAATGCAAAATAGTGCTGCAATTCCAACCCACCAGGTAAAATGCGGGACCCCGAGCAAAGTTGGTCGCAAACTGCAGAGCAATGGAAATCACAAAGCGCACTTCAGATTAGACGCACTGTTTAGGTGCTCGCAATGATAGCCAACAGCAAAGAAAGGGAAAACTGGACCTAAATAATTGGTGCACACTTAAAGAGTGTGAATGACACTATTTTAAATGAAGCTCATGCTATCCGTAGTGACCACGGTTAATTAAGGGTAATAGGAACCAGACTATGTGCAACAGACGGCTTAGAAGAAAGGTTTGGGCATACTTACTGATCCTAATCACACGGTCAGAGTAATTAAGCTTGCCCTTTCTGCTTTGCAATATGAAAGTTCACTAATACTTATGGATGCTTATGTGTACACTGTACAGTACCACTGCACCTACTCAGTTATGCTAATCCACATGGCCTTGGAGTAATTAAGCTTACCCACATATAAATATTGCCAGGAGTTAGGAACCTAAATATATGGTCTGTGTATAGTACCAATGCGCAAGAACCTATTCTAGATATTTAAGATTGAGTACTGATTCTGTAGAAATTCAAATTCAGAAACCCAAGATAGCTACTAGGCCCAACTTTAAATCATCCTCGATTTGTTATCTATTAGCCAATGAAATATTATTCTCCACGTGAACACAGGTTCAGCTATCTTCTTTCTTCCTTATAACAAAATGGGGGCAAATCAGTACTTATGATTGCTTATCAATGAAGCAAAAATGTGTATGATCATATCGATACCAATGCAAGATATATGTATTAAGAATCATCAGATATCAGGTAGCAGCAACTGGAACAAAACTTTCTTATATTTTATGAATAGAACATACATCAGAATGTCGCTCCATTGTCCAAGAAGGGAATAGCAGAGCCTTGTACTATAACATCCCAAAAAAATCTTATTTTGGAATGTTAAATAAAATAATTTTATTGATTCATTTGTCTTGTCTTGGTTGAAATTTTCTGAAGAATTTAAAAAATTTGAAGACTTGTTTAAAATTATGTTAAACCTTATTTTCAATATCATATAAGAGTAGATTAAAATGACAATCCAAAATAAATAAATAAATGGTTAAAAAACTTTTATAAAATCTGGAATATTTGTGTTTCTTTTTAATTCCACTCATTTTGGATTTTCGGGATTTTTTAAGTATTTTTTCAAACATTTGTCGTGTTTGCACAAGAGAGGAAATAATATGACATTTTGGAGTAGATTAAAATGACAATCCAAAATAAATAAATAAATGGTTAAAAAACTTTTATAAAATCTGGAATATTTGTGTTTCTTTTTAATTGCACTCATTTGGATTTTCGGGATTTTTAAGTATTTTTCCAAACATTTGTCGTGTTTGCACAAGAGAGGAAATAATATGAAATTTCCAGATATATGGGAAGTGTTGGAAATTATTCTATTTGGTGTCATTCCAGTTTTTATTTGCATTTGACTTTTGCGAATATTAAAAATAATTTCGAATTCAAAAATCATAAGAGAGAAGATAACATGACATCTTCACATATTTAGAGTTTAAAAACATTTGTGGAGATATTTAAATCCGTAAAAACTATTTTGATTGGAAGAGAACACCAAATATGTGAAGATGTCATGTTATCTCCATAAATGTTTTAAACTCCAAATATGTTAAGTAATGATATAAAATATTTCCAATCATTATCTGGTGAAGATATCACTTTAAATTGGAAAATATTTTTAATATTACCAAAAGTCAAAATGCAAATTAAAAAAATGATTAACACCAAACACTTTCCGTATATCTGGAAATGTCATACTGTTTCCTCTCTTGTGAAAATGTGACAAGTGTTTGGAAGATTATTAAAAATGCCAAAAATCCAAGTAAGTTCAATTAAAATGAAATACAAATATTGTGGTTTTTTATAAAAGTTTATTCAACCATTTATTTATCTGCTTTGGATAGTCATTTTAATCCACTCTTATATGATAATAAAAGGAAGATTTAATAAATTTTAAACAAGTCCTCAATTTTTTTAATTCTTCAGAAAATTTCACCCAAGAAAGACAAATAAATCAATCAAATTATTTTTATTTAATATTCCAAAATAGGAATTATTTGGGTTGTTATAGTACAAGGCTCTGCTATTCTCTTTTAGGAAAACAGAGCGACATTCTGTTGTATCTTCTATTCATAAATTTCTGTCCTAGTTAGACTAATCTGAAATGAATATCAGCGGGAAAAGGAGACGTAAACCAACAATTAAACACTAGTAGCATACAATGGCTAATCAGTTGTGAATATTACAAAGGGAAAATGAAGTGGAAAGAAACAGCAGTAGCATACCAATATTGAACAGGGCAAGCTCTCTCTCTCTGGCACATTTGGCTTTGCAACCACGCCCTCAGGCTCCACAGTCACAAGAACATAAACCTGAATTCGATCACAAACAGCCATTGTAAATTTATAGTTGCATCCAAACAACAAAATCTTAGTTGAAGAGTTACTGAATACCAACCAGCTTGGTGCTCTCAGCCTTGAAAATTATCTTCTCCGTGTTGAGCAACCTCCTGTTCTTACTTCCCCCGTCCTCCACAGCATCAGGATCGTTCACGAGCTGAATCGAAAAGCTGGATGGAATCTACAAACGCAAGCAAATCCTTCAAGAGCCAGAGGCTGCAATTGGTTGATGAAGCAAAGGTTCCTTGTTTCTTCAGTCAGTGGGAAGGATCAGGTCGTACGGTGGTCGGGTAGGAGATCTTGATTTCGTACCACGCGGGCGGACGCAGGCCGGCGAGCCTGTAGAACCTCCGGCCGCGGCGAAGCGGCATAGTCTCTCCCACCAGCTCATCCCCGACTCTAAGGGCCTTCGCCTCCTCCACCTCCTCCAGGCTGCTGCAGGAGGGACACACAATGGAGCTGTTAGCGCACAATAACGGATTAACGGGGAGGGGGGAAGCGAAAGAGGCCCACCTGCGCGCGGAGGGGAACAGGAAGAGGATGATCATGAAGAAGCACATGCGGCGGCGGCGGCGGCGGCGGCATAGGAGATCCCGCAGCATAGTTAGGAGAGTGGAGGCGACGGCGATGGCATTCGAAGGCGGGGCAATCCGCCGCGACGGCGACGGGAGGCAGTGGGCAACGGCCAACGGAGTACTCGAGTCTCCATTTTCAGAGAAATTCCATAAGTACTGTGTTCCTAGATTTTTTTTCAGGGAGCTGTTTCGTTAGACTGAAAATCGTAGAAATTTCCATGTAATTTATTTTCATGTAGTGCTAGCTACCTCTCCGTGGATTTTGGATGATTAATGACAAATGACTAAGCGACTAATGCATTATTAAATATACACAGTAAATTTGATGGGGGATGCCCAACCGGGTAGGCCCAGAACCCCGAGTCGGCCTTCAAGGCCGGGTGGCCCAAAGCCCACCCGGTGTACATCTTTCAGGATACCGGGTCCCCGAGGATCCCGGTATGACGGCTCGGGGAGGCGGCAGCAGATACCTTCGAATCAGTCTGCGATTATGTATCCCGAAGAGTGCGCTCCACGAAGACGCACTTGTAGGCAGGATAGCTAGCGCCGCCAGCGGAACCCGTCATTCCCTGTAAACCCTAGCCGGCTCCTATATAGCTAGCGCCGCCAGCGGAACCCGTCATTCCCTGTAAACCCTAGCCGGCTCCCTATATAAAGCCGGCAAGGAGCAACCCTAGAGGAGACTCATCTCATTCCATAGCCTCCGGAGCACCCGCAAGCTCTGGTGCGCACACCATTGTACACCCCATTCAGATCCAAATACATACAAGCAGGAGTAGGTCTTTACCTCATACAGAGGGGCCGAACCTGGGTAAACTCTGCGTGTGCAACCTCTCTGTGAATCCTACGTCGCCTGGCTCACACCCGAGTTAAGCCACCCCGTATGGCATCTGCCGTGATTACCCCACGACAGTTGGCGCCCACCGTGGGGCCAGCGATCGCTGGAATTTACTTCATGGAGAGTCCTGAACCCGGCACTGGCGTCTACTTCAGCCCTCAAGCCATGTCGGGTCGCGGTGACATCGTCACCGGCAGCTACTTCGAGCACGGAGGGATCGGCTACGTCGCCGATCCACACACTTGGGGCAGGCCCAACTACGCCCCGATCACTCGCGCGATGGCTATCCCGTTCGGGACCGCCGTCACCGCCTACGTCGGCTTCTGCGGCTCGGATGAGGAAGGAGTCGCCAACAACTACGATGGTACTTCCTCCCCCGTCGACCCGCTTGACGAAGCCGCTGTCGACACCGCGGCTGCAAACCACTTTGCACCCGCCCCATCCGCCGAGACCGTCCAGATCTCGAACGACGACGACACCGGGTCGATCTTGCCCGTTCTCGACTACGAGTCGGAGGGCTCGACCGATCTGGCCTCGGACGGCACGGCAACACCCGCCCACATCTACATGACGGGCGAGGCGGCAAACTCTGCTGCCGCCAAACCTGCGGCAACAAACGCCGCCACAGCAGAGGCCAACGCGCAGAAGCAGCGCGACCAGGCACGGCGCGAGCAGGAGGCTCGCGAAAAGCAGCAACGCGACGAATCTCTCGCCGCCCTGCGAGGACAAGCAGGTCGGGCGGCTGACCCGCTCAGCACCCCGATCACGCCGGCGAACGTCGTCGACCAGGCGACACAGCTCGAGCAGCTGCGCCGGAAGATGGCCCTCCAGCAGGAGGAGATCCGCCAGAAGGAGCTGGAGGTCGATGCTCAGTCGACCGCTCTCTCCGCGGTCACTCGGCATCACAAAAACCGCAAGTCGCGGCTTAATCCTGATGCACCAACTCGCGCGCTCGACAACGCCTTCGCGCGCGAGACAGAGCTGGAAAGGCAGCGCGACGAGTGCCGCAGGGCCCAGCCCGGCGGCTCGAGTCAAGTTCCGCCTCAACCTCGCCCGACGATGCCGCCTCCGGCGCCGCGGCCTCCTCCGAACCCGGCTCGTCCTCAACCCCAGCCGCGGAACGACGACGACGCCGACCTCGCGATTTTCGGCACCCCAGTCGATTGCATGACTGCAGCCGCCTCTCTCTTCAAGAGGATCCGGGTCAAGGACAACCCCTATTGGAGCAAGGGGTGCAAGCTGGTGGACAAGGCGCTGGAGCTGCAGGAGAACATGTCGCAATCTGACGGCAAGCTCTACTCCAGATCGCCACCCAGCGAGAAAACGGCCTCGGCACCACACCGAAGCCAGGGAAACAAGGGTTCCCCCAGGCGTGACGCTGCCCCACAGCCGCCACGCAGTCGGCACGAGGAGCCGGCAGTGTCGAGCAACGCGAGGGCTGGAGGCAACCCGCCTCGGCTCGCCCGCAACGACGCCCGGCACACCATCAACAACAACCAGGCGCAGGCACGCTCCAATCACTCCGCTCCGGATCTGCGCCACCACCTCAACGACAAGCGCGCCGAGGCGACGCGCAACAACAACGACGACGACGACGTCGGCCCTAGATGCTTTGGACCCGCCATCAGAGGCGAGCGTTTCCCTAGCAGCTTCAAAGGACCGAGAGAGGCGCCCAAGTACAACGCTGCCATGAACCCGGAAACTTGGGTCCAGGACTACTTGGCCGCCATGAGCATCCAGAACGCGTCTTCGCTCTGTTGTGCGCGCTATTTTCCTCTCATGCTTGAGGGAACGGCTCGCACTTGGCTCAACAACCTCCCCAGGAACAGCGTCAACTCCTGGGGCGAGTTGAAGAGGCTCTTCATCACCAACTTCGAGGGGACCTGCAAGCGCCCGGCCACGGTCGAGGACCTCAAGCGCTGCGTCCAGAAGGAGGGCGAGTCCACTAGAAAGTGGTATCGCCGAGTCGCCGACCTCATCAACTCGGCAGAACACCTCAGCGTCGACACGGTGCACTCCCACCTCGAGGACAACACCACCTTCGAGTCGCTCAAGCAGAAGCTGCGGCGCTCGCACAAGGGTGACATGACGATGGGCCAGCTACTCGCCATCGTGCACAAGTACGCCGAGTCCGACGTCACCAAGGACGACTCCGAGGAGGACGACGACGAGAAGAAAGGCGGCAAAAACAAGAGCAAGGCCAAGCACTCCAGCGCTCATAAACGCAAGGGTGACGGCGGCTCCGAGCTTGTAGCCGCCACGGCTGCGGGGGGCCGCGGCTTCAAGAGCCAACGCGGCAACTTCCCGCGAAAGAAGCTCACCGCCACGGAGATCTGGCCATGCCGTGTAGGTATCATAGCCTACCCGGCAAGCCAGCCGGCCACACCACTGACGAGTGCAGCTGGACTGCAGAAATCGTCAAGGCCAAGACCGGTGCCAAGAAGCGGGCACCCGACGGAGACGACGACGGTGAGCAGCAGCAGGGCATGCCTCCCACTGCCGGCTTCATGGGCCACACCTTCGTCGGCCTCGATTCCAGGCGGGAGGAGAAGGTCATACGGCGCGCCGTCCACGCGACTCTGCCAGACGTGCCCCAGTGGCTCGACTGGTCAGAGCAGCCGATCACATGGAGCCGTCAAGACCACCCGCCCCGCGTCGATTACCCGGGCAAATTCGCTCTGGTGGTCGCGCCCCAGGTCAAGGGCTACATCTTGACCAAGACATTGATGGACGGAGGGTCGAGCATCAACATCCTCTACTACGAGACGTTCCAACGCATGAAATTGCGTGACGAACAGCTAGTACCCACCATCACCACCTTCCACGGCATCGTCCCGGGAAAGAAGGCCTACCCGCTAGGCAAAATCGCACTCGACGTCGTCTTCGGCACCGCCAAGAACTTCCGGCTCGAGAAGATCTGGTTCGAGGTGGTGAACTTCCGTAGTTCCTACCATGCGATCCTCGGGCGACCCGCCTTTGCCAAATTCATGGCAAGGCCCTGCTACGCCTACCTGAAGATGAAACTGCCGGGTCCGAACGGCATCATCACTGTACACGGCGACGTCGACCGCGCCATCGAGTGCGAAAAGGGCAACGCCGTCTTTGCCGAGTCCGTCATCGCCACGGAGCAGCTGGAGCAACTCAAGCTGCAAGTCGACCCCAACGACATGACCATCGTCAAGAAGCCGACTCTGGACTCACGCGACAAGTTCCAGTCGGCACAGGAGACCAAGCGCATCCCGCTGGTCGAGGGCGACTCCTCCAAGACGGCGGTGATCGGCTCGCACATGGACGTCGCATAGGAAAGCGCGCTCTGCGACTTCCTCCGTGAGAATCGGGACATCTTCGCATGGAAACCATCTGACATGCCAGGCGTCCCGAGGGAGCTCGCAGAGCACAAGCTCAACGTTGACCCCAAGCTGAAGCCAGTGAAGCAGTTCCTGCGTCGCTTCACTGGTGAGAGACAGAAGGCTATTGGCGAAGAAATAGCCCGGCTCCTAGCTGCCGGGTTCATCGCCGAAGTCATACACCCGGAATGGCTTGCCAACCCGGTGCTCGTTCTGAAGAAGAACGGAACATGGCGGATGTGCATCGACTACACGGCTTGAACAAAGCCTGTCCCAAGGATCCATTCGCATTGCCACGCATCGATCAGCTGATCGACTCGACGGCAGGGTGCGAGGCGCTATGCTTCCTCGACGCCTACTCCGGGTACCACCAGATCAAGATGGCGCCCGAAGATCAGGAGAAGACGTCTTTCATCACGCCCTATGGCGCGTTTTGTTACGTCTCCATGCCCTTCGGCTTGAAAAATGCCGGAGCGACTTACCAGCGGTGCATACAGAACTGTTTGCACGAGCAGATCGGCCGCAACGTCCACGCATATGTGGACGACATCGTCGTCAAGTCCAAGCTGAAGACAGACCTGATTGCCGACCTCACGGAGACATTCACCAACCTCCGCAAGTACAGGATAAAGCTCAACCCGGAAAAATGCGTCTTCGGCGTACCCGCGGGCAAGCTCCTGGGCTTCATCGTCTCCGAGCGAGGCATTGAGGCCAACCCAGAGAAGATCAAGGCGATCGAAGCTCTGAAGAAGCCGGAAAACCTCCGGGACGTGCAGCGGCTCACAGGCTGTGTCGCTGCCCTCAGCCGTTTCATCTCACGACTCGGCGAGAAGGCCATGCCCTTGTACCGGCTCCTCAAGAAGTCGGACACGTTCACCTGGAACGACGAGGCAGACGCCGCCTTGACGGCACTCAAGAAGACGTTGGCCGAGGCGCCGATCCTCGCATCTCCACTAGAAAAGGAGCCGATGCTCCTCTACATCGCTGCGACCAACCGAGTCGTCAGCGCGGTGGTCGTCGTCGAGCGCAAGGAGGAAGGCCACGAGCAACTGGTCCAGCGGCCAGTTTACTACGTCAGCGAAGTCCTGACGGATTCGAAGCAACGTTACCCGCACTACCAAAAACTTGTATATGGTGTTTTCTTTGCTTCAAGAAAATTGCGACATTACTTCATGGGCCACCCGATGACGGTGGTCAGCTCATCTCCCTTAGCTGAAATAATCCGCAATAGAGAGGCAACTGGGCGCGTCGCCAAATGGGCCTCGAGCTGCAGCCTTTCGGCCTCAGCTACGCAGCCCGCACTGCGATCAAGTCGCAGTCACTATCCGACTTCCTCGTCGACTGGATGGAGACACAGTTGCCGGCTCCAACCTATGAAGCCGGCAGATGGACCTTGTTCTTTGACGGGTCAAAGATGTATGAGGGCTCGGGGGCTGGAGTCGTCCTCACTTCTCCCCAAGGCGACAAGATGCGATATGTGCTGCAGATACACTTCACGTGCACTAACAACGTCGCCGAGTACGAAGCCCTCCTACATGGCCTACGCGTGGCCAAGGAGATGGGAGTTAGCCGTATCAAATGTTACGGCGATTCCGACCTCGTCGTTCAGCAAACGATGGGGACCTGGGATGCAAATGATCCCAACATGGCGGCTTACCGCCGGCTCGTCGATCAAGTCGGCGGCCACTTCGCCGGCATGGAGCTGGAGCACGTCGACCGAAGGAAGAACGAGGCGGCTGACGCACTCTCTCGCTTCGGGTCTAAGCGGGACCGAGTCCCACCCGGCGTCTTCCTCGACCACCTGCACAACCCGTCGGTACGCCCGCCGGCCGAAGTCGACATCGCCAACCCGCCATCATCAGATGCAATTCTGGTGGCGGTAACCCAAGAAACAAACGACTGGAGGGAACCCTACATCGAGTTCCTCACCACCAAAAAGCTGCCAGCCGACGAGGTCCTAGCACGGCGAGTCGTGCGCCGGGCCTCAGCTTACGCCATCATCAACAGCGAGCTCTACAAACGCAGCACATCGGGAGTTTTCCTCCGCTGCGTCGAGCCGGAAGAGGGAAGGCGCATCCTTCATGAGATCCACTCGGGAGATTGCGGCCACCACGTCGGCGCTCGCAACCTGGTCGCCAAGGCGTTCAGGCACGGTTTTTTCTGGCTCTCTGCTCATCAGGATGCAGTCGACATCGTCCGTCGGTGCATCGGGTGCCAGAAGTACGCCCGGCAGGATCACCTACCCGCCGCGGCTCTGAAGACCATCCCTCTGACATGGCCATTCGCAGTCTGGGGAATAGACATGGTGGGCAAGTTCAAGACAGCTCGCGGTGGCATGACACATTTGCTCGTCGCAGTCGACAAGTTCACCAAATGGGTCGAAGTTGAACCTATCAAGAAACTCGACGGCAAGACCGCAACCAAGTTCCTCCAGAAGCTCATCTTCCGATTCGGCTACCCGCACAGCATCATCACTGACAACGGTACAAATTTTGCCGAAGGAGAGATGAAGGCCTTCTGCAAACAAAAAGGCATCCGTCTCGACTTGGCGTCCGTCGCCCACCCGCAATCAAACGGGCAGGCGGAAAGAATGAACCAGACAGTGCTAGCCGGGATCAAGCCGCGACTTCAAGTTCCACTGGAGCGAACACCGGGTTGCTGGCTGGACGAGCTACCAGCCGTACTCTGGGGCATCAGAACGACTCCAAACCGTTCCACCGGCTACACGCCATTCTTCATGGTGTACGGGGCGGAAGCCGTCATGCCGACCGACCTCGAGCACGACTCGCCTCGGGTCGCCCTCTACAACGAGGAAGAAAATGAAGAAGCCCGCCTGGTCGGCGTCGACCTCCTGGAAGAAGCTCGCGAACTCGCACTCTCCAGGACGGCGATATATCAGCAAAGCCTGCGCCGCTACCACAGCCGCCGGGTTAGAAGTCGCTCTTTCCAGGAAGGCGACTTGGTTCTTCGGCTCATCCAAAAGTCGAAAGGGATGCACAAGCTCTCGGCACCATGGGAAGGACCGTTCGTCGTTAGCAAAGCGATGGGCAACGGCTCCTACCACCTCGTCGACTTGCGTGAGCCGAACAAAAGCTCCAAGTCGGAAGAGGAGACCAAGCGTCCATGGAACATCAGCCTGCTTCGCCCCTATTATACATAGTATCCATTGTAATACTGTGTAATCAATCAAGGAAATAAAGTCGATACACACCCGGCACGCTCGGGGGCTATCGTTTCGATTCAATTATGCTTTCGAGTCTTTATTCTTCCTACTCACACGTTATATGATTGATGGGTTGTCAAAGAGAGCCGGATGCCACGATGCGCGGCTCACCACTGGACCCCCTGCTCACGAAGCAAAATCACAAAAATTGTTGTTTTCTCCCAAGTCGTCAGCTACCCGCACAAAGTGAAGAAGTAGTGCAGCCGGTTCAAACCTAACTTGACAATGAAGCCGCACTCGGACTTTGTCACCATGGGTACCGCGCGCGTCACGAAAAAATCACGCGAAGCACACTTGGCGAGGTCGCACGATCGACTAGCTTACAAAACAAGCGAAAAACAAACAAAGTGACGGAAAGCGCACAAAAAACAAGCATGGGAGTGCCAAAACAAACATTAATAAGCCGCAGAGGCGCACGCTGAAACGCGACCCGGCACATATCATACTTGTTTCATTACATAATATTTTTCGCCCGCAGGCGACAAACCCTAACTACTTCAAAATAACCCCTCTTTTGAAAGCAGGGGAGCAAACTTCAAGACGGAGGAGCCGCCCGAGCAGAAGACGTCGACGCCTCGTTCGTCGCAGCCGGCGGTGGCAGAGCTGAAGCCCTTTCGAAAAGGTACTCCGACGCCGGCTCCCTGTCCGCCACCTCGCCAAGGTCGTTGCCCTCAGGCACCACGTCGAAGACGAAGTCGTCGTGGTCGACCATCTTGGCAGCCCGGCAGGCGTAAGGGGCGCAGTACTGGAGCACCGGCTGCAGATCGATCTCCCGGCCGCTGCTATCGGTGGGGATGCTGGCCGTGATCTTGTCCACGTTCGTCTGCCTATACCGGCCTCGCACAAGCCCGAGGGCAATGCACGCGCCGGCTCGGGCCGACGACTCCCGCACCCAGGTGATCACCTGGGGCATCAGCTCCAGAACCCGCAACACCTTGCAGACGGGTGCGGGGACGCCTTCCTTGGGCGACAGCATCTGGACGACCTTGCTGGCCCGGCCGTGAACGTCACGGGCGAAGACTCCGAGCCGGTGGACATGCTCCGAAGCCGTCAGGCCAGCCGTCTCCTCGCCTGCTCAACAAAACAAAAATCAACAACAAGGCCACAAGTCAAGTAGGCACAAACTGCAAAGGGTCGCATGAAATCTTTACCCCAGATGCCAACGGCGAGGGTGGCAAGCCGCTCGGTCAGCTCCTTCATCTCGCGCTCAGCCTCGCCGGATTTGCGCTCGAGCTTCTCGAGGTCCTCGCCGTACCCCTTGGTCGCCTGGGTGAGGGCGGCGTCCGCCTCCTCCTTCTGCTTGCTGAGCCGCTCGCAGGATTCCTGCACCGCGGCAAACGCCTGCGTGTGCCGGCTCTCCTGCGCGGCCAGCAGTTGCTGGTGCTCAGCGACGGAGATGAAGCCGTCGCGCGCCTTCTTCAGCTCCTCCTGCAGGCGGCGGGTCTCCTGCTGTTCGGCTTCGAGGAGCCAGGACAGCTCCTGCAGTTCACAAGACAATAAACAATCAAGAAGAGGCATGGGGGCTACGCCACGGGTTACCTCTACACCAACATTTGCTAACCCGGGGGCTAGCCCCAACAAAAAAAAAATAATAATACGCCGGGTCAGGAACCCGGGGGCTACGTTCCGAGTGGCATACACACCCGCCACCGGCCTGCCTCTACATCGACATTGGCAAACCAAGGACTACACTATTCGCCAAACTTTGCATCCAGAAAACTATGAAGACCCAAGCCGCTTTCTACGAACGCGACTCGGGCCTTGGGGGCTACATATACGCTACGGACGCAACAGGTGCAAGAAGGATTCTACGTACCTGGTGCGCATCCATCGCTGTCTGGATGGCGGCTCGGAAGTCAGGCCGGGGCGCAGATGCACCCGGGACGGAGCTCGGGGGCTGGGCAGTCAGCCCACCCGACGAGGAAGCCGTCGCGGTGGCGCGGGTCGTCGTCACCACCAGCGCCGTCTCCGGCTGAGGCGTGGCATCCACTGTGCCAGCCGGCACGGTGTCATCAATAGTGGCCCCCTCGGGTCGAGGGGGCACAATAACTTCGTCGCCTCCGCCGGTGGAAGGCGGAGGACTCGGCGCTCTCGTGGTCGGCTCCGTGACGTGCGCGGCAGGCTCCGCCCGCTGGGAGTCGCTCTCCAGCGCGTCCTCCATGTCACTGAGGGACGCGTCCTCAGCCCTGCGACACTCGCACGGGTCAAACTCAAGATAGCGTTTCCAGTGGAACTTTGGATGAGGATCAGCAGCAGACCTGTCACCCGCAGGTGGAAGAGTTGAGGTCCGAACTCCTCGGAAGCGAGGCGCAGGCGGCGAGTCGGCGCGAGCCCTCGCAGGGATGTCCCGCAAGGCCTTCTGCCTCCGCTCGGCAACGACGGTGCGCTGCACGGCAGCCCCAGCCGATCGCTCCGGTGGCGGCGGCGTCGGGTTCGCCGACTTGGAGCGTTGGAGTTGGGCCCGGCGTCCTCAGCCGCAGGCCTACGCCTCCGCCGGATGCGGAGCGGCTGATCATCTTCATCATCTTCTTCAGCAGGCGCCGGGTTCTTGGACCCGGCGCGTTCTTCTCTTCCTTCTTCTCCTTCCTCCTCATCCTCAGACAGGATGGGGATCGGTTGGCGGGAGGAGAAGGCGGCTTCGTTGCCCATGGTGGCGCTGTCGGCTTCGTCGTCAGAGTCGCGCTCGACGACGTCGTTGGGGCCGGCAAGCACCGTGGGAGCGTCTCCGCGGATCGGAGGCAACCCAACAAGCGACGAAACTCCTGAATTCGACAAAGCAGGAAGGATCGGTATAAAAAGACCAAGAAAAGGAAAGTGTTTCGAATCGTCAAGCAAAGGGACTCACCTCAGGAGCCGGATGCTTGGCGGAGTAGGCCTCCAGGCCGCCCACGATCCACTCGGGGCCGGGTGGACCGTGACACGCTTCATCCGCAGCGTGAATTGCTCTACCGACTCGAACAATGTCGGGTCATGGCGCTGCGGGTCCTTCGTCCCCTTGTACTCGCAGATCAGCGAGGGCCGGTGCTGCAGAGGTGCGATCTTCCTCTTCACCCAAGTGGCGATGAGGTTCAGACCCGTCAGCCCTCCGTTCTTCAGCTCCTGAAGCCGCGCCATCAGCCGGCGCACCATGGGCAAGTCGGCGTCGCGCGGCAGCTCCTGAAGATTGCGAGGCCGGCTCGGCGATGGCGAGAAGCAGGGGATCCCGATCTCGCCGTCAGGCGCCGGCTCCCGCATGTAGAAGCCCGACTTCCTCCAATACACTTTGGAGGGGAGGCCGAGATCCAGGTAGTCGACGTCGCCGCGGACCTGGAAGTTGAGGCCGCCGCAGGGCGCCATGTCGCCGCCCTTCCCCAGCTTGCCGTGGAAGATCCACAGCCACAGCGGGAAGAACGGGGCACCCGAAGTAGCCCTCGCACAGGGTGACGAAGCAGGCGAGATGGAGGATCGAGTTGGGCGTCAGGTCATGCACCTGAAGCCCGTAGAAGTCCAAGAATCGCCGGAAGAACTCCGACGTGGGGAAGCCCAGCCCGCGCTCGAGGAACGCGAGGAAGGCGACGAACTCGCCCGGCGATGGCCGCGGGCGAGGATCCGCGGAGGCGATGCGCCACCGACGCTCCGACGCCGGCGGCAACAAGCCCTCGTTGGCGGCTTGCTCCAGCGCCTGCGCCGTCACCGACGACCTCTCCCACTTGTTCTTGGGCGCCACCATCTTGGCCGGAAGAGAGGCGGAGGAGCAAGAGTGTCCAATGGCTGCGGCGGCGATGCGGCGAAGAACTCAGGCGCGAGCTGCTTGAGAGAGACGGCGAGCGCAAGGAAGGATGAGAATGAACTCACCAGCCGCACTCCCCTGCCGTTTTAATAGGCACAGTGAGTGGAGCCGTTACCGCAGTAAATGGCGCCGCCCACGTCGCCCACGTCGCCCACTATCGCCACGTCGCACGACGCCTCGATTCCCGCGCGACGCCTCGGTTTCCACGGGAGCGTGCCGAAAAATGCGGCTCAGATTCGGCCACGTCGCTCTGTCACGACGTTTGGACCGATGGATCGGGCGCGTGCGGGTCAAGGAGCGTCATCATTGCCACTGCTCCATCCCGAGGTGGAGGCAGTCGATGCGCCGTCAAGTCCCATCAATCGACTCGGCGCCAGACAGACAAACACTACAGGACAAACGGTCAAAGATGCCGTGACGTCAGACGGAGAAGGCGAAGGAGACAACCCGCACCGAGGCGAGTCGGGATGGCAAACGTCCCACGGGCACAAGCCGGCATCAAACAAAAACTTGAGTTAGACCGGACGTTAAAAGCCAAAATCCACCACTCCGAGCCGTTGTTTTCTTTTCTCTGTTTCAGGAGTTCGTTCAACGACACGACCCGGCAGTTCGCAAGACGAAGACCAAGCCGGAGACGAGTCCCTGACGAACTCGGGGGCTAATGATGGGGGGATGCCCAACCGGGTAGGCCCAGGACCCCGAGTCGGCCTTCAAGGCCGGGTGGCCCAAAGCCCACCCGGTGTACATCTTCCAGGATACCGGGTCCCCGAGGATCCCGGTATGACGGCTCGGGGAGGCGGCAGCAGATATCTTCGAATCAGTCTGCGATTATGTATCCCGAAGAGTGCGCTCCACGAAGCCGCACTTGTAGGCAGGATAGCTAGCGCCGCCAGCGGAACCCGTCATTCCCTGTAAACCCTAGCCGGCTCCCTATATAAAGCCGGCAAGGAGCAACCCTAGAGGGAGAGATCTCATTCCATAGCCTCCGGAGCACCCGCAAGCTCTGGTGCGCACACCATTGTACACCCCATTCAGATCCAAATACATACAAGCAGGAGTAGGTCTTTACCTCATACAGAGGGGCCGAACCTGGGTAAACTCTGCGTGTGCAACCTCTCTGTGAATCCTACGTCGCCTGGCTCACACCCGAGTTAAGCCACCCCGTATGGCATCTGCCGTGATTACCCCATGACAAAATTAGTTCCAAAGTTATCGGTTTAACCACGAGAAAGTTGACACATGTGAGCCCGGATGGTTAAGAGGTGCTGATACCTACCCGTGAGATTCCGAGTTCGGGTGTTAGCGCCCGCTCTCTCGTGTGTACACATCCAAAAAAAAAATTAAACTGTTTGGAGTCATGTCTAACCCCAAGTTGCATTTTTTAGAAAGTTGACACATCAAAATAAAGTGAAAATAGTGCGCACATAGTACAAGAACTCATAAGTAAATTGAGTACCCAAGAAAAAGTTGAGAAGTCAAGTGCAGAGCAAAGAGCTCAAATCCAGAAGCGAAGACTTACACAGTACAGACGCAGACGCTCATAAACACGCACGTACAGACACCCCTATGAACGCACGCACGCAAACCCTACCCCTATGAGCACCTCCGAGAGACTGGTCCGGCAGATCTTGAGGTTGACGAAGTCACCATAAGCGCCTCGCTGTTGACGGGCACGTCACCTACCACTGAAAGCATAGTGCCGGTTAAATCCTGGAAAATCCAGGAAAATGCGAGAACCCATGCCAAGTCTAGGACTTGAACCTGGGTGGGCTGGTTCCACCACAAGGAACCAAATCAGCTGAGCTAGGCTCAGTTCGCTGATGTGAGAAAGTTGGGCTGGAATTGGAATTGTGAAATTGCTGAGCCATTTCAGCTGATTGGATTGGTCACGGAATTGTGGCATGGAAACGATGAGCAATTCCCAGCGCATCCACCCCATGCATGTTCGCTCGCTCCAAACTTTCGGACCCCGCAACCTCGGAAAGGCACGGAATCGCGAGTCGCAGCTCGCTCGCTCTCTCCTCTCGCTTCGCTCGCGTGCGTCCCCTGCAATAGCTCCGTCTGTCGCCCTCCTCTCCGTCGAGCCCGCCGGCGGCGCACTGGGTGAGTCCATCCCCGACCTCTCCTCGCGCTCCTCTCTCCCTTTGGCCACGCCCTCCTCTCTCCCTCAAACCCGCACTAGTACAGAAAACGTTAACAGTGGCGCACGAAATTTAAATTCTGTGGCGCACCCAGCGCGCACGGCCGGTGCGCCACAGAATCGTCGCCACAAAAGTTTTTTTTTCTGTGGCGCACCACCACCGTGCGCCACAGAAATTTTGAGATTTTTGTGGCGCACTAAAGCACCATGCGCCACAGATTGTCTTCATCCGTTTTAAAAAAAAAGGCTGGCCACCGCAGCGGCGCAGCCCCACCGCAGTGTCTCTCCTCGGCTCGAGGAATCCAAGGACGAGAGCACGGCGGCCATCCGAAGAAGCGGCGCCCGGCGACCATGGCGACGTACCCTGCGGCGGCGAGATGTTTCGCAGCTGCCATCCGCAATGCCGTCCCCGGCTCTCCTCGCGCCAGATCCGCCATCCTCCACGGCCCTCCTCGTGCCGGAGACGCCGTCGTCCAAGGGCTGCGCGGATCTCCTCAACGGCGCGCGCGGCTGTTCCCATGCGGAATCTTGGAGCTTCGTATTCGCCATCATCATTTGCTCGAACAAACTGCACGCAGCAAACAGCACATCTGTGAGATAACTCAAGATTTGAGCAAATTCAACACTAAACTAACACGAGCTTGCGTCGAATCGAGGGCAGCAGAAACAACGAAATCACAGAAAACACAGTACAAATCGAGGGCGGATCAAGAACAGAAACAAGGCCGCAACCAAGAATCGTACAGAGAATCAACCAAAATCCACAAAAATACTCACCAATTCGGCAGCGATTCCTCCAACCAACACACCCCCGATTTGCGGGTATCAAACCCTCCTACTAATCTGCAGTTGTTTGGATTTATATATCACAGCTAATCTTCGGGGATTAGAGCTTACGGAGAGGAGGGATGAGGAGGAGGGTGAGAGAAGAAAGGGACGTGTGTGGCATGGTGTGCAGCAGCGTGCGTGACGTGTTTGACCAGGCCGGTGAGAGAGATACGTGTGCGTGTGTGTGGTTGTGAGAGGATAAGATGAGAAATAAAGTGGATCTGAGACCGTGATTTCTGTGGCGCACCGGGCTGGATGCGCCACAGAAAGTCACATTTCTGTGGCGCACGCAGTACGTGCGCCACAGAATTGTTGATTTCTGTGGCGCATCCATCCCGGTGCGCCACAGAAAGTCATATTTCTGTGGCGCATTTAGTATTGGTGCGCCACAGAATTGTGATTTTTTATGGCGCACCGGGCTTGGTGCGCCACAAAAAATAATTCTGTGGCGCGCTAATTAAGGGTGCGCCACAGAATACCAACCTATCTATAACCCTTTTCCTACTAGTGCCGGTGGCGGCGGCGGAGCCCGTAACCCTAGATTGGCGGCAGGGATCGGTAGTGGTGGCGGGGATGGGAAGCGGCGGCGGGATGCACATGGCGGCGACGGCGGGATGCGCATGGGATGCGCCCATGCTCCTCTGGCCCGAGCCTCCTCTATGCATTCTCTCCTCTGGCCCGACCCTCCTCTGTTGCTCCCTCCTTCTAATTTCTTTTATGTCTGAAAATTGTAGATTATTGACAAGAGCTTCTACTGACAGCTGTGTGAAGGTATAAAATCTGAATTTTTTCTAGCTTGCACTACCAGTTGATTAGATTTCTTGCAAGTATAGTGTGCAATTTGGTACTAGATATGAATGTGTGACCATGTTTATGTATTTGTGTGCGCATTGTAACTTTTTTATCATGTCTCAACAAGAGTTGGTTGCTTACATTACCGAAGAGAACAAAAGAAGAAAAAGGAAAAGAATATTGTTGACACAGAAGTATTTTGAAATGTCATGCCTTGCTCTAGCTTATCTTAGTACTCAAAGACCACCTAGCTAGAGACCCCGGTTGCTTGAATGGTGAGGAGGAAACAGTTAGATATCGGAAGTACATATTGGAAAAAACATATGATGGGTCCGAAACAACTTGCTATGTAAGCTAAGCTTAAGAAAACGAAATTTCCATGATCTTTGTGCTATGCTGCGTGAGAAGTGTGGTCTCAAAGGTAGCATGTTCATGATGGTAGAAGAAGATGTTGCTATGTTCCTACAAGTTGTTGGACATGGACTTAAAATGAGGATGGTGGGTGGCACGTATTGTCGGTCTACTGAGACAATCAGTAGGCACTTCTCTACCGTGTTATCAACAATTCCGTCTCTAACTGGGGAGTTCATCAAGCTTCCCGATCCTTCTATCAATCCTCCTGATGATTACAAGTGGAAGTGGTTTCCTAATGCACTTGGAGCTCTAGATGGGTGTCATATTCCTGTGTTTGTCAATACTGCTGACAAAGGGAGGTACAGGAACAAGCAGCAAGAAATCACCACTAACATGCTAGGTGTGGTTGACTGGAACATGAAATTTCTGTATGATCTACCTGGTTGGGAGGGTTCGGCATCAGACTCGAGAGTGCTAAAAGATGCTATGAGAATTGATCGTGAAGATGCATTTGTTGTACCACAGGGTACGACTCTTTCTCTTTGTGTTTCATTTCTCATATTTGCTTGTTAGCTAACTAACTAATGTACTTGTCAATAGGAAAGTACTATCTTGTTGATGCTGGCTATACCAATGGACCTAGATTTCTATCTCCATTCAGATCCACTCGGTACCACTTGAAAGAGTTGGTTGCTAGTCAACAACAGCCCCAAAATGAAAAGGAGTTGTATAACTTGCGCCATTCTCGTGCTAGAAATTGTGTAGAGAGAACCTTCGGCTTGTTGAAGAAAAAATGGGCACTACTGCGTTCTTGTTCTTTCTTTGACATAGAGGACCAGGTAACACATGTCCATTTGATTGTTCATATGGGCCATCATGTGTTCCTTCTTTAACTATGAACTAAATATTTGTAGATTCGAATTATTAATGCATATTGTGTGTTACACAACTATGCGAGGGATAGGCAGCATGTGAGAGGTGATTTGTTGCTTCTGGAAGTCGACGTTGAGCTAGCGGCTATGACTCCTAAACCCGTTGATGATGCTACTTTAATTAGAAGTGTCTGGGTAACACAAGCATGGAAGAATTTTAGGCAACAATTTGCGGACGAGATGTTTGCTGACTACATTGTGGCGCATGCGGAACTAGAGTTCAAGTAGATAAGTAGTGATGGAGTAGATAGCTAGCTGATGGTGCCCTTTTTGTGCTAGCTATATGATGGTGCTCTTTTGTGTTGTACCATGCTGGCCGTGATGGTGCTCTTTTGTTCTTTGTAATATATATATATATATATATATATATATATATATATATATATATATATATATATATCACTCGAACTTGCTCTTTTGTTCTTTCTAAAATATATATGTAGTACCTTACTCGAACTTGCTTATTTGTTTTTTGTTCTTACTTTTATGCACGTTCACTTGTAGAAGCATGGCCGAACCAAAAGAAAAGAGAACTAGGGTGTACACTCCATGGACTCCTGAGATGGACTCCGCATTGTTGAATGTTCTTGTTGAGCATCACAACAATGGTGACCATGCTCAAAATGGTTGGAAGCCACATGTTTACAATGCTTGCATTAGGCATGTCAAGGATGTGTGTAATGTTGACGTCAACAAGGAAAACATAAGAGGAAGAATTAAAACATTTGACAAGCAATATGATATCATTAGCAAGATGCTTTCTCAAAGTGGCTTTGGATGGGATTGGGAAAATAACATGGTGAAGGTTGATAGTGAAGAAGTATGGTCTCGATATGTGGAGGTACTAAACAATATTTATTTTCCGGTTACTTTTGCAACTACAATATCATCTAATTTGTTGTGTTTTGTGTAGGCTAACAAAGATGCACGTGCCTACAATAACAAGGTAGTGAACAATTGGGAGTCTCTCAGTACCATATATTTGAGAGATCATGCGACCGGGGTAGGTGCTAGGACAGGTGCTGAGTGTGTTCAAGAACCACCCAACACACCAGCTCCTGAAGAAACTCCTGAGGCGCCTCCAAAGAGGCAACGTACTGGGGATGCTATCTTGTGCATGATGGGAGAAATGAAGATGACGTTTCAGGATGCTTTGAAGTCCACCGAGCCACTTCCTATGCCAAAGGTGACTCCTCCAACTGAAATCCTTGATGCTCTAAAGAAGGTACCAGATTTGGAGGATAGTGATATGCTGAGAGCTTATGGGAAGTTGATCGTCAATGAGCGCTTGGTTGAAGCACTCATGGCGCTCCCCGTGGGGTTAAGGAAGGCATGGCTCTTAACCTTGGGTTAATGTACCAAACCCCTGTTTGTTTGATGTATGAACTACTATGCACTTTGTTGTCCGTGAATTATCTATTTGTGCTATGTGTAAGAGACATGAATTACCCACTTGTGCTATTTTTAGAGACTTATCCATGTGTTGTTCGTACTTGTAAACTATTTAATTTCTGCTTGTGTTATTGTTTGTGACTTGATTTCGAATTTTTAATGTTATTATGTGTGCAAAATAATATATCAATATTCAAATATAAACATACAATTGTTTTCATACATGTAACAAGTCTTATATTCTCCAAACTCAACAAAACATCCAATTCCAAGATTTATACATCCAAACAGGAATTGGAATTGTGTGCTACCATCCGGTTCCAGCCATAAATTCCATTTACAACCAAACAGCGGAATTGGAATTAGATCCCATTTCCTTTCCATCTGGGAAATGGAATTGCTCCATTTCCAGGAAACTTTCCTACATCCAAACACAGTGTTAGAATAAACGCTTTAAATTTTAATGTTTTTGAGTTATCAAAAAACCATAATATTAAAGGGGGGGGGCAGATCAAAGGACGGAAGCGGAACCTGATTGCATGCTCATTAAGGGTGTGTTCGGTTTGGGGATGGGGTGGAATGGAATGGAACAGTTTCGCACCTGGAGCCCGTTCATGTGTTCGGTTGAGAAGCGGAATGGAACGCAGTGGTTCCACCAAAGGGAATATTCCCCATATATGCGGAATGCACTCGTCCAGCCAAATCAGCCGGACCGAGTGGAACAGGCTCGCTAATGATGAGATAAAGCAAATTATCCTACCCCTCTCTCTCTCCCTCGAGTGACCCTATCCACTCTCTCTCCCATGACCAGCACAGACGGTGGCCAGCAAGCGCGTCAGAGTGGGAGCGGGAGCGGCAGCCTCGGCTAGCCTTCCTCCTCTCCCATGCCCGGCCGCGGCCTCGGCGAGGCCAGGCGCGGGAGCAGGAGCAGTGGCCATGCCAGGCGCCGCGGCGGCGGCCTCGGCCAGGCGCGGGGACGGCCAGCAGGTCGGCGGCCTCGGCCAGCCTTCCTCCTCTCCCGTGATTTGGGGGAATGATTAGATTAATTAAATGTTTAGATTAAATTAGGCTCTAATTAATTGAATGTTTAGATTAATTTGATTCGGTTCCATTCCACCGTTTCCAAATCAACCAAACATAGCAATAGAATGGTTCCACTCCATCCAAAAAATGAACACACCCTAAGATCCATTTCTCGTAGAACAATGGTTTGGAAATCAGCTTTAAACCTAACGTCTGACATCTTTACTTTGTCGTCAATGTTTCTCCTCTCTACTCTAAATTCTTTGAGAGAGAAAGAGGGTGGGCACTAAAAGCTGAAATCAAGAGCATGTTCAAATAATCGGGATCTGCTTGTTACTCTTGTAGGTTGTCACTCCTAAATGGCTAGGAGTCAGATGTTCGAACATCCGGTTTGTGGATTTTTCGTGGCAAGTCTATGAAGGTTTTTGTTGATTTCCTCAAAATGATCTCGAAAAGATTGGATCAAACTTGCGAGCTTGGCTAGCGGAAAATAAATGTCTTAGAACTTTGGTGCACGGGTGCATAACCTCTCTGAACGAAGACATAGATATGTGCAAACAGATTAAACTTCAGAACCAAATCAGGACTCTTCGTTCAATTTACTTTGTTATGTTTCTGCTGCTTCAGATACTATGCTTTCTCTGTTATGTCATCTCTGTTTCTGAAGTCTCACTTTATCTCTTATTTGATTTACTCTGTTATCTTCGAAAGCATATGTTTAGCCTTGATCCTATTGTTATAACTATGTTGCTTCACATAGTTGTTGCCTTACGATTCAACTTATGTTCTGATAGTTCATAAACGAGCTTGAAGTTTTTGAATACTCATTTTTACTATAGTACATTTTATTAAAAATTATTCACCCCAGAAAACGGTGGACACAAGGACCGACCAACTAAACGAACCGAAACAGATATATTTCGTATCTATTTTGGGTCGACGCATTGTAGTTGCCCTAAGAGTAATTCCAACGTGCCGACGCATTTGGTCATTTCTGTCAGATCGAGTCCGTTTTGTGGAAAGCCACGGCCCAACGCGCCGACGCAAACGGACTGGCGTTCGTTTTTCTTTCCATGCGGGCCCATTTCTAGCCCAAATTTGAGCCGGGTTTGCGTCGGTGCGGAGATGCGTGGACGACCGCCTTGTCGTCCCCCTCGCCCGCCTGATGGCCCTTCATGTAGTTAGCTGCGTGAAAAGTAAATGGGTTAGGTTGAGACTCCAAGTGCAGAGTGTGTAGTAAGTGGAAGACGTGTTTTCCCCACGAGGAGTGACTCGAGGGTTTAATATCAAACTCTCGGGGAATCAGTAGTGAAGATTTATCTTTCCTATCCTTCTTTTCGTTACCTACAAAACAAAGTAAATGTTTTGGTCCTCAACCTCACCTAGTGGTTGTCAAGCACAAGGTGTGAGAATGATATCAAGATAATATGCAATGCAAAAAAGAAATAAATATGCAATGGTGGTAAATAAATATGCAAGGATGGTGGTAACAATGATAAATGATATTTTTGGGTTTTATATGATGAATGCAAGATGTAAAAGTGTTTTTGTATTTTCGGATTTTTAAATGGCAGAAAATGGAAAAATGGTTGGAAAGGTGTTTCTTATGATTAAAAATGGTCCGGGGTTCATGGTTTCACAAATGCACTCTCTCTTTAATAAAGTGGTAGACAATGGAACACTAGAGTTGACATATGAGATTGCAACACAACAGTTTAATGACAAGTTATAATTATATGGGCATCACGTCCTAACATAGAGACCTTTTGGTTATTAGTCTCTCTTATACTCCACCAAGATGCGAACTAAATCATAACACCTCAGTAATTAAGATAACTCAGAGTATAGCAATAAGTATCATGACATGAAGTTAAAATAAGAACATGCTAGATCTAGTCATGGAGAAAGTGGCAATGGTCACACCCACATCTCCGGTAGCATGGTATTTCTTTTTATCCCTAGTGAGGCAACAAAGTAAGGTAAAACACCCAAGTGGATCACAGAACTTTCTCTCACATTCACTGCACTAGCCACCCCCCGTTACTCCAACTAATGCACACGTTCCCCCTCACACGCTCTCATAAACATGCTTGATCATAACAAGTAAATAAGAACGGGTACATAATATGCATCTACTTTCATAACTGAAACAAAACCATTGCAATCTCAAACATATATTAACTCATAAAAAGATCCACCACAAAGGTATTACATAGATGACCGTAATCATGTTCAGCAGCTCATACGGTACTAATTAGTGAAGCTCAAGAGAGAGAGATACATAAGTTACTTCCACAAACCCATAGTCCAGAGGTGGACTACTCCCTCTTCATCATGGAGACGGTGGAGAAGTCGTTGGAGAAGATGGAGACCACGCCGGCAGCGCCCCGCCGGAGTTTTCCCCCTCCAATCTGCAACTCCAGGTCTCTGTTTCGGTGTTTCTGTGTTTCTGCGGCACTCCTTCCAGAGAACGTCGGGGGACTATTTTTATAGGCGGTTTTAGGTCAAAACGGAGTCGGTGGAGGAAAGATCGACGGCAACGGAGCTCCGAGGACCAAAATGGGGGGTCCCACGTGGCCAGGTACATGGGCCGCGTGGGCCCACTCATCTGGGCCCTCGGGCCTCTTCTTGTTTTCTTCCTTCGCTCCCACACTTTGTTCCTTCCAAAAACGGATGCTCGTAAATTTCCAGGTCATTTGGACGTCGTTTGGGTCCCTGAAACATTAAAATATGGAAAATAGGGTTTTCTGCCTGTGCAGGGTTAATTCCAGAAAAATAGGAAAATCATGAAATATTCCAAAAATCATTATAAAACAGTGTTATAACACTTATATGATGCAAATATGACTGGAATATAAGTAAAATAATGCAAAGTTCATGTATGCATTTTACATGCATCACCGCCAGACAGCACACAACTCACCACTCCTGCCCTTTCCTCTCATCCCTTCCTCCCGACTACCACCCACGAAAACCCTATGGCCGACGAACCAGTCGCCGCCGTCGCAACAAGAAAGGGTCGGGCCAGCGCCGCATTGGTGAAGCCAAAGAAGGATCTCACCCCGCGCGTAGAGGGCAGCGGAGACGGTGAAGAGAAGCAACCGGAGGAAGAGGGAGAAAACCAAGGCCGAAGAGGCGGCCACGACGTTCGCCGCCATAGCCACCAAGGCCGCCGCTGAAGCTGTCGTGGCCGCCGCTGCAGACATGGAGGCCATCGCCACCAATGCTACCACGACCACCCTCCTCATGCTTGGGCTAGGGTCTGCCCTCGCCGACTCTGTCACCTTCGCCGCAGTAGCCAGCTCGGTGTCCTCCGCAAAACCTCCCAGGAAGCCGTCGTCGAGCCTGTCAACAATGTCGTTGCCTACGTACGGCTTCCTGCCCGGCCAGGGCACCGCCCCGATAGGCAAATCCTGCCTTTCCGAATCACCAGGGCGATTCCGCACTGATCCCCCGACGATGCCTCCAATAGACCTCAACGCTGCACCTCTTGCCAGCGTCACCTCCTTGGCAGCAAAAGGGGACGTCATGTTGGAGGTGGTGCTATGATCACTTAAATGAGCAAAGGTGCTTCGAGCTCCATAAATTTGATAGTGACCGCAACGAAGTGTCACTCTCCAAGAGATGGGGGTTCATCCAAGCGGAGTGTAGCAAATTTGTTGGCGCCTATGAAGATGTTGAGCGCCGGTCCGTGAGTGCAATTGGGGTGAAGGACTTCGTATGGTTTTCATTCCCGGCCCTTGTCTTTGGTTTGCCCCCTCCTTTGTATGCATGTATGTCAATCCTCTTCGTTTCATCTCTCAATAGGCATTCCAATCTTTGGAGACCTTCAAGTCCCAAAATGGGGGCAAGGCCTTTACCTTGATCCATTGTTTGCGCGAGATCAAGGATTGTCCAAAGTGGAAGGAGCCCATGGCGTCCATGAAAAGGTGGGGGCGAACCGGACGTGGACAAGGAGGCCCCAAGTGACAAGAGGCCAAGGGGGGAGGCCAACACAAAGCTAGATGCCAAGAGTGATGTGCAAACAATTGCTTTGCAAGAAACCTTGAAGGGGTTCATATCCCAAAAGGATAAGGCAAGTGACAAGATGGAGGAGAGGGAAGAGAGGAAGCGTCGTGAGAGGGAGGAGAACTCGAAGAACTTCTTCGAGATACAAAAGAGGATGCTCGAGATCGGCGAGGAGAATGCCCGCTCTAGAGCCATTGAAGTGAAGGCAAAGATTAGGGAGGTTGAGCATGCTCTACTCACCGAGGAGGTCCGGATCATGACGACCGATCTTGCCACCTTGACCCCGAGGAAAAGGGCTTGGTTTGAGAAGAAGCAAAAGTGGGTCATGTAGCGAGATGATTGATCATCTCATTTGTGTTTGATGGAACTATGGCCGGAACATGGAAGTGGCTTCGTGTAATTTTTTGGGTACAATGTTTGTATGTCGACATGGCATGGCATGGATATTTTTTTGCTACAATCTTTGTATGCCGGCATGGCAAGTTTATTTTGCATAATATCCTAACTTATTTGGTTAAATGTGTCAAATTTGGTTGCATCGGAAAAAAAAGACAAGACGGATCAAATGGGTCGCCCATTGGATGCACTGACTAGAAAAGGCCAGACATGGGCCGGACACTGTCCCTTGGATGATATAAACGGATAAAAAAACTTATCCGTTTGGGTTCGGTGCACTGAGGTTGCTCTAACAACTTGTAACTCTATGGTCCAGTTGGCGGAAGAAAAGCCATCGTCCCTGCAGGCTGCCATGCCCGGCCGGCGTTCGCCTGCAGATACCATGGGGTAGCTAGAGGACGACTCCTGTAGGCTGTAGCATCTGACCGGCTGGCCGGGGCCGGCAAGGCCTGCCGGTTGCATCGATGTGACAAGACAAAAGCACGTCGTCTGCGAAGACGATCGACGCTAGCGCATGCATGAGGATGGTAGTACTAGCGCGCACGACACGACATGCACGAAGCTTGGCCCGAGAGCGCACGGGATCCCATCCCTTCCCAGCGCCCAGGGAGGACGACGAGACCTGCATCGGTGCACGTCTTTCTGTCCGAGGCAGAATACTGCTCAGCCTGTGTGATTCTTCTCACGAAACCATCTGCAGCAAGGATGCAAAGATTTCTCCTTTTCGCCCGTGCCCACAGATTAAACCACACAATTAATCATCGATCAATAATGGAACGGGTTTCAGCTAATGATCATCTTCCCGAGAACAACGAAGCTCTTCAGTACCCTTGAAAAAACTACCACTCAGCTACTACATGGATTCTCGTACCACTCTCTAGTCTTCCCCTCTCCCTCTCCTCTAATACGTAACCGCTAGCCTTGATAATGTACCGCAGACTTGTCGATGGACATCCGCCCACCATTCACTTGCAGAATGAAGCCACGTTTCATCCCTGAGAAATCGAGATACATCCAGATCAGACGAGAAGCGCCATAAGACATTGAGTTGAGTTCAGGTTCGGTGTTTGTATGTTGTAAGAACAGAGAACTTGAGGCTCACCCTGGTTACAAATTTCTCACTTTTCATATTCGCGAGACTCCACCAGTACGTAGACAGGGTTTCCATTGAGCTTGTAGAAGTCCTGCATGAGAGTTGATGCCTCAGTAACCATGTTCAAATAACAACGATGGCACGTGCATGATCTTACAAAGTAACTAGGGCAATTCGAAAAAGTTCAAAGGAAAAGTTTTCAATCTACTGTTTACTCTTGTTCTTACTTACGTCAGTTTCAACTTGTCAAGCAACAGGACCCACTATCCAAAGATGTTTGTTCGAGGTTTTGTTGAAAAAAGGAGAAGAAAAAAGATATATACCCAATTAAAAAGTCTTATGGATAACCACCGATACAAGTATATCTCAGCTGTGGGGAACAGAGTAGACATGGTCATGTTTCATGTTGCTTTTTCTGAAACTATTCCATTGACTCCTTTGTCTGAAGCTATATAGAATCAACAGGCTATATGAAGGGCACAGAGCAGACAGTACCTGAGCAAGTTAGCAAAGTTGCAGTACATGCCAAGAACTATGCAATGGAAGCGGTCAAACCCAGTGAACATGTGATTGACTAGGCTTCAGAGCAGTAAAAAAATAGGAATTCCTAACAAGCACGAGTGCTAAGAATTAAGTAGCAGAACAATATGTTTATGAAATCTCAATCGACAGTTTTTATATATATGTAGTCATGTCTGGTGAGAGTACCTTAAATTTGGGGAGCCCAATGAGGCAAGCACACTCAACGACATCTGCTCCAGCACGTTCTGTAAAACGAAAATTTCAGTAAGAAAAAGTATTCCAAAAGCTTATAATCTTTTGCTAGTCGTGCAAGATTAAAAATAATCCTCCACATAAGTATCCAAAACCAGTGCTGTGTTCTAGAAACAGGTTCTGGAAAATACTATTATAAAAAGACGCATGTTTAATAGCATGATAGGGTCAAAAGCTGCAGAGTGCAGACAACGAAAGGTGTAGATGAAAAGATGGTAGCAAAGTGTGAGTACTTGATTCTGTGATAGAAGTACTAAAAACATGTAGTGTCGACATCAAATCATGTTTCCAGATCAACTTGTATTAGGACATATCTTCAAACAAGATTCTCTCCACAGAGATCTTCCCAAGATGCCGTCTTCATTACATGTTAGGGGCACGCATGTTATCAGTTAGTTATTTTCGAGAACACGCCATGGAAAGGCCTATCAATTTCATAGAAGGAAAAGGTATCACCAAGTTGTATGGGTGCCTGCTATCCGTACGAGCAAATCCAATTAGTCTTACTTTCCAGGATTACGTTAGTCATTTCTGACAATACAGATGGCGTTGTGATAGTGGATTTGAGGGTGATAAAGGATGTTAAGGGTGTGGCACAGTTTGAAGCTAAGTGACTGATTGACTGGCGCAATCCACTTGGTAAGATACTTGGTGATCGGATCCTGAAGCAACTGCCGATCTACAACGCACTGTGATAGTGGATTTGAGGGTGATAAAAGTTGTTCAGGGTGTGGCACAGTTTGAAGCTAAGTGACTGATTGACTGGCGCAATCCACTTGGTAAGATACTTGGTGATCGGATCCTGAAGCACTGCCAATGTACAATGCACGGGTGGCACCTTCAATATGCCACAAGCTAAACAAGGTAGAACTGATGACTGATTAACTGTTACATCGGTCGGTGAATAATCTGCTGTGAATATGCCAGTGGAAAGGGGTATAATCTCTGAAGTTGCACAAGCAACAGAGAATTAAACAAAATGGCAACTATGCGAATCACCCAAGGAAATAGCTATCAAAATCAAGATCTTCTTTCTAGATTCTGTACCAGGCTCCAACAGCTACTAATTGCATACCCTCGACACAAAAAATACAAATTGCATATCATATTTGTTTAGAACCATGCAGTACAGGTCAAGGTTTCATGTGAATACATAATCATAGAGTTTGATTGTTTTGGTAATACTTACCCATAAGATTTATAGCAGCACAGAGTGTCCCACCAGTCGCAACCAAATCATCGACGATCAAAACACGCTCGCCGGGTTCTATAGCCCCAACATGCATCTCTAAACAATCAGTTCCATACTCCAGAACATAGGTCTCGGAAATCACCTCACCTTTCAAGGTTGTTACAAAAAACGATGTCAGTGCATTCGTTTGCTGCAACCATACTCTAGTAGTCTGGTTGACAATGAAGTCAAGCTGAATCAACACGGTATCTTTCAGTCTAACAGAACACATGATGAAAAGTGCAAAGAGAGATTGCACAAAAAGTGCAGCAGATTTTATCATGCGCTGCATGAAGGGATTGACAATAATTTTTGATGTTAGAGATTACGGACCACAGCAGTAGTAAAGATCACCAGTTTACTTAAAAAACAGATCCCCGCAAAAGTGAAGGAAAAAGGAATGCTCAGCTAGGTTGTACAGCAAACTAGAAAGACAAACAGCAACAGGTTTATTTCAGAGCGTGGAGATTATCCAGAAAGGAACTTATTCAAGGGAACCTCACCTGGGAGTTTCTTGGGCTTACGCAGCGGTATGAACTTGGCACCGATGGCTAGTGCAATCGCCGGGCCAAATATAAACCCTCTGGCCTCGATCCCTGAGGAATCGAAACAAACAAGTCACATCGACCTCACTGAATAGTGCACTGACATACAAAGTTATAGATAATAAAACAGAAGCGTCTGTCTAAAGTAACCACAACATAAGTTCAATTTAGCCGAGAATGATAAGATATTGCTAAAGAAAACAGTGAATGAAAAAAAAACAGGACCAAGGAGGATATGGCAGGAGAAGCAGACAGAGGATCCAACAAAGAACAAAGCAAAATCTGAGAAGCAGTACTTTCCCGTGAAAACGACGGCAGATTGGCCACATGCGTGCGTGACATCAGAGATACCACCGGGACCAGGAAATCGGTGCTACAGTCGTACCCCGGCGCGGCGCACCACCACCGTCCGATCCCCGGCAGACACGGCCGCGGCCGTCGGACCACCACCGTCTGGTCCCCGCCGGCTAGCCGCGAGATCTGGCCGTGGCAGGGCTTCCGGTTACGCTAATGAATGCGGCAGATTTCCTTGCTCCGGCGAAACACAGAGGGAGGCCGTTGAAAAAGAAGTCAGAGAAACGCGACCGCGTCATGTGCCAAACATTCTGGCGCACGCGCGATCGACCGGGTCGACCAGGCGCCAACGCATGCTCGTCTAAACAAATGCTACTCGCTGAGGATGAGATCGGCCATGGCGATATCGATTATCTTAGCATAAAAGGCCATGACCCTCCACATGCGCACATACCAAACGCTCGACTTTCCCTTTCGGTAAGCAGCCCAGGATTCACGACCGGAAATGGTCGATGCGGCGAGTTCTTACGCCGACGTCGTAGAAACCGCCACCCCAAGAACAGGCCCTCGGTGACGATACCGGTCGCCGGCCGTGGTGGACTGGATATCCTCCTACAGGCCGCTACGGTTTGGCGAAATGTGGGAGGAGGCATGGCAAAAAAAGCTTAGCCAGCGGGAACAGTGGCGGCGTGGTGGTATAATTGTGGTTGGCTCCGATGGAGTATGATATTATCCTCCCGAGAAAAGTCGACGGAGTAGCTAAGCGCAGCAGACCCACCGGGGCGGGAGACGACAAGCGTGGGGGAGCAAAAGGACTACGGGAGATCTCCCGCAAAGATATTACGGAATCTCACTACACTGCAACCAAACAGCCCTTGGCTCTACCACTCAACGCATCGCCGCCGCCTAAGGATGGGTGGTTAACCGGACGGTGCGGGAGCTAGCTGCTGGAGAAGTTATGCATGACAGCATGATGAGGGAGTTTCTTACCGGCGACGGCGGCGATGGCCATGCCGCGGTAGCGCTCGACGAAGATGTCGACGGCGTCCTTGAACACCCCGGGCCGCAGCAGCAGCGTCGTGATGTCGTTGAACATGATGCCTGCATGCGCGCGCGTCAACATGGATGTACCAGTACTCCCGGCCGGCCATACGAGATCAGATAGAGGATCGGTGTATGTATGTACGTGCCTGGCTTGGGAAGTGCGGGACGACGCGGATGGCGTCGGAGATGCCCTGCAGGCGGGGATCGGCCTCCTCCGCCGGCGCCACCGCCACCACGACGGCATCGTCGGCCTTGGCGGCCTTGACTTCCGGCACGGCGTGGCCGTTCTCCTTGGCCTTGGCGGCCTCCATCATGGTGTTACAGTTGGCCTCCTCGCCCATCTTCTTCCACTGGCTCTCTCTCTCTCTCTGCGCTAGGTAGAGTAGAGTGTGAGGGTCGAGGAAGGAAGGAAGGAGTTAATGTTGGCTGGTGGATGGGCGTGCCAGTGTGTGTATATATAGCAGGGAAAAGAGAAAGGGAAGAATGGTCGTTGAGCGTTTATTATCTATCCTTGGAAACAAGCAGCGGGCCTCTGTATGGTATAGTAGCCTGTGTGACCCTGTGGAGTAGCCGTGTAGCAGGAGAGTAGAGCCTGTCTCTAGCCATGGCATGGCAGGGTCTAGCTACTCCCAGCAAGCATCTTTTTTTTTTTTTTTTTTGAACAACAGCAAGCATCTCTAGCTCCTCACACTTGTATGAATACGTGACGTGAGTGACAATGTGCGTCGCCTTCCCAGGCAGCCACGAGTCTCTCTCGTCTTCTTGGATAGATGAGCAATGGCCGTTTCAGCGAGATGCAGGGGAAAGAAAACAGGTGGAGGGAGGAGTTACTCCACTTGGCGCCGCACCGGCCGGCCGGCGTCATTTCCCGGCTCTCTCCGCAGTGCGCACGTCGAAGCACGCAACCGGAGCGGAGCGGACGGGGCGGGGAGGATCCGATGCCGCTGCCGCTGCCCCTGCATGCGCTGCCGTGTGCTGCGTCGACAGTGGCTGCCGGTACGGCGCCTGTTATGTCAACTTTATTTATATCGTCCACGTATTTGGTGCTGCAGCAAGCTCAGCCTCGGCGTCCTCGCTCTCCTGCATCATCGCCCCAAAGACGACGATGATCTCACATGCTTTGCACGCTGAAACCATGGCAGTGCTGCCCAAGTAGCCGAGCAAATTAGTGTGGAACGAGTTGTCTTCCAAACACACTGCACCAAACCTTCAGAAGGCTATGACGTGCACCGCGTATGACTATGCACCCCTTGGCGCCCTGTTTAGATCTCAAGTTTCGTTTGCGTGAGAACCGACTAGTAGTCGGGTGGTTAGTGTTGTGGTGGTGCAGCCAGCCCATCAGTGTTTAAATCCGGTCTGGTGTCTCACTCCTTTTATTAAAAAACTGTGAAGCTCCTCCTCCGTTGGGTTCAAAAAAAAAAGTGTTGTTTGCGTATCAATTTTATTGAGGCTAGGTGCACCACGTAATTGTTACAAGCCGGCTCATAAGCTTGGACGGCGAGCTACCGGTGTTCTGTAACCCGTTTGGTGACCGGCGATTTAGGCGTGTCTCCATATAACACGAGTGTTCCATTTTGGTCATATTCCGTGACTACGTCCCTTTTCCCAGCTAGTGCCACTCTTGTTTCCTTGGGTCGGCTCTCTATGGCCCGAGGCCGGAGATAGTTCAGCTCCATCCTCCATGGAATCGTCTTAGGAAATGGAAAATCATGGTCCAGTGGCACTTGGTTGTTTCTTTTTCTATAATGATTTTTTTAGATCTTGTCGTTATAAACTCTTCTATCATAACATTTTCTCGATAGGAAAAATCATGAAACCACATGCATTACCCGATAAGCGTAGCGACATTAATCCGGTATACATCGAAGACGTGAGTATCATCATCAAACGATTCACATATGAGGTGGCGGGATCTACGCACATCACCATGGCGTGTTCACGGTTCACCTTCAAGATTGCTAACCTCTATGAAGGAGACAAATACAAGGCGGCCTAGCAAAAGGTGAATGTGTTTGTTGATGCTAGCTCGATCTCCTTCGATGGCTGAAAATTTGTTGTTGTCTCATTCTTTGACCCTCCTTGTTTTTTTCTTAGAAAAACGTCAAAGCCCCGACGTTAAATTAATAAGGTCCTGAACCGCGAAATTGATACACAGTGCCGAACCAGTTTATAACAACGAACCGCAGACACAGAAAACAGGACAACCGAAGAAACTCCAACCGAGCGGGCACACATCAATGGCAACCTAAGGACTATTCTGATGAGGCTGAGAACTAGTTGGGCGGGCAAAGATGTTGGGCCGAAGCTCGCCCTAGAGATCAGACCGGCTCTCCGACTCACGCTACACCCTGTCGGCACGGGCAAAGTCGTCGGGCCGAATCTCACCCTAGAGCCCAGGCCGGCTCAACAACACACGCTGCACATCACCAAGACCCACACAATGCCAACAGAGACAACCACCAGGAGAGCACCTTCCTCGTCCTCGCCGCTGAAGCACACCAAGGAAGGTCCAAACGAAGGAACACCGAGTGTGCAGATCAAGATACAAGTTTTGTCAGAGGTGGCATGCCGAAGAGACAACGCCATCCGACGAGGCACCGACATCTGCCACCCAACCTCCAGAGAGCTACCCATCGTGACCTCCAAGGCGGCGTCTTCAGGAAGAACACGACGCAGAGCACCGCCACCGCCCGATCCGTGGATCTTGGGTTTTCACCCGGAGCACGTAGGATTTTTGATTGTACTTGAGAAAGACGGGGGGAATTGGGAGAGAATGAGAGAATTGTGTGGGTTCACGCGGTTCCAATCCCTTTTTCTTAGCAGAGAGCGGGCGGTTTCATTCCCTCGTTAGTTCAACCATATTGAACAGGCGCGCCTCCCATTTGCAACTTCAATTCCCAGAGCACATTGCAAACAGTTTTCGTTTATCACCATTACCATAAGGTCTCACATCGGACACGAGTGAAAGGATAGACATGGTAACCTAGGGGAGGGAGGCGGGGTCAATAGGTTTCTACAAATTTTCCTTTTCCTTTCACAAGTTTTAGTCTATGCGGATAAATGAGGTGAGCCTAACAAATAAGTGAAACACTCTATATGATGCAATACAATACTTCAAGCATGACGGCTATCACAAACATAACAACAATAGTGAAAGAGCTCGGATAGAAATAACCGAGGCACGCGGAGACGAAGATGTAACCCGTGTTCCTTCTCTTGGGAGAGAATTACGTCACGTTGAAGAGGTGCGGGATACCACGAAGGACACTCGTATGCCACGAAGGCTCACCTTCTTCTCCTTAAGCCTCCTCCATGAATAAGTAGGTCAATCCACTATTGGTATACCTCTAGGCGGCCTCCGAATCTTCACAAATCTGCCACCGGGTTGTTCCGGAGCACAATCCACAACTCGGATGCTTCCGTGCGATCCTAGCCGCCTAGGGTTTCCCAACAAACCCAAGAGTAACAAGTAACTTGATAAACTCAAGGGGGAATCACTTTTGGCTTGGTGGAAACGTAGATCTAGACCTCTTCATTTTCCCCGGAACATGTTCCAAATCTGCCGCCGGGTTGTTCCGGGCTTAGTCAGTGGCTAGTGGAGTCGCCCGGTTCAAGCCCGGAGCCTTACCTTAAATCGTTCCGGACCGCGCTGTCAGATCTGGAACATTTCGGGTTCTATACCGGACAGGCCATTTCTGCAGAATGATCAATATTCAAGTGGGTTGCATATCTCTCTCTCTCTCTCTCTCTATCTCTCTCTCTCTTATTTAGTGGATGCATATCAGGTGTACAGGGTCAGAGGTGTATGACATGAGTTCATCTCCAATAAGATCAGCAAGGTACCCCTCTTAATAGTGCGGTGATCCTATCGACTCAAGGAAGTAAACAGAGAAAGCGAAGCAAACCACCGCCAATTGATCATCCAAAATTGAGGGACCTCCATACGTCAACCATCATCAACATGAGTGGACTAAAACCTGAGTATACACTTGTAGGTAACATTAGTCCTCTCTAAATCGGATGCCAACTTAACCAAAATATAAATAGGGACATGGTCTTTCAACGGGCATGACCGTATGATCGTTGCCAATATGATGAGTGACGGAGAATGAAATATCTCCGGAATAAATGTTGGTTGGCTAGCCGCGGCCCAGTTTTGTCAGGCCTCGTCGGCCAGGGCAAATCGTGAATTAGTGTCGCCTTATCGCTGTCGTTTCCATAAAAGGGTGGCATTCACGTCCTTCTTTACTAGTAGTAGCAGCCTCATGAAACTGAGGTGCTATCAAAATATCTCTGTCCAAATGGGTCCGGTTCGGACTCGGACATGCATAAGGCACTAGATGTACTCGACATAGGTATCACAATGGTTGTGAGCCCCAAGTCAAAGGGAGTTGGGAGATGGGGCATGTGCTGCCACCCGACTAACAGGAGTCACAGAAGATGTGATTGGCAAGAGTTAACTACCTTGATTGTTTAGATAAATTCGGTCCTAACTAGCCTACCAATGTTCATGCTTTCCTTCTTTCAAGTACCTAAAGGGGTACAAAAAAGATTGGATTTTTATAGGTCTCGTTTTTTCTGGGAGAATGACCAAGTTAAAAAGAAATATCGTCTAACTAAATGGAATATCATCTGTAGACCGAAGGATCAAGGGGGCTTGGGAGTAGAGGTGCTTGATCTTAAGAATAATTGTTTGTTAAGCAAATGGCTTTACAAGTTGTTGAACGAGGAGGGGATGTGGCAGGAGTTGTTACATAATAAGTACCTTCGACATAAAACCTTGCCACAAGTGACAAGTAACCCAACGGATTCTCCTTTTTGGAAGGGCCTCATGGCTGTCAAAGATGCTTTTTTGTCACGTGGACATTTTGTTGTTGGCAATGGCATGATCACTCGTTTTTGGGAGGATGTTTGGTTAGGGGAAACGTCCCTAGCAGTTCAATACCCTTCTTTGTATAATTTAGTGCACCGGAAAAACGTTTTGGTCGCACATGTTTTGTCAGGCCAACCAATAAATATTGAATTCAGACGTAATTTAATTGGGGATAATTGGAACCGGTGGGCACACTTGGTGTAGCGCCTCATGGAGGTCGGGTTGTCTGATGAGACAGATGTCTTTGTGTGGAATCTTACTCCTTCCGGTTTGTTTTCAGTCAAATCGATGTATTTAGACTTATTGAATGATCATATAGTTTTTTTAGAAAATATATTTGGGAAATTGAAATTTCCTCTAAAGATTAAGATCTTTATGTGGTTCATGTATAAAAAAGTAATTCTTACTAAAGATAATCTGGCAAAGCGGAAATGGAAAGGGTGTACAAAATGTGAGTTTTGTGATTCAGAGGAGTCCATTCATCATTTGTTTATAGCTTGCCCCTTCGCATGTTTTATTTGGAAAATTATCGAATTCATCTTTAATTTACCACCACCAACCAACATCACAAATTTGTTTGGGAATTGGTTTAGAGGGATGCCAAAAGTTGAAAAAGCACATGTGCGTGTCGGTGTGTGTGCTATACTTTGGTCCTTGTGGACGTGCAGAAATGATTTGGTTTTTAACAAAACGAAACATATGAATTATTTGCAGTCATCTACAAGGCTACGTCCCTGCTTGACGCGTGGTCTTTCCTCCTCCCCTTGGAGCAACGGGAGGAAGTGGCTACTGGGTGTGGTCGGCTTGAGGCGGTCGCTCGGGCGTTCTACAACCTAGCTAGCTGGCAGATTTTTAAGAGACTAAGTGATGCATAAGTGTTTCATTCTTTTTGTTTTTCGCTGGCTAATGTTTATCGCCACGCTCTGTGATGCTTGAGATGTAATCTTTGGAACCTGACACTTCAAAAAACAATGTAATAAAACAGCTGTGTGCATCCTCGTGATGCAGAGGCTGGGCTTCTCCCCATTTCTAAAAAAAAATAACTAGTGGATGAGTTTGTGTGGAATCTTGAGTCGCTAAATTCTATTCGGAGGGATGTTGAATTTAATGGGAGCTATTTTTTTAATATAAACTGCTCCTTATGGCTACATGTATTAAATGGTTTTTCATATTTTTTTGCGATGGCATCTATCACTCTACAGCTATCCAGTTTTGCATCGAACTGTATCTTACAAAAGTATAATGAGAATGAACTAACTTCACCGACTAGTACTAATCTTGAGAATTGTTTTCAAACATGAAATGAAAAGAAGAAACGTGCTCTAGACAACCGCATCCGGTGGAGCCGGATGAAGATGCGATTGAGCCCGTCCAAATTTGGTACTCCCTCCATTCACTAATATAATGCACACTGTACCCATCATGTGCATTATATTAGTGAACGGATGGAGTACCCTAAGTTGTTGGACGAGTTTAGAGAAATCAGCTGCATCATACTTATTCACATGGAACCGGAATTGCAATAGCAAGTCGCACGATATGATCGCGAGTCTGAGGCATGTTCTAAACTCAGCCAAGGACGAAGAGATTCAACATCTCTGAGGTCTTAATCGGGTGCAAACTAAAACCTTGATCAGGTCTGTCTATCAAGCAACGGAGAGAAGCAACCATCATCGACCACCACTTGTTCTTACATAAAGCTGTGCAATTCCCATACGATTAGCCTCCTGTTGTATCTTTTGAGTAACCACGCGCCTTTTTAACTCGTCGATTCAGTAGCAGCAGCGGCAACAGGAGTCGACTCCACTCGTCGATCCACCACTATCCCGTCGTCTTGTAGCGCACACAGTGATCGTAATCGAGCAATGCTGAGCAAACAATCCCAAAGGGCCAAGGCCCAGCCTACTGCTCTGTAGACGAGGGCTCCGTTCAGAGCCAGGCCTGGCCGGCTGCCGGCCCCCGGCCGCTTCAGCGGCGCTGCCTATGGAGATCGCACACAGGAAAGCATAGCCGTAACGTGGCGGATGGTGGAGGCGCTCAACAGTGCGCAGACGATCTTCCACTGTAGCTGATGCGGCGCCATAGATTTCCTGCAGAGAACACGGCAAACGCAAGAGTATGGATGATGATGGATGCGCTTGGCAATTATCATCAGAGCAAGCATCATGCGTGCGTATGCGTCCGTGCCTAGCGTTGTCTAGGTTGTTTAATTTGCACGTACGGTGCAATCGAGCACGCCGTGAGAAATTTTTCGCAAACAGGCGCCCCTGCCGCTTTTGCAAGGAGGGCCAGGGTATTTAGCATGGATGTGAAAACCGGGACCGCAGGAGCAGTTCAAGTGGGCATCACTAGAAGATTTTGTCCACCCACAATCTTTGAGGCCGTGGAGGAGTTTGTTTGGCAGTGCCTATTAAACGTCATCGTCGGACGCAAAACGGAGCAACTCTCTTTTTCTTAATAGTGGAACCGGCAACACTTTTACATCGCGTTTCCAAAAACAAATGTAGGTTCTTGCATGTTTTTTAGTTTTCCAAAAAATGGTCCACTAGAGAAAATAACACTCCGTCATTCCCCCCCCCCCCCCCCCCCGATCTGCGTTTATTTTCATGTATTAGACCAATATAGAGGAGCCTTTTTTTAATGAAACAACTACAACCTGCCATCGTGAAATAGAGTCGAGAGAAACGACCTGCGAGTACAAAGAGAAACACAGAATATGAAAAGAATCAAGAGCTTGGGGGTAGGCATGAGAAGGCGAAACTACTAAGGCATGACAATATCAATGCAGTCCATTCGAGCCACAAAAACTGAACCTAAATGTAGCCTCCATCTATTCACGTCACTTCTGCTTTGTTAATTTATTTCAGCCACACACATTGGTTGTAACAGCGTGTCTTCGATTGCACTCCTTCCACATTTCTCAAACGAGGAAGCACATTTCTTGGCTTAGGCTAAAAATGGATGTCCTATCTACAACACAGCTTACTACCGAATTGGTAACCTCTCAAGCTTCGTGCGGTCAATAGACAAATTAATTCAAAGACTCAACTATGTGTTCTCAAGCATGGGCGGATCTAAGTCCCCTCCAGCTCAGAGCGTCAGCTCGGGCTTGTGGACGGTACCGTACAACTGTAGGTTACAGTACTGAGTTTTTATAACTATTTTGCCCCAAAAAATCCTTCTTAGCCACATTTGCCTATGCTCCCCGAAGTTTCTAGGTCCACCACTATTCTCAAGGGTACATGTGGGGAGGTTAGGATTTTTTCTTCTAAAAATGTTGTCGTCCCCATTTTATTAAGAGAAGTAAACACGATACAAGATTAATGATTACAACCAACTCCACACCAAGAAAGAAGGAAATGTTAAAATTACATCACAAGAGGACGGATGAGAACATCAAGCAGCCACGGAGAATAGAAAAAACCTTTGCCCGCTTTGGCAGCTCTCGTCGATTCAACCAAAAGATCTTCATCTTCCCTCTCCATCCAACCAAACAATGAGCCTCTTTACAAGAACACGCGCGAGCATCGCGTGTTTTTATATATTAAGATAGAAAAGAGTGTAATTACAATATATTGCCATGACAAAGCCACAGGCGGCTTGTCAGGCTCTCCACCTACGTGACTCCTCTCGAGTTTCCACCTAGACCCGCTCGTTCCCAAACAGCGAACTCTTGTCGAATCCGGTTGCAGACCGCAGCCACCGATGTTGATTTCCGATCAAAGACTCGATTGTTCCTCTCCAGCCAGATGCTTCTAGCGGTTAGAATTACCAGCCCGTTGATCTTCTTTCTGTCTTTGCTTGGTACCGCCGCTGTCAAAGCTTGCCACCAGTCGACAGGCACAGTGTTGGCCGTTGGCATGAAGTGGTGCAGATTATATTGCACCAAGATCATGAACCATACCTCTCTTGCGAAAACACACCGCACCATCAGGTGAACACCAGTTTCGGGTTCTTGATTGCAGAGGGGGCAGCATGGAGGATGTTGCAGACCTCTCCTGGCTAGTCTGTCGGCTGTCCACAAGCGATTCTTGAGCGCGAGCCACATGTGAAGCTTCTGGAGCAGAGGCGCCCCTGCCTTCCACAGCTCCAATGCACACGGTGCTGCAGTTTTGCCAAAGAAGAATGCAGCGTATGCAGATTTGGAGGAGTACCTGCCATTGTTATTTAGCTTCCAGCGAACACTGTCATCCTCCTCCTCCGAGACGGTTTGCTCTTGCACAGCTTCCCACAGTTCCATATATTCAACCAGGGCTTGAATTGTGAGCTCACTACGGAACCCACTGATCCAGCTGTCATTTTGCAATGCTTCTGCCACCGTGAAGTTCCTGGCATTATGTTTGACAAAGTTCCAAAGCGCCGGAGCGATTTGCCTCGCTGTTCTTCCTTGCAACCAAGGATCAGTCCAGAATTTCAGAGTCTTGCCGTTACCCAAAGTGCAATCAATTGCCGCCAAGAACATTGCCTCTACCTGCGGTGGAATCGAGAAGCGGAGTCCCTGCCAAGGCCTTTGCTCATCAGTCAGCTCGCGCCATCGCCATCGCATTCTCAGAGCAAGGTTTAGCAAGCGCAGGTTTTTTACTCCAAGACCTCCCAGTTCTTTAGGAGTGCATACAGTCTTCCATGCCACTGCACATTGACCTCCTCTTGCCTCTTCCGACCCAGCCCAAAAAAAATTCCTGAAGATCTTATCTGCCCTTTCGAAGAACCAAGGTGGCAAATCTAGAGCCATCATTGGATAAATTGCAGTCGATATAAGAGCAGAGTCAATAAGCACGAGTCTTCCGCTTTTTTGCATAAGTCCTGACTTCCAGGTAGGCACTTTCCTTGCCAATTTATCTACCATTGGCTGCATCTGGTTTCTTGTCAGCCTAAAAGGTGAAAGGGGTGGCCCTAGATAGGGTATCGGGAAGTCCTTTAGGGGACATGCCAGGGCAGCCAAGATTGCCTCTAAGTTGATTGCTGTGCACTGAATAGGAGAAGCAGAACTTTTCTCAAGGTTGCAACGTAGCCCAGATGCCATACCAAATAGCCTCAGCAGTTCAACAGCCGCTCGAGCCTCTTCTTCAGTAGGTTTTATAAACAGCACCACATCATCCGCGTAAAGTGACAGGCGATGTTTAATTCCCAAGCCTGAGAGAGGTTCAAACACACCAGCCTCTTCTGCGGTTCTGAATACTGCATTCAGCACATCTACCATGATTACGAATTTCATTGGAGAGATAGAGTCTCCTTGCCTAAAACCTTTAGCATGCCAAAATTGTGGCCCTGCAGTCCCGTTGATCAGCACTCTGGTGGTAGCTGAGGATAGTATCAATGCCAATCTTGCCAACCAGCGTGGTCCAAAACCCCTATGCCTAAGGACCTCGAAGACAAAAGGCCACGCAATGGAGTCGAAAGCCTTTGCCAAATCCAATTTAAGCAGCAGTGTTGGCACCTTTTTTCTGTGCAAAGTCCTTACTGTTTGGTGTACCATGAAGAAGTTGTCTTGGATCGATCTATCTTTGACAAATGCACTCTGGTTCTTGTCAACCAGCTCCGGCAAAACAGAGGCAAGTCTCACAGCCATTGCCTTTGAAATGATCTTAGCAAAGCTGTGGATCAGGCTAATGGGCCTGTAGTCGCTGACATCCACCGCATCTTCTTTCTTTGGTAAGAGTGTAATATAGGCACCATTTAAACGCACAAAACCCCTGCCATCTGAGGTGTCAAAAGCACATACAGCCCTCATCACAACATCTCTCACAATGGGCCAACAGGATTGGTAGAATCGAGCTGAGAACCATCTGGCCCAGGTGCCTTGTCTGCTGGCAGTTGCTTGATCACCTCCCAAATTTCCTGTTCTGTAAAAGGCAACTCCAGGTGAGCCATCTCTACTTGTGGTAACCCAAGCTGAGTCAGATCAAGACTGTGCTCTCGCTCCACCGGTGTACCCAGCAGCTCAGTGAAATGCTCAGCTGCTAGCTCAGCCATTCCGGCAGCATCAGTTGCCAGGCGATCTCCTCTTCGAAGGCGAAGGATTTGGTTTCTTCTCTTCCTGACACTTGCGTGCAGATGGAAGAAGGCCGTGTTGGCATCGCCTTCCTGCAGCCAGGTGATTCTGGATCGTTGTCGTGCCATAGAGCGTTCCAGGGAAGCCAAGCCGAGCACTTTTTTCTTTAATTGGGCCCGCAACCAAAATTCATCATCATTTAGCGCTCGGGATTCCATTGCTTGGTCTAGTCTGAATATCACTTCATTTGCCATCAGCAACTGTTCTTTTATATTGCCGATCTTCCTCTGACTCCACCTTGTAAGACATCTTGCTGTTTCCTTAAGCCTTTGCTCGAGATCAGCAAAGGGGTCAGCCAGTTCATTATGTGTGAACCAAGCAGCAGCGACAGTCTGTTGATAGCCGTCAAGCTTAGGCCAGAAACTCTGAAAATGGAACCTCGACTTGCGATGAAAAGCTGCATTAGACGATAGCATTATTGGGCAATGATCTGACAGATTTGACGAGAGGGCTTGCAGCAAACAATCTGGAAACATAAGTTCCCAGTCCACCGTGCTGAACCATCTGTCGAGCTTAACCAGAGTTGGGGTTCTTCGCTCATTGCTCCATGTATATCTGCGTCCGACTAAGTCCTGCTCCTTGAGCTCCAAGTCATTAAGCAGCCTCCGGAAACGACCCATCATTCTTCTGTTGATTCTATCGTTGTTCTTGTCAGCTGCATCTAAGATGAGGTTGAAATCACCTGCTACTGCCCATGGCCCAGGAAATGCAGCTCTGACCATCCTCAGTTCTTCCAAGAATTCCAGCTTCAGATTATCCACCGTTGGCCCGTACACAACCGTTAGCGCCCAAGATTCTCCCCCAACATAGTTCAGTTGCAGCGAGAGGGAGTAGGAGTCCACCTGTGTCCTTGTAACCACGACTTTGGCCGATTGCCAAGCCACCACAATTCCTCCTGCAGTATTGTTTGCAGGGAGGAACACATACTGGTCAAATTGCTGACCCAGCACTCTAGCCACCGCAAAGCTATCAACCACTGCCAGCTTAGATTCCACCAAACAAGCGATGGACGCGCCCGCATCAGCGATCACATCGCGAACAGCATAACCTCGGCTCAAAGCATTGAGTCCACGAGGATTCCACACAATGATGTTTTCATTTATTGTATCCATTAAACACTGATTTTACAAACTCCACCAGTGGCTCGCTGATCAACACAGCAGCCACTCCCCCGAGAACGGGGCATCTAAGAAGAACAGCTTGGCTAGTGCTTCAATTCTAGAAGGCGGCAGAGGTTCCTTGAAGTATTCTGCATACCTTTCCAGGCAATCAACAGGTGGCTCTCCTTCTATCTCGCACATTCCCAGCCTTGCCATAAGCACGCGTTGCGCCTTCTTGATGCAGGAAACCGGTGCGCCCTTGGATTTGCTTGCGAGCCGGGCGCTCCGCCTCTTATCTTCTTCGGGGACGAACAGCTTCTTTCGCCTCCTTTGTTGGATTGGCGGCAACGGCAGCAGTGGAGTCGCGATGTGTTGCTTGATCCGCTCCAGCACCCCGCTGAGGGGGCCACCTCCCGCCGCCATGGGTGACGGGGTTGAGAAACCGGCAGATGGGGATGGCGGCGCCTCTGCATCGCCATCAGAGGCAACCGCCAGGTTGCTGTCGAGTTCGTGTGGCTGAGATTGGGGCACCACAGGGCTCGGATGGGCTCTTAGGGTATCCAGGGGTTCATGACCTGCAGGGCCAGCGGGGCCATCCAACTCAACATGGGGCTGGAGGGCCTCAGATGGGCCAAGCAGCAGTTGCAAGCCCGCACCCGGGCCTAGGCCGGCTGACGTGGAATCCCGGACTGGTGATCCCCCACAGATTCTACGCCAGCACACACTCCTTGCCGAACCAGGAGTGGGTCCCCAAAGCTGACCAGTGGACCCACCACGAATGCTGCCAAAAACCGAATCAACGACCTGGCTTGGGCGAGCTGGACCGCAGATGGATTGGGGGGAGGCCACTGACTCCTGGGGCCCCAGGCCGATCCTGCCGTTGCTGCGTGTCGGCGTCGCAGAGGACAGCGGAACCTGAATCCACTGTCCCTGGGAGCGAGGCACCAGCTTTGAATTGCTGGAGCTGTCGAAGCCGCCAAAATTGCTTTTGCCGTGGGCCCCGGCCAACAGAGAAAGCTTGGTTGACCGGTCCACCGGGCATCCGCAATCTTCGCCGGCCGCCGCCGCCCTCCTTGTCGCTGGCGCCGCCGAGGAGGAGGAGCCATCCGCATCCATGTCCAAGTTCCCCAACGCGCCAGACGGCTCACCACCCAGGTCGCCACCCGGGGCAGCGCTGCCCGCCTCTCCAGCGCCATGCCGTCCAGATTGATCCTCCGCGGATGGCGAAGGCGGCGGAGAAGGTGCCGGCGACGGCGGGTCCGAGACATCCGCCTCCACAGGCTCAGCTACCACCCTGATCTGCACTTCGTAGCGTAGAGTCTTGGCCCTCTTCCTTGGCACCGGGCCCCAGTGGCGTCCAGGCCCGCGGCGCCGCACCGGCGGCTCCTCGATGTACAGAGCACGCCGCGGCGGGATGCGCGCCGGGTCGTCGGTCCTAACCCAAACGCGGAAGCGCGACATGTCATCACGGCGCCTCGTGGGAGTGTCGATGTCGACCACGAAGCCAACACCGTCCATGACCAAGTCCGCCGAGCGCCTCGTCCAGGCATGCCCGGGGATGCCACGCAGATCGACCGGCACCAGGTAGGGTAGAGACACGGCCGTGGCGTGAGCCTGCCGCAGCCATCCCCGGAGCGACAGCGAGAACCAGGGGCCTGGGGCATGCCCACGTCGCGCCATCCGATCTCTGTCCCTCCTTTCGTTGCAGAAAACCAGGAAATTCTCCGGCGAGAAAGGCCTGATTGACATGTCCAGAGGACCCAGCTCGAAGGCGGCATGCAGGGCATCAGCAGCATCGGCCATGTCCACCTCCCCGCGCGCACCGGTGACCGTGACGACGACCGCCCGCTGCATGTCCACTTCCAGATTCTCCAACTCCTCCGACCACTCCAAGAAACATGGGGGAAGCTCCGGCGGCAACGGTGCCACCACCTCACGAGGCGCCGCCACCACCAACGGCCTCGTCGGCATAGCAGGCCCCCGCGCAGAGCTTTCCGCAGAGCCCTCACGCTCCACACGACGCCAGGCCATGCCGAGCCGCACAGCGCCAGGCGGTGGGGGACCGGGCGGCGGCGGAGGAGGTCTCGGATTGGAGCTGATCTTCGCCGGCCTCCTCTCATCTTGACCTGGCGGCGCCGGATACCGCGGCCTCTTGCACTCCCTGGCGATGTGGCCTTCACCATCGCACCGCAGACATCGAACCTTGTTGGTGCACCCCCTGGCGATGTGGCCGCCCCTGAGGCAGTTGTAGCACACGCCGGCCATCCCAGGCGGCAGCTTCTTGTGCGGCGGCGGCCGCGGAGCCGGCAGCTGTTGCAGTAGCTTCAGACGCTGACGTCGGAGCCAGCGGCGGCGTCTCCTCGAGCCCTCCGCCACGGACCACCCCGCCTCCTTCTCGCAGATCTCCGGCAAAACCACGCCTTTTCCCTTCTCCATCACCTTCGCCGCCGACGGGCAGGAAGATAGATCTGAGTCTGACAGCGAGACTCTTCCTCCCAAGCTCCCCAGGTTTGACCCCGGCGGAGCAGCTCTGGATGGTGGACACCGGCGCCGGAGTGGCCGCCGGTGGGTGTGGGTTGCGGACGCTTGGCCAGAGTGGCCGTCGCGGCGGCGCCCGCGCCCGCGCTCTCGCTCGCTCTCTCACCTCTCATTCACCCTCACAAGACAGAATTTTTCCCGTAATGAGGGTATTATCAGGTGCCAACCACAAAACCAACACTCAAACATTTGAGTGTTGGTTTTGTGGTTGGCACCTGATAATACCCTTCATATGAGGGAGGGGTGTTATATGTGATCCAATGCCAAGGGCCGGTCATGAACTCGCAAATCCGGCTTGGTATACTTGTTGGGCATACATAATGTCGAGATGGAAAAGTCGACAGAAAGCAAGATATAAGTAATTAAGTGTGAAATCTCAAAAAGAAGAGATAACTAAGCTTGTTTAGGACACCGATAAGATATACTACCTCTCGCGCTTAATATAAGACTCAAAACGTTTTATATTAAGTAACAGAGGTAGTAAGTAGTAATTAAGACTTTTTTCTTTTATCGTGGTGTCAACCTGTGCAAACTGCATTTACCATACAATTTTCAGAATTCACACGAGTGAGATGGACATGAGATGTGTGTCTTTAGTGTTTACTCTTTGCACTCAAAGCGCGCAGGTCCAATCCTGGCGCCACTCTAGTCGATCGTAGGCGCGTCTAGGCTGCATGGTGCGTCGAAAGTGAACGCCCATGAACGTCACCGGGGATCCGCCATGGCCGCCTTTCAATGGCGCAATGGAGTGCATGCGCAACGGCCGGCCGCATACATACACGCCGGCCACGCGGTCGTCGCAAATACAGCAGATACGCTCGCCGCCGCCGCACCCGCGTCATGATGTCGCCATGATATTTGGGGAGATCGCGAGTCGCCGCTTTCTTCACTCCGGCCCCTTGGTGCCAAAAGAGGCAAAATGGCTACGCACGCCGCCGGCCGTTAGAGTTGTAGAGGCTCGGCCACGATGATCAGCCGTGCGCCTCCAGATCCGCCGCATCTCGATCGCGCCCCCACCACCCTCGTTCGATCATGGATTGGATTGGAAAGCGGGGAATGATCTCGATCGTGCGAAAAGGGCTTGCGATCGGCGCCTCGGCGTTGTTGTTCGGCTTGATGATTATCTGCTGCTGCTGCTTGGTAGGATGGGGCCACGAGAGCCCAGAAGGTGTCTACCATTCCTTCGTGACTATGTGAGCTTGGATTGAGAAGTTCTCTGTTCGTTGGACCCGATCACAAGTGTCAAGTTAAGGATTCAAGTTGTCAGTGTTCACGTGTTACCTGGACCCTATTTTTTCGCCCTCATGATTCTCAGACCACGAAGGTCTAGAATTTAGATCCTACCTAGCTAGTGTAGCAAGTTGCGATTGATATGATGACTCTCAACAGTTACCAATCATCATCAATCAGTAACAAGATTTTTGGTAAAGCTTCCCTGGTGATGGAAGGTGCTCAAGGATCTACGACTCTAGCTTGCTTGGCCAGCCTTTCAACATAAAGAGGGCCGTCTTCTTTTGGTTACTACTCCTTCCGTTTTAAATATAAAATGTTGTAGTTTTTGCTACATTCATATGTATCTAGACACCTTTGTAGAGTGTATGTTCACCAATTTCAATCCGTATTTAGACCACATTTGAAATAGTTAAAATATCTTATATTTAAGAACAGAGGGAGCATTGAACAGTATTTTACAAACTTCTTCAAAATGAATTATTTTCCTTTTTTAGGAAAAGCCATGGGGGCCCACTTTATTCGTCACCAAACACAATCACATTACATGCATGCATAAGAAAACTAGAGGGTTTATCGACCCAAATACATGATTCGGACTTTCAGACAACAAACATAAAGCTCTAGCTACCTCATGCGCCGCCAAGTCAGCTTCCTTGGAAAATGCTCGAAGTGAATTTCATCAAAGCCATTTGTTTTTTTAAGGAGATTTAGAATAGCAAGTGAAAAGCAAAAGATTACACAAAGCTACTACCCGCACATAAATCTAGTCAAAAGTCTAAGTTTACTAAGTTTCATCAAATATAGAAAAAAATATATATCAATTTACAATATTGAATAGCAGACTATAAAAATATTTTATATTGGATCTGTTCATAATATTGTAGATATTCATATATTTTATCTAAAAAATTAGTCAAAATACTTAACTTTTAACTAAATTTATAGCTTTTTTTTTATAACGTAGAGGGTAAGCCTCAGCCGTTAAAGTATCAATACCACTACACATTTTACAACTTCTGGTCACAACAAAACCTCCTCTACTATCTCGATTAACAACTCCAGAAGCTTCTTCCCTAGTATCAGGATTAAAAGCAGCATTCAGATTTATGATATACCCTGAATCATGTGGACATGGCCAACCTGTGCGAGGTTTGGCCTTCGGCTTCTGATATATGACGTGCAATTTGAACCTCTAGCTCCGATTGACATAATTGTCATTTTTTTTTCCCTTTTGTTTGCAAGTGGATTCTTGCTGTTGGTTGTGCTGTGGTCTGTGGAGCGTGCTTCCCGATGTTCTTCTTTTCAAAGACGTGCTCTTCTCCTTGCGCGAGTATCTGTATCCTATTTGTTTTCACGATCGAATAAAAAACGTCATGTCAAACAAAATTATGAAAAAGTATATCCGTATCTTCCACGCACCAAACATTCTTCTCCGGACGGACGAGTTGGACTTGTTCGTACAACTTTACATGGTTTTTACCAAGCGGTGAAATGGACAAGGTTTGCACCATCAAGCGCTGCGACATTTGTCAAAAGGGCGATCACGTCGATCGTCCGCGTCAACTTTCTCGCCTGTAAAATCCAAGTTTCTACGACGGAAATTTTGCCAAGTTGCCACTACTTGCCAGTAGTCGTGCTGCCGTTAATTTCCAGTGGCAAATCTTTTCTTACCGTTGGAGTGCTATTCTGTAATCTGAATCTACGACGTTGCTGTCGAGTTAACAATGTTCCGGGCCATCCTGACGAGAAGTCTTATCTAAGGATTCTGATGTGGAAGATGCTAAGATATGTTTACGCTCGCTCTATCTCCATTGCCCGTCAAAGGCCAGCATCATTGGTTCTACCATCGATGCAAGCCAAAACGTGGTGTCGCATTCCGTTCTATTCCAGTCGCTAGTACCGAAGCTGTGCAGCTGTCGCACGGATCAGCACACCAGTGGGAGAGCAGACTATGGTCTTAATACTTCCGGGAATAAAGAGCCGAACGGAAAAGTTTTTCAAAGATAGGTATGTCTAAATCTTAGACGACTGAGATTTTCAAGACACGCACAATTGCAGTTTAGACAAAAGTGCAACTAGTTCCAGTTGTAAAAGCCGTCAAATGATTTGACCAATTTGGCTATCACGTCTCCCGAAAACGTTCCGATACCCATCTTGGGAGGACACCGGGAGCATCAGGACAGTGCCCCGGTCTCTCGGGACAGGTCCATTGCCCTCGACTCGCTAGATATCCCTCTCACCACCCTCACGGGACTTATCCCCGACTCGCTGACTCCACACCGATGTTTGGGCCCTCGCATCGGTGACATAGGGCCACGATGCCCACGTGAGAGAATCTAGGAAACCATGCCAAGCTGGCTTCTCATGCCAGGTGGGTCCCGACATCGGCCGAAGTGAGCTATCCCGGTCATGCCAAACAAGGATTCTCAAGGCAGCTCGTTTCGTGGGCCATAGAGATGCATCGTGTCAGCTCTTATATCTGCATGCCGTACGTGCAAAATCCGACTATACGCCCCGTACCATGTGCGCACCAACGCATGGCACTCGCATCTCGAGGGAGGAGGCGAGCCGCGTAGCTTTGTGTTACTTCTCCTAGCGCGCTGAGGCGAGAGACCGCATGTCGGGCGGCTTTGTGTCACGCCATGCCTATCTCGTTTCCCGTCTGCGTGCAACCCCGCCCCGCGCGACTCGCCTATATATATATATATTTCCTTCATCCGGGCAATATCATGAATCACAAATCCAACGCACGGCACACAACTCTGCCTGCTTTATGTCCAGCCACCTCTCCTGTTGATCATGACAACTCTCTTCTTCTTAATCAATAGAGCAGAAAATGTTTTTTTTCTCGTGTATAAAAGAAAGTGTACAATTGTAAATTTGCATAAAGACGCCGTCTGCAGTAATCTAGTCCTACTTGGCGAGTTGGCGATGTTAAATCTCTGGTGTGACGTTCAAAATCTAGTCCATTTTCCATAGGCGAGATAGTGCCCGTACTTGTCCGGCGAGATAGCGATCTCAGGACAGTGAAAGCCACTTTTTTTCTTTTTTTCTGAACGGTAGTGAAAGCCATCTCGTGCACGCACAAAACGTTCCTCCATGCTTCGCCATATCGCACTGACGAGCTCCAGATTTTCTTGGATGGATCTGTGGAGTTTGCCGTGGTGGCGGGCTGTGGAGTTCATCCATTGGATCTGGTGTTCGAGTTTCGATCTTGATGGCGCGTGTTCCGACGTCGTTGTGGAGTGGAGGAGATGGTTTAGGAGCTTCTCTCTTGCTGTTCCTTGGAGATTTCTTGCAGGTCTGCAGGCTGGCTGTGGCCGGCATCTGTAGCCTGACCACCGGACCGTATCGGAGCGTCGCCCCCGCCGATGGCGTCAGCACTGCTTCTAGATCCCGTCGTTCGCGGCGGGTGGCCACTGCGGCGATTTCAACGAGGTGATTTCCTCTACAGGTCCGTTCCTGCGATTCAGCTGCAGCTTCGGTCGTCTTCGCCTTCATCTCCGGTGATGCGACGGCGGCGGATCGAGCTGCGGCGGAGCTGTCTGTGCAGAGAAGGCCTGAGGGTCTTGGTTGTAATTTTTGTTTTTCCCAGGTCTTTTCTATAAAATGTGGAACAGCTATGCTGCTTCTGGTGACTTCTTGTAAGCTCGTGATTTCCAATTAATATATCCAAAAGTTTGCTTCAAAAAAAAAAAAAAAACAGGCGCAGCTGTGCTGAGCCCTTTCCCTGCACTGTAAACCAGATCGGCCTGATTACAGTAATGTGAATGCAAATCTGAGTTCAGACGATGGCGATAGGCAATTTTGACATATTTGACTTTTTAAACTTATTTTACAAAATGAATCCAAATCAGAATCAATTCATGATCTAACCCTTTTTCACAGCTGAAAGGGCATGTGTTGCCCCATGCGTAGTTTTGGTAATTAATGACAATCCTTATGGACTAATGTTTGCATTGAGATATCTTTATAGATCTTGTCCATGAAGAAGATTGGAGTTCATGTGTTGGACTCTAGAAGATTACATGATGATCAATGCTCTATTCAAAGGTTTATATGAAGAATGGTCATGTGTAGAGTGGAGCATATTGCAAGTATGTCTTGAAGGATTCAAGACACCATCTTTGTGAAACGGAGCTTAGCGAGGATCTCCCATAATGGAGTATGGGGGAGTATTTGGAGAAGTCTTCATCAAGCATGTGCTAGCAAGCACAATCAAGAAAGGTGTTCCAACTTGAGAGAGTCAAGATCATCATCATCGAGCTCAAGTGGAATGCGCAAGGCAAAGGTATGATCTTGATAGGGTTTCTATTTTACCGGTCTCATGTTGTTAGTTTGGAGACCGGGTTATAGGATAGACGGCGTACTATCAAGAGGGGCTCTCAAGTGAGTAACTTGATCGCATCTTTGTGGAGAGCTCAAACCTTTGCATACTTGGCATATCATCTTTCTTGGTTCTTATTTGGATTTTATTCATGTGAGTATTTAGAGGTTGTGTTCATCTCCATACCAAGTTCTAGTTCATCAAAAACGGATTTCATATGCATATCTTGTGGCGTTTTTTATATTGGAGGTTTTACCGGCTTATCTTTTCTAGAGAGGTCAAACTCTCTCCTTGTGGCTTACTCCTCACATGATGGACTATGATGTGTATATGCATGATCTTGTAGTGCTTGTGAGTATCTTGTAACAAGCCCAAGATCATAGAAAACGGAGTCCGAATGAGAAACATATTGCGGTTTTGGTTTGGAGGTTTTATTGGTTGTTCTTTTATTGAGAGGTCTAACATTTCCCCATTTGATTTTATCCTCCATTGTTGGACTATATGTTTCTCTGCATGATCTTGTAAAGCTCTTCGTTGCGATTCCAACGAGCCCAAGAACATCGAAAACGGAGTCCGGATGATCAAGATATGTTCGTTTTCGTGTTGGACTTTTTTCTGTTTTTTGTAGGCCGGCCCCCGGCCAGCCCAGGCCGGCCCCAGGGCCGGCGGGCTCTGTTGGGCGCCCAGCCTTCAGCCCAGCCTAGGCCGGCTGTAGGGCCGGCCGACTCTGTGAGGCTCCCGGCCTCCTGCCCAGCCTAGGCCGGCTGTAGGCCGGTCCTCGCGATTTTTGGCCCCAACGGCAGATTCCTGCTGCCCTTTTAAGGGGTCTTCTTCCCCAAAGAGACCCCAACTTTCCTAGCTTGTTCTTCCTCCTTTCTCCACCATTGTTGCTCTTTGCATAGCTTGCTCTTCCTCTCAATCCCTCCCATGGTTCTTGCTCATATTTGAGGGAAAGTGAGAGGTGATCTTGATCTACGTTTTCACCGATCGATTTCTCCTCTAAGTGAGGGAAACCTTGTAGATCTTGATCTTGGAGTTCTTGGTGCATCTCCTCTTTGTTCCTCCTCTCTTATTCCCCCATAAGCATTTGTTGCTTTGTTGGAATTTGAGAGTGAGGATTTGAGCACTTGTGCTCTTGCCTTTTGCATTTGGTGCATCGGTGTGCTCTCCACGAGGATTCGTGGAAGTTGAAAGTTGTGAACTTGTTACTCTTGGGTCTTGGACCCTAGACGCCTTTGTGGTGGTTGGACCCTTGTGTGGTCACTTGAAGCCGTTCGGGAGCCCCCAATCCATTGTGGGTTGTGCCTCGGATTGTTGTTGAGAGCCGTTCGGGAGCCCCCAACCCATTGTGGGTTGTGCCCCGGATTGTTGTTGAAAGGCTCCGGATTCCGCCTCGAAGGAATACCGATAGTGGAAGGTGAACCAAACCTTTGTGGTGCGGTTCATCGGAGAAGAGGGTGAAACCTTTGTGGTTGTTGAACCGTTGTGTCGGTTCACACCTCTCCAACGAGACGTACTCCCTTTCAAGGAGGAACTCGGGAATACATCCTCGTCTCCGCGCGCCTCGGTTATTTCTATACCCGAGCTTTTACTTATGCACTTACATTGTGATAGCCTTCGTGCTTGAAGTATTCTATATTGCTATCACCTTGTTGCTTGTCTTGCTTAGCATAAGTTGTTGGTGCACATAGGTGAGCCTAGTTTATTTAGGTTGTTGGCTTGTTAATTTAAACACCTAGTTTTATTCCGCAATTAGCAAGCCTAAACCGGAAAAGTTTTAATCGCCTATTCACCCCCCCCTCTAGGCGACATCATTGTCCTTTCAATTGGTATCAGAGCCTGGGCTCTCTTTTTGGGCTTTACCGCCTAGAGAGTAAAAGATGTCGTTTAGGGAATTAGTGCACGATCCCACTTTCATATTCGATGGCACAAATTATGATGTTTGGAAAATTCGCATGCTTAATCTTTTTAGGGCCATGGGTCCAAATTATATTAAGAGGATTGTGGATGTGGGTTTTTCTCCTCCAAAGGATTCTCAAGAATTATCTTTAGAGGATGAGGAAAACTCTCATCTCGAGACTCTAGTTTCTAATGGTCTTATATGTGTTTTGAGCGATGTAGTTCTTGCGTCAATCATGCCTTTTCGGAACGCTCATGAGCTTTGGACCAAGCTTCAAGATATATATGAAGTGTCCAAATTATTGAGGATGATTGTTCTCCTCCACCTCCGGCCGTGATGAGTTCACAACTTCTTCCACTTCACCAACATGTGATTTGTCACAAGGTAATGATATGGTGAGTGGTGATAGAAATTGCTTTGTTGATGGTGAATATTCTATTGACTATACTTCATCTCTATCTCATTGCAATGTTCTATCTTTGGACTTAAACACTTCTAGCACTCCAAATGTTACATGCTAGAGTTGATAGTCCTTGCATATCATGTAATAGTTGTTTAACTAAATCTCATGATGATATGCTTCATTGTCTTGTTGCCATGAAAACAATACTTCCATATCCTCTATTTCTTGTGTGACTAACAATGTAGAGGAATCCCAACATTTGTTGGAACAAGACATGGACTCAATGGTGCTTCAAGTAATTCTTCATCTTCTTCATATCATTTTGCCTTATGGCTAAGGATTCCGAGGTGTCTCCACCTCAAATCCAAATTGTGATGATGTGGATGAGGATTCTCATGAAGAATTTTGATTTTGAATCCTTAACCAAGATGGGTGAGATGGTACTTGGTGCTCTCCCCAAAGGTAGTAAGCTATCCCTCCTCTATGTGAAATCATTGCTTATGTTATTAAGAGTAGGGAATCATTGAGGATTTGGAAAGTCAATTTGATGAGAAATGTCAAATTGAGAGAGATGACTCTATCACTATAGCTTCCTTGAAAGCTTCTCTTGAAGAAGAAGAGCTTAGGTTTCTCTTGAGAGAAACTTGAATCTCTTGATGAGTCTAATGATCTTATTATTGCTAAAATCATTAAGGAAAGAGATCATGCTATTGCTAAATATAAAGTGCTTAAAAAGGAAAAAGTTGAATTTGGTGTTGGCAATGCTAGACTAAGTGAGGACATAGAGAGACTTGACAAAGCTCACAAGGCTTTAGAAAGTGAACACTCTCTCCTTATCAAGTCTCATGATCAACTCCAAACTCAACTATCTAAGAATGATGAGCTTGCCAATTGTCTCTTCCATTTCTAATATTAATGATGCTTGTGCTACTAACTCCACTTCTTGAAGCATCTATTTTGAAGGAGAATGTTGAGCTAAGGGCTCAACTTGAGTTGCTATCTAGCAAGTATGGGAAATTGGAAGAAAGTCATGAAAAGCTTTCTAGCTCTAATGATGATCTTCTAGCATCCCATGCTAGGCTAAAGTTAGCTCATGAGGCTATTATACAAAGGTAACATCTTGTGAGCCTCATGTGGACAATGGCACAACTTCTACTAAAATGCTTTATTGCCATGTGCTAGTCCTAGTGATTCATCCTCTCATGATTGCTAATCTTGTGATGAATTACTTTCATTGCCTTGTTGCTCTAACAATGAAGCTTCTACTTCCTCTAGTGTTTTGTTGATACTAACCATGTAGAGGAATTAAATGAGCTCAAGGCCCAAGTCACTTCTTTGAAGAAAGACTTGGAAAAGCGTCATGTTGGGATTCTACACTTGACAATATGTTGAGTGTTCAAAGACGCCCCAATGACAAGAGTGGACTTGGATTCAACTCCAATAACAAGAACAAGTCCAAGTCAACAAGAAGAAAAGGGCCAAGAACAAGTTAAAGATTCGGCCAAGATTGTTTGCTTCAAGTGCAAAGTTGAAGGGCACCATGTTAGATCTTGCCCTTTGAAGAAGAAGGCTCTTAGTGAGAAGCAACAAGGGAAGAAGCCTCAAGTTCCTCAAGTTGAAGAACAACCTCTTCCCAAGAATCAAGCTACCCTCCTCAAGTCAAGATTCCAACCAAGAAGAGAGGAGGAAGTCGATGTTGCTACCTATGCCGTGAGAAGGGTCACCTTGCTTCTTCATGCACAAATGGTACCTTATCCAACCCCATTATTATTGATGATGTTATTCTCTTGGAAGGATAAGGTTGGCAATGTGTTTGCCAAATATGTTGGGACTCAAAGTGGTGTCAAGAAAAGAACCATTTGGGTTGCCAAACCTATTGTGACTAACCTCTTAGGACCCAACTTGGTTGGGGACCAACAAGCTAAAACTTGATCAATAGGTGTTGTTGGAGGCATTGGAGACTTGGCTACATCATGAAGAATTAAGGGATCTTCATCAATTATATTCTCTCAAGCCAAGTCATTTGGATTATATTGTTCTATCTCATATCCAATGTTCCTCCTTGCGGTAACTTTTATTTAAATCATATATACATTGAAAGTTGCTTGCACCCTTGCATGTGTTTGGTTTTGTACCTTGCTAGTGTTTGTATGTGTTGTGCTCTCTACTTACTTATCTTGAGAAATCAAGTATGTGTATGTTGGTTTGCACACCATTTACTTGTGTTGAGCCTTATTGCTTTTATTTGATATCTTATCTTGTTGGCTCTCTTTTGAGAGATTAATGGACCATTCCATTTTGGAGAGTGATATGCTTCGTGCACTTCACAAACCTAAAAATGTGTGTACATGAGGAATACCACTTAGTGATGATATATCATTATTATCTATTCTCTATGTGGTATGTCATGCTCATGAGAAATTCAAATTCTATATGTCCATTAATTTCTCGAGTTGGTTTTGTTTGCCTCTTGCTTTAAAGAAAATGGATTATCACATTATGGGGGAGTAATAAGCTATGTGCATATTACAAGCCTAGAAAATGTGAATATGTGAGGTGTTGCCACCTAGAATTGATATTGTCATTATCTTTTCCTTGTGGCATGTTGCTCAAACAAGTTCCATATTTGATCATTTGCTTCTCTTTTCGTTTGGATCTTGTTTGTGATGGAATTTCTTGATATGGCTTTCCCTAAATATGTTCTCATATATCTTTTGGGAAACCAATTGCTTCAAGCTACTCCTTGGAGTTGCTTTGCATTATTGCGTGATTTTTGAAGCTATCAAGAATTTCTATCTAAGCATGGCTTTTAATTCCTATCCTTTGCCATATGCTTATGTTTTGTGAATATGATCTTGAATATATCTTTGCAATCCACCACCGAGAAATATCTCCATACATTACTTGTCTTGACAAGTGATAATCATATTGTGGTAAATATATTGATCATATTCACTTTGGCTCTTGCTTTGAATTGCCTTATTTTATTGCCAAGGATTTGTTTTGATCTAACTCTCTTGTCTTCCTTGTATCTTTTGGATCCTTTGTTGCTCTACTTAAAATTTGTTTTGTGCTTCTTTTGGAAAAGCAATGATCCAATTCTTGTGCATTTACATTCAAAAGTCATACTTCTTGATAATGCACTATTCTTGGGAAGCTATCCTACTTGAGTAGAACACATTCTTTAAATTGGTTTGCATTTATTGCTTTCCTTGAACATGACTAGTGTTTGAATAATATGTATGGAGAGTGATGATCCATTTGTGTGCATTTTGTATTCAAATGCAAGATCATAAATAATGCACAATCTTGGGGGAGCAATCCTATATGTTTTTGAACATTAGTTGTCTTCATTGGTATTTGATCCCGATGACGTGTCTCTTTGGAAGACAAACATTTTTCGTCTTGGTACTTGTGCCATCATGAAAAGTGTAGAGGGTTTGGTTTATTCCTTGATGATATTTTCATCAATTGGTATCTTGCTTTCATTTGGTATCTTTTCAAAGTGGTATCTTCAATCATGTGTTGATTTGGGTCTTTGATATAATTTGGACAATTTTTTTCTTGTCACACTTGTGTGCTTTCTTGGTTTAATTGGTGTTTTGTCCAAATTGTATCTCATTTGGTTCTTGAAAGTCTGTGCATGCATATTTATTATATGTATATCTTATGGCATGCTTACTTTCGTTGATCCAATATATAGGATAAACTCCATCAAATCCTAAATGGCTAAGATGTGCATGAAATTCAATTTCATATCAATATGCACATATTTATGTGGAGTTTGTCCTATGTATTGTAGTTGCTCTAACTACTTTGGACCCAATGAGTTTGGGTACCATGTTGTACTTGAATTTGTTTTAGGTACATTGAGATGCATTGGAAGCTTGTCTCATCTACAAGGAAGGTGTTATCACCATGTGCTTATTGGAGCCAAGCTGGATGATCATGAACTCTATCTTCTACATCACCAATGCTATCTCGGTAACAAGTATCTACCTCATGCACTTTTCTAGCTTTCAACCTTGTGTAGGTTGTTCTGGCATGAATTCTTTGTTGCAATTCATTTGGTTCTTGCAAAACAACTTTATTGCAAATGTGAGCAAGCCGGGATGATTACATATCAAGGGGAATATAATAATCATTTTATGATTCACCAATCCCAAATATGTTAATCTAGCACTTTCTACTCTATGTCTCGCATATGCAATATTGATGTTTTTCAAAATCATTTGCCTTTTGCGATACTTGTTATCTTTCTCGGAGCATCCCATTTATCACCTTATCCCTTGTGGATATTTTTGATGCTATGATGAGTGTGTGTGGAAGTTCATCTATATCCCTTTAAGATAAAATTGAGCTTTGTGCTATGCTTTTAAGCATGATCTTATTGGTATATATATGACCCCTTGGATATCATGTTCTTCACCGTAGTATCTATTTTGTGTGTGCATGTTTCTTTGTGGACTTATATCTCATGATTGATGTCTACTTAGAAACTTATACACATGAGAGTAGTTACATCTTTAATTGGTATTCCATTTTTTAGTGACCACCTTTTATTGCTTTTGATTCTTTGGTGGTTTCTAAAAGGCACAAGCTTTGTTTTTCTTTGGTATGCTTTTGCATCTTAATAAGCTTGTGGACCTATTTGCTTCTCTTTTGTTGTGTTCAAAATTATCTAGGAGGGAGTGAGGATTCCATGTTGTGCACAACATATTAAAATGAAAATCCTACTTTGTGCACGTACCTTGGGGAGTTCCCTCTTGATTTTTAGAACACTTCTTCGGATCCTTTTGTTTGCTTGCTTCTTTCGTCGAAGTATCTTTCTCTTTGATATTCTTTTGCAACTTTTGGATCCTCGATATAGTTTGATCTCCCTCCATATATTCGTCATTGGATATGTGCATTTGATTTCACTCATATTATGAGAAATGCACACATTATGGGGGAGCTCTTATATATTGGCCTTCTAAATTTTTCCTCCCATTTCGGCAATCGATGCCAATGGGGGAGAAGTTTAGAGGGTTTAAGGGAGTTTGGTGTTATGTTTTAGTTTCGTTCTTAAGCATTTGCCTTTCATGCTCTTGCATCCTTGCTCTTTGTGTTGCATGGTTGCTTAATTCATTATATAAACCCTCGTAAAAGGGATTGTCATCAATTACCAAAATGGGGGAGATTGAAAGGGCATGTGTTGCCCCATGCGTGGTTTTGGTAATTAATGACAATCCTTATGGACTAATGTTTGCATTGAGATATCTTTATAGATCTTGTCCATGAAGAAGATTGGAGTTCATGTGTTGGACTCTAGAAGATTACATGATGATCAATGCTCTATTCAAAGTTTATATGAAGAATGGTCATGTGTAGAGTGGAGCATATTGCAAGTATGTCTTGAAGGATTCAAGACACCATCTTTGTGAAACGGAGCTTAGCGAGGCTCTCCCATAATGGAGTATGGGGGAGTATTTGGAGAAGTCTTCATCAAGCATGTGCTAGCAAGCACAATCAAGAAAGGTGTTCCAACTTGAGAGAGTCAAGATCATCATCATCGAGCTCAAGTGGAATGCGCAAGGCAAAGGTATGATCTTGATAGGGTTTCTATTTTACCGGTCTCATGTTGTTAGTTTGGAGACCGGGTTATAGGATAGACGGCGTACTATCAAGAGGGGCTCTCAAGTGAGTAACTTGATCGCATCTTTGTGGAGAGCTCAAACCTTTGCATACTTGGCATATCATCTTTCTTGGTTCTTATTTGGCTTTTATTCATGTGAGTATTTAGAGTTGTGTTCATCTCCATACCAAGTTCTAGTTCATCAAAAACGGATTTCATATGCATATCTTGTGGCGTTTTTGATATTGGAGGTTTTACCGGCTTATCTTTTCTAGAGAGGTCAAACTCTCTCCTTGTGGTTTACTCCTCACATGATGGACTATGATGTGTATATGCATGATCTTGTAGTGCTTGTGAGTATCTTGTAACAAGCCCAAGATCATAGAAAACGGAGTCCGAATGAGAAACATATTGCGGTTTTGGTTTGGAGGTTTTATCGGTTGTTCTTTTATTGAGAGGTCTAACATTTCCCCATTTGATTTTATCCTCCATTGTTGGACTATGATGTTTCTCTGCATGATCTTGTAAAGCTCTTCGTTGCGATTCCAACGAGCCCAAGAACATCGAAAACGGAGTCCGGATGATCAAGATATGTTCGTTTTCGTGTTGGACTTTTTTCTGTTTTTTGTAGGCCGGCCCCCGGCCAGCCCAGGCCGGCCCCAGGGCCGGCGGGCTCTGTTGGGCGCCCAGCCTTCAGCCCAGCCTAGGCCGGCTGTAGGGCCGGCCGGCTCTGTGAGGCTCCCGGCCTCCTGCCCAGCCTAGGCCGGCTAGGCCGGTCCTCGCGATTTTTGGCCCCAACGGGCAGATTCCTGCTGCCCTTTTATGGGGTCTTCTTCCCCAAAGAGACCCCAACTTTCCTAGCTTGTTCTTCCTCCTTTCTCCACCATTGTTGCTCTTTGCATAGCTTGCTCTTCCTCTCAATCCCTCCCATGGTTCTTGCTCATATTTGAGGGAAAGTGAGAGGTGATCTTGATCTACGTTTTCACCGATCGATTTCTCCTCTAAGTGAGGGAAACCTTGTAGATCTTGATCTTGGAGTTCTTGGTGCATCTCCTCTTTGTTCCTCCTCTCTTATTCCCCATAAGCATTTGTTGCTTTGTTGGAATTTGAGAGTGAGGGATTTGAGCACTTGTGCTCTTGCCTTTTGCATTTGGTGCATCGGTGTGCTCTCCACGAGGATTCGTGGAAGTTGAAAGTTTGTGAGCTTGTTACTCTTGGGTCCTTGGACCCTAGACGCCTTTGTGGTGGTTGGACCCTTGTGTGGTCACTTGAAGCCGTCCGGGAGCCCCCAACCCATTGTGGGTTGTGCCTCGATTGTTGTTGAGAGCCGTTCGGGGCCCCCAACCCATTGTGGGTTGTGCCCCGGATTGTTGTTGAAAGGCTCCGGATTCCGCCTCGAAGGAATACCGATAGTGGAAGGTGAACCAAACCTTTGTGGTGCGGTTCATCGGAGAAGAGGGTGAAACCTTTGTGGTTGTTGAACCGTTGTGTCGGTTCACACCTCTCCAACGAGACGTACTCCCTTTCAAGGAGGAACTCGGGAATACATCATCGTCTCCGCGTGCCTCGGTTATTTCTATACCCGAGCTCTTTACTTATGCAACTTACATTGTGATAGCCTTCGTGCTTGAAGTATTATATTGCTATCACCTTGTTGCTTGTCTTGCTTAGCATAAGTTGTTAGTGCACATAGGTGAGCCTAGTTTATTTAGGTTGTCGGCTTGTTAATTTAAACACCTAGTTTTATTCCGCAATTAGCAAGCCTAAACCGGAAAAGTTTTAATCGCCTATTCACCCCCCCTCTAGGCGACATCATTGTCCTTTCAACAGCGTCTGCCCCTGGGACGCCATGCTAGACTACACGACGTCCTAATAAAAGGCGCCATGATCCACGCCACGTAGACGCGCTAGGACCCACATTTTTTTGTACGGCGCCCCAAGCTGGGGCGTCATGCTAGAAGGCACGGCGCCCTGGCCCAACGCGCCATGCAATTAGCTTTGCATGCTCTTTATTAATACCAGCCGTGGCCCTTGGCCTAAGGCCCCATGCATGCAATTAGCTAAGAGCAAGTACAATAGTATAGCCGGCTGTTGGCTATAAGATGGTGCTATGTCATATATAGCCAACCTAATAGCCAACAAGTATAATAGTTGACTATACATATGGACTAATTTATTAATAGTTGGCTCACCTTTCACTCTCACAAGTTGCTTAGGAGCACGTGCTGCAGCTGGCTCTTGCATGAGAGCCCGCTTCTACTCTCTCTCCTATTCTCTTTCCTCCATGTAAACACAAATATATTATTTAAATCCTTACAGCCTGCTGACTGGATCTTATTGTACTTGCTCTAAAAGAAACGAATCCTGATTGAGCAACATGGCATATGTGTGGTAGATGTGGCATGCAATTCATGTCGGCCGGCTCATGCATGTCATGTAATATGATTGGGCAGCGTGAGAAAATTGCATGTCATGTAATCATGATTGAAAAATAATTCCTTCACTTTTGTAAAATAGTCTGTCCACAACAAGGTTTTTTTTGAATAAGTTATGTATCAACATATAATTTTTCGGATTTATGTATTAACAAGATTTTCAGATCCATGAATCCATATTTTTGGGTCAATTTTTATAGGGTCCTTTTGTAAAAAAATCATATTATTTATTGGGACCTTTTTATAAAACACAACGACCACCACACCCATCGGATGGAGAATGGACGCCCCAGATAAGCCGGGATGTCCAACTAATTGTGGGAAAACCACTTTTGGCAACGTGGCTTCTGGCTAGAGGTGGTGCATATTAATGATCCTGATACGTGGCTTTTTACGAGAGTTTTGGTTGTAGTGACAGTGGATCAGTCGCAAAACAACATTTTGGCTAGATACTTAGCTGGTTCTAGCCGGTACGCTCTCGTTGCCAGACAACACTAAGTCGCGCTTGATTGGCAAAAAAAAACACTGAGTTATGCTTCAAGAGAGAGGGAGCGAGAGACTGATTGAGAGCATCTCTAGCTGATACCGAATAATCCCAAACCGTCAAACTTGTTCCCGGGCCAGGCCGATATGCGGTGTCTGTTCTGTTGTGGTTCGTAGCAGAAAACAAAAAAATTCCTAACTATCGCAACACCAGAATTTAGCCAAGGATCTATCTATCTAGTAATGCGGTAACGGAGGAGATATCGGTAACATACCCTTGTAGACGGATAGCGGGGATTTGAAAGGACATTTTGTGATCTCTTAGTTTTGTGTGTTAGTTAACAACACTTAGGATGTCTAATCTGGTGCTAAGTGATGCAGGTTTTATTGTATACAACATGTGCATCAACACCAAAAAGAGAAAGAGTTTCTGGAGCATTTCAGGCCGGAGTTTCCGGCCTCCATGACCGGAGTTTCCGGTCCCTGGACTTGTCCTCGAAGAAACAGCAAAGCTGCTGAATGTTGCTCAGCCCCTGGTGTGGGGCGGAGTTTCCGGCCCTCAGGACCGGAGTTTCCGCCCCTGGCCAAACATTCCGGCCCCAGGGCACCGGAGTCTTTGCCCAAGTCTCTGCTGCGAAGTTGTTGCTCAGCCCCTGGTGTGGGGCGGAGTTTCCGGCCCCAGGCCGGAGTTTCCGCCCCTGGCCAAACATTCCGGCCCCAGGCACCGGAGTTTTGGCCCAAGTCTCTGTGAAGAAGTTGCTCAGCTCCTGGTGTGGGGCGGAGTTTCCGGCCCCTGTGGCCGGAGTTTCCGCCCAAGGCCGGAGTTTCCGGTCACTAGGACCGGAAACTCCGGTGTGATTCTTCTCTGCAACGGCTACTTTTCTGGGAGGGGTATATATACCCCTCCATCTACCTCCAGCCAGCTAGCTCGCCCAGAATTCAAGATCCCCATTGTTGCAAGCTCAAGAATCACTAGATCTCCCAATCCCTCCACCCAAACTTGTTGATCTTTGGAGGATTGAAGGAGAAGGCCCCGATCTACATCTTCACCGAGCCGTTTGTCATTTCCCCTCATTCACTTGAGGGACCATTAGCTAGGGTTTCCACTAGGAAAACCTAGCCCCCTATTGTACTCACTTGATTGTCTTTGTGACAGATTGTAGCTGTTTGGGAGCCCCCAATCCTTTGTGGGTTGTGCCCCAAATCGTTGTTGTAAAGGCTCCGGACTCCGCCTCGAAGGTTTCCGATAGTTGAAGTGAACCAAACCTTTGTGGTGCGGTTCACCGGAGAAGAGGGTGAGGCCTTTGTGGCCGTTGAACCATTGTGTTGGTTCACACCTCTCCAACGAGACGTACTCCCCTAAAAAGGAGGAACTCGGGATTACATCCGTGTCTCCGCGTGCTTTGACTTCGGTTACCTCTATCCTTGTTTACCGCCTTATTATATCGTGCTTAGTTGCTAGCTTGTCATATAGGTAAATTCACCGTAGTTGCATATCTAGAGAATTTACCTTTTGTGTCAAGCCTAAATTGAAAAAGACTAAAATTGGAGTAGCACCTATTCACCCCCCCCTCTAGGTGTCATACCGATCCTTTCAATTGGTATCAGAGCTAGGCTCTCTTGTTTTGGGCTTAACCGCCTAAGAGAAGTATGACACAAAGTGAGGATGAGGCCGATCTTGCCAAGGCCAAAGAGACCATGGCATCCATGGCCGATATCAAATCGTTGGAAACAACATTGACATCGTCCATGAATGACATGAATGTCAAATTTGATGAGTTGCGTGACATGCTCATGAAACTCACAAATGCCAAGGTTTCGGAAACCATCCCACTAGAGGGTATCTCTAACTCCGATGAAGGTGATTCCGAGGAGGGTAAAAAGAAAAATGAGAAGGGGTGGAAACCACCTCCGGATCTAAACCATCTCCTCCTCCTCCTACCAAGCATGAAGATGGGAAGGAAGAGTACCATAACGTTCCGGGATGGTACCCTATCGACCCACCTATCACCACCCGCATAAACCCCATTGGTCCTCCACCTAAGCTTAATGCATTAGCCTTTGCTAGTTGGCAACGCTCAATGAAATCTCATATTAACAGTGCCTCTATCGAGCTTTGGAGGATCATTGAAGATGGTACAAGGTTGCGGATCCAAGCAATGTGACAAGAAGAGAATTTGCCGAAAAGCAACTCAATGCCTCCGCACTCCATATGATTGAACTTTCAGTGAGTGAAAGTGACAAGCATTATGTTCTCAATGCCACCACCGCCAAAGAAGCTTGGAATTGTCTTGAGGTTGCATTTCTTGGGAATGAAAGCATGAAGAGAAACCGATATGAGTCTTTGAGCAATGATGCCGAAGGCTTCTACATGTTTGACAATGAGAATCATGAAGACATGTATGGAAGACTCAAGACTCTTGCAAAGGCCTTCTTTGATGTGGGGGCAACCTATGTGGATGATGCTTATGTCAAGAGGAAGTATGTGAATGCTCTCTTGCCTTCCGAGCCCATCGAGGTGAAGGCCATTCAAGGAAGACACAACTACAACGAAATGACATCCAATGAAGTTATGCAAGAAGTGCAAGCCTCCAAGGTTGCCACCAAGAATGCCGAAGATAACCGTGCTAGGGCCATGGGGATGAAACAAGGCCCCTCACTTGCTTTGAAGGCCAAGGTGGTATGTCTTGATGAGGTTGAAGCGTGCCCAAGCAACATTGCTCCAAATGATCTTGAACCGGCTCTAAATGGTCATATAGCTCTTGCCACAAGAGAGTTTTGGCAAGACCCGGCAAAAGCTAAAGCCAAGGTTGATAAAGAGAACAACTCAAGTGGGAAGAAAGAGCTAGCCTCAAAGTGGAAGACGTGCTACAATTGTCATGACAAGAACCACTACATAAGAGAGTGTCCTTATGAGAACCGAGAGCAAAATGGTGGGAAGCTCATCCCCAAGGACCATTCAAGTTGATCCAAAAGAAGCCCGCAAGACCAAGGAAGCCTTTCTTCAAGAAGGCACCAAGAATTGTGTTGGTGGCACAAGAAGAATATGCCACAAGTGATTCCGAAGATGAAGATGCACCTACTAAAGAGGTAGCCGCATTGGCTATTGTATCAACTTCATCATCTTCTCTCTTTGAATCCCCCAATGAGAACTTCTCCACCAACAACGCTCGTTGCCTCATGGCTAATGTCACCGAGGTATCATCTCCTTCTCCCAAGACTATGCATGAAATGAGTGATCAATCTAGTCTTGTGATTAAGAAAGAACTTGTTGCTTTCGATACTTTCATGACTAACTTGCAAGGTGAAGCTAAGGAACATGTTGAGTCTCTCATGAGACAACTATGTGCGGCCGAAGAACTTCTTCAAGAAAAGAGTAAGATTGAGAGAGAGGATTCTCTCACCATTGCCTCTTTGAATGCTTCCGTAGCATCCTTGAATGCCTCTCTTGATGAAGAGAGTGAAGAAAGATGTTCTCTTGAGGAAAGACTTGATTCTCTTGATGCTAAAAATGATGATATCATTAATAAAATCATTAAGGATAGAGATCATGTTTGCTAAATATAAAGTGCTTAAAAAGGAGAAAGTTGAACTTGGGGTTGCTAATGCTAGACTTCTTGAGGATATGGAGAAGCTTGACAAGGCTCACAAGGCCTTGGAAACAACTCACTCCCTTTTAGTCAAGTCTCATGAGCAACTTCAAACTCAACTTTCTAAATCTAGCTCAACTAGCATATCTATTCTTCCTCGTGTTCATGAAAATGTTATTGAAGAAAATGTTAGTGCCAAGACCTCTATTCCCAAAGGTAAAGATAAGGGTATTGCTTACTTATTTGAGCAAAAACCACACAAAGGGAAGGAGGGTCTTGGTTATGTAGCCGAGCCCAAGAAGAAAGTGGGCAACAACAAGAAGATCAAGACCAAGCCCGCACAAGCCAGACTTCCATTGCGGGTGGTAGTGCCACAAGGGGCAAGACCACTCGTAGTGACTTTGCGGGGCATAACAACCCCAACTATATTCTTTATGTTGATTATTATGGGGATGTTTATGCTCAATATGTTGGTCCATATGATGGTTACATTGATTACTCTATTTGGGTCCTAAGACCCTTGTTGCTAACCAAAGAGGACCCATTGAGAAATGGGTACCTAAATCCAAGCAATGATTTCTTGTAGGACTATGCTTCCGGTGGATCGAAATGGGTGGTTGATAGTGGATGCACTAGTCATATGACCGGAAGCAAGGAGATTATGACGGAGTTGAGACCAAATCTAAATAACTCATCCGTCTCTTATGGTGACAATCAAAGGCCGAGGTAAAGAGTCTCGGCAAGGTGGTAGTTGCAAGGGATATCACCCTTGTAAATGTCATGCTTGTTGAGTCTCTAGGTTACAATCTTATGTCCGTTCGTGCTCTTAATAAGATGAACTTTGATGTCCATTTTACTATTGATATGGTGGTACTCTTGAGGAGCAAGACTCTAAAGGTCATGTTCGTTGGGTATGTTGAAAATGAGTTGTTTGTGGTAGACTTTTCGGGGTCTACCAACACTCAAGCAATATGCCTATTCGGAAAGGCCGACGTGGGGTGGTTGTGGCATCGCCGCTTGTCCCATGTCAACATGAGAACTTTGCAAAGTCTTCACAAGGGTGGCCACATTCTTGGACTAAAAGAGAATGTTTCTTTTTCTAGAGATCGTCTTTGTAGGGCTTGTGTTGAAGGAAAGATGCATGATTCTCCCCATCCAAGCAACACCATCATTTATCAAAGAGGATATTGGAACTTCTTCATGTTGATCTCTTTGGTGCCGTGCCACAACCGAGTCTTGGTGGGAAGAAGTATTGTTTGGTGATTGTTGATGACTATTCAAGATTTACTTGGGTTTTCTTCTTCAAGACGAAGGATGAAACTCAACAAACCGTCATCGACTTTCCAATGAAGTTCAACGTCAATACAATGTCCCATATTGGCCATTAGAAGTGACAATGGCTCCGAGTTCAAGAACTACACCTTGAATGAGTTTCTTAGTGAAGAGGGAATTCGTCATCAATATTCCGCTGCATATACCCCTCAACAAAATGGTGTAGCCGAAAGGAAGAACCGGACTCTTATGGACATGGCTAGGTCCATGTTGGCGGAGTTTAAGTCTCCACTCTTCTTGTGGGCCGAAGCTATCTCCACGGCGTGTCACTCCTCCAACCGGTTATTCTTCGCAAAGGAAAGAAGGAAACTCCATATGAAATGCTTACCGGCAACAAGCCCAATGTCTCCTACTACCGTGTGTTTGGTTGTAAGTGTTTCTACAAAATCAAAGGTGTTCATTTATCTAAATTTGAATTAAAGCTTTAGAGGGTGTTTTTGTTGGGTACGGTGCGAACTCTCACACTTATAGAGTCTACGACAAACCTTAGGGAGAGTTGTGGAATCTTGTAGTGTGAGGTTCGATGAGAATGACGGCTCCCAAGTGGCGCAATTTCATGTTTGTGATGTAGATAATGAGGAACCTCAAGAAGCAATAAGAAGAATGGGGGTTGGTTTCTATCGCCCCATTGAAATCCATCATGAGCCTCCTCAAGCAAGTCCTAGCTCCACTCATGTGGAGACTCCATCATCACAAGTTGAAGTTGCACCTTCTATGGAAGCAAATGATGCACCTACCCAAGAACAAGTTCAAGACCCTCCTCAAGTTGACCAAGTTGCTATGCAAGAACCAAGTTCTCCTATTGTTGATGCTAGCCAAGGTCATGACCAAGATCAACCCTCTCCTTCTTTGTTGAAGATGTGCTTCAAGATGATCAAGGTCAACACTCCGGTCAAGACGGGGACTCAAATGATCAAGATGATCAAGCGAAATTCCTCGCATCAATGAGGATATCGAAACCCGTCGTATAGCAAGAGTCAAAAAGGATTGGAGAAGAAAGAGTCTTCATCTAGAAAATATCATTGTTAATGTCAAGAACAAGGTCACCACAAGAAAACAATTGGCAAATTTCAATGAACATCAAGCCCATCTCTATGGTGGAACCAAAGAAAGTCTTTGAAGCTCTTGAAGATCCGGATTGGTTGGAAGCCATGCATGAAGAGCTCAATAACTTCAAGCGCAACAAAGTGTGGAATCTAGTGGAGAAGCCAAAAGATTGCCTCAATGTTATAGGCACCAAGTGGATATTCAAGAACAAGCAAGATGAGCATGGAATGGTTGTGAGGAACAAGGCAAGATTGGTAGCTCAAGGGTTCTCTCAAGTTGAAGGCATTGATTTTAGAGAGACCTATGCTCCCGTGGATCGCCTTGAGTCCATCCCATATGACCGATAGGTTCGAGATGTCCATGATGGGAGAGTTGAAGTACTTCCTTGGTTTTGAGATCAAGCAATTGAGTGGAGGGACCTTCATCTCTCAAGCCAAATATATCCAAGACATGCTCAAGAGGTTCAAGATGCAAAATGCTAAAGAGAAGAAGTTTCCTATGGACACCAAGTGTCATCTTGAACTTAATCCAAAGGGTAAAGATAAGGATGTTGATCAAAAACTCTATCGCTCTATGATTGGTTCTTTGCTTTATCTTTGTGCATCTAGACCCGATATTGTGTTGAGTGTAGGAGTGTGTGCAAGGTACCAAGCGGCTCCCAAAGAAAGCCACCAAACGGCGGTTCTTCGAATCTTTCGATATTTGGTTCATACCCCAAGGTTTGGTTTGTGGTATCCTAAAGGCTCAACATTCTCTCTTGCCGGTTACACGGATTCGGATTGGGCCGGTTGCAAGGATGATAGGAAATCAACTTCCGGGGCTTGCCAATTCCTTGGTAGGTCCTTGGTGAGTTGGTCTTCTAAGAAGCAAAATTGCATATCTCTCTCCACCACCGAAGCCGAGTATGTGGCGGCCGCTAGTTGTTGCACTCAATTGTTGTGGATGAGGCAAACTTTAAAGGAATACGGTGTCCATTGTGACAAAGTGCCTCTTTTATGTGACAATGAAAGTGCTATCAAGATTGGCCACAACCCGGTGGAGCACTCAAGAACGAAGCATATTGAGATTCGCTATCACTTCATCCGTGATCACATCATCCGGGGTGATATTGAGCTTGGTTATATTCCCACGAAGATCCAACTTGCCGATATGTTCACGAAGCCACTTGATGAAGCAAGGTTCACTTATTTGAGGCATGAGCTAAATATCATCGATTCGGGGAGCGTCGCTTGAGTATCTTGCATACACACCTATATCTTAGCTATTTGTTTGGTTTAGGTGTAGGCATGGACATAGGGGGAGTGCGGTCCTAATCCATTGGACTATCCCTCCCCCCATTATGCCGATAGAAAGAACTCATTTTGTCTCTATATTGTTCATTTTATGAATTGTGAGCTTAAATGACGAGTAGTGGCGGTGAACCCAAGATATATCTTCGCGGTGTCACACCACATACACTCATACATGGTGGCTTAGGCCACCGCCATCTTCTTTGTGAAGATTTGATCTTGTTGGAGCTTTATGGCCTTTTTGCCTATCCGTTGGTTTTTATGGAAAACACACTCAAATGATGCTTCTTAATGTTTTCTTTGTGCCTCTTACCAAGTTTGAGTGTGAAGTACCATTTCCAGTGACTTTGTGTCCATCCCAGGCCTATCCCTTCTGAAAACTTGCTCCTCTTGCATCTTGCATGTTCAACAACAAATCTGGCATTTTTGAGTTGGTGGGGCCGGAAACTCCGGTCCTTTGGGCCGGAATATCCGGTCTGACTGAAGTTTCCGCCCTAAACCCGGAATCTCTGGCTTAGGCCGGAGACTCCGGTGTTTAGGCCGGAAACTCCGGTCTGGGCAGTTCTCGCAGGGGTCCAAAAGGGGATCGGGGTGGGAGTTGACTTCACAACTCCCACACACCCCGACCCCCAACCTCTCCCCTGCAGCCGCCGCCTCGAAGTGCGCTCCGGCTGCTCCCCGCCGCCGGAATCCGCCGTGCCTCCGGCCTACTCCTCCTCACCAACGCAGGGGACCTTCCTCTCCTTCGTTTGGGCTGCACCATGGACAAAAAGGGTACCTCCTCTCTCTCCTTAGGTTTTTCACCTCGATCTAAGTTTGGAGAGTAGTTCCCCTAGTTTTTCATGGTGTAGAATCTTCTAGATGGCAAGGTGTATCCTAGATTTAACCCTAGAATTCTCAGCACAAAGTTTCTTGAACTAAATCGAGGTTCCCCATCTCAGGGCCGGAGACTCCGGTCTTCCAGGCCGGAAACTCCGGTCAGGGCCGGAATCTCCGCCCCCTGAGGCCGGAAACTCCGGTGTAGATCAGACACTTTGTGCCCAGAATTCTTTGGTTACTTCTTCTTTGGTTCCTGGACATGCAAGCTTATCCCCATGCTTTTCTCCTATTCTGTTATTCACAGGTGGGCAGAGGACAAAGTCTTCCATGAAACATCCTGAAAAATCACCAAGAAAAGTCATCCGTGCTCAAACAAGGGACAAGCTTCTTTTTGACAGCAGCGCTGGCCGTCTGAGACAGCAGAGTACCATAGATGAAGAAGCCACAAGACATGCTGCCCTAGGTGGGTTTGATAATGAAGAAGAGGCCGAGAGAGCTCATTTTGACTCCTTGACCACTGTTTTGGGCATGGGGAAGATCGAGTTTCGTCGGATGAGATCTCAGCAGTTCTATGACTTGCCATCCAACACCGATGATCCTAGGTTTCCAAGGAGAGAGCAGCAGCTGATCATGAATGAGATATATGCCCGCATTGAGAAGCATATGGTGTGTGAGCAAAAAGTGTTGAGCCTTGAGAGCTTGGACAAGAAACCTTATTTTCAAGAGGCCGTGTGGATTGCTCGGAAGCTTGGACTTGAGAGGCTCATCTCCATGTTCATGAAGATTATGATATTCAGCTTGTGCATCAGTTCTTTGCCACAGTGGTTTTTGATAATGATGAAGATATCACCATGACTTGGATGACCGGTTCTCAAAAGTGCACCTCTAACTTTGTGGAGTTTGGAAGATGTTTGGGATACAAGTTCAAGGGTGCCACTACTTGTGTTGGGAAGAGGATGCATGTGGAAGGGGTAGCCTACAACAAACGCCGCTTGCGCCCTTTATATTCAGTTGCATCATCCGTTGGCACCAATCAAGACCTCCTCCCCACCTTCAACATTTTCCTTCGCATGGTTCGGCTCAATCTTGCTCCTCAAGCCGGAAATGTGGATGCCATTCGAGGAGGGCTTGTCAATCTCTTATACCATGCTTACAAGGTGCTCCAAGCCGGTCCGGATTGTGAAGGCCAAGAAGTTGATGTCATGGATTTCATCAAGTGTGAATTGCTTTGGGCCATTTTTGAGCACAAGAACCCTCTCTATGCACCTTATGTGATGAAGCTCATCCTCTCCAAGGTCTCCAACATCGATACCTCTCGCCTCACCAAGCATGCCAAGGGGACTCTCCACCAACTTAGCAAGCACACCAAGCAACCGTCTTCCTCTCGTGCACCTCCTCCGCAATCTAGTAGTGAGGAAGCGGAGACCGAGGCCCCAATGCCTAGAAGGAGAAGCAAGAATGCCGACCCTCCCTCATATCTTCAAGGAAGGGCTCAAGTGAACTCGGAAGTGAGTAAACTCTCTTGGTGGAAGAGAAAGTTGCTTTGCATGGATGTTGCACTTCACAAGGAGAACCATGCCTCATATGTGAGAGAGAAGCATATCATTGACAACCAACAAATCATGATCAAGGAGTTGCGCAAGCTCAACAATGGTAGTATCACTCCTCCTCCGGAAGAAGATGAAGATGGCAATCCTATTATCTCCTCCTCGTCGGCCGAGACTATCCCTCTTGAGAAATGGAACGAAGACGTCTTTCCTTGGTCGGATTATGCGGATGTGACTTCATTGCCCTCCACTTCTCGCAACACCGGCAAGGCTCCCATGAACCTTTCCGATGAGGACTACAATCAAGAAGGGGAAGGTGATGATGACATGGAAGAAAGCTCCGGGTGATCTCCATGGGTTTCGTGTAGTTATGCTCTTTTCCCTTTTTGGCGTCTCGATGCCAAAGGGGGAGAAGTAGTTCTATTAGGTTCTCTCCGGGATTTGCATGGGTTGGACACAAGCATGTGCTTTTATCATTTTATTGCGCTTGTGTCCTTTTATGTTATTTGGAACTTATTTGCATCTTGTGTTGTGAACTATGTGAGTGTAAGACATATGGATTTCTATTATGTATGGTTGAACCTACATTATTGTGCTATGGTTATATGGATGTTTTATCTACATTTATATGCACAAGGTATGGTTTTTATCTCTAGGCTCAACCTACTTTGTGATATGTCTTGTTTATGAAATGTATCGTTTACATATCATGTCGCCTTGTTGTGGAACTTGTTTCTCTATATGTGTGCATTTGCATTCCAAAGCAAATGACTTATATGCACACATCTAGGGGGAGCTTTTCCTTTTGTTAAACATGATAGTATGGTGAACTTTATTGCAAATCCGTGTGTTGTCATCTAACACCAAAAAGGGGGAGATTGAAAGGACATTTTGTGATCTCTTAGTTTTGTGTGTTAGTTAACAACACTTAGGATGTCTAATCTGGTGCTAAGTGATGCAGGTTTTATTGTATACAACATGTGCATCAACACCAAAAAGAGAAAAGAGTTTCTGGAGCATTTCAGGCCGGAGTTTCCGGCCTCCATGCCGGAGTTTCCGGTCCCTGGACTTGTCCTCGAAGAAACAGCAAAGCTGCTGAATGTTGCTCAGCCCCTGGTGTGGGGCGGAGTTTCCGGCCCTCAGGACCGGAGTTTCCGCCCCTGGCCAAACATTCCGGCCCCAGGGCACCGGAGTCTTTGCCCAAGTCTCTGCTGCGAAGTTGTTGCTCAGCCCCTGGTGTGGGGCGGAGTTTCCGGCCCCAGGCCGGAGTTTCCGCCCCTGGCCAAACATTCCGGCCCCAGTGCACCGGAGTTTTGGCCCAAGTCTCTGTGCGAAGTTGTTGCTCAGCTCCTGGTGTGGGGCGGAGTTTCCGGCCCCTAGGCCGGAGTTTCCGCCCAAGGCCGGAGTTTCCGGTCACTAGGACCGGAAACTCCGGTGTGATTCTTCTCTGCAACGGCTACTTTTTGGGAGGGGTATATATACCCCTCCATCTACCTCCAGCCAGCTAGCTCGCCCAGAATTCAAGATCCCCATTGTTGCAAGCTCAAGAATCACTAGATCTCCCAATCCCTCCACCCAAACTTGTTGATCTTTGGAGGATTGAAGGAGAAGGCCCCGATCTACATCTTCACCGAGCCGTTTGTCATTTCCCCCTCATTCACTTGAGGGACCATTAGCTAGGGTTTCCACTAGGAAAACCTAGCCCCCTATTGTACTCACTTGATTGTCTTTGTGACAGATTGTAGCTGTTTGGGAGCCCCCAATCCTTTGTGGGTTGTGCCCCAAATCGTTGTTGTAAAGGCTCCGGACTCCGCCTCGAAGGTTTCCGATAGTTGAAGTGAACCAAACCTTTGTGGTGCGGTTCACCGGAGAAGAGGGTGAGGCCTTTGTGGCCGTTGAACCATTGTGTTGGTTCACACCTCTCCAACGAGACGTACTCCCTAAAAAGGAGGAACTCGGGATTACATCCGTGTCTCCGCGTGCTTTGACTTCGGTTAGCTCTATCCTTGTTTACCGCCTTATTTATCGTGCTTAGTTGCTAGCTTGTCATATAGGTAAATTCACCGTAGTTGCATATCTAGAGATTTACCTTTTGTGTCAAGCTTAAATTGAAAAAGACTAAAATTGTAGTAGCATCTATTCACCCCCCCTAGGTGTCATACCGATCCTTTCAGGATTACGCTCCCGCAACAAGCGTTGTCGATGAAGACGACGTAGCCGACCTCGAGGTCACGAAGAACTTGGCGCGACGAAGACGGCGACGAAGGTGGCGCGACGATGATGCCCCGGCACCACGGCTGTGGCACCTCCGAGTACTCGCATATGTGCGGAGCTTGACGATGACTCCCGGGCTCTCCGATCCAGCCGAGATAGCGGAAGTAGAACTTTTGGGTGGAATCCCGCAGCACGACGGCGTACTGCGGTCTAGATTTCTCACGCGCGCGCTGTCCTTACAAGGGGACCACGCACAGTGGGAGGTGGAGGGAGGATGGAAGTGGGCGGAGGGGCATCCTCGGCCAATAGGAATAAATCCTGAATTTATTGTGTATTTCTCCAATTAATATGCCCCACTATTTATTAGAGGAGGAGGGATGTCAATATCCCTCCCCTCTCCATGTGGGACTAAACAAGGAGGAGGAGGGGGGTGGTGCGCCGGCCACCATGGGCCCAGCCGCACCCCATGGTGGTCGGTTGGGCCACTTGGCCCAGCCACACCTCCCTCCTTTGGAATTGGTCCCCATATGGGCCTTTCCCTCCGGGATTTGGTCCATTTAGGTGTTTTTCCTATTTTTCCTCTTTTTTATTTAATATAAATTAATATTTAAATATATATAATTCATAATTAATATATTTGCATATTATTTAATCTCCGTGACTCCGCAACAACTTCCGGATCACTCCGAACTTCTTTCGGTCTTCCCGGAACCCTTTCGATTCCACCGGAACCTTCCCGGTTCATTCTCTCTCCCTATTTCTATTATTCCGATAAGTCCAAAACGATCTCCAAGCGTCGTCAAGACCTTAAGTGTGTTACCCTACGGTTCGGAAATACTCTAGACATGGTCGAGACCTCTCGCTCGCCAATGACTGTCAGGGAGACCTGGATGGCTATGACGGTCCCTGTGCATTCCAGAATAATCGTCGTTAAACCGTTAACATGATATGTTCATTCCTTTTGTTCCTTCGATACTACCCTAGTCCGAGATACGATCGTCAACATCCTATGTTTTTTTTATCTCGTTACCGACAAGGGTTACTTAACTCGTTCCGTGATATTACATCTCCAATGACCTAGTCATACGCTGGGCAGCTTTATAGATGTAATCTCACCGAGTGGGCCCAGAGTATCTTTCCATCACACGGATGAACAAATCCCGCCCTTGATCACTCGCCTCTGCTACTTCCTTAGGATACCTGAAAGTGTCACCTTTATTGTCACACTATATAAGACATGACGTTTGATGCAATCAAAGTATATTGCAGAAGCAGTGATTTGATATAATCTCACGGTCTGAGGAATACGCTATCACATTACTCTCCTATTGCAATAATGAACTTAGTGATACCATCCTCTTGCAATACTTTGGTGGGTAATGTCCATCACCTTATTCTACTAATAAAATGACTTCATCATCAACTATTATGAATCAGCATGACCGGGAAATCTCGATCATCCGTTGACTGATGAACTAGTTTATATAGAGCCTAACTAGGGACTCTGATTTGTTTACATACCACACGTGTATTAACAATTCCGATTAATACAGTTATACCACGGTATAAAACTTATTTATAAACTTAATGAGATAATGCGATAAATACCTAATATTTATTTGCCTCTAGGGCATATCTCCAACATGTTCGGGCTCTAACAATGACCCGAACATCATATCTGCTGGAATTTTCCTCGCCAGGGGTTATTCGGTATCTCCTAGAAATGCTCTGAGAGCGAACATGCAGCCTTGCAAAAGTGTGTGTTTCATAATTCGGAAAAGAAAATACACTGCTCTTATGAGCTCGTATTGGTATTGTTTGGTTATGTTACCGGCGTATGAGCTCATATCCGTACGAGGATCCTATCTAGCACGGTCGATCATCTTTGACCAACATCGGTATTGTTTGATGGCTATGACTTAGCAAATCGAAGCAAGATCTTTTTACCATTTTTATGTATATGAATATAAAGTATCAAAAAAAATATTTTTACACATCTGAGATTGTTTTTTTTGAAACTCGCTAATATTTAATTCAATTTTTTTAAACTATCAGGATCACTGTACAAAAGCAAGATCTCGTGACTTGCACATTTTTACAATTTAAACTACTAGTTCTAATACGAGTCAAACATGTGGATTGAATTTACTACTCGAAAATACAAAGAAGCAGAATCATTCGATACTACAGGATAAGCTAGTACTACTTCTTCACATCCTGAATGCATGCATGGATGGTAATGCATCGGTACATACACGTAGAAAGCACTATTAATGTACGCAAAAGTGCATGCAAGCTATTGATCTGAACCCCACGTGCATGATTCGTCAATTGCATGGCGCCTTGACAAAAAATGTGGGTCCTAGCGTGCCTACGTGGCGTGGATCATGGCGCCTTTGATTAGGGCGTCGTGTAATCTAGCATGGCGCCCCGGAGGCGGACATCGTGAAAAAGGGTTAGATCGTGAATTAATTCTGATTTTGGTTCATTTTGTAAAATAATATAAAAAAAGGTCAAATATGTCAAATTGACACGGCGATAAGGCAACAATTACGGCAGCCACTGTGTTGTGGCTGAGGTGAGCATTAACCTTTTGGTTGCTCCTAGGTTTCGATAGGGTGAGGAGTTAATCAGTGGCGTGGGACTCACTGGGTCACTGCACTTGCTGAGCTCTGCCGGATCTGGACCGATGTGTCTGTGCGTGCAGATCTCCTCCCAGATTTGCTTAGTGATTTGATGCACTAGCTACCAAGTAGATTCAGAAAGATCGGGTCGCCAGGACAGGTCGATAACGCATAGCGGCTGCGCGTACGGCTCAGCTGTCAGACGGACGATTGATTGATGGGTGCGAGCAACACTAGAGCAAAGTTTATGACAACAGGAATGCGGCTGCACGCCTCAGCTGTCGAGACCACGATGATTGCCGAGTGAGCTAGGCATGGTTTCCTGTGAGTTGCCAACAATCTTTTTTAAAACATTTGCAAAACTTCCAGGCGTGTTTCCAAATCAACGACCATGCATGCGGTGTTCTTTATACAGGGAGGGATACCAAGTAGAGTATGAGAAAATAAAGAACCAGTATAGACAAAAAACCCTTGGTACAATCCCAAGTATTGCAGATTCAGTTATGAATACATTTCATCTGACGCGCCAAGATCCTTTGGGCGGAGATTCTGCAGAGATCCTTTTGGTGGAGCGATAGTAGTACAGTATCAGCTGATCAGCTGCAGTGTCCTGTAATATTAATGCTGCTGCATGCTTACAGCTCGTGATGATGCTGCGGCCCTTTCTACTGGCATGATTACAGATATTGATACAGTATCGATGTTCAACGTACGACGCAAAGTTCACAGGGATTAGTTTAGGACACCATCTTAGCCAACAGCGAGGACAGGAGTAAAGAGATGGCCAGAAAGCTGAAATTTTAGCAGGGGGGAAAGGCAGTTCAGTAAATTTGCTGCGCAAAATACAGTAAGCCAGGTGAAGAAATCCTCAGAATAAGCTTTCGTTTAAGCAACATTTTGGTACATCATAGGAGCTCATTTTGTTCACAGACTAGTCGGATGAAGTGACACGTACCAAAGAAACAAAAAAGGGCAGGTGGAGGTTACAAAGATTTCCACTTGAGCTTCTACATGTATTTCCTTGCCAGAGACCTGACCTTGGTATCGAAATGAGAGGATGTGATGCGAGAACCAGGTAAATATAGTGGATCGAGGAAAATCTGCACAGAAAGAGAAGTACATAAATAAGTACAGATCTATTATAGCACAAGAATGATGCAATGCATGGTAACATCCTTGTGCAGGTCATGGAATATGGAATCAAATTACTAGAAGAAACAGTTATAAAAAAATCTTTACTATTAAAACAGAGTTGGTGGTGTCACACCTCCCCGTGATGTCACACTTCCACTAATTTACACATCAAATGCTATCCACGTCCGGTCAACCAAACACTGAAACGCCTATAAGCAATGACCGGATATTTCTCCTCCTATTTTTTATCCATCCTAACAAACATTGTAACAAACCTTCTCCTGACGTGCATCAATAATGATTCAAACTTCCTAAATGCGCCCAACAAGCTTGTTAGATGTTTATCGATCCCAACAATAATTCAAACTTGACTACGCGCCCAACAAGTTTGCTCGTCGCCACTTGCAGTCATCTTGCACCCGGCTACTTGCTTGCCGCTTCTTTTAGAACAGTTCTCCGTTGCCATTGCCGTCGGCTCGTCGATCGCCGTCACTTGCTGCGGCGTACGGCCTGCTACGACACATCTCTGCGGTCGCCGAGAAGCAAAAAGAGGCACAAGCAGTGGCGGAGGACCCAGTAGGGCGAGGTCGGGCGGCCGCCCTACCTTGAATCTGGGCAAAACAAACTGTATACATATATATTCAGCGTTTGATCGTGCTGCAAGGGCGAATCTACAGTCTACCCGTTAGAACTCGTCATGATCGATCCTTACCTCCAATTTTGCCGAAATATCCTCAGATAAGTATCATTACTTGTCCAAAGAGCGGCGGCGCCATTAGAGATCCGTAGTAAGGTTCAGTTCATGTGGAGAAGAAGACGAGCAACAACCTCCAATTAATGGGCCGTTACTTTAGGCCTTTTAGGCAGGCGAAGGGGTATGCAGCAAGACAAAAACTTAAGCCTAGTGGGTCTAGGTCTAACGTTTTTTCTTCCCTGAACGAGTAGTTTTCTTGTTTGCTTCAGTTTAGTTTTAGTCAATAACTGCTACTGTTACTTTTTAATAAAAGTATTAACATGCCTGGAATATTTGATTTTGGCATAAATAATATTCTTCACAGTTCGCCCGACCTCGAAAAAAATTCGTCCTCCGCCACTGGGCACAAGTCGTTCAGCTACCTATTTCCACTTCAATCAAGCTCCTCATCCAGCACCACCACCTCGATGTACCTGTCAACTTCCGCGGCCCGTCCTGGAGGTAATCATGTGATGACGCCGCTATCATGTACGCCTATAGCATCGCGATATTGAACGTCAATTTCTAGAGCTTCATCATCAATATTGAATGTCTCTGTATGCTCCCAGTCATCATCTGATAAAGACACAATTTAAGCGTGCAAATGTACAATGTACCCTAGTTTTTTACTTGCTAATGTACAAGTTATCAAAATGAATAGCCATTTTAGGATCAGCTTTGAAACTCATGTGTACTGGTCGGCTTTCTTTTTGCCGCCTCACTCATGGATAGAGCGGCAATTCTTATATACTCTTGCAGTGCACTTAGACAAGTGTGTAGGAACGCGGCCACATCTCTGGAGAGCTCACAAGGCATTTCAAGCCGCATAGCGTGGAATTCAGCGACGACCTCGCTCCATCTTGCATCCCCAGGGAATTCAGTGGGTAGGAACGCGTCGCAATGGAGGCCATATCGTCGGCGTATCGTTCAGCCCCATACATACATAGTTAACGTAGGAGCAAATCTGAAATCAGATATCTTCAGGAGAATAGGAAATTTGTGGGGTTCAGTACAATCGTGAAGTTGAATGTCTTACCTGCTGATCGGAGAAAGGGCGGGAGCAGAAATGACCTGAGCTGGCTGTGGTGACATCACCCTTTTAGAGCTCATCACGTTGTATCGCCATGTAGGCAAATGTGTCGATCTGAACCGGGTAGATGACTGTATTTTCGAGGTAGGGGAATGAAGAAACAAGACTGATATATATATCGCCAGGTTATTTAAAGCTCTTCTTGCGCCAAGGACCTAGGAGAGTTTCTAGGGACTATTGCTAACAAACTAACGATTTTCATGTACGCATACTAACACTTCTCATTTAAATCAAAATTAACAAAATCTCCCTAACATGCATTAACAACTAACAGAATAATATATTTATATTTTATCCGTAGCAATAACAAAGCACCTGAAATTATGGGCGACCAGGGCGACTCCGGGATTTCAGAGGCACTACGGCTAACTCCATCAATGGGCCGAAAATGAAAAAAGTCAATATCATACATAATTGAATCAATTTTCAGAGTTGCTTGTTGGCATCAACATCAGTATCATTTTTCCTCGACTGCATTCAAAGTCTGATCAGATCATATTTTAATCTTTGGCATGGTGACATCTAATTTCACAAATTTATTCATAGCCCCATTCTAATATTCAATCAACTTCACTACTCTTTTCCTCTTGTTTTTTCAACCAGATAAATGCTTTTTAGGCAATATGATAACTTTGAATAAATCGAATAACTAAATAGAGTAGATGACCGACAACTTTGATAACGAGAAGTTCCTCAAGCCCTTATGGCATGCAAACTCGCTTTGATTGTGTCCGGAACGTTCTCTACGGCTTCAATATATTTGATCTTCAGCAGATTGATCATAAACTGAAGCTCTAGGAGATTCTAAAAAGGCGCAAACAAACGTAAAGACAAATGGCTCGAAGAATACAATACATGTTGAAACACGCGCCGAGAGCCGGTGTAGATGTGAACACGTTAGTGATGCGAGTATCATGTCGGTCTGTGCCATCCACAGTGGTGGTGTGCTCTAGGAAGTGAATATGAAGTCGTTGCAGCAATGCAATTTTGAAATTAAATATATTTCTATGGACGTCCAATGTAGCGAACCAATTAATTAGATTACATGTCTCTATGTGTGTTGATGCACCCATGGCTATACATTGGCCACTCCGTGACTTAGGTATTCCAGTCAGGGTGTATCAATCACATCATATAATAAAATTAATGCATCACAACTGTGCTCTCTTTACTCACCTCATTATAGTAAAGAAAGTGACTTGTTTCTATCTGGATAGTAGAATGGATCCATCAGAAATGTCCTTCTTATGTCCATGTTGATTACAAGAAAATAATAGGCGCCCATGACAGCGAACAGTATTAGATAGTATGGAGACAAAGAATAATAACTAACATGGGCAAACACACGTTGCCACGACATCAATCAATCGTAATGGTGCGGTTAGTTTAAGACATCGATGAGCGCCATAAGGTCGTGCTTAATCTTGAAGTTGCAAGTCAAAAAGTGCTGACATGCAACATATTGGGTGCACAGGTGTCTCTCGATTTCCGCACATATAAACCCGCAAACTACGAGATTGAATCAGTCCATGTGAACTCGTCTAGCTTCCCGGATGGTTTGTTCGATCATCCCGAGGCATACCTCGATCAAGTAGGATGAGCTCCTTATTCATATCGTGCTACAAGATACGCGTTAGAGCAAGCTTAACAAACAATTTCACAATGCATATTCTACACAATCTATATATATTCATGATTTTATTATTCGTCCAATTATTGTTATTGGTTATCACGATAACTATAGATTATTTGGTAACCAAAATACTTAATCTAATCCGTCGAGGTCAATGATCTGCATGATGTAATCGTATATATGCCTGACAGAATGTTCAACAGTGAAGAACACCACTTGTACGAATGTTGCGCCCCGACCCGACTGCTATACAGTGATACTGTGTCTCCGGTTATCCGATACCACCCGACACACTATCAAAGCATAATAGAGAGATCAAGACTTGTGGAACAACTGGCACATCACAGACTCTACGACACAAATCATTATAGTTCAACTCTTATAATAGAGAAAGATAGCAAATGACAACCAGAGGTCACAGACCCAACATTACGATACGCGGAAGCAAATTAGGTTGTTCTAAACAACAAGGACCAGATATGGCCTAAGAGGCCTACAGATAAACATGCAGCGCCAGCTGTTCCAGGATGTCCCAAGCTGCCACCTGGGAACCCCGGACTACTCGTCGACGTCCACAAAGAACCCACCTTCGAGGTCGGTGAAGTCCTCTCCTGAAATAAGCAAACGACGTTGAGTTCGACGAACTCGCAAGATTAAGAGCTAATATATGCTCGACGATTGGCTTTCAAAGGTTTTATGGCTGTTTTGCATAAAGCTGGTTTTCCTTATAAAAGACATCTGGCATCGACTAATCAGAATATTTTCGAAAGGGGATAAGAAGTAAACTCTTTTCTCTTGATCAACTTCACCAACAACCACCATCATCAACCACTGTACCTGTTCATCAAAGGCACCTCCCCGAATCACCCTCGAGGAAGCTCACCTTGCATTTGTGAGTGGTACCTCTAGTACCCAGTTTTTAATCATTCCGTTAAAGTTATTCTATGATCCTACCTTCACTTCCCAAGTTCGTCCATAACCGCGGACACGGTTTTTCGAAAAGATTTACCCTGCAGGGGTGTACAAATGTTTGCCACGTGTACCGCCCGGCCCATTACCTGATCATTAGCTCTCTTCCATGGAAAGCCGGCTGGGTGGGAACGGTGTCGACTTCTCCCTCGTTAAGGACTTTCTAGGATCATCAGTGACTGCAGGACACCAGGGACTCTAACCCCCCGCCCCACAGCCACTCATTTTCCTAACGCCATCATCCTCATCTCGGTTCATACCACCATCACACACGTGCAAATGGAAGCCCGAACTAGAGGACCCTGGCTAGTCCCGCTCGAGTTATTTAGTCTATGAGGGTTCCTGCACTACGAATGCATAGGCCTCACGCATGGTTGCACGCTCAGTCTTGGTTCAAGAGGTAAAGAACTCACACTTAGGCAGCGAGAACGAGACAACCCACCACATTCCCCGTGGCCTCTCATCCTCGCCTTTACGCAATTTATTAACCGTCACCACCATTTTCCATCACATCCGGCCATTCCATCAACTGTTCCACATTGTAACATCCACCGGACAATCTAAGCATTTACACTAAGCAGGGCTAAGCATATACATAGCAAGTATACTTATCTCGGCCAACACTTCAACTCTATGGATATTAGGAAGGATACAGTAATGGCAACATAATTCTAATGCAACTAGTAGGATACTCTAGTCCAAGCAAAAGACATTTGGAACCGAATGCAATATTATAGTGGGGAAAATAATTGAGGAAATATAGGAGGAGACATGCTCAGAGGGGGGGATTACGCTTGCCTTGTTCAGCGGGCTGGTAATACGGTTCGTCGGGGTATTGCGGTGGAACCCCGACTGCTTGATCTATCGATGCATAAAAACACCGGAAAGACAACAATCAATAATTACTCAAGCAAACCAGGTGCAATGCACAAACACATGATGGCATGACATTTTAATGCAACTAAGAGGATCACTGGCATGATCAACAAGTTAAATGAGTTGTCCCAAATCATTTGGCAATATTTGGCACAAACCCATATTTACTTAATAGTTTCTATAGCCAATTCCATTTAGACCAGTAGCTAATTTATCAATCACTCAAGCATGAAAATGATGTTTTCGGTTAGTATTTAACTTGCTGAACATTTTGACATATTGGTTGCAATTTTCTGAGCAAATATGAATATTTGGTGAATATTTGAAATTTGCATTCGAATCTGCCATTTTAGGGAAAATGTGATTACCAATGATATTAAAAGTTCATTATGGTGTAGAACTGCTTGAAAACAGTTAGTAAATGTTCCTCTGAACATTCTGAGGTATTAACCATAATTTGTGAAGTTTTAGGGAATTATTTATGAATTTCCAAAGTTGGATTTCTATTCTGCCATTTTTAGTATTTCATTTAAACAGAGCGGAAAATTAATTCAATTCTGTCCAAATAAAGGGTGGATGTGTGAAGTTTGTTAAGACGAACATTTTGACACCTTATTTGCTCAATTTGGAAATACAGAACAAAAGTTATGAATTTTAGGAGATTCACTTTTATTATTCATTTTCTGTAATTCTTTAATAAGTGCAAAATTTATAATACAACGTTTATGCTAAAATGAGGTTAACAGATCTAGCACAACCAGCTCTACACATAGAAATTTGAATCATCGAATTTGGTTCATTTTTCAATTTACTATGCATTTTAGAAGTAAAGATTTGAATCTGCAATTCTTTTTTTCAGTATTAAAAATCACAGAAAAATATCCGAAACGTTTTTCACTCTGGGCTGGGCTAGCCCGTGTCAATGACATGTGGGGCCCGTGGCCACGTCCGCAGACACGCTGGCACGGTCAAGGCCACGACCGGCGCGCTGTGCGCGGTGACCGCGTGCTGGCCGGCGGCAACGGCGACGACGGCGCCGCCGATTTAGGGCTCGCCGGAGCTACGCGTCGACACGAACCTACGCTACTAGTCGAGGGCTACTCGTGGGTATGCTCGGGTTCACCGGAAACCCACCGGAGCTTCGTCGGCGTCGAGCACAGCGGCGACCCGAGGCAAAACGCACGGCGGCAACGATACACGGCGAGAGGGAGAGGCGAAAGGGGATGGGGAGGATCCTCTCGTTACCCTTGGCGCGTTCGAAGAGACGGCGGGGCCGGAGGTGGAGCACAGCGGCGGCGCGAGCTCGTCGGAGGCGCGTCGTTGTCGGGGAAGAAGCTTCTCGGCGGCGTCGATTGCGGGCTCCTCGCGTCGATTCCTTGCACGGGGAGGTGGAGGAAGAGGAGGCGGAGGCTCCGGTGGTCCGCGATCTGCTCGGGGCGGCCTCTATAGACGGCGAGCTTCCTCGGCGGTGGTGGCCATGGTTTCGGTGCCGAGGAAGGAAATGGAGAGGAAGAGAGAGGAGAGCAAGCGAGCAGGTGGTGCGGTGGTGGTGTGAGGGTTCTTCTCCGCCGAGGGAGCTTCTTTATAGTAGTTGGGGGGCTCGGGAGAGGGAGCACGGGCGGCGCCCATGTCAATCTTGTCGGGGACATCACAGCGTGCTGGAGCGGGCTGTCTGGTCGTCTCCGGTCGAGGAGGGCATGGATGCGGCGTCCCGGGGTGGTGCGGTGTCGGAGGTACGCGATGGCGGGGCCCGGCCGGCGAACGCGGGGAGGCGAGCAGGGGGGGGGGGGTCCTGGGCGAGGCGCGAGTCGCACGGGAGCGACACGGCGGCGCGGGAATGGTGGGAGGAGAGAGGAGGTGAAGATTTTACAAAGAACCCCCTGCCAAATCTAAAACATCACGAGTAGGTCCTTTTTAGCACTGGATATAATTCCAGCAGCTGTATTTGATTTAATTGAGGTAGTTAAACACCTCCAAAATTTATGTAAATTTTTGGGTAGCCTCTTTATATTAATATGGAGCTCCCCTAATTTTTCTAGAATATTTGAAAATCATTTGATAGGTAAATAAAATAGGAATTGCTCACGGGCAATCTGAGTTTCTCTCCCTTTATTTTATTTTGCAAATCAAAATAGTTTGTCAAAATTATATTTGGACTCTTTGGAACTTCCTGGACAAATATGAGAGCTCCAAGTAATTTTTATTTGTCACAAACTTTCCCAAACATTTGAAATGATTTGAAGCCATTTTTGTCATTTGTTTTAATTTGTGCCAAATTAATTGTTTCAAGCTTAGCAATTTAATTTGGATGCCATGATGCAAGAATGAAAAGGCGAAAGTGGAAATTTTATCCACATTTTTAGGTTCACAAATTTCAGGCTGTTACAACGAACATGCTAAACATGATGTCGGGCACATGTTCAGCAAGGTTGTTCTTCGTTGCTAAACCTTGTACGATTACATGATTACATCATGCAGATCAATGACCTCGACGAATTAGATTAAATATTTTAGTTACCAAATATGTAATATCTATCATGCTAACGAACAACAATTATTTTAAGAATATATTAAAAATATGAATATATAAATTATATAGAATATGCATTGTTTAAATTGTTTGTTAATATTGCTCTAATGCCTATGTTACAACACGATATGGAAAAGGAGCCCCAGATCTTATCTGATCGAGATAAGACTCGAGATAATCCAACAAACTATCTGGGCAACTAGATGAGTTCACATGGACTGCTTTAATCTCGTAGTTCGTGGGCTTATATGTGCAAAAGTCGAGAGGCACGTGTGCACCAAATATGTTACATGTCAGCACCTTTCGACTTTCAACTTCAAAGTCAAACACGGCCTTAAGGCGCCCATCGATGTCTCAAGCTAATCGCACCACACATTGATTAATGCCGTGCTCCCAACCTTTCCTCCCTATAACACATTGTTATCTAAAGTTGTAAGTGAATGTCACTTTTCGGCAAAGTGTGTTTGCCCATGTTAGTTATTGACATTTGTCTCCATACTGCAGTATCTAATACCGTTGGCTGTCATGGGCGCCTATTCTCTTCTTGTGGTCAACATGGACAAAAGAAATACATTTCTAATGAATCCATAATATTCAAATAGGAATGAGTCACTATTTCACTGTAACGAGGTGAGTAAGGAGAACACAACTGTGATGTATGAATTTAACAATATGCTAGGATTGATGCACCCTGACTGGAATATCCAAGTCACAGAGTGGCCAACGGACAACCATGCTGCATCAGCACCCCCATAGAATTAGGTAATCTAATTAATTGGTTTGATACACTGGATATCATCAGGACCATATTTAAGTTCAAAATTGCATCGCTGCAACAAAAACTCCGGATTCACGTCCAGGAGCACACGGCCACCGTGGCAGACCGACATGTTACTCGCATGACTAACGCGTGTACATCTACACCGGCTCTCGGTGTGTGTTTCAACATGTATTGTATTATTTGTCATTTGTCTACTTTTGTTTGCACCTTTCTAGAATCTCCTGTATCTCAGGAATCAGTTTATGGTCCATCTGCTGAAGTTCAAATATAATGAAGCCCTAGATAACGTCCCGACCGCAATCAAAGCGAGTCTGGGTGTCATAAGGGCCTGAGGAACTTCTCGTTATCAAAGTTGTCATGTCAGTCATCTACTCTATTTAGTTATTCAATTTATTTAAAGATATTATCCTAAAAAGCATTTATCTGATTGTGAGAAAAGAAAGAAGAGGAAACGAGTAGTGAAGTTGATTGAATCTCAGAAGGGCGCTAAGAATAAATTTGTGTTGAGGATTGACTGTAGAGAGAATTGTGAAATAGATGTCACCATGTCAGACAATAATCTGATCAAACTTTGAATGCAGTCGAGGAAAATGATATTTGATGATAATGCCAATTAGCAACTCCGAAAATTGATTCATTTATTTATGAAATTGACTTTTTTCTCTTTGGGACCATTGATTGAGTTCGCCGTAGGGTCTCTAAAATCCCGGAGACGGCCCTAGTCGCCCATAATTACAGATGCTTTACTATTTACAAATCTGTTATTCTGTTAGTTGGTAATGCATATTAGAGAGATTTTGTTAGTTTCGATTTAGCTAAGAATTGTTACTAGGTAGATAAAAATTGTTAGCAGCAGTCCCAAGAAAATGTCCTAGGTCCTAGACGTAAGAAGATCTCTAGATAACCTGGCGTTACATATATCAGTCTTGTTTCTTCAGTCCCCACCTAACAAATAGTCTCTTAACCCCGGTCAGATCAATACACTTGTCTACATGGTGATTCCATACAACGTGATGAGCTCTAGAAGGGTAATGAGGGTAATGGCACCACGACTAGCTCAAGTCATTTATGCCTCCCGCCTTTTCTCATATCAGCAGGTAAGATATTCAACTCATGATTTTATGAAACCCCACAATTACCTATTCTCTTAAAGATATCTGATTTCAAATTTACTCCTACGTTAACTATTTACGTCTAGGGCTTAACGATACGCCGACGGCATGGCTTCCATTGCGACGCTTGGCCATCCCTACAATTCGCTCTGCTTCCTGGGATGCAAGATGAAGTGAGGTCGCTGCTGAATTCCATGCTATGCGGCTTGAAGTGCATTGTGATCTCTCCAGGGTTGTGGCCACGTCCCTACCCACTTGTCTGCGTGCACTGCAAGAGGATATCATAGTGCCACTCTATCTAAACCTTATGTATTGACGCAGTCTGCACTATTCGATGGCACAAAACATCCAAAGTGGCGTGTAAAGTCAGATATTAAGTCGTTGGCAACATTGCTTCACGGCTGGCCGAAGATTGACAATAATATCTCGTCATGCCATATGGTAAGTTCGGTGGCTTTACTTCTTGTTCCTTATTGTTATGATTTACTTTTTTCTAAGCCACCTGCATATTTTCATACCACATGCATTCCTAGGCCACTTCATGTTGTTTTTCATCGGCAAACATAGATGTCATGCATCCATTTTGGACGCTATTATTGAACCGCTATCAAAAGAGAGGTATCAATTGTAAATTTGTAATTCCAGAGGTATTCACTCTACCTAAACGAAGCACTCAGAATAGCAGAACCCAATTCAGATATATATTCCTGGCTCGTAATTATCCGAATGGTATTCCAAGAAACCATGACAGGAGATTTTATTTGAAAATCATTACACGAATTTGTTTATTTTCATCCTAATGTTCAAGATAATGATGGTACATTCATTTGTAGGAACTTGTTGGGTTATTTAATTTTTAGTTTTGATGGTGAAAAGTTGGTTCGGCCAGTTTGTAGCGTGAGCATTCTGTATTACATATTTTACAACTTTAAAGTGAAAATTTGAGGTAACAACATATATTTATATTCCTGTTGCTGGACGGTTACGAGATGAGGATAATGTTTTTGCTGCATCTACTCAAGTACTGTGCAAATGAAGTCGAAAAGAATATTCCAAGTGTTGTACAAGAATATCTTAAGTGTGTCAATAGATCATATTGTAGTTAATAAGAGATGATTCAACTCGTTGCATTTTGTACACATGACTTGAATTATGAGTGAATTTTAGTTTGTGGGAATACTATGTGGATATCTTATCTATGTACATTAAAATTTCCATGTACTCAATGTTCAAACGTGCAGCAAAAAACTAGACTGTGCGTTGTAGCATTCGACTAGTACCAAATAAAGACGAGTTAACTCCCATCGTTTTGACAGACATTGCTATACATTAATAAGAAAATCACAGGAGAAACTGTGGAGACTTAAAGTTATGGACAGAGAACATAGGAAACATACTACCATCCTTTAAGGCAATTGACCTTGTTATTTTTATATAAATATGAATGTATGACTCACTTTAGCATAGCAACAAAATTAACTCTAGCTTTCAGGAAATATAGCTAGGTAACAGTTTACCTTAACGTAAAGTTTGTGAACTTCCTGAAAGAAGCTTTTTATTCCATCCCCACTCCGCGAATCATGAAGCAACATAAATCTAGTATGTGGCGAACTGGCTGTTAAGAAAACAATAATACTAATACAAGGAAAGAATAAATGAAACGTTGCAAGGCCAACCGTGGTTATGAGCGAGATGACTAGGAAATAAAAAAACACGAGAAACCAAATTTACCCATTACACAAACTCAGAGCCATACTTAAGTCATCTGCAGAAAAAAGAAAGGTAACTTCTCATAATCCCAGTTCCTTTTTCTGTAGAAAAAAGAAAGGTAACTTCTCGTAATCCCAGTTCCTTTTTCTCCCAAGACACCACAGAAGGTTTCGGCTCTCTAGTAAAGAAACCACTCTAAGTATTCAAAGGATATGACCAACAACTACATGAGCAGACACCACAAGATCATTGAATCTATCTACCGACTTCAGAAACCTGAAAGTGCACTAAAAGAGGAATGTTATATGAAGGCAGAAGCAACAAAAGCTGAGAATCTACATGGTTTATTTGGCATGGCTATGTCCTGAACAACATGGCAATGACAAATCCACAATCACACACGGTGTACTTGTAGTCCATGCAAAAGGTCCTGAACAACATCTAATGCAGCATGCAACATGAACTGACGCTGATAAGCTTGATATTCTTTCTGCGAGAGGAAGTAAAGTGGGTCATCATGGAACAAACAAACTGCCTAGATATATCATAATAGTATGAGAACTGGTGCATGCATTCTCCAGTTCATCTCTCAATTCTAACCTTCATGGTGAATGGTCCACTTTTTCTTTGAACCTTGCTAATGATCAGATAAACTTACATATATGAACTTAGTGCTATTTGCTGACTAAGATTGAACAAGGGAGATGGATATGGAAAGGAAAAAGTAATAAAAGAGGAAGCGGTTGCGAGTATTAACGACTTGTCATAATCATTGGTTCGAAGGGTCAAACCGGCATTGATTGTATCATAGTTGTTAGCTCCCCATGCCTCCTAGGAGGTTGTAATCACATTCTACCTTTTCAATATAATGAAATGCAAAAGTCTTTCGCGTTTTCGTGATTTTTTTTTTCGAAAATTTGGTTGTCAAAGAATTAAATGACAGTTTTTTCTTCCTCAAAATGGAATGGACCTGTGATATACTGTGATGGCACATGTAGGTGCACATTATCTACATCTAAATACAAGAGTACATGCATTCCATCAGCAGCAAAGGAATTAACAAAACCGCAATGAAACCACCTGACCGGCGCTTAGACTGTGTTACATCATCAAAGCCACGCCATATTACCATGAACATATAAAACACCATGAATGCAATAAGCAGAACACACATTAATTAACAAAACTTACTTTTGGAGAAGATCCAAGTTCAGCATCATATATAGGGATATCATTCTTACTAATAATCACAAAGCACGCTGTGTTCGCATATCTGACAGGAAGATTGCAATTTATTGCTCTGCAAGCGGTTCGAATTGTCACGAAAATAATGTCGAGCAAGCAGCAAGCAGTTCGATTTTTCACAAATACAATGCCATAGCCTACATATCTAGAGAAAGTTCATTGTTCAGAATTTCAAAATCACATAAGTGTGAGACATGAGTAAAGAAGAAATCTACCTCAGCATTATAGATTTCTAACATGAATTTTGCACTAGCTATGGAGAGATTAACGATCAATGGGTTCTACAAGTGACAGCACCCAAAACTGCTTATACTAGGACTACAATGACAAAATAAAAAATCGCTGACTACCGCACATCTGAAATAATCATGGATGCCCCAAGCAGAAATAGTCGGAGAAAATTAAGAGGGAACCAAAGCCCAGATTGCTAGAACCAACGTGCTCAGATTGTTGAGAGAATCCCGTAGAACTTACCTCGTAGGCCCGAGAGTGGAAAGGAAGGAGGGACGAGCGATGCAAGCAGAGGCTGGGGAGCACGATGTGAGGAGAGGAAACCCTAGCTCCGGCGGTGGGGGAGGAGACGAGAGAGGGGCGCCGAAGATGAGGGACGACGAGAGCTGCGATGAGGAGACGAAGCTCGATTGGAGCTGCGATGGGAATTTTAGCATCTTCCAGGCCGAAGCAGATGTGACGGCCCAGGTGGACGAAACCGGGAAAAGCTGCGTCCACCAGTCCCTCAATGTGTCCCGGCCGAGTAAGCAACCCCTGATTCTCAAAAAAAAAAAATCCCTGTATTCTTTTTACGAAACACGGACGCAGACGCTCACATACGTTCACATTGCACATATATCCACGTCTATGACGCACACGCCTATGAGCACATTCGACAGACTGAGCTGTCAATCAGGTCTTGAAATTGAAGAAGTCAACACATGCGTCTCGTTATCGACCGGAACGTCGCTTCCCACTGAAGATTAATCCATCTTTAATGATAAATAGCAGTATCAAATATAGGGTTTAAACTCTGTTGGGATAGGTCAATAGCGGAAGCAACAATTTGTTTTAGGTATGGCTGACCCAAGCAGCCATGTACACAATAAGGGCAACTCCAATGTGCCGACCCATTTGGTCCGTTTGCGTCCGTTTCTGTCCGATTTGGTAAAATGGCCGGCCCAACACGCCGACGCATTTGGCTTGGCATCCGTTTTTCTGTCCGCGCGGACCCATTTTCGGCCCAAATTTGAGCCGGCTTTGCGTCGGCGCGGACACGCGCGGTCGACCGCGCGTCGCTCCCTTTGTCTGCCCCCAGCGCTCCCCTGTCCCGCCAGTCAGTCTCACCGAACTCCCACCTACCACCTAAAATGCGGTGGTAGAGATCTATATAGGGCCGCCGATGGAGTAAACCTAATCCACAAACCCTAGCGCTGCTGCCACCACCATTCCTAGCCACGGCCGCATCCAAGCCACGAGATGGATCTGCCACACCCGCCGCAACACCTTCTGGACGAGGTCGAGCGAGCTCGGCAGAGCGCTCTCGGGCGCTACCGCGGGAACCTCTCCCGCCGCATGCCCACGAGCCCGGCATGGAGAGGCATGCCAGGCGACAGGCCACCGGCTCCGGTGCTGGATCCGGTGAGGAGGGCCTACGAGCGCGCGTGGTCTGACGTCCCCGACCCTGAGGGGGATGCCTACGCCGCCGGGGTGGCAACGGGCTCGACGGCCGCGTACGGCGGCTGAACAGACGGTTCGGCGTGGGGCGGCGCGCTGGAGGAGGGTATCCACGGCATCCACCGCTCCGAGGAGGCCACGATCCATGCCCCCCACATGCAGCTCAACGCGCAGAGGGCGGCCAACTTCATGGCGCAGGCCCAAGCAGTTGCGGCCGCAGCCGCCGACGTCGCCGCACCTCCTCCCGGCGCACCTGCACCCCCTCCCGACGTGGAGGAGAACTACGACGACGATGACTTCGACTGGAGCGACGGCGACGAGGCGCAGGAGGAGAGCCATGGCGACGCGCAGATGCAGGAGGCCATGGAAGCCTCCTACAAGTCCCTCAGCGCCGATCGTCCCCGCCGAGCCAGGATCGCCCGCGAGCGCAAGGCGAAGGAGGAGAGTCAGTTGGCCCGGGCGCTGAACGCGTCTGCCTGCGCGGCTCGTGCCCTCCGACGCAAGCGAGCGCGCGAGAACCAGGCGGCCGTGAATGGGGCCGGCAGTTCCCGCCGTTCCCCATGAAGGCATGTAGCCGCCGGCAGCGCCGCCAACTACGCGTGGACAATTTTTTCAAAATAGCCGGTGCCACTACGTAAACCCTACCGCTAAACGTGGGATGCCGGAAGAGCCAGCAAGTCCGTCTCCCTCCATGGGAGCGAGACCGCCGTCTACACGCGGCAAATTTTGTTAAAACATTGCCGGCATCTCCATCGCCCGGAACCGGAAGGACCTACTGTTAACCTAGAATTAGTTAAAATTTATGTTTAAATTAGAATCTTTTCTATGAATTATGTAATCCTATTGTGTAATATTTAGATGTCAAAATGCAATGGATATTTGGAGAAGAAGACGAACATGCATCACCAAATGGGTCGCTGCGTTGGGTTCGTTGGCCACAAATGGCCGGACATGGGCCGGACACTGTCCGTTTGGCGACCCAATCGACCAAAAAAACGGACAGAAAATGTGTCCGAAATGGATCGTGCGTTGGAGTTGCCCTAACATCGAAGTTGAAGTTTTCATGAGTACCAACACACATACAGGTCAAAGTGGAAAAGTTTGAGGTGTGGCGGAGGCGGAGGCCAAACCTTGCCATATTGCCGCCTCTGCCACTGGCTGGGTACAATCACTCTCATAACCATCCGACCATGTGTTAATTCCGTTTTTCCTCTCCTCGAAAACTTCGTTTTTATCTGCATTGTAGTTACATTTTAAGATAATATTTATTACCGTATTAGTATAATTTTAGCACTTTTAGATTTTTCATTAGTATAATGGTGTATAGGTTCGACTATAGTATGGATTAAAATGGAAATGGAAAAGCACATCAACTTCCTTCCCTTCCTCCTCACCTTCCCCTTGCCCTGGCGAGACCAAAGAAAGCAAAACCATCAGCCCCCAGGAAAAAAACCTGACAGAGAAAAACATCTCGAGGAAAAATCCCCAATCCATGAAGCCCACCACTGTCTCTCCTCCCCCGGCGGCGGCGGCAACGGCGGCCACCGACGACCCCTCGTCATCGCACTCCGACCCCGCCCCGGCCACTTTCTCGGTCGAGCGCCGCGGCGACGCCTCCGCCTCCTGCCGATGGACCCTCCCGGACTTCCCCCGCACCCGCGCCCGCACCTTCTACAGCCGCTACTTCGAGGTCGGCGCCTTCGACTGCCGCCTCCTCCTCTACCCGCGCGGCGACGCCCACGCCCTCCCGGGCCACCTCTCCCTCTACCTCCAGGTCCTCGATCCCAAAACCCCATCCTCCTCCACCTCCTCCACCACCACCACCACCTCATCCTCCAAATGGGATTGCTTCCTCAGCTACCGCCTCTCCCTCGTCCACCCCTCCGATAACGCCAAGTCCCTGGCCCGCGATTCATGGCACCGTTTCTCCTCCAAGAAACGCTCGCACGGCTGGTCCGACTTCACGCCCTCCGCTTCCACCGCCGCCTTCCTCTTCCCGCCGCACGATTCCCTTGTCATCACCGCCGACATATCGGTGCTATCGGAGACCGCCTCCTTCGCTGAAGCAGACGGCCGCTTCACCTGGAAGGTCTCCAACTTTGCCCTCTTCAGGGAGATGATCCGCACACAGAAGATCATGAGCCCCGCATTCTTCCCTGCTGGTGGGAGTGACTGTGGGCTCCGGATCAGCATCTACCAGAGTAATGTATCTGGTGCAGACCATCTGTCGGTGTGCCTGGAGGGCAAGGACACAGTGGCGCAGGCAACCTCCGCCTCATCAGCACCAGCATTGCCGTCAACTAGTACTGCAGGGAGCGGGGATGACCGTGGCTGCTGGTGTCTTTTCCGTGTTTCAATCCTCAACCACAATCCTGGGGGGAACCACATCCATAAGGATTCATATGGCCGCTTTGGGGCGGACAGTGCCAGCCTTGGGTGGGGGGATTACCTCAAGATGGATGAGTTTTTGGCTGCTGACCGGGGGTACCTGTTTGATGGGGCTGTGGTGTTCAGCGCCTCGGTGCATGTCATCAAGGAGTCAAACACATTCACTCGTAGCTTACCGCTGGTGACAGGTGCTAGTGCTGGACGGTCTGGAACTAGAAAGTCGGATGGACACTTTGGGAAGTTTGTGTGGAGGATCGAGAACTTCACAAGATTGAAGGAGCTGCTCAAGAAGCGCAAGATCACGGGTTTATGCATCAAGAGCAGACGGTTTCAGGTCGGCAATCGGGACTGCCGCCTTATTGTTTATCCACGGGGTAAGTATTAGGGAAAATGCCCTCTCAAGTACTGCTTAAAACGTGATAACCAAACCCGGAATATTGATGCCTCAATGATTTGGTCAGAACTGTCACATGCCAAATAGGCTAGTGTGTTCTTTAACTGTTTGGAACCAACTATAGGTCATATGTTGTGGTCTTTGGTGCAAATTAGATTTTGAAAATTGGAAATGAAATCCACATAAATGAAGAAAGCAACTGCCTGTTTCGAGTTTTACAATTCTGCATTCGAAGTAGATGGGAACATCACCAGAAAATTCATGCATTTGGTTTTTGTTTAGATACAGTATAGCTACTAGCTAGTATCACTCAATAGATTCAGTGTTGTGGCTTTGATTACCTTTTTTAGAAATTTGAATCAGTGCGTATGAAAGAAGTTCTATGACTGAATTTATTTATTCCTTGGTGCCATTATTGTATCCGTTATTCCCTGTTTTATCCGGTCTATCAGCATTTGCTCTTTGCTAAACTGTTCTCAACAGTCGACAATCTGAGATGTGAATAACATACCTGTTTTGTTAAGTAGCTGTTAGCTTCTTACCTTCATTCCTCCAAAACAATATGCCGTGATCCATGGGGAACTACTAAACTGATAATGAGTCCATTTTATCCCTGTAGTAAAAGCAACTTCCAGGTTGGATGATATGTGTAACTGCAAATTTTGAGCCAAAACTATGCCCATTTGCGTCCTTCACAACAGTCAAAGTGTATACTGGGATAGTTGTTATTGAGTGCAATCTGGGCTTGCCGGTGCAGTTGGAACTTGGAATCCCTCGCACTACTTCCATCAATGTTGGAATCATCCCTATTGGTTAAGTTTGTTTGGTTCAGTTGCTGTGTACACATATTAATAAACTTCGCTGTGTACACATTTGTACTCTGAATTTGGCTATATTTTTATGTATCGGCCACATTTCAGTTCCCTACTTATTTATACTTGTGAACTTATGGTCTCGTTGCAATCAAATCATTGCTAGTTTCAAATTTATGTAACTGCATTATCAGGATGTATGTGCTAACTTCATTAGTTGGTTCTCTTAATGTTGCTTCAATCAGGGCAGTCTCTACCGCCATGCCATCTCTCAGTGTTTTTGGAAGTGACAGATCCCCGGAATACTACCAGTGAATGGACCTGCTTTGTGAGCCATAGATTGTCTGTTATCAATCAGAAAGTGGAGGAGAAGTCAATCATGAAAGAGTCTCAAAATCGTTACTCTAAGTCAGCGAAGGATTGGGGCTGGCGTGAATTTCTGACATTAACTAGCCTCTTTGACCAGGATGCTGGTTTTCTTGTACAGGACACTGTTGTGTTCTCTGCAGAGGTTCTCATTATGAAGGAAACTGCAACTATGCAAGAGCTTAGTGATGAAGACTCTGAAATATGCAGTTCAAGTTCTGGATGCCAGATTGATACTTTACCAAAACATCCGTCATTCACGTGGAAGGTGGAAAATTTCTTGTCCTTTAAGGAGATTATGGAGACAAGAAAAATTTTCAGTAAATATTTTCAAGCTGGTGGTTGTGAGCTGCGGATAGGTAAATGAAGTTTATTTATTATTCATGTCTTGTACCTTATATTTGCTTTTGTATTTTCATATTTGTGCTTACATAACACAACCTGCAGGCGTGTATGAGTCGTTTGATACAATCTGTATTTATCTGGAGAGTGATCAGCCATCTGGGGTTGATCCTGACAAGAACTTTTGGGTAAATTATAAGATGACTATACTCAACCAGAAGAATTCCTTGAAAACCGTGTGCAAAGAATCTTCAATCTGCACAAAAACATGGAACAATTCAGTTCTCCAGTTTATGAAGGTTTCAGACATTCTGGATACTGAAGCTGGCTTTCTTGTCCGTGACACTGTTGTCTTTGTTTGTGAAATCATAGACTGCTGTCCATGGTTTGACTTCTCTGATCTTGAGGTGAGCTTAGGTTTGGTATTCTTTCATGAGGCTTGTCTATTTGTGCTTGCTCTGCAGGGCTGTAGGGCAATCTCGTAATAATGTTTCCGAATCTCATGGTTATAAATCTAAACTGCCTTGACATGGCAGGGCATGCAAAATTTAGAAGCGCTATAGTTGTAAGAACCAAAGGTACATCTTAAATATAGTTGTGCAGCATATTGTATATCATGTATGATGGCACACAAGAAGAAATAATTAAGAATTAGAATTCCTGGAGTACTCTTATTTGGTGGTGTAGGGCACTTCTAGTTAGGTCTTGCTTGTAATATTTATGATTAAAATGACCTGGTTGTATCAATCACTGACTTAACACTTCAGAGCACACTTGGACCGTGGAATGCAATACTAAGATTGATCTGAATATGTTATGAACTTTGGAGACCAGCGCTTTAGCAAGTATTGTTATATACTGTACTTACTATATTTCATGAGTTGCGACAGCATGCCAACTATAACAGTACCGCTGACAAATATGCCATTGTTGTTCAAGCACTCCAGTTAGTTATACATGATAAATTGTGACGCTGGTCAGGTTACTGTTAGAGCTAAACTTTAGCTCTCATTGGTGTATACCATTTTTCATCAACTAATCCAAGAACCTTGAGTGCATATTTTTCGTGTAATCCATCGAATAACAAGGCTCAACATGAAATGTGTTCTTGATTCTGCTGTTGTAAGTCCTAACTATGGTCTGTAACTTTGTACATGTCATATCTGGTCAACTGTTGTTTTGATGCCATGTCTATCCAGCATTTTACTCAAGCAATGGGATATTCTATATTTCTTATCTTTTTTGAGGCTTTGTTCAGAATATGCCATCTGTGTTGAATTATTAGTCAACGTTGAGTACATGAAGGTTGCTTTCGTCTTACAGTACCTCTAAAGGAAATTATGGTCAATAGCATAACATTTATCTGTGAGTCGCAGTTGTAATTGTTCACATTCAAGTCCATTCCTATAGTATATACTTTGATTTGATACAAGCCCTGTTGTTGTTCACGCCATATTTTTTCAACTAATATTCAGATTGTCTATATGGTAGAAACTATGTTTTGCATATAGTAATACCCAATTAATTTATCTGGCAGGTATTTGCCTCAGATGATGACCAGGATGAGTTGTCAACAGATCCTGATGAACTTATCGAGTCTGAAGACAGTGATGATATGAGTGGCGATGAGGAAGATATGTTCCGAAATCTCCTCTCAAGAGCTGGATTTTCTCTTACATTTGGAGACAACAATACTCAGCCGCAGGTTACCTTAAGAGAGAAGATTTTGACCGATGCTACTGCAATTGCTGGATTTCTCACTGGCCTGCGTGTTTATCTGGATAACCCAGCAAAAGTGAAGCGCATGCTTCTTCCTACCAAAGTGTCCACCAAGGGTGGTGGCAAGAAAGATTCTTCGAAGTGTGATTCAAGCTCCACAAGTCTCATAAATTTGTTGATGGGTGTGAGTGTCTTGAAGCAGGCCATCATTGATTTGCTTCTAGATATAATGGTTGAGTGCTGCCAACCTTCAGATGAAAGATCATCGTATGGCTCTTCCTCAGAAAGCTCTAAAACTGCTGCTGATTCAGATGGGGCTAGCTCTCCACCAGAGCCCATTGTTGAAGGCGAACTAACAGAATGTGCATTGAGAAATCAGTATGAAACGGCTGAATCTGATAATTCTAGGCATAATCTTGCATTACAAAATACAGAGTTGAGTGCAAAGGCGATGCCTGCCAAAATTTTAGAACAGGCCACTTTTCCTCCAGAGACACCTGCTGTTGATTTGCCAGGGGATGAAAGTTCTGATCAGGCTTCTCCGGTATGATTTGAGGTTCCTATCATATTCAGCCTCATTTTCATATTTTGTTTTACCGATAGGCTAACTTGCTGAATTTTTTCAGACAAAATGGCCTGACCAATCAGAGGAACTTTTAGGACTAATTGTTAATTCATTGAAGGCACTAGACTGTGCTGTCCCACTTGGATGCCCTGAACCAAGAAGGCGGCCTAAGTCTGTCCAGAAAATTGCAATTGTACTAGAGAAAGCTCCAAAGAAGCTTCAACCAGATTTAATTGCCCTTGTACCAAAGTTAGTTGATGGTTCAGAACACTCACTTGCTGCTTGTGCGCTTTTAGATCATCTTCAAAAGGCAGATGCTGAGCCGTCACTGAGGTTACCGGTAAGTTTGACCTTCTGAACTACTGTTTCTTTTTTTCCTTAATTTAATTATTGCAAAGAAACATAACATTTCTACTACTTTGGATGAACAATTGTCTGACTTGTCTAGATTCATTATGACCTTAATGTCTTCGTATTTGTGGAGATAGCCATCATACTACCTCCGTTCCTCAAAATAAGGCATATATTTTTAGTCAAAAGTCAACGCTGTGCATGAAAGTATAAATATCTGCAATATTTAATAGATATAATACGAAAATTTGTTCTACGTTGATATGATATTGATTTGGCATTCTAGATGTTCATACTTTTGTCTATATATGATTGGTCAAACTTACTGTACGGTGACTTTTGACTAAAAATATACACCTTGTTTTTAGGAACGGAGGGAGTACATGATATAGCAGGCCAGTAAGCTGCAAGTGAGTTAGTGATACATATTCTGACTCCTTTTCTTTCCATCATGGCAGGTTTTTGGCGCCCTATCTGAGTTAGAATTCGATGGTGATGTCTGGAAACGAGCATCTTTTCATGCACTCGAATTGTTGTCTGATTCAAATGATGAGACTCTTGTAGCAGCCATTACATCTGTTCTCAAGGCATCATCAAAGTGCCAACATATTGCTCAAGCTGTATGTTTACCATCGATAAAACTCTTGTTACTATTCTATATTTGTACAATCTTTTCATATTACTAAGTCCGCTTACTTTTTGTTCCCCAAGGCTAGAGCTGTACGGTGGAGATTAAAACGTTTGGGTCCTGAAGTTCCATCTTGTGTGCTTGATTTTTTGTCTAAAACGGTGCATAGCTGGCCAGATGTAGCTGAAGCATTGTTGAAGGATATTGATTCTGACCCTGAACCTGATAGCAGTTGTCTCTCATCGCCTTGTAGCACTTGTACTAAAGATGGGCTTTCAACTGAAGGGATGCCTTCTTGGCAAGAGCAGGCTGTACACGGAAGCAATCATCTATCAGATGTTTTTGTACTGATAGAAATGTTATCAATACCTGGATTGTTTGTTGAAGTTGCACAGGTTTTCGAAGGGCTTTATTGCAAGGGGCCTTTGGGCTACAATTAGTAGCCATGGTGTTGGAAAGACGGCATTCTCACAGGTTAAGTTCAAAGTCTGGTGCTGCAGTGTATGATTTAAAGGACAAACAAAATTTGTTAGGTGGGCAGTTTGAACCCCGCCCATCCAAGAAGGTGATTTCACTTCAGTCCTTGCACTTGGTGAGGTATTGTCTCTATCTACCGAAGCAAGGGTCCAAGACTTTGTGCGGATGCTTTATGCCATCATGTTTAAGATCTATGCCGAGGATCATTATAGATACAGAATTCTGAAGGGCCTTGTTGACCGGGCAACAAATACTTCAGATAACTGCCGAGAAGTTGACATAGATATGGATGTCTTGGTATTTCTTGTTAAGGAGGAGTTTGGAATTGCTAGACCTGTTTTAAACATGATGCGTGAAGCAGCTGAAGTTGCTCAGGCAGATCGTGCTAATCTTTGGCACCAAATATGTGCTACTGAGGATGAGAATATTCGTTTGCGGGAGGAGATGGACATGGAGCAAACTAAATTTACCAATGAAAAAGCTGTAGTAGCCCAACGGCTAACTGATTCTGAGGCAACTACAGGACGTCTAAGGGTAATTCCTTGTCGTTATTCAGCTGCTTACCCGTCTTTCTTGTTTTTTTCTTACCTTAACATTTTGTTTATTTTATAATTGTTGTAGTCTGAACTAAAAGCTGAGAGGGATCGTTATATACAAGAGAAGAAAGAACTCTCCAAGCAAATGCGGGAGATTGAGAATCAGATGGAATGGGTGCGATCAGAGAAAGATGAGCAAATTGCAAAGCTATCTGCTGACAGGAAGAATCTTCACGATCGTGTTCATGAAGCAGAGACACAGCTATCACAGTTTAAAGCACGGAAACACGAAGAACTAAAGGTAAGAGTTATTGAAAAAATCATAGGATGTACGTTTGCTGATTTTTTTTACGCCTAGCAACATGAATACTTTTGATGTTTCTCTTAATCACTTGATAGTGATGCTCATTTTGTGAAAATATGCGGTTTCGTCTTATTCTTGTGGTAAATTCCATATTTGAGTTTTTTTTTGTGGGGGATATTTTGAGTATACTTCAACCATTTGCGATCTTTATCCTGTTATTTTAAAATAACTTAAACACTTAAACCTTGATTTTCAACATTTGATCATTGCCCTCTGCGACCAAGAAGATAAAATTGAACCATATTCACATGCTCTTTCCAGAAACTGTAGACCCATGCTTTTACATTTTTAACTACTCGGCACTCAGGTGTTGCTACAAGACAACTCCCAAGATTTTCATAATTTACCATGTATTTTTCCTTATTTGTGAATACTGTAGGTAGTGCGATAAGTGATAAGATAGCTTCCAACTTGCCTTGGCGATTAACTCGCACTGGAATACCACCTTAGTTTTCTAATTTCAAGATTATGTATTAAGCAAGCCATCTTGATTCGCTTTGGTATTACTATTAACTGTTCTAATGTTGCCTTATGATACCATTGGAAATTTCATTGAGAAGAACAATATTGATGTTTTACAGTTTACATCTTTGTTGTATGCTGCAGAAAGTAACAATGGAGAAGAATACATTGGCAGAGAGGCTGAAGACTGCTGAAGCTTCAAGGAAACGATTTGATGATGAATTAAAACGGCACGCTGCTGAAACACAGACTCGCGAAGAGATTAGAAAATCACTTGATGCTGAAGTAAGAAGGCTGAAACATAAAGTTGGAGAAACAGAGGGAGAAAAGAAAGAAAAGGAAGATCAAATTTCTCGCTGTGAAGCTTACATTGATGGAATGGAGTCAAAACTGCAAGTTTGCCAGGTTTGCTCTTGTAAATTTCTGTTACCAAAATGACTGATTATTTAATTATTTCCAAGTTTTGAGAGATGCATATACTTGTGAGCTGAAGCTACTAAATATCTCAATGTACTGCTCTGGTGGGAAAAACTCATATAATGGAGATGATTTCCGTATACTGTCATATGAAGGCAAGGGTAGAATAAAACATGTAAAGCCGTTGTTAGAAAGTTACCATCTTAAATTTTAAATTATAACCGTGCATAGATAAAATTAGGAGGCCCTTCTGTAATGTCATAAAAACAAAGTAGGCAAGGGTAGATTAATTAACATGCAAAATCATTGTTAGAAAGTAATCATCTTGAAATTTAATTAGTTAAATTGTATCCATGCATAGATCAAATTGGGAGGCCCTACAGTTTTCGGGTTTCCAGTTTAGAATATCTTATACTATATTGTTTCCATTTCTGATAAGTTTTACCCATAGTTTTCATGTTTAGAAAATTACCCATAGAGTAATGAGCCAGATACTAACTAAGTGTGGCGAGCCTAGGTTAAAAATGTGGCAAACCGAGGCACTGAACTGAAGACCTATATCGTTGCCATGCAAGTTACATCACATTTGTCCTGACCATTTCTTTAATTTTTTAGAAGTTTTGCATTCGAACGTAACTGCATATTGTATTTTACTATTATATCTTTATTGCAGCAATATATTCGCACTCTGGAAACATCACTCCAAGAAGAGATGGCCCGGCATGCCCCACTGTATGGTGTCGGTGTGGAGGCTTTATCGCTGGAGGAGCTCGAGACGCTTGCAAACATCCATGAGCAGAGTTTAAGACAGATCCATGCAATTAAGCAAAGGAAAGGAAGCAGCCATATCTTGAATGGCTTATTCCCCTCGTCTTCAGTGGCTGTTGGCCCGCCTTCCTCGTTGATCCACACGTCCCCCATGGCACCTAATGGGGTGGGTACCCATGGAAACGGGCACAGGAACAATGCAGTGGGTCCCTGGTTCAATCAAACCTAACTCTTGAGATGCAGTTGCAAGCGGAAGACCAAAGATGTCCATTTGTGCATTGGTTCGATAGATCACATTTTGCCTGGCTGTATTCACCCGATGCCGAGCAATCCGGCTTGTGGCGTGGTAGCCTTTTTGTCCTTGCCTTTCCGTTTGGCTTCTCCCTTTGTATCCTGAAGTGGTAGTGCTGTCGGCTCGAGATGTCATGGGCGCCGTGAAGGTGTTCCATGTGAAATAAGCTGTAATAACAGGAGATCCGATGGAACTATCAGGTGCAAGTGGAAAGTTATGGAAAAGTTTGATATCGCCCATTGCTTGATTATTTCTAAAAGCATTGGGATTTCCCCCTTCAATTAAAAAGTTGCAACATGAGAAGTGTTTCATGCTCGTGTCTCTGTTTTTACATCTACCGTTGTGTTTTTTCTTTGACATGATCTACCGTTGTGTTGGACCTGGTAGATACACATTGGCACTACTTTCTTTTTTACTGAATTAACAGCGCATAATTAGCTGAAAAATTAGTAAGCTTTGGTCAACCATCCTAGACTTCAGGTCTGATTTGAGATTAGAGAGGATTGTCATACTGTGAAGACCTGAGTGTGGTTGAAATTGGCACGGTATCAGATTTCAGTACAAAGTCAATAACATTGGATTCATCATGAAGTATAATTTCATATGGTTACATTTGTTATTGTAGATATAGATAAGTTTCTCCCTAAACTTGGTTAAAATTAGTGAAGTTTGACTTTCATGGAAACTAATGTGCACTATATTATGACAAGTAAGAAGTAGATGGTCGCATATTTTAGCCGATGAATCCATCGTACTCCATAGTTGCTTGTTAGAATTAGAGCAAGAGGCCTTGATTTGAAACGCCAAAATTAAAAAGATAGTGGAGTACCAGGAAAAAACATTAGAGCAACTCTAGCAGATACCGCATAATCCCCTGGCCCGGAAAATAACTGTTTTTTTCTAGATCCGGAGCGAAAAAGGGGCGGATCAGATACCACATAAGCCCCCCTACCCTTTTTTTTACGGGGAGCAGGATATTTCCCCCTCGGTACCCAATCTTTTCCGTTTTGGATAGGATTTTCCCTGTGACCTGGAAAGCAAAGGGACGGTTGGCGGGAGAGAAGTTTCAGCCCAACCGTCACCGACCGGTGCCGGCCTCGTTGGAATCCGGCCAACTTCCACCGCGGGTCACAATTCCGACCAAATCCGAGCCGTATTTCACCACGCCTACTCGATTCCTGTGGAATTTTGACCAAATCGTGCAGGGAAAAAGGACAGCGCGCCGCCGCAGCAGGCGCGCGCTGCCACGCGTAGGTGCGGGCTGGCGCAGGCGCGGACGGCCGGTGAGCTAGCTAGCTCGCTTGCGCGCGGCCAGTGACTTGCTAGCTAGCTAGCTCGCGTCCACGACCGATGACTCCGGCGATCTAGTACTCTAGTAATCGGCCGGACGGCGAGGTCAGGGGCACGGGCCGGCGGAGTAGGGGTGTGGCCGGTGGGAGAAGAGACGAGAGGAAGAAGAGAAAAGAAAAAAAAATGCGATTTGGGGTTTAGACAGACCCCAAACCGTTTATTTAGAAGAATTCGGTGTGTACACACCCGCGAGCGGGCGCTGACGCTCGAACTCGAGCGGGCGGGCTTCACAGGTATCATCACCCTGGTAGCCATCCGGGTTAGGCCTGGGTTCACGAGAAAAGAAAAAAGAAAAGGAAAAACTGCTGACTTGTGGGTGCAGTGCGTTTTAGTGCCTTTTTCCGGTATCTGTTCTGCCACCTCAAAATTTCGTACTGGATACCAATTTTCCGGTATGAGATCAGGGCAGTTGGTGCGCGCTGGAGCGAGCGGCTCTTTTCTGACCGTCAGATTGAGATCGGATGACCAAAGCAGAGTAAAACCCTAAACCCAAAATCTCACATTGCACCCGCCGTCGCGCACCCTTTGGCCCGAGCTCCACGCGCCGCCCTCTCGCTCCGTCGCCGTCGCGCCTTCCGCCTCACCCGTTCGACCTCCCCCAGCCCGTCCCCAACACCGCCGGCACCCCCCGCCCACCTCCACAGCCACCGCCACGGCGTTTGCCCCGGCCAAACAGCATGGTGGATGTTGTTTATGCCGTGAGGGATTCCGAGGTCTCGGTGGAAGAGGAAGTGAAAGGTGGTGGAGACAAGGGGGAGGATCAGAGCAAAGCCGAAGCTGCTGCTTGTGAGGAAGTGGGAGGCGGAGGGAGTAAGGGGGAGGAGGAGAGCAAGGACGAGGCTGCTGTTGACGCTGAGATGAATTCTGAGGTCTCCGTGAAAGAGGAAGGGGAAGATGGAGGAAACAAGGGGGAGGTGGAGAGTAGCGAGGACGAGGAGGAAGAGGGAGAATCAATTGAGGCTTCTTCGAGTAGTGAGGAGGATGAGGAGGAGGAGTCAAGTGAAGCCTCGTCGAGCAGTGATGAGGAAGAGCAGAGGGCGAGAAGCATGGTGGTGTTGGGGACATGTCGGCCCTCATTGAAGAGGGTGAATTGATGGTTGGGATCAATGATGATGATGATGAAGAGGAGGAGGAGGAAGCATGTATCGACTCCAGCATGAAGTAGAGGTATTGAGCTGCATTTTCTTCATATACGGTAGAAGGGTGAATCGTTTGCTAGTTAATTACAGCTTTTTGTCTAATTAGTACGATTGACTGTGCAATCAAACTCTATTAGATGATTAATAAAAAAATTATAGTATAAAATAGAAGTTTATGCTCAATTATCGATTTGTACATATTAGTGACAAACTATTCTGTATTTGCTACAACTTCCAGACTCAGTTAAAAGACCATATGTATAACTGCCTACAAGAGTAGACCTAGGTTACAAACCTATGTGTAGTTATTTTGCAGAATAAGTCGTTGGTATGTCTATTCTTATGCAGATATGTCATATGCCTTGCAGGTCCTTCCTCCAGTGCCAAAGATCGAAATCCAGCTGGAACCACATCATAAGGCCCTCCCAGTGGGAACAATTTCTTCTGTAAGACTTGTATTGAACTTGACATTCATCTAAACGCTTGGTGTCATTTATCACTCGTGTCAGCACTTCTTTTTTATCTGACATCTGTTGAAGATTCTGCCAGTTACCTCCCATTATGTATAGGTGTCAACAGTTGTAGATTATTTGCACAGAAGAGCTTGAAATCTATTGAACTTGTATCCACTAAGATACTCCCTCCGTCCCGCAACATAAGATGTTTTGGCAAGTTTTATTAGCTTGCCAAAATATCTTATATTATGGGACAGAGGGATTTTATCTGACTGTACTGGTAGCATATTCTGGAATTTATAAGTGCTGGATGATACTGGTTATATATTTCCTGTATTGCAGCTGTAATTTAGTAAAACATTATGGAGATCTTTAGTAGCATACTTCTTCAAGAAGTGGTGCTTGAGATTTTTGTGAATAGTCTGTACTTCTCATTTGGTCTTAGACTGTTAAAATACAGAGGATGTTTCCTTTTTTAGTTAATACACATTGTATTTCTATGTGGCCCATGTCTTGACTCTTTGCCTGTTTGTTGTCCATCCAGATCATGGGTGAGAGAGTGATTGTTGAAGGGTCAGTACAACACAATCCCCTGAATGAGGGTTCTATACTCTGGATAACTGAAAGCAGGAGACCACTTGGTATTGTTGAGGAATTATTTGGTCCTGTAAAAAACCCGTACTATCTCGTCCGGTATAACTCTGTGGAAGAAGTGCCTGCTGGAATATGTGCAGGGACTGCCGTCTCTTTTGTTATAGAGTTTGCAGATCATATCTTAAATGTGAAGGAGTTATACACTAAAGGCTACGATGAATCAGGAGATAATGTTGAGGACCAAACAGATGATCTTGAATTCTCTGATGATGAGAAGGAGGCTGAGTACAAAAGATCATTACGGATGGGAAAAAGGCAGACTGATAAGCAACTTGAGTCGAAGAAACATTCTGGTAATAAGAAGAGGAAGCAGCGCAGGGATGCTGGATTCCGTAAGGACATGCCACCTAGGATCCAGGATTCAGAAACACCTGGTCATCAATCGAAGCATCGTTTTCACCGCTCAGATATGGCTCTTGCTGCTGACAACTCAGCACGTTCGTTGGGTCCTCAAAACATTCGTACGAGTCTACCAATAGTGACGCCATCAGTCTCAGTGAATCCCGCTGTGGCATCAGCCATTCATTTTGCAGATCAGAAAGGTAGCTGCTTCCCTAATCCATCACAGCAGTTCTTACTGCAGCAGCCAAATGTGGTTTGGCCTGGAGGGTTTCCGCCTCCCATGTACCCAAACATGGGGATTAACGGAGCTACTTTTGCAGCTAATATTATGCGGAACATACTCAACGGAGCCAGTCAATACCAGCAACATTATCATAATCAGGGTTTTGGTGGATTCCCGAATGGAATGCCTATGGCCCCAACGCAGTTTATGCCACAGAGCAGAATGCCTGCAAATCCAATGCCGTTTGGTGGACCTCCAGTAAACCCTCCATTTGTTCTAACATCTGAATCGGGTATGGGGCAAGGGAACTCTTATAATCTTGGGCACTTGGCCGGCAACCAAGGGCAGATGCCTCCTGGGTTGCCCAATGCACAAGGATATGGGAGCCTGCGACCACCGCATGGAGATGGAGGTCAGTATCCTATGCAATTCAATTCTGGGCAGTTTAATCAGGGTAACTCGTCCTTCTATGGAAGGCCGCCGCACCAGGGAGGCCGACATTCACCAGGGACTGGGTGAGGAGGTGGCGGGCATCACAAATAGGGTAACAGGCAGGCTTGCATATTCCAAAGAAGTTTAATTCAGACTTCAGAGCCACGTAAGTCTCCTGATAAATGTAGTGTTTACTCACATCCTACTTTCTGGTATGATTAGTCTATATGCGGCTATGTCGGTGCATAAGGTTTCCCATTACTTCTGGAGAATATTTTTGTTAAGTTACTTAAGGACAGATGATGAGTTAGATAACTGGTGTTTTGTATTACGGTTCAACCTTAAAGCTGAAGGGCAAAAGGTTGTCATTGTGTACTCGTGTTTATATCGAACTCGGAATTAACAGCATGGGTTCTTTAGGATGAAAACTGAAAACCTCGGATCTATCCTTCATTGAATGGAGGTGATGGTGTCACATACATGAACTGTCCCCTAGGTTATGCGGAGAATTTCTTTTATCTGTTTTGTGTCATCTATGTGGTTGTAGTGCCATGATGCTAGCGGCGATTCTGTCCGCACCACAAGTACCATTTGATGATATTTTTAAGCCGATTTTGGCAGCGTCGCTGTGTACATCACCTTAATATCTCACGACGCAAAAAAGAGAGGGAGGATGGTGTTTACTTTATCTGAAAAATATGTAGCTTGGAAAAGATACGTGTCTTCCGCAATTGGTAGTATACCCAAAGGTCTTGATGTTGTGTTCTCTTTTCTCCTTTCCTGGTGTCTTAAAGCTTATAGTAGTTACCTATACATGAGTTCTAATTAATAGGAAGCTTTCTAGATAATAATACAACCTCCGATCCATATTAATGGGCTCAACTTTATCTAGATATAGATGTATCTAGTTAAGTATTTAGACTAGATGCATCCGTATCTAGACAATGTTGAGACCATTAATATGGATCAGAGGGAGTACTAATAGAATTACGTGGCTGATGGTGGTATTCTTTCGAAGCCTTACGTTTTGGGAAAAAGATCCAGAGAAGTTTGCTGATAAGCATATTGTACTTTGTCCTGAGAAAAAAAAAAGTGAGAGCTGTTTGACTCCGCGATCCGGTGGATCGTCTCAATTCAATCGGCCTGCAACAAGGAAAAGCACACGTGATATGTTTACTCGCGTGACATGTTTTTAAATACTTACTAGATAAACTTCAGTCTGATTTGCCAGAAAGATTGCCGACTTGCCGTACCAATCACGAGCTCCAGGTGTGCCAATAGGTAGCACGATTGGACTTGTGACGTGTCTCCTTTCATTCTTTCCAGAACACAGCACAGTACGTCAGGGCTTGGCACGGTGGCAAGGCCGCAAGGGCATGATCGATCGAGAACACGAAGCACGCCGACATGAAAGATCACGAGAGGATTTATGGTCACAAAAAAATCGATCCATCGTTCTCCGTTCCATCATGTGGCGCTCACCGAAAAGGCGAAAAGAAAAGGCTCACTTCATGCGCATCTAGCCGACTAAGCCTAGCATTTTGCTCTATCTAAATTCTACTCGATGTTTTGATTTTTGAACCGACCGAACATATATACCTTGCACGCCCACGAAGTAACCCGCGATCACAAAAGCACTCTGAAATCACTCAACCAAGAGGAGCTTCTTCACAGTAAAAGCGTGTCTGGAGACTGAAAAGTGATCATGGTTTAGCAGCACTTCAAACTGATGGTCCAGATTTGGTGATGCTTTGCTTGGTCAAGTTCTACAAAAGAAAAAAGATGCTTGGGCAAGCAGCAACCACGTCGGAAAGCAATTATACTGCTCCTACTTGATCAACATGCATGGACTAACTAGCTATAGCTAGGAAATCACTTCCTATTGGCACGTTGAGACTGCTTTGCTTTGCTCTTAATTAAACTGGTTTCGCCAAATTAGAGGAGGGAGAGGGACACACATAGGTTGAAAACGGCAAGAAACCTTTTGGTGTATGATGCAACATGCTTTCCAGACGCTCTATGTGGTGTGGTGATTTATTGCTGCTGAAGCATACATTTTTCTCAGACTATTTTTTTATCAGCATAATGAGTGTCTTATTGTGTATGTGATATTTTGTGAACTTATGTGCTTGTAGAAATCTATCTATACTTTTTATAAGACAAAATCCGACTAACATGTACTAAATTAGTCTATCTCTACATGCAAGGTGTACACATCATCCACTATTTGAGCCATTCATTTATCCATGTCATCACCACATCATCCACTATTTGAGACATTCATTTATCCATGTTTTTCCATATTTATTAATGATATTCATCCATACATGCAAGTTATTCACATTATAAATTCTATTAGCCATACAATTTTGAAGATGATCATTTTTTAGCAGATAAATGTATGAACATTTCATATTAATTAAATTTAGATTTTGATATTGTGGCTAATAAAATCCTCCATATTCGGATAACCTTTTCCATTTCATTTCTCTAATATACTTTCTTTATACTATAATTTTTTTATGATTCCTGCTGCAACGCGCGGGGTATCTTTCTAGTATTAAACTACGTGTGTGGTATTTATATTCAACTGCCGCTAGTTGTTAGTTGTGGTAGTGAATAATTCTTTTTCTTGTTAGCTACTTCTCTATGTGTGTCTTTTGGTATATGAACCAACATATTGTACCGCTATTGTATTCCGACAAATGTTCGTTTTTGGTCCCGTATCTGTTCTATATTTATTTTCGGTGATTTCGCATCCGTATTTGTTTCCGGTTTATTCAACTTTATTTGTGATTTCGTTGAGACAAGCGGAAACAAAAATGAAAATTCATGTTTCTGTTCCGTTTTCAAAGCCTAGATACACACATAAAAAAGTTGAGTCAAGTTGGCGTATGCGTTTCTTCGGTTCGAGCATTAAGAAAGGGAAAGTGTTGTTGTTGCTTTGGGTTTGATGTGTACAAACAGTGGTGTACTGCTACCTGGCCGGCGTGTCCAGTCTCTCGGCTCTACTTGCACTGCTAAACAAAAAAATTGGTTCAAAGCTCAAACTTAACGAAACACGCCGAATATTTCACAAAAGAGGATCCCGATGGGTGCGGATAGAGGTTAACCAAATCCGCACCCGTGTCCTCGTATCTTAACCATGCTCGCACCCACACCCGCGACTGGGTACAAATTTTGTACCATACCTGCACCCACGGGTAAACCCACCAAACAAGTCAACAAGGCAATATAATAACACAACATATAAGGAAATCATCGATATGTATGTTCATTCGTCCACTGAATCGTCAAACAACATATATATGAAAAGAAACAATAAAATAACACAATTTATATGAAAGTGAACAACAAAACAACTCATTGTATATGAAAGATAACATCAAACCAGCAATATACTATAGATATCAAAATATTACGAAATCGGTAATTATTTTGGATATTTTCCCAGAATAACAAGTGGCCACGTGCATGGAGATAAGGGAAAATTACGTAGTTGGTTAGTATTTTGCGAGTTTTTTTTTTCCAAAATCATATGTTAGCACAAACCTAACCTACATGTTATAAACAAAAATAACCAGGTATGTGGGTATGCGGACATGGGTACTATTTTACAATACCCGCACCTGCAATACTCATTGGGTATATACTTTTTACCATTTGTTTATCCATGGTTACAGTTTATCAAACCCTTACCCTAGTGGGTTACCCATCGGGTATGCGGCTAATAGATATCCATTGCCATCCGTGGAAGAGGACGAATACGGGCATACAAAACGATGAGCAGACCGTTATTCAGTTTTTAGGATTATCTTGTTTTAGCGTAGTTTTTAGGAATATCTGCCGGTCCCTTGGCGTGACCCCTTCGCCTTATCCCCTTGGACCCCTTCCCTACCGGCCGCTCAGACCGACTCCGCGGGCCCCCGCAGTACACGTGGAGCTCGCCCGCCGCACCGATTCTCCCTACAGTAACAGTTCCCCCACTTCCATTTCCTACCTTCCTTTCTCCACTTCCCACCTCTCGCCAGAGCTCGTCAGATAATAATCTACGAGCATTCCTTGATTCGCCCTCAAAGTGGCGGGGCTAAACCCTAGCGCCGGGGGTTTGGGCTGGCTGGCTGGTGGCTTCCACGGCGGCTCTGCGGCGGTGGGGTGGGTGAGAATTCTCTTCTGACGCTTCTGTGGTCTGTGGGGACTTTCGGGGGCTGGTTGGGCTACTGTTCCTTTCCCAAAAAAATTAGGTTCAGTTTTACTATCCGCTTCTGCGGGGTCAATCGATCACTGCTGCCTCTGTTTTTTATCCGAGACGGGTTGATTGATCGGCGAGGTTTTTCGAGGTCGTTTTGATCGGCTCTTTGTTCAGTTGTGTTTGGATTGGAGTGCGCTCATGCTGATTTTTTCTTCCAATTTGTTGCTTCATCTGGCGACCTGGGGTTCTGTTGTTGTTCGAGTAGCTGTAGGACTGATTTATGGTACCATCGCACAAAAAACTGTGGCGCAATTTTTTTCGATATATTGCAGTTTCGATTGACCGAGTTTATTCAGGATTTGGGTGTTGCTTATCTAGGATATAGTGGATGCATCATGCATGATCAACTTTCTTCAGAAATAAAGTGTAATGGTAAAAGTCAGTATTGAACTGTATGATATCTTCAGGCTGTAGAATGGAGTGGAGGCTGACTAAGGCTGTATCGAGCTCCTAATTAACCAGAGCCTACGCTCGCAAATGGTCCATCAGATGCAGCTGCTAGTCATTCGGAGCCAAAATTGTGCAGGCGCATAGGTCCCTCCGAGTCAGTTCCACAGGAGAGTGATACTTTCAGTTCACCCTGATCATGGGTGGCGTCTGTTCAAGGAAGAGAAGCCAATTGGTGGAGGGAGACGACTCTTTCCAGACACCCACAAGGTTCTCAAAGACCAGCAGCTTGAAATGGCTGCTGCTTACACTGCCCCGCAGCAGCTCTGATGTCTCCCGCAAGGGACTGGGGAAGGGCGCTGGCCGGTGCCCGTCACTCATGGAGCTTTGTGTGGCCAAAGTCTGCAAGGTTAGTTCTGTCTGTGGACACGTGTGTTTTCTTTTGCTAATGAATGTCGCCTCTTTGTTTAATGCTGTGGAATGCGTGCAGGATATCAGTAAGTATTCTACTCTTGCTATGCTGCCGAGTGATCTCAGCCAACTGATTTTTAACGAACTGGTGGATTCAAACTGCCTCACGGAGGCATTGCTTGAAACTTTTCGGGATTGTGCGCTTAATGTAAGGTTTCTGTCGCCTATACTTACTTACTTACAAGTGTAATGCTCAATTCAGTAAAATAATTAATTTTGGGGTTTGATCGAAACAATAAGCTGGTAGTCTCTAGCAAACAAAGTAAACCGGATCTGATCCCATCAAACTGAAGATTTTTATGTAATAATAAGTTATTGATAAATTTAATCACTCTTCCCTTCTGGAATGGAGTGATTAGTTAATCACATAGAATTGTCACCAGCTTGTATTGAGGCCATCTGACACTGAACTATATATTGATAAATGAGAAGGCAACTTCCCAAACCTTATAAAATGTCATGTATACAATAATATTAGGTGGAGTTTCTCTTTCGGGTTAACTGATTCTTGCATTTCATTATCAGGACATTTGTTTGGGGGAGTATCCTGGAGTTAAGGATGCCTGGATGGAAGTAGTGGCTTCACAAAGGCAGTCATTATTATCTGTTGACATTTCTTGCTCGGAAGTTACTGACATTGGCTTAAATTTTCTTAAAGATTGTTCAAACATGCAAAGCTTGGGGTGTAATTATTGTGACCAAATCTCAGAACATGGCCTTGGAGTTTTGTCAGGTCAGTAGCACACTGCTTACTGAGTTACTCCTATCTATATTTCTTGTAAGTACTATTAAAGACTTTAAGTTTAAGCATGAGCTTATGGCTGTTACCTGTTACAAATTCTGCAAGCCTACACAATTTTTCGAGCAGGCTTTCGAATTGGTTGTTAAGTTAAACTCCCTTTGTGTTGATAAGCCTAACACTCGCCTGTCTTATGGGCTTATCGGGCTATGCAAGCTTAAGCTTTTCACTACCAGTGTAAAGAACAAAATTCTAACTTTACTCCATTTAACTTTTTTTTTTTTGGATTTACAGGTTTATCAAACCTGACATCTCTAAGTTTCAAGAGAAGTGATGGTGTTACTGCTGAAGGAATGAGAGTGTTTGCAAATTTAGTTAATTTGGTAAATCTTGACCTTGAGCGATGCCTGAAGATCCATGGTGGCCTTGTTCATGTGCAAGGTACCCCCACCCCCTCTGAACTTCATTTATTCAGTTACTGTTGCGGGCACCTAAAATTCGAAGTGCGATCCTGTGGATTCCTTTTGTTTTGGAATGTCATGATGGTCTTCGCTACCATCACACTTTGACAATCTTTTGTTTATTGATATTGGTATTTGAGCTGCAACTATCATTTTCAGGCCTCAGAAAACTGGAGTCACTTAATATGGGATATTGTAACTACATCACGGATTCAGATATCAAGTATTTATCAGGTAGCAGCACAACTATTTGTTTTCTGATATTCTCAGCTTTGGTATAGCATACAGTGTGTGTCAGACTTGACACATTCTCTTAATAGAAAGGAACTTTGAACAGCTAAAAATATAAGGAACCTATACAACATATCCTGTCTCTCAAATCTGAAAAGCGATTCTATTTTTGCAGATCTCACTAATTTGAAGGAACTGCAGTTGTCTTCTTGTAGAATTACAGATCTCGGTGTTTCTTACCTTAGAGGTAAACAATGACTATAACATGCATCTTTCTTAGTTAGAATTTGGTTGCTTTGATTTTGAGTGGTTGAATGATCCAAGGATTACTCCTCCATTTTGGTGTTTGATGGATCTACTCATGACCTCTGTTTAACTGATTGACGTATATCTGATCCAAAGCTTCTCACGGTTTATATTCTTCATATGTTTTCTGTAGGCTTGTCCAAGTTAACTCAGCTGAACTTAGAGGGCTGTCCAGTGACTGCTGCATGTTTGGAGGCTATCTCAGGTCCTGCAACTTCCCTAATTATGGTTTCTACCTTGAGCCACTCGGCATTTGCTGAGACTTGTGGTCTTTTGGTTTGTTAACTTCTTCTCAAATATTTGCTAGAAAAAATGTTTGGCATGTTACACTGAACTTTTGCACCCTAATATAAGGAACTTATTAAGCATGATTACGTGAATTATATCCAAATAAAGTCCAATTATGTACAGTTTCTTCTACATTAATGTTAGCGTAGATTAGAAGAGGCGCTTATCACAGCGGTGATTACAGGGCCATAATCACAGGTCAGATGACAAGTTAATTAGTTCGATATTGCACAATCCATTTTTCTCTCCCTTGTTGAAGGTCATTGTATATGTTTAGTATGATGTACCCAAAAGCTCAGTAATAGACATGATGAGAGTAGGTGTGTACTATCAAGCTTCTAACCAAATGCCTGATTCTGCTTCTTGAAGGGTGATTTTATATCATTTATAGCTTCAGGGGTAGCGAATAGAATTCTGGTCCACCTTAAGTGCCTATTTGGGAGTTCACTGCTAAAACTTTACCAAGAAAACTACTCTTCCAAACAGCTCCAAACTGCTCGTTCTGTTCATTGTACACAAGGTCTCCTGATAGCGCAGAGCTAGATGAGGCCTACCAATATTTGGAGGAACGGATCTGCCCAAAATACCGCTACTTGGGTTGTTCGGTTTTCTGGGCAGTTTGCAGAAAAGAAATTGTTTTTGCAAACGAAAATCTTTATTATTTTTAAATTCTGATGCTTGGGTCAAATGCAACAAATAATAATCTCTATTCAACCGGAAATGGAGATTAGGATCAGTGTCGTTAACAGGCTCAATCAACCCCATTGTGATAACCAAGTGTGGCACCGGCCCCGATAGACCAGTCCAGTCAGTCCCCCGAATCCCCGATAGCCCTCCTCTTGCACTGATCGGTTTGTATGAGTCAGCAGTATTAGTATATTTTTATCTGTAAGATAAAACAAGAATTGCTTCAAACTACGTAAGGCAATTATGTTTTCATCTTGAAAAATGAAGGCCTTAAGATATAACCTCATGCATCATTTGCTTCTGTAGGATTGGCTTCATTGATGTTACTGAATTTGAATCGGTGCGGCATATATGATGAAGGCTGCGAAAGCTTTGAAGGTAAATGCCGTGATAAGCTATACTGTTTATGCATCGGAGTATTATGGAGCAATGCATGCAGGCCACTGAACCTAATATAGGACTATCGCTATTCGCTTGCATTAAGGGCTTAAGGCTGGTAAAAAGTTTATGAGCCAATTATTTGTGTGACTTCTATTAGAAATGCTTCTTGTTTCCAATCCATAAACAGTATGGGTTATCCCGGAAAATGTGGTACATTTGCAATTGGGTCAATTTACACAAATGTAAGTTCTGAAAAGTAAAAAAAACTGATGCACGTACATTCGCGTGAATCTGCGAATTTTGGTGAAAAATATGTCAATCTGTGTGCTACACACAGAAGACTTCTCTCTGCTTTGTTACATGCCTACCTTAACTGTTTCGTCAAGAAAGTTTCCACAATACATTTCTCTTGGTTAGTACTTGATACATATTGTCGTGATAACTACATAGCACTCTGAGCAAATTAGTGCCATGCTGTTATTTTATTCATTAATAAAATGCTGCTGCTTTGCAGATCTTAAAAATTTGAAGGTCTTAAATTTGGGGTTTAATCATATTACAGATGCTTGTTTGGTGCATTTGAGAGGTATGCCTATATTATTTTTATAAATTTTGCAGTTTCCAATATTGACATATAGAATGTAAATATCGAAGTCGCGTCTGCAGGTTTATCTACTAAGCAACACATGTAGCTTGTTCATTTTCCAATCGTGCTTCTTTCTTGTAAGGGTTCAAGTAGGTGTGCTTGGAAGGAGAAATGGGCTTGTACCATTTATGGTGATCTTAGAATGATGAAGATGCCTGGAAGCACTTGATCGTGTTGATAAAATAATGGTGAAATTGAGAAATTGTTGGTGGTTGTTTAGATGAAACGTGGAGATATCTGTCCGCTAGAAAGGGCAACATACTTTTTGTTATAATTCTGCATGTCTCTAAATGAAATGTGCATCACAGATTAAAAAGAAAAGGATAAAAACTAAGGCATGGGGTTCCCTTGTACATCAGTCATCACGCTAGGTCCTATAGACTGATGATCCCCCTCTTCTGTTTTGGTGCCTGAGACACATAAAAACTAGACTAGCATTTCATAGTTGCAGTTGTTTTATGGGGTATATATAAGCCTAACTGTTTCTCTTTTTTTTTTTTGCTTTATAGGATTAATCAATTTAGAGTCCTTGAACCTAGATTCATGCAAGGTTGGAGATGAAGGTCTACTACATCTGAAGGGTGGGTTATCATCTCATCACTCTTGAGATTTATAGCATTTATCAAGTACCGTTTTGCTATTTTTTTCCTCACAGTTTTCACTACGTGTTTGATCTCAAAAGTATTTTGTACTCCATCTAGTAAGTTAGTTCTGTAGTTGTTTGTTCCTTGTGATTGCCTCTACATTGGGGTGGAAATAGCATCAGTTATGTGCTGTTGACTGCACCTTGTTACATACACTTTATTTAACTATACTGTTATGTTAGTTTGTACTTGCGACCGTTTTAGAGTATTACTTGATTGTAGTCATGGGTATATTTTCCTATTTTATGCTTACGACCGTCTGTCCCTGTGTTATATGTAGGCCTTGTGTTACTGAAAAGCTTGGAGCTTTCTGACACCGAAATTGGAAGCAATGGGCTCCAGCATCTTTCTGGTTTGTCCAGAACTTTGATATTGTGTGATTCTGTTCATATCATAAAACACTGAATAAACGTTGCACACAAGATGTGATTGAGTATGGCAAGGATTTCGTGCAGTAAAACCAGCATACTGACGGATAATACTGGCTCTGTGCACCTTGTGATGCAGAGACGGGTAGAATACCAATGGAAAGTGTGACGAGTGACAAGACATGGTTTATGTGAATTTATTTTTATATGCATCTTTTAATCGTTTTTCATACACTTTTTATCTTCATATTATCTTCTTACCATATTATAATTATATAAGTAAAAAACCTCAGTGATTACTGGATAGGATGCTTGCAACACTGGATATTTTGCTCACACGAAGACTCAAATTCGTCTCAAAATATGCACCTTCGCGCACACTCTTTATGTTACAGTTCTTGAATGTTATTTCAAACACCTTATCAAGATGTACTATAGACTGAAGTTACAAACTCACAGTAGATGGTCATGTAACGTTTCCTCACTTTAGGCAAGCGGCATGTTGGAAAAGAAGTGATCTGCTGGTGTTTTGTTGCCTGTTTTTCATTAAGTGCACGGGCACTGGAAACATATTAATTAGAAAGCTGTTCCGTTTTTGCAGGTCTTCAGAATTTGCAAAGCATCAATCTCTCATTTACGTTGGTCACAGACACTGGCATGAAGAAGATCTCTGCGTTGAACTTGCTGAAGTCAGTTAATCTTGACAATCACATGATAACTGATGTTGGCTTAGCAGCACTAACAGGTATGTATCACACACTAAAAATTATTCTTAATCCTTTTCTAACTGATTGAATTAAAATAGTAAAAGTCAATAGTGGCGCTAGACACAGTTGATTCATTATCCTTTTCTAACTGTTAGTCGCAGTTGCTGCTAATTTGTGTGCGTAAAGTTGGGCGGTTATATTTTTCGTTATTGGCATGTTTGTTGGGGTTTTCTCTGGTAGTTTCATATGGACCTCGTGTGGTGTTTGCCTGTTTGGTGACGTTTTCTTATGTGTTTGTATTTTGTGTTTTTTTTGCGAGAATATTTCATGATTGATATTTCATATTGATGAGCACATTTTCCAAGGTTACCTCGGATAGTATTTGTAATTCATCAATACTCCCTCTGGTCCGGAATTAGTGTCGCGGCTGTGTACAGATTTTTAATGAATATATGGTTTCATAATTTTTTAAGGTTACATTTACATTCTCCATAGTTATGCACTTCGGTCGGTTGTTTTTGTGTATCGTGATTTCATTATACTTGATATATTACTGAAGTTTGATCCCTGGAGGTAATGCAGGTCTTACTGGGTTGACTCATCTTGACCTTTTCGGAGCTCGGATAACAGACTATGGGACTAACTGCTTCAGATGTAAGAACACACCTCCGCATTGGCATTTTCCTTGTTGGATTCTTTATTCTTGTTGGAGTTCACTGCCCACCTTTTCCCATCAGCTTGAGCTTTTGGTGAACTGGCTGGTGCAAGCAATTCTACATGTCTTGATTGTAAGCTGACTGCAATTTAAATAGTACTCCCTCCATTCATTAATATAAGGCACTGGACTTACCATTTCAATTTTCTCGATTCAAATGTATCTAGACTTATTTTGTACATAGATTCACTCATTTTAGTATGTATGTAGTCAAAATTGAAAGTATCTCCAATGCCTTATATTAGTGAACGGAGGGAGTAGAAAAGATCACGACCACTTTTGGTACACGTTTAGGCCTGAGGTACCACACCTGAGGTAGATTGCCCACCTTTTCCCGTCAGATTGAGCTTGGCAAAGTGTTGAAGTATAAGTGTATTGTCCACCTTTCCCCATTAGTTTGAGACTTCAGATGAACTGGCTATTGCATGCAAATTCTACAGTGCAAACTGTTGCCCTGAACTGAGAGAGCTGCAGGAGAGAGAGAGGGAGTGTGTGACAAAGAATATTTTGGTTTGCCTCAGTTTTTCTCCTCTTCTATTGCTCCCTTTAAATAGGGGCCGAACCAGCTATGGTTACAAAGTCTTTCCTGCCACATCCGACTCCCGCCACTGTTGGCGACGTCATGACTCGAAAACACTGTAGGTGACGTCTAGCACGTCCTATCTACCTACTCTGTACTGGTGCTGCTGACGCACCACTCCAGGACACCCGCTACAGGACAAAGACCCTGCCGGCTCCTAGACAGACCGCTGACTCCCGGAGAAGCCGGCTACTGCCACGACCCGGAACAGACTCCAGTCGGGCGAACTCCCTTCGACCCAGGACAGTCCCCGAGTCGGCATACTGGCCGACTCCTATCCGGCCTAGAACACAAGCCTATTCCAACACAAACCTATGTTTATTGCAGCCATTTACCCAGACTTCTCATTGTTTTCAGCTAGCTTACAATAGTCAGACATCAGTTAATTTCACAACACTGAAATGCCAGATTTATTAGGAGAATCGACTGGATGGGGTCCAACATCATTGTATTGTTAATTCAAAAGAATATTAATGTCAGTTTCAATAACATAACCTTGTGATTTCTTGTATTAACATTTGTTGTTCTTTCTGTACCTGACTAGTTTAGGTTCTATGGCATAATTTACATTTGAAATTATTTATACTTCAGTGTAACTATCTATACTTGCACATGCGACATCACCTTCTCTCTGACATTATCTATGCTATTTCAGATTTTAAGAATCTTGAGTCCCTTGAAGTCTGCGGTGGGTCAATCACTGACGCTGGAGTGAAGAATATCAAGGATCTCAAAGCTCTTCGGCTGCTCAATCTTTCTCAAAATGCAAACCTAACAGACAAAACTCTGGAGCTGATTTCTGGTACTATTCTCCCCTGTCAAAATGACATATACTTGTATGTGCTCATATCTGATGGATCTGGTCTACAGGCTTGACTGCTTTAATCTCCTTGAATGTCTCCAACTCTCGGGTATCCAACGCCGGTCTCCGTCACCTGAAGGCACTGCAGAACCTTCGCTCGCTGACACTGGATTCCTGCAGGGTAACAGCAAACGAGATAAAGAAGCTGAAGGTGACGGCGCTTCCCAATCTGATAACCGTTCGGCCTGAGTAGTTTGGCACCCAAAGACCTGTAAATAGTTATTTGATAGAAGCGCTAGCTTGCAAGGACCTGGAGTGAACATAATTTATATTGTACGTAGGTTATCAGAAAACAAGTACTGCCTATTTCTTGTTTTGTTCCGAGCAACCTCCAAGGCACGACGGGAAGGAACAAGATTGTAAATATCACGCTTCCTCGCCATATATAGGTTATTATGTCTTGTATGGGTATTATCGATTTTGGGCATTGATTGCCGTGTATACCCTTTTTTTTCAAGCCATTTAACCCGGAGAAAATAAAAAACTGTAAAATTTATTAAAATTTAATTTTCATTGGCACGTAGTCATATGATGGCTATATAAACTTCTGTATACCCTTTTTTACCTTTGCCTGATATGTTAACCTTCTTGTTTACTCCCTTTCCCAGGCCAAAAAAAATGCTGAGATGGAACTTCAGTATTCAGTTTCATTTTTTTTCAACGGGTTAAATAGCTTAAAAAATGGAGTCATATGATGGCTATATGATGGTTTTAAAATTATAATATTCAGTTTCAGTTTCCATTGGCACGTCGTCATGTGATGAATTTTTTTTGAGCCAATTAACCTGGAGAAAATAAAAAACTGTAAAATTTATTAAAATTTAATTTTCATTGGCACGTAGTCATATGATGGGTACATAAACTTGTGATAATTGTTTTGGTATGTTTTAAGGAAAGTTGAAAAAGCTCACTTGCTTAGGAATGGAACAGCGTTTTGTAGCTCATCCTACATGTGGCCCGTTTTTTTCTAAAATTCAAAAACGGCTTTTCAAATTTTAAAAATATTGGGCTCATTTGATTCATAGGATAGGAAATATATAGGAATAGGAAACTTATAGGATTAGAATGTCATGTATAGATGAATTCTATGGGAAAAGGAACTCTGTTTGATAGAACTAAAAGAATTTTGAATTTTTCATGAGGTATGACCTAATGCTTTTTTTGAAGGAGATATGCCCTAGAGGCAATTAATAAAGATATTTTATTTGTCATATCTCGATTGTTCATAATATGTTTTATACCATGATATAACTATATTGAGCAGAAACATTAATACACGTATGGTATGTAAACAATCAGGTCCCTAGTAGGCTCTTTACTAGTCCATTGAGATCAACATATGATCAAGATTTCCTGATCATGAACATGGATGTCAATTGATAATGGAGTCATGCCATTAGGTGAATGATGTGATGGACACGCACCCAATATATAGGAGAACGTAGTACCCAAACCTTCGACCATGAGATCGTATTTAATCACTATCTCTGGAGGCTGCCTTGATTGCATCAAACATCACACCGCAACAGGGTGATCATAAAGGTGTCTCATATCAGGTATCCGAACGAATAGGTTGAGGCGTATGATCAAGAGCGGGATTTTCCAATCCACATAGCAGGATAGATACTCTAGACCCACTCGGTGAGATTGCATCAATGAGCTTGCAAGCATATGACTAGGTCACGAGGATGTAATATCACAGACGAGTAAAGATAGTATTGTCGGTAACGAGATCGAACTAGGTATCGTGATACACGAGATCGAGTCTCAGACAAACTAAGTATCGCCAGGCAAAAGGTGTGGGACTTGACGTTTAAGGTTCAGACGATAAAATATATTCGTGGACGCACAGGGGCTATCATGGGTTTCCAGATCCCGCTAGTCATTGATCGGAGAGATGTCTCGATCATGTCTGGAGTGATCCTGAACCGTAGGGTGGCACACTTAAGGGTAGGCGACGCTTTAAATTTGATTTGACACCGAAGAGAAAATAGAGAAGAGCGCCGGAATCGTTCTGGGACATATCCGATGAAGATCGGAGGGCAACGAAATAAGTTTCGGAGCAAGAATAAATTATATAAGATGTATTTATTATTAATTAGAGTAATTAATTGATAAATATATTTTTATTTAATTTAAAAAAGCATCCCCACCCTAAATGGGCCTCAGCCGGAGAAGAGAGGCCCATGGGGGGGGGGGGGGGGGGGAACCGCACCCCACAAGGAGGGGAGGAGGCCAGCCGGCCTAGGTGGGCCACAAGGGGCCTACCTAGGGCCGGTGCACCCCTTGGTGCGGTTGGCCATGTGGGGATTAGTTCCACATGGCTAAGCCACCAAGGGTGGCAGCTCTCCTCCGCCTTTATATAGGGGTGTCCCCATGCCTTGGAAAATCATCCATTCCTCTCTCTTTCTCTCCTAGCTCAAGCGTTGTTCTGTTTCTGGAGCTGAGCATGGGGAGAGAAGTTTCTCCACCATACGCATACCGCCGTGCTGCTGGTTCTTCGGTCCAAGTCTTTTGCTTCCGCTGCTTGGCTGGACCGGAGCCCGGGGGTCGTCGTCTACACCGTACGTGTGTAGAGCTACGAGGTGCTGCACTTGGAGAAGTTCATCTACTCAACCTTGAGGTCGGCGTCGCCATTGTCATCGCCAACGTCCTCTCGGACGTAACGCTTTCGGTCTACAAGGGCATGTATACCGATTACTCCGTTACTTTATATCTGCATAGAAATAGATCTTGGCTATTTAGGTTATCGTTGTTAGGAATTTTTTTGTTTTCTTCATATGATCCCCTTCATTTTTCCTATGAGATTTACACTACAAGATTTTTGTAGGATTAATTCCTATCGGATATGAATATATGATCCTATGAATCAAACACCTACTATAGGAAATTTCTTATAGGATTCATTTCTCCAAAAAGTCTATGCTATTCCTTTGTATCAAAGGGGCCCTAAAAATAATTCTATATGTAGATAATGATGACCTATAGCAGTGTGCAAAAAATTAATTTGAAATACTTTGTATTTTGGACTGTGTAAAAATAAAAAATTCTAAATCTGAGGCGGTGACTAGTGCAAGTTTCAAAAAAATTCAGATTTGTCAGAATTTGTCATTTTTGTGTAGGTCAAAATACAAAACATTTCGAGTTGAAAATTTGCAGCACATTAGAGTACATATCAGTACTTCAATTTCCATTGTAAACATTATATCCTTCGAACTTCTATGGCACAAAACAAAATGTCAAGTTATGTAAAAAAATCACAAAAAATACCAAAAAATCAAGCTTACATTTCATTTGTTGAACCATGCAAAGATGAAATATCTAGGTATTTCTATCTTCTCCATTCAGCAATATCCTCAATCACCCCAGCAATCTTCTCATTTATAAATTTCATATTTTTCCTTCTTTTTCTTCCCCTCTGCTTCCTCTTTTTCTGTCCCTTCTAGCTATTCCTTTCTCTGATGGAGAGGGTTCAACTTCTTGATGCAATTTATGCACTTCATGGACTTGATCATCTTGTTACATTTTCTACACTACATGAACTTGATCATCTTGCATTTCCTTCACTTCATGCATGGACTTGATTATCATCCTGCATTTCATGCACTTGATCATCAACTTTCTAGACTTGTTATAATTCATCAACTACCTGCACTTCAACATCTTCCTTTCACTTTTTCTTCCTTTCTTCCCCACACTTCTGCTTTCTATTATTTTTTCTTTCCTTTCTTTGAAGGAGAAGGTGAACTTCTGCATCTTTCTCAATATGAGATGGACATCTTCAAAATCATGTGGAACAACGTTTTTACATAACCTCTTGATCGTGTCACCCATCATCCACAACTACAAGGTGACTAAAATGTTGGTCGATGGAGGCTCCAGCCTCAACCTCCTCACGACAAAGGTCCTGGCTACCCTGCAAATACCTCTCTCGCGCCTGCAAGACACCGGCGCCTTTCAAGGCATGAACAGAGGCGCCACTCGGCCACTGGGAAAGATCACTCTCCCGGTCACCTTCGGTGACCCGGAGAACTTCCGGACCGAGGACATTGTTTTCGACATCGCCGACACGCCATTGCCCTACAACGGCATACTTGGCCGCCCTGCCCTAGCCAAGTTCATGGTCGTGTCTCACTTCGCCTCCAACATGATGAAGATCCCTGCGGCGAAGGCTGTACTCAAGGTCAAGGCGGACATGGAGGATGCCACCTACTGCGTCCAAAAGCTGAACCAGACGGTAGCGGCAACGATGGACGTTCAAGGAGAAATGATGGATGTTGATGTCAGCGCACTCTCCGGGGACGATGGGATTCCCGGGGGCTCCCGCACTCAATGCAGACCACACAAAGGTGCAGAGCAGCACACGTGGATGCCTACGGCCCACCCAACAAAAATCTACTCCACCTGGCTCCATTCCAAAGTGAGAAAACCTCGAGTCACTGACATGTGGGGCCCACAAACCTGGGGCCCGCATGTCACTGGTCAAGTTTGCAAGTGTAAAGTCCGCGAATCGCCTGCGCCCGGCTCGTAGTGAGAGGATAAGCCTTGCTCTGACATGGCACGTCTTCAACTCCCCTCTGCACTGCAGTCTCCTCTCTCGCCTCATCCTTTAGCTTGCTCTCCATTAGGCTTCGCGGAGAAGGAAGAGGGGATTTCCAAAACCTCGCCAAGTCGCCATGAAGAGCTCAGGGGTGGGCCACCCTAGTCAGCGACCAACCATGGTATGATTGCAAATCTGGACCCCATTTTGTTAAGAAAACCAAAATTTTGACCCTATTTTGAGATGTCGCTTGGTAGCTTAGTAGATACCTTTTTCCTGAGGTTCGGCCAAATTTCCAATAGTAACTCAAAATTGAACTACAAGTGTGTGGCTGCCTTGTCATAAATTTTGGCAAAAACCATTCTAAGGTATTGTGCTAATACATGTTGTAGGAATGAAAAAAGTTCAAATAAATTCAAAACCTTGCTATGAATGGCGACGCCGATGATTTTTACCCCGTTTTGAATTCGCTGACAGAAAATGACAGCAAAATTGAAAGCTTGCGCAGAGAGTCCTTTGTTTTCAATTTTTTTTCCTAAGGTTGGGATTAATTTCTAAAATTAACTCTAATTTGAACTACAGGTGTGTCACACCTCATTGTCATAATTGTAACAAAAATAATTTGAACTACATTTGTGTGACCGCCTTGTCAAAAATTTGGTGCTAGTGCATGTGGTCGGAACGAAAAAATATCAAATATTCGGAACCTTGGTATGAATGGCGATGCTGACAATTTTGACCCCACTTTGAATCCACTGAAAGTAAAGTGACAAAAAAAACTTGCACAGAGAGTCCTCTTTTTCATTTTTTTGCAATATTCGACCGAATTTCCAAAAACAACTCAAATTTGAACTACAGGTGTGTGACCACCCTGTCATAAATTTTGGTGCTAGTGCATGCGGTATGAACGATAGAAGTTCAAATAAATACAAAACCTTGGTATGAATGGCCATGCCGAGTTTTTTTTACCCCGTTTTGAATTCGCTGAAAGAATATGACTAAAATAATGAAAACTTGCGAAGAGAGTACTCCTTTTTTCATTTTTTTGGGCTGGTGAGACCGCCTTGTCGTAATTTTTGGTGCTAGAGCATGTGGTAGGAATGCGAAAAGTTTAACTATATACGAAACCTTTGTATGAATGGCGATGCCGACAATTTTGATCCCCATTCTGAATTCGCTGAAAGGAAATGACAAAAAAAAAATGAAAACTTGCGTAGAGAGTCCCCTCTTTTCATTTTCTTGCTGGGTTCAGCCAAATTACCAAAAGTAACTCAAATTTCAACTACAAGAGTGTGACAACTTGGTAATAATTTTGTTGGCAAAACCAATTATGTGCTGCTCTGCTAGACTGCTAGTGCGGCTACATTCAAACCTTGCTATGAATGGCGACACCGACAATTTTTTACCTCGTTTTGAATTCGCTGGAAGAAAATGACAAAAAAATGAAGACTTGCATAGAGAGTCCTTTCTTTTCATTTTCTCATCGGGGTTCGGAAACAACTCAAATTTGAACTACAGGTGTGTGACCGCCCTGTCATAAATTTTGGTGCTAGTGCATGCGGTATGAACAATAGAAGTTCAAATACATACAAAACCTTGGTATGAATGGCCATGCCGATTTTTTTACCCCGTTTTGAATTCGCTGAAAGAAAATGACTAATAAATGAAAACTTGCGAAGAGAGTACTCCTTTGTTCATTTTTCTGGGCTGGTGAGACCGCCTTGTCGTAATTTTTGGTGCTAGAACATGCGGTAGGGACGCGAAAAGTTCAACTATATTCGGAACCTTTGTATGAATGGCGATGCTGACAATTTTGATCCCCATTCTGAATTCGCTGAAAGGAAATGACAAAAAAAAAATGAAAACTTGCGCAGAGAGTCCCCTCTTTTCATTTTATTGCTGGGTTCGGCCGAATTACCAAAAGTAACTCAAATTTCAACTACAAGAGTGTGACAACTTGATCATAATTTTGTTGGCAAACCCATTCTGCGCTGCTCTGCTAGACTGCTAGTGCGGCTACATTCAGAACCTTGCTATGAATGGCGATGCCGACAATTTTTTTACCTCGTTTTGAATTCGCTGAAAGAAAATGACAAAAAATTGAAAACTTGCACAGAGAGTCCTTTCCTTTCATTTTCTCACCGGGGTTCGGCTGAATTTCCAAAATTACGTGACTCAAATTTGAAATACAAGTGTGTGTGACCACGTGTTCATAAATTTTGGCAAAACCCATTCTAAGGAGCTCAGCTAGTGCATGTGGTATGAACGAAAAAAAGACATTCAAAACCTTGGTACCCCCTTTGATTCTCTTCCTTTCCCACGAAGCCTCCAAAGTCCAAACTCGGCTGGGCAGAAAGGGATAGGATACAGTAGTCTCAGAAGAGCTGCTACACTAAAAAAAGAATGAGCAGAGAGAATAAATGTAAACAGTGAGCGAGACAGCAACGCGGAGGCTATCTGGAAGGGGCCGGGCAGTCGGACCTATACCGCATACTACAAAAGTGTATCTCCTCCTTCCTTCCGCGTGATCACCTCGTTCCCGAGGGACGCAGCTTTGGTGGCAAGGTGTACCCAAGTCAGAGAGCGACTGAGCCCTGTCCTCTGCCATACATTTTTGATCCAACGTACAACATATCGTTCCAAATTTTAAAGTCAAAAGTTAAACTTCTCAGAAAACATTTCAGTAAATCAATAGGTTGGTTGTGTATTCTGAAAAAGTTTCAACTCATTTGGGCCAACGGTTTGGGAATACATAGCTTTTTAAGCATAAAACGAAATATATGTTTATTCAAAAACCACTAATCAAAAAGTGATAGAACTTTCCCAGAATACACAACAAACCTATTTTTCATCTACTGGATTTTTTTCAATTTTTTGTGAACATTTTTGTATTTTGACTTTAGATTTAAGCCGATCTTGTATGTTGGATCTAGAATGGACGACAGATGATTGGCCTATGTCGCTCGGTGACTACGGCACATTATCACAACAGGATTCATAGTTGGGTAGGAGTACTTTTTTCGCATAAATTTAGGACCATGTCACGCCCTTGCAGTTCAAATTTGAGCTAAATTTCAAAAATCGACCGAAACTTACAAAACATATGCATGTACAAAGCGAAAAATTCTTCAAAACTGGTACTAGACCGTCTCACAAGGTATGCTTTGTGTGAAAATTGGGGTGGCGCCATTTTGACATTTATTTTGGGTAGGTGCTTCACACACACACACACACACGCGCGCACGCACGCGCACACACACACACACACACACACACACACACACACACACACACACACAAACATATAGGACTTACTTGAATTGTTTCGATTTTTGCTGAAGACTCTGAATTTTGATCCTAAAATTTGGACCGTTGGATGGAAATTGGATGGAGATAAGGGGGCTAAAGTTGCATCGTTAATTCACTTGGTGAAATCACTTGATCTCTCGTTGTTGTCAAAATTCAAATGAGAGTATCAGACACTTGCACTTCAAATTTGAGTTGCTTTGAGAAAATTGGCACAAACTCTAGAAGAAAGCAGATAGATCTACAGAGTGAGATAAATGTTCAAAACGGGTACTTGCCAGCCTCACGAGGTCTACTTTCTGTGAAAATTGTGGTGCACCATTTTAATTGACCCTATTTTTGGTTGGTGCTTCAAAAGGAAAAATTAAATGCGCACTCAAGTAATGGAAAATCATTATTTTGCACAATAATGTTGGAATTGTTTGTCGGTTCGTTTATTTGAAATAACAAGATGCACATGATCGAGTGTCGAAAACAGATTTTTATAACAAAGTATGCCATGGATATGGCCATCGCCTTTGTTCATGCATATTCATACACGACAACCATTCTTGTGAACACCTTTTTTTCTTCAAGAAATCCAAATTACAGGATTGGTATTTTCCCGTATCCCATGTCATATACGATGACTATTTGCGCAAGATTTCCATTTCTCAAATTGTTTGGATTTCGTTTGATCTTTTTTTTTTCAAAATGGGGCCTAAATTGCATGCTTGGTCGTTCGTTGTGTAGATGTCGAATATTGAACTTTCTCCGCATACACTGTCTCGTTTCATATGGTAACTAAGAATTTGTTTTGATAAAAATACGACCATGCATGTCAAGCATTTGCATTTCAAGTTTGAGTTAAATTTGGAAAATAGGTCAAAATTTTAGAAAACATAGGCTTCTAAAAAGCGAGAAAATTCTTCAAAAGTGGTACTTTTGGCCATCTCAGTACTTTTTGAATTTTTTTGGCGGCGCCATTAGTTATGAGTTTATGACCATATTTTTTTGGTTCTATCTTTAGCAAAAAATATATATTTTGGCATTAAAAACTGCTATATGTGAAACTAGTTGTGCCCGCACCCCATTCCGCATGTCGGATTTCTAAGTTTTCAAAAAAATGTGAAATAAATCGTGGACATTGCTTATGTTGTTTAACGTGCATCCACAAATTTTTACCCAAAAATTTGACCATATGTCGCCTACACAAAAAAAGGCAAATGAGGTGTGAATAATACGCGATACTATTCACTTGTGTGTTCTGTTTTTTGTACAGAACACGTATGGTCATATTCTGGGATGAAAATTTGTGAATGCCTGAGAAACAACATAACCAATGTCCATGATTTATTTCGCATTTTTTAAGACTTGAAAATTGCAAATCCGATAATAGGGTGCGGACACAACTAGTTGCGGAATATTCGCTCTAAAAAATTTAACACTACTAGTGGCCATGGCCCATGGTCATTAAGTTGACAAGACTGTACACCTACCTCCACTGAGGCAAAGAAGATCATGATGTCTAAATTACGGGCAGCTGGATGGCGTGCTACGGCTAAAAAATACTATACTCCTAGGGTCTACTTGGGATTGTCGGTTCACACCGTCCTAGAAGCCGGGCAAGCTCTTTTTATTATTTTTCACAACCACCATTTCCCTGGCCTCTCTTCCTCTTCACCTCCACCCTACCCACCCAACTCATCTTCTACACCACGTTCCAACCCCGCCACCTTGCCGCTGTCGGATCCTGTCCGGCGCCCAGTTTGAGAGTCTTTGTCCTTCATCTCGATGGGTCAAGCTACCTCAGTTGATCGTCCCTCTATTCCAAAACCCCAATCAGTTAATCGCAAGCGCCTTCATCCCATCCGCTGCCTTGCGACGGCGGGATCGAGTGAGGACAATGGTGATACTTCTTAGCACTTTGAGAAGGTGTTCACTGAAGGCCCCCTTGAAGAACTCATAACCAGATGCGACGTTATCACTGCGACGAGCATCGTTGGGTCGTCCAAACATATGCTTGAATCAGCAAAATATAGTGGAACTTTGCGTCTTTCCCACCCGCTTGGCCTCCCCTGTGTTCTTCATTCTCACCCGGAGATCAGAACGGACGAATTAAAGGACTACTTGGACGACGAGAGCATTCTCTGCAATCTGACGCCGTTGGACAGGTTCTCCGCCGATGCTGTGATGCAAAAAGGTACGAATAAGCAGTGGGCAGACGCCAATGGGGATTGGATCGCCACGGTCGGCGAACAAAGGTGGGAGCTTTTCAATGTCTACACTCGTCGCCAGATTGTTCTCCTAGACGTGTGTGAACCCACCCCCGACCTAGATCGATACATTGATAATGATCGTGCTCAGATGCTTCGGAAGATAGTTATTTGCCAGGTTCCCACATCTGCTGGGGGATATCTAGATTTCTCTCTTCTCGCTGTCTTCGTGAACGTGATAGCCAGCCTTCATGGCACTGATGATGGATGGAAAGTTTTCCGGCCAGATTACTTTAGGTATTGCTGGTACAGTGATGCTACTGTGCACAACGGACTTGTGGTTGCCTCAACTGATGATGGCTATTCATGTGTGGGATCCTCGGTATTCTTGTAATCATTCCTCCATTTATTTTGTAATACTAGCTTCATTTTTCCGGGCTGGTATTTTGATTTAAATGAAATTTTATAGGTATCTTAGCAACTTTTATCAATAACATTTCCATAGTTATTTTAGAGGATTAGAATCCATAGTATTATATTTTGCGACATCACATGATTGAATTCTATAGGTTTTTTCGTAAGCATTGTTTTGTTTAACATCTACTTTAAACCTTTTGGAATGAATCCATTGTTTTTCTTGCGGTGTAATCAAACAATCCAAAATCATTTGTATTGAAATGGACATGACAGCCTGTTCCTTCCAAAATACTTGTGGCACTGGAAGTCGTAGGAATTTTAACTATGGACTAGTTTGCATGAAATTCCACCGGAAAATTTCCTTTATTATACACCTCATGGAATTTTTCATTGTTTCTGTTTCAACCATTAGACGCATCAAAGGAGCCTAAACTTCATACCTTTTGCAAGGTCCTCATCTGCGGCTGCTGGCACCCAACACTTCAAAATGGGAGATGACACTTGATGATGCTATTGGGCACGAGCACGACGACGAGTTTGGTACGTGGTGGTTAGCAAGATCTGTGGATGGTTCTAGACTTCTTCTGGCCTATACCAGGGGCGCTTCCGATCAAGGCAAATATTATTGTGCGCTTTGTCCTTGTGATCATGTTCCTAGCTTGTTATATCATGGTCGTGCTGTTAGCACCTATTCTGCAGGGATGTTAGGCTGTCTGGTGTTCTCGAAGGACAATACCCAGTTATTAGATGCATCTAAGCCATGGAAACAGTTGCTGACCTTGGAGCATATTCTGATTATCATGCCAATTGGCGGTGCAGATCTTGCTCTAGGATATCTAACGAGAAGTACCTGTGTCTGCACCTTGCAACGCTCAATTGACCTTTTCGATACTCCGGTGCCTAAAATATGTCGCTTCAGTCTAGATGGTGGTTGTTGCTTTCTCAACAAACACTGCCGTCAAACCCAATGAGAATCTAGATGTAACTCTTGCAAATACATTGGTGAGGACTCCACTTTGGTTCATCCCAAGCTTCGCCAACGCCCTGGATTGGAGCAGGCCTGGCGATTTAGTTTGTATGAAAGACGCATGTAGCCGTTGTAGGCTTGTAGGGGAACATTCAGATTCAGAAGATGGCGAACCCTGAAGACGTTGCATGTTTGGTCCTCGGACTGTGTTTGGCCTTATCAATGTACCATATGAAGGTGGCGCCTTGGTATGGTGGCAACACTGGGTTACTGAGAATACATGGTGGTGCACCTTAAGTATCTAATACTAGTATTGAGTTCATTTTGTATGGCCATTCTCATGAAAATTGTGTGGTACTCCTACTAGCATATGTAATACAGTAGGATTTAGAGATGTAAGTAGGGTCCCACCAAAACCCCACTTCTAGTTCATTTAGAGATAATTTGTTCAAAACTTTGTCTCAAAATTTGAACTAGAAATCTCGAGATGAACTACACATCTACACTGGATTTTCCGGGATCCGACTTGACCCTTAGGATATATAGCTCTCAGTTGGTCTTGGCCCTGTTGAATTACTGTACTATTTCCTTTTCCTGGTTTGTCTTGCTGTAAACTTTTCACTCCTTGGGCGGGGTAATGTGCACACCACACGGTAAGCAACTGGAATACTGGATCACCTTTTGTTTTTGGAAAGGACAGCAGTTTCCTGCTGGTATTTTTATTGATTTCCCAAAAGGGGTTAGTACAAGCAAACAAAAAAAGAAAACTAGTTAGCTAAGTTACAGAGATTGTGACTAAGGAGTTCTGAAATTCTGAATCCAGGTCTTGAAGCTTGCTAGATTGGCTCTGTTTGCTCTGTAGGCAACCCAGTCTAGTTCCTCCTTGAATTTCCTATGACAGCGAAAGAGATTTGCCCTGATGCCTTTGAATTTCCTACTGGATCACCTTTTGTACACAACGTTTAATATAGTTTTGCTTTGGTACCAATAAAACCATTTGCACAGTACTCCTGAAGTACTTCTGCACGCGCGGAACATTAAAGCTATTTTTTTCAAGTCTCCAGGTTGCTCACTAATTTCCATAAAAAAAGGTTGCATACTAATTTTAGTCGCACAAACAAAGAAAAAAGAGGAACCGCCTCTCTGGTCAAACTGATGTGATGAGACAGTAACAACACCAAAGCATGATGGCGTGCTAGTCTAGCCAAAGCTTATTATTATACTCGCCGCACTCGATCACTAGTACAGAACGACACATCCGATACCCCTCTATGGAAACGGCACGAGTTAGGCGACGGAGAATCGCGCTTTCCGCGTGAGAAAACTCGCCCGCCAGGCAAGCTGGCCCGCGTCCCGCCTTCATAGGCAACGGTCGCGAATTATTAACCGTTGCCGATATGTTGGTAACGGAGTTTCTTTCGACTCCGTTTGCGATATGTTCTTCAATGGCATCGGACATTTGTATAAAACCGTTGGCGAGGTTGCTTATATAAAATTCCTTTTTTAGCACTATCTTGGATATTATAAAAGACTGTCGATTCGCCCTTGTTCCTCCGCTCCAGCTTGTTTTTACTCCGCACTCGTGTCCTCCATGGCCAAGAGCATGAGCTCGTCGGGGAGATCGAATGCGTCCTCCTCCTGCGCCGCCGGGGCCGGGTCAGATCTGCCGCTTGTGAAGTGCGTTTGCTGCCGCTGTCGGAACGCGATTCGTCGAGTGTCGCGTTCGGATCTGAACCCAGGCCGGATCTACTTCAAGTGTCCAAATCACAGGGTTAGTTCGACGCTTCGACCAGTTTTGATTGATTCTATTCTATGTGTGATGCTGATTTGCCTCTGGATTCGATTTACCATTTGGCAGGGGAGGGGCGAAGAGTATTCTGGGAGCTGTGATTATTTTTTTGGATTGAAGATTATGTTGAGATGCTGCTTGCTAATGGCGTCGAAGTGGAAGCTGCAGAGCTGGAAAATGTAGCCTTGATAGTCAAGAAGGCGAACATGGAGATGAAGCCGCACACTGCAGCAGCTCTAGCTGGTTTGGCATGGAGCCCAACAAACACTTCGACTAAATCTGACCATGTTGTTGCTGTGCGCAAGGAGCGGCATAAAGGAACAGAAATAGCTCAGTTAAATGTTCTTGTGAGCATTGCTAGAATGATTTTGTGTGTTTGTGTGCTGCTGTTAGGTGTGAACTTGTATGCAGCAATGAAAATCAGTAGAATGTATTAGGTTCGTATGCAGCTATGCAAATCAGTACAATGTATTAGGTTCGTATGCACTTTGAAAATCACTAGAATGTATTATGTTCGTATGCAGCTACGGAAATCAGTAGCACATAGTAGTTGTGAACTTGTATCCAATGGAAACGGTTATATAAAATGTCCGTTGCCAATTGGGTGCCTATAAATGTACTGGCGAAGCAAGCCCCATCAGTCTCATTCTCAATCCCTCACTGTCCATCTTTCAACCCTAGCCGCCGCACATTGTAGCTTTTTACTCTCCTCACTCTCTCATGGCTTCCTCTGCCGGCGCTTCTAGATCTCGCCATCGCAGCCGCGGCTCTAGCGGCCGCACCGATCTAGCTGCATCTGTTCGTGATAGGGCAGATCTGGAGGCGGCTGTGATGCGGCAGGTGTGGGAGCGCGTCAGGCTCATCACCTCCGGTGATGCCCCGCGTCCTCTGGGCCACGCGGAGCTGGATCAGATCATTCATCGGGTGGTGATGCAGCAGTTGTGGCGGATCCGCCGTCAACGGAGGCCGATCTGGAGGCCGCCGTCGACGGAGGAGGAGGTGGCCGATCTGGAGGCGACGTCCCCGGTGGAGGAGGTGGCCGATGTGGAGGCGCCGTCCACGGAGGAGGAGGTGGCCGATCTGGAGGTGGCGTCCACGGTGGAGGAGGTGGCCGATGTGGAGGCGCCGTCCACGGAGGAGGAGGTGGCCGATCTGGAGGTTGCCGTCGACGGAGGAGGAGGTGGCCGATCTGGAGGCGACGTCCCCGGTGGAGGAGGTGGCGTCCACGGTGGAGGAGGTGCCGATCTGGAGGCGCCGTCCACGGTGGAGGAGGTGGCCGATCTGGAGGCGCCGTCCACGGAGGAGGAGGTGGCCGATCTCGAGGCGCCGTCCACGGAGAAGAAAATGTGAGGTCTAAATCGCTCAGCTCATGAACTAGTTCATCAATTGGTTTTATATAGAACTTGTCTAGTATATAGAACTTGTCTAGTATATAGAAAACTCGTCTAGTATCTTGCACTTTATTGTTTCTGTCTAGTTTTCTAGTCTAGCATAGAAAACTTGTCTAGTATATAGAAAACTTGTCTAGTATCTTGCACTATTTTAAAGTCTAGTAGGGTGAATTAATTTCAACTCTTTGTAGTACTACCGATGATGAATAGATCCAGTCACAACTTTTTGTCAATGTGCTAATCCTCGTTATTGTTTTGTGTAGCTAGTGTATGAAGTAATAGTATTTCGGCGACACTGTATAAAAAATGGTGAGGCTCTTGAAGGAAACATCACCTTCAAGTTATGCCTCCAAATCGTTTGATCGGACTGCAAGCACACGGATATAGGCGCTTAAAGGTGTGAACTGTTTTCACATTAAATTATATCTATGTCATGTAGCATCATATTTTGGCTCTTCTCTAACTATCAATCCATGTATTTTTATCCAGAAGCACAAAGCTGATCCGAACAAACTTTAAATGTGCTACTTATAAAGTGGGATTATATTTCGGCGACACCGTCCAAGATGGAGCAAGCCTCAGTACGAAGAATTTGGCAATTTGGCTTGGTGTAGTTTCTGTTTTTTCAGTTTCTCCGGCTATTTTGTGGATGTGTGTTTAGGGAGCAAGCCTTAGCTGCAGTTTAGGGAGGCATGAGAATGATAGGATTAGCGAAGCATGTGTAACTCATCTTTTGATGCTATGTAATGGTGACAATTGTTATATAAGTTATGAACGGTTTTGCTAGCAACTTTGTGCTTCTGCTGTGATATTTTGAATGTCAATTGGCAACTGTATTGCTGCTGTAGGCTTATGAAAAAACCTCAATGCAAACGAGTAAAACAGAATCTCCGTTTCTGATGTCCAGATACATCGGCAACGGAGACTGGATGGCAACCGTAGCCAAAATCAAGCCTCATCGGTGACGGTTTTTCTTGTCCGTTGCCGATGAGAGCCTTCACATCAGTGACAGGGTCGGGGACACGGACCCTTTTTCCGTTGCCGAAGGGTTTTTGGCCCGTTTCCGATGTGTCGTTCTGTACTAGTGGATGCAGCTGCCGAAAACGAGCAAGCAAATGTTAACTCGCACCCCTCGTTTCTTCGTTGCATCTCTATCTTCTTCACCTCCATCTCAACCACTTCAAAGGCCAACGCGACATTCCGAAAGCTTTCTCTCGTCACCCCGCCCGCAGGCCGCAGTACCATTCCTTGCATAGCATTTGACCTCTCCTCATAAACCCCAACCACACAATCACACTTCTACATCCACCCCCTCTTAAATCCATCATGAATCAATGGCGACATCGAGCGACATCGCCGAGTGGGGGAAGCTCGCCGACGACCCGTTCGACCTCGTCATTGAGCGTCTGGACGTTACCAGCGCCGTCCGGCTGGCCGCATGCTGCAAGTAGTTGGCCCGCATGGTAGCGTTCACTATGGTTCTGCACCATTGGTATGAACCCTGCCTGCTGATGCCTCAACCTGCCCGTTGGTACTCTGATCCCAGTCGTGGGCCGGACACGGTGTTCGACGTCGTGCCCCTCGACCATCCTCGGCGCACCGCCATACTGGATCCGTTCATGGGGGGTCGGAAAGTGGGTTGGAATGAACAGCGACTGGCTCGCCGCTGTGAGCGGTGCCGGGAGCTGGTTCCTCGGGAACGTCTATACTAAGATGGTAATATACCTTACATCGACGATCACTTGCAACATCAGACGCAACAGATTTGTAGATGTCTACGCTGGGTATTCCAATCCTGTTGAAAGGTACTTTATGCCCCCTGCGCATCTCATGGATTTGATGAAGATCGTAATCTGCGAAGTGCCCACAAAAGCTGGTGATTTCGAAGATTACAAGCTCATCGCCTTGTTTGACACTGGACTAGCATACCTGGAAGGCCGTGGCCGGTGGAGATTTCTCAGCCATTGCCAATTAGACAAGGTTGTGAGGTACAATGATGCCATCGAGCACGGTGGCTTCATTTATGCGTCGGACTTGTTTGATGGCGCCATCTACCGCTGGGATCCCACAAGCGACGGTAAATTTTCAATCCATATGTTGTAACACATTTTAATCTCGCTCCTATGCATGCTACCTTGTAACCGAATCACTCTATAATTTTCTAAGTTTCTGTTCTCACCATTATATGACTGAATGATCACTCCTTTTATTTATCTGAAGATGAATGAACCACTGTTGAATGAATTAGTATATGCATTGTATTAATCTGTCCTACATAGCAAAATGGAAACACAAATGAAGTCCTAATTTAGCAACTCCATGTACCCAGCAGTCGTCAGAATATGAAGTAATTAACCAGCATCTTCAAATGGGAACGTAGCACAATGAAGCTACATTTATTGATTTCAATCCATATGCTGTAACACATTTTAATCTCACTCCTATGCATGCTATACCTTGTAACTGAATCACTGTATATTTTTTTAAGTTTCTGTTTCACCTCATATGACTGAATGATCACTCCATTTATTTATCTGAAGATGAATGAACCACTCTTTGGAATGAATTAAAATGACCATTCCTACAGTTTTCCTCTGTTTTGCACCTACAATCCTATCAAATCCCTGTGTTTTTCCAATTCCTCTATTTTCTTTAGCAACTCCATGTCCTCATCAGTCGTCAGAATATGAAGTAATTAACCGACATCTCAAATGGGAACGTAGCACAATGAAGTTGCCTTTCTTGATTAATTTTTTTCTCTGAGATCTTGTACTAGTCAATGAACGGACCCTGAATTTGAAGCCATGAATGAACAATGTTGATACAGTAGTACTTTAGGCAACATTCTCAGTCATCATAGGTACAACAAGATTGTCACTAACAACACTTTTTTTCATCTCCAATTCCATTGTAGCAGCGAAATTTGCCTCGTCCTTGGTGATCCCATCACCAGTGCTGGCGGTCTAGGGGAGCAAACCGGCAGGCAGATGGTTATTTGCTTGATCAGCTGACAGCGAACGCCTAATGGTCATCTATGAGGAGTACAATAGGTGTGACTACAGCCTTTGTGGCCAACATGACCCTATAGACACGCCGCACGGCATGAATGGGCTAAACCTATGCGAGTATCCTGCCTCTGCCCTCAAAGTTTTTGAGCAGGATCCAAACTCTGCTGGACCTGGCCATGTCATTTGGAGGCGAGTTGAGAGCCTTGGCACTCTCTGTTCCTCGGACTCAATTATCCGATGAACCTGAAGATACATAATGGACAGCCTCCTGATGGCACCTTTGATTCCATTCTTGAGATCAAACTGAGTGTACAGATTGTTTGTTGGGTTTCGTGATACAACATTTCCTTTCGTTCGCCGCTTCAACCTGAAGCCAGTGGAAGGTGAACGTGTTGCAGTCATCAGACTTCCACCTGATGGCTGGGGAGCCCCCGAACAGACTGCGATGTGGTTTAAGCCTAGTTTAGGCAATATTCGCACTTTGATTGATCCCTAGATGGAGCCATGTATCTTTGTGGAGTACGTACTAGTAGTTTTCAATACTTAGTAGCTAACTTGGATGAATCAGTTTATCTGAATGTGACTCATGTTTATGTTCATACTTCGTGTTGACTTTGCGTTCGTAAACATTGTATCGATGCTTTATTTTTAACGTAATTTCAGTAGTTGTTTTTTTACACGCGCTGTCTATGCGGCACTTCCTGTAACTTTTCATAAAACTTTTTGTTAACGTAATTTCAGCAGTAGTTGTGTGTTTGTATATCTCCTATAGGAAATTTAGCATTCACCTCAACCTCTTTTTACAATTCCTTTTGATGGTTGGTTGTATTCAGTTAAAGTCTGTAATGTTTCCCTGGTATGTTGTCGTAGAGCTTTGCGAGGTTAGAGGTAGTATTTCTGGTAGCAGTTTTAGCGTTTTAGTTATCTGTTCTGGTTCGGCAATCAACGAACAGCTCTGCTGGGCTGATGTATTATCAGTTTCATGCTTGCAATGAAATTGGGGGGGGGGGGGGGGGGGGGGGGGGGGCAGGAGCTCCTTCATTTGATTTTTTTTTCCCTTGATGGAGTCAAACAAACTTTTGTATCCTGTAGGAATGAAATGTGCATGACATTGGCATCCTGCGATTTTCCTATGTTTTTCCTATCCTACCAATCAAAGAGGCTTAAATGTATTGATAATCGGGCGCTTGTTCACTGAGACCTCGGCTCGGGTGGAGTGCACGGGTGGGCCAGGCGAGACGCGATGTACCATTTTTTGTGGAATAGGAATCGAAAACACGCTCTACCTTCAGTCCCAGACCATATATCTCTCTCCCACCCCCTTCCCTTCACTCTCCCACACTGCCATGAAACCGCTCGCCTCCTTCCAGCTGCCTGGCCGCCGAGTTAGAGTTACATCTCCAGAGATTCATCATTGGGGCCGATTGGGCCTTCCGCCTGCTGCACAGATTGATGGCGTAAGGTTTTGCAAACGGAGATCCGGGCGGCGATAGGATCTATACATGTTCTGACCCTTCTGCAGCGCCATCTTCTCCGGCGGCCCCGACACCTTCTCCTGCTCCACTGTCTTCGCCGGCAGAGGCACCATGTTCTCATGCGCCCTGGCGACGGCACCATCTTCTCCGGCGGACCTGCGGCGGCACCATCTTCTCCGCGGCACTGTCTTATCCGGCGGCGGACACCCTCACGTGTACGTACATAGTTTTTTGTTTATTGACGTTTAATTTCTAACAATAGTGGTCTTCTTTGTGTATTGACGGGAAACAGTATCATTCTTCTGCATATATTTATAGTTTTTGTTACAATTGCGCAATACGGTTATCTACTACTCGTGTAGAATCTAGCTACTCCTGTATTAGAAAACGGAGCAGTGGCTCTGAACTTTTCCATGTTAGCTGTTCCTCAAAGAATTTCCTTTCGTCATGTCAGTTACTTTTAGATTTGTAATGTGGTGATCGGTGTGGATCGTTCTTAACTTGATGTAGGAGCAAGCTCACTCCAACAGCAGTGAAGAAGTCAGCCGTAGTGTCGTTCACGAATGTCCTTTGGGTCCCCCAGATATGGAGTTCAGAATTCCGAGGAACTCACTGGCCAGCAAGCTAAGGTTTCTTGGCAGGCTGAAAGGGCGTTGCCAGGGATAATGAGAGGGCGAGCTGGGGGTGAGGCCGCCCTAAAAAGGTTGGCCACTCGGGGGACATTCCAGAGTCCTCGTGCTTCTATGTGCAACTCAAAGACGATGACCTGTACATGCTGGTCATCCCCAGAGAGTTCAGGCAGAATCTCAAGGGCTTGCTTCCAGGTGGGCCACGTTGTAGACCACTGTGGGGTGCTTCTGGTTTGTGCACATTGAGGACATGGATGGCGAGGTGGTCTTCAACAAGGTTGGCACCTGTTTGCAGTTGAGCACGAACTGCAGCCTGAGGACATCTGGTCTTCAAGGTGAAGGGCTATTCCTTGCTTAAAGTGGAGATCTACGACCGTAACACCTCCACCTAGAGGGTGATGTTTTTGTGCTGATCACCCTTAGTTGCATGCATGATCTGCTGTGCTAGCTGACGATTAGGGACTCAGAGAAACCCTCAAATATTTTTAACTATGCATGTTGCTTTTGTATTAGGGTTGAGCACTGATCATCCATGATGTTTGAGAACTTGGCTCTGATTTGTACAAGGGGACCGGATACCTGTGATGTAATCATTAATTAGCTAGCTAGCTACTGTTCTGCAACTATATATGTTTGACTGGTGTTACGTTAATTTAGTTGATTGTGTTATGCTATGCTAGTTTCGATGTGTGATCTGATGTTCTGCAACTGTGCATGGAGTCCGTATCTTTTGAAAGATTCAAAAACAATTTCAAAGATACAGAAAGACCTGAATACAATCAAAGATGTAACCCATGATTTATTCTACCAGTTTGCGAATTCTCGGAGCGAAAGTACCTTGTTATTTTAGGGTCCAGAAAATTGTAAGCTGCACTTTCCTGTGTTTGGATCGGCACTGCATATCATAATTTAGGGGCGCCTTAAATAAAACTCAACAGAGCACACACGTTTCTGAAGAGAGAGGCCGACAGTCAGGACTCAGGAGAGGTTCGATTCAGACATGTTCAGTTTTATTAGGAGACAAATCTTGCACAGAGAGGCTGACATGGTGAAACCCATCGGCTAGACCATAACCTGGCTGCATCACGCAACCTTAAACAAAGTCAAAACCGTGGTCACAACTGAACGAAAAATGACACTAGAAGCAATCAAGAGCGCAAAAAAAACTCAGCAGAACACGTTTCTGAAGAGAGAGCTGATGTATCCTGCAACCTTAACAAGGTCAAAACTAGAGGCAAGCAAGGGCATTAAAACCTCAGCAGAGCACACATTTCTGAAGAGAGAGGCTGATTATTTTGAATTGTGCATCCTGCAACCTTAACAAGGTCAAAACTGCGGTCGCAACTGAAAGAAATGACACTAGCAGTAATAATCACGAGTATAAATAAACATCAACGAAGCACACACATGTTTCTGAAGAGAGAGGTTGATAGTCAGAAGGGGTTCGATTCAGTTTATCTTCAGTATTTTGAGAGGCAAACCTTGCACAGAGAGGCTGACATGGTGAACCCATCGGCTAGACCATAACCCGCCTGCATCGCGCAACCTTAACAAGGTCAAAACTGAGGTCGTAACTGAAAGCAATCAAGGGTATAAATAAAACCTCAGAAGTGCACACACGTTCTGAAGAGAGAGGCCGACAGTCAGAAGAGGTTGATTCAGTTTTTTTTTAAAGAGGCAAGCATTGCATAGAGAGGCTGACAGTCAGGACCCACGTCTAGGCCATAACACGCCTCCATCGCCAGTCCTTAACAAGGTCAAAATTTGGGTCGCAACAGACAGAATGACCAGTAGCCGCAATCACGAGTATAAATTAACCATGAACAGAGCACAAACACGTCTGTGAAGACAGAGGCCGACAGTCAAAAGAGGTTTGATTCAGTTATCTTGAGCCAAACCTTGCACAGAGAGGCTAGAAGGTCAAAACTGCGGTCTTTTGTTGCAAAAAACCGTGGTCGCAACTGAATGAAGAATGACCATGCACTAGAAGCAAACATGGGCATAAATAAAACCACAGCAGAGCACACACGTTTCTGAAGAGAGAGGCCGACATCGAGGAGAGTTTCGATTCAGTTATCTTCAGTTTTTTGAGGAGTCAAAAGTTGCACAGGGAGGCTGACAGGCAGGACCCACGGTCTAGACCATAACCCGCCTGCAGCGCCAGCCATTAACAAGGTCAAAACTGCGAGCGCAACCGAGAGAAATGAGCACCACAAGCAGTTTTAATCACAGAAGAGCACACACGTTTCTGAAGAGAGGCCGACAGTCAGAAGAGGTCTGATTCAGTTATCTTTAGTATTTTTAGGAGGCAAACCTTGCACAGAGAGGCTGACATGGGGGACCGACCGTCTAGACCATTACCCACCTGCATCGACAACCCTTAGCACAAACACGTGTCTGAAGAGAGAGGCCGACAATCAGAAGAGGTTCGATTCATTTATCTTCAGTATTTGAGGAGGCAAACCTTGCACAGAGAGGCTGACAGTCAGGACCCACCATCTAGACCATAACTGCTTGCATCGCTAGCCATTAGCAAGGTTAAAAGTCGGCTAGAATCGATCAGGAGCATACTGAGTCACTGACATGGAGGACATGCCAGCTACAACAGCGTCGCACGCAACAGAGCAACGGGATTAAAATTCATTAGAATCGATCAACAAGATTCTGAGTCACTGACATGGTGGAGCAATCGGTTGCAACAGTATCGCACGCATCCTTCGAGCAACGGGATAAAAAAGTCATTAGAATCGATCAACAGGATTCTGAGTCACTAACATGGTGGAGCCAACGTCAAATACTGACACGGTGGAGCCAGCGGCAAGAACAGCATCGCAAGAAACGGAGCAACGGAATACAAAAAGTGGGCAAGAATCGATCAACAGGACAATGAGTCACTGGCATGGTGGAGCCAGTGGCAAGAACAGCATCGCAAGAACGGAGCAAACGGAATAAAAAAGTAGGCAAGAATCGATCAACAAGGTTCTGAATCACTGACATGGTGGGGCTAGCGGCAAGAACAACGTCGCAAGAACGGAGCAACCGAATAAAAAGTGGGCAAGAATCATTCAAAGGATAGTGAGTCACTGACATGGTGGAGCCAGCGGCATAAACAACATCCCAAGAAATGGAGCAAACGGGATAAAAAAAGTGGGCAAGAATAGATCAGGAGTATGAGGAGTCACTGACATGGTGGAGCCAGTGGCATGAACAACATCGCAAGAACTGAGCAACGGGATAAAAAGTGGGCAAGAATCGATCAAGAGTATTATGAGTCACTGACATGGTGGAGACAGAACCAAGAACAGTATCGGAGAAAGGTAGCAACAGGATAAAAAACTGGGTAAGATCGATCAGCATGATCCTGAGTCACTGACATGGTGTAGCCAGCGGCAAGAACAGTATCGGAAGAAACGGAGCAACAGAGTAATAAAACGTGGGCAAGAATCGATCAGCATGATCCTGAGTCACTGACATGGCGGAGCCAGCGGCAAGAACAATATCGGAAGAAACGGAGCAACGGGATAAAATACTTGGCAAGAATTGATTAGCATGATCCTGAGTCACTGACATGGTGGAGCCAGCGGCAAGAACAGTATGGGAAGAAACGGGGCAACGGGATCAAAATCTGGGCAAGAATCGATCAGCATGATCCTGAGTCACTGACATGTGGGACCGTCGTCAGGAATAGTATGGGAAGAAACAGAGCAACGAGATCAAAATCTGGGCAAGAATCGATCAGCATGATCGTGAGTCACTGACATGTGGGGCCGTCGTCAAGAACAATATGGGAAGAAACGGAGCAACGGGATCAAAATCTGTGCAAGAATCGATCAGCTTGATAATGAGTCACTGACATGTGTGGCCGTCGTTAAGAACAACATCGAACCTAGCCATCGAGTAACGGAGCCACCAAAAAAAGATGCAGCATGGATCTTGATATGAGTGCGGGGTGTGTGGTACGACGTTTTTAGAGCGCAAATGGCCTCGTTCTACGTTATATGAGCTCGGGGGTGTGTCGATCCCAGTCAAAAATCTAACAAGCTATCGAAAACGTAGCTTCTAACCACAGAAATTCAGCAAGATGGTGGGCTATAGGTGCCTCGCAATCCAAAAAGTAGCTTTTACCCACGAAAATTCAGGAACGTCATGGGCAATAGGGGCCTTAGACCATGGTTTTGGAAATCTATGGTCGTTGCTACCATCGACCACGAAAAAAAAACCGCGAAATTTCGTGGCCGAAAGCCACTATACACCACGGTCTCGACGGAAATTCGTCGTCTAAGCCCTCTTCTAGTGAAGTTGGTTTGGCTTGGATCACAGACTTTAACAAAGCATCTTTTTCGGGACATGGGAGATTCTTCTCATCCCAACCATTAAGATGTTTACTACACTTTCTGCACTATATTCAAAAGCTTCGCTAGTCAGTTTATCAACCGCCGTTGGAAAACCCAAATATTTCTCACTAAATGCATCAACCTGATATTCAAATTTGCTTTAACTTCTTCCCTGTGAGCCTCGGAGGTACATGGACCGAACAAAATAACACTCTTCTCCTTATTTACTCTCTCACCAATAGCTTCATCATAAATTTGGAGAATATCATTAAGCGAGTTGATTGCATAGAACTACCACTTTACGCACTAAATTCCAGAAAACTACCACTTTACGTTTGAATCGCGAAAAACTACCACTATTCGGCTGATTGTTTGCAATGTGCGCACATCGTTGTCTAAACCAAAATTGACAGCGTTTTTAACGACCGAACCCCACCTGACAGTGCTGAGGTGTCAGCACGCGTGGCTGTTTGCTGATGTAGCAACATGGACCCACCTGGACCCACCTGTCAGACAATAAAAAAATAAAAAATCTTAAGAAAAATAAAAAAAAGTCAAAGGCACCCATATATTTTTATTTTTATTTTTTTATTTTCCATCTGAAAATAATAAAGTCGGGCAGTTGGCCGAGATGGAGGGCAGCCGCCGCCGCCGGCGCGGCGGCACTGCGGGCGCCGGCCGGCCGAGATGGAGGGCAGGCGCGCGCCGGCGCTGCGGGCGGCGGCCGAGGCGGAGGGGCAGCTGCGGGCGGCGGCGTTGCGGGCGGCGGCCGGCCGAGATGGAGGGCAGGCGCGCGTCGGCGCTGCGGGCGGCGGCCGGTCGAGGCGGAGGGGCAGCTGCGGGTGGCGGCGCTGCGGGCGGCGGCCGGCCGAGATGGAGGGCAGGCGCGCGTCGGCGCTGCGGGCGGCGGCCGGCCGAGGCGGAGGGGCAGCTGGGCGGCGGCCGACCGAGGCTGTCGGCGGTGACCCCGCCGGACTAGAGCAGCGGCTCCTCCGCCGCGGCGCCACGGACTTGCTCCTCTGAGCCCGCTCGCGGTGGCGGCGGAGTGCCTGGGCCTAGGCGCGACCGGGCCGTGCGAGGCGGAGGGGCAGGCGCGCGCCGGCGTGGCGGCGCTGCGGGCGGCGGCACGCTGGGCCGGGAGGAAGTCCCGTGCCTATTTTCCCTTTAATTTTTATTTTTTATTTTTGGTCTGACGGGTGGGCCCCGCTACCATGTCAGCATGTTGGTTATTTAGATTTTTCATTTGTCTGACAGGTGCGCCCCACAGCCATGTGTGTTGTCACCTCAGCAAACATTCCACGCCGGCTTACACCTCAGCATTGTCGGGTGGGGTCCGGTCGTCAGAAACGCTGTCAATTTTGGTTTAGACAACGATGTGCGCACATTGCAAACAATCAGCCGAATAGTGATAGTTTTTAGCGATTCAAACGTAAAGTGGTAGTTTTCCGGAATTTAGTGCGTAAAGTGGTAGTTCTATGCAATCAACTCTCATTAAGCCTATTGGTGTAAAATCCACGGAGATCTGTTAAAACTCTCACACCTCTGTTTAGAAAACCAGTGATGTACTGGTGTAAAAGCGTCGTTAAAACTTCTCGATAGAACAAGAAGAGGTGGGACGACCCCGTATCACCCCGACGAATTCCATCGTGAAGAAGAAAAAAGTTGTAATAATTCTCCATTTACCTTCACTAACAGTGTGACGGTTGAGACTAGTACCATGTGTTCTATGAGGGATAAACCTGAATCAATGTTTGATCCAGGTCACTAAAATTTGTAAATACACCAGAAGAGACAGATGAGTTGTTATGTTTGGAGTAGCAGGACTCATGTGATCAATTTGGAGAAAAATACAGTTAATATGGATCAGAGGTAGTACTTGTTTTGAAAGAACTTTGCCAAGACGAAATAGGCCATAGCTCCGCTATAATAATAGCAAACACCCGGTACAACCAACTTGCAATGCTGGGGTGGCAGCAAACATACACCCAAAGAAAGAAGAAGAAACAAAATGGAGATATAGGCGGATCGACTAAACGATGGTGACCCGCAACCGCTGCGCCCTCTCCAACAGAGTACCACCACGCTCCTAGCACCGAATCGACGAGTACCAAGCAGCACCTTCAAGAAGGAACGCCACGCTGCTGTCCGGACCAGCGTACTGGTCCTAGGGTTTTCCCCGGCACAGAGTGTGGGCCTATTGGCTGGAATCGTGGTCGATTTTACAGAAATTCATGGTGCAAATGTTGAGACTGTCCTAGCTGCACGTGTTAGTATTTTTTTTTTGAGATGCACGTTTCATCACTGTTGAAATGCCCAAACTGGAGTGACACGCGCATGGAGGCGAAAGTGTAGCCAGTACGTAGATCTCTCAAGATCGGTTGCACACGGTGCGCGTCTGCTGGATTCAAACGCGGCATGCGTGCAGTGCAACCCAGCTCTCCGCGCGCTGTAACAAACTTGCCAAATTACAGAGTCAAACGCGGCAGCCTTTTGCGGGTGATCCAGCTGAACTGACACACCTAGCGCAGCGCATAGTGTCAAGAGGCACGTAGCTAGAGGCGGACGGTTGGTCGACTACCGGGCACATCGCCAGCTGCACCGGCCGGGGAGGAGGAGGCGACAGGAGCTAGCGGGCGGCCGCGGAAGGATCGATCTCTCGCTAATCGCTATCGCTACAACCCTGCAGTGAGATGAACGGCGGGCGGGCCGCCGCCATCGCGGTGCCGTTTGTCGCCTTCGTCCTCGTCGCCGCAGTTATCTCCGGCGGCGGTGGAAGAAGCGGGAGCGATGGCCAAGAGTATGGGCACCACCACCGGGAGCACTTCGTGCGGCACGTTCCGGACGAGCAACAGAAAGCGGCGCTGCTGCCGGCGAGTACTCAAGCCATCAGCAAGAAGGTAGTTGACTAATCTAGCACGCGTGCATATACCATTTAGGATCTGACGTCTGCGTTCTGTGCCCATTTGATTGTATATAGGTGGTCGGAGGCGTGATCGAGGAAGGCCTGGCTCGGTCTCGGGCGGCCATCCGCCGGGCAGCTGGCGCGGCGCCGACGAACGAGAGCGTCCGCCGTATCCGGAGCTTCAGGGACGGCGGCGACGCTTTCGTGCCACGGGGCGCCATCTACCGAAACGCGCGGGCCTTCCACAGGTACGTATACATGGTGCGCATATTCAGTCACGATTGGCGACCGATTACGAGCATTTCATAGGATCGAGCTGGGCTCGCATGTCATTTTGATGTTTCGCCGTGGATGGTGATTAATTGATCAGGAGCTACCTGGAGATGGAGAGGAGGATGAAGATATGGACGTACTCGGAGGGGGAGCCGCCGTTGGCGCACCTCGGCCCGGGCGCGGACATCTACTCCATCGAGGGCCAGTTTCTGTACGAGATGGAGGACCCCCGCAACCGCTTCGCGGCGCGCCGCCCCGACGAGGCCAACGTCTTCCTCCTCCCCATCAGCGTCTGCAACCTCGTCCACTACGTCTACCGCCTCAACACCACCGCCCACCTCGCGCCGCTGCGCCGCCTGGTAGCCGACTACGTCCGCGTCGTCGCTGAGAGGCACCCATACTGGAACCGGTCCCGCGGCGCCGACCACGTCCTTGTGTCGTGCCACGACTGGGCGCCGCTGGTCTCCCAGGGGAACGCGCAGCTCTACGGCAATGCCATCCGGGTGCTGTGCAACGCCAACACCTCGGAAGGGTTCAGGCCCCGGAAGGACGCGACGCTGCCGGAGGTGAACCTCGCCGACGGCATCCTCCGTCGGCCGACGTTCGGCCTTCCGCCCGAGAACCGGACCGCACTCGCCTTCTTCGCCGGCGGCATGCACGGCGACATACGCAGGGCGCTCCTGGAGCACTGGATCGGAAGGGACCCGGACGTGCACGTCCACGAGTACCTTCCCGCAGGGCAGGACTACCACGCGCTCATGGCAACGGCACGGTTCTGCCTCTGCCCGAGCGGCTTCGAGGTGGCGAGCCCAAGGGTGGTCGAGTCCGTGTTCGCCGGATGCGTGCCGGTGATCATCTCGGAGGGGTACCCGCTGCCGTTTAGCGACATTCTGGACTGGAGCAAAATGTCGGTGACCGTGCCGGCGGCGAGGATACCGGAGCTGAAGGTCATCCTGCGAGGGGTCTCGGAGCGGAGGTACCGTGTGCTGCGCGCCAGGGTGCTGCAGGCGCAGCGCCACTTCGTGCTCCACCGGCCGGCGAGGCGGTTCGACATGATCCACATGGTGCTGCACTCGATCTGGCTCAGGAGGCTCAACGTCAGGCTCCCGTACTGATTTGTGCTGTCTATATGTACAAGTGTCGTGTGCGTTTGATTCTGGAAATCTTGATCCAAGGGGAAGGAAGTTTGCTCTTTTTTTTTGTTGGGAGTGACTAATTCTCGGGAGTTTCAACTATATCTAGAACGAATCACGGAGTAAATCCAATGATTAAGAACATTTTTTTTCAAATTGTAACTCACTTGCAGTTGAAAAAAAAAACTCAGCAAGCCACTCGTAACTAGAAAACGGGTTGAGGTATCCAAAATATCTTATAATTCACTCATTTCAACTTTTTTTTTTTTTTGAGATTCTCATTTCAACCTATATGTGCTCCACATTAAGAAATCCAAAATATCTTATAATTCAATACAGAAGGAGTACATCAAAGTAGCACCTTGGCTCCTAAGAGCATCTCCAGTCACAACCCCCATATCGGCCCCCAAACTGTCCACGGACGTGTCCGGACGCGTCCGCGGACAGCGACCGGACAACCCCAAAAGTGGTGCTCTACAACCACAATGTTCAAATCTTCACACCCAAAAACATGCAAGCCATGCAACGTAGATCACAAGGATAGATAGTTCAAAGATCATACGAATAAAGCATTGTTCGAACATCCACGGACATAGTTCAACACACAAATTAAACGGACAGAGTTCAAGCATCATCTCACACACGGATGCACATTCGTCGGAGAGACCGGAGGTGATCAGAGATTGTGCCGAATTGGGCCCCTGTTCGCCCGTACCGCCGCTGCCTCTTCTTCCTCTGCACGGGCCCTTGCTCGAGTTCGACGTGCCCTACGAGCCCCAGCTGCACGCTCCAGTTCCTGCCGTGCCAGCCGAGCCCCAGCTTCATGCTCCAGTTGTTCGCGTGCCTCCCTTGCCTCTCGTTCCCTTTGGCGAGCACGGCGTTCCGTCCGAGCCTGGGTCTCCGCTTGCCGCACCCTGTCCCTCTTCTCCGCGTCCGGCGTGTAGTCTACGAACGGACTTTCCTTGAGTATGTCCCAACAATGGATGAGATTCCTCCCCACAAGCACATTGTACAGTGGGATGGCATCCTCCATCTATGCAAATTGAATGAATAGCTAATCAACGAAATGAAGCAAGTAGGATACCACATTGTTGAGTAGGATAGTGCATTGTTGAGTAACCAGATGGAACTTATGGAACCCATTTGGGCATAGCATCCGGTAAACTTGTTAATCTCGACGACGATGCATTGCCACCTATGGCGGAGAGACACCTCATTGCGGTAATAGATGGAGTTCGCATTGAACATTTCGGAGATCCGGTCCCAAAATGAACCGTGATTGTAGCATCCGTTTTGAGCATCGGGCGGGGTGGCCAACCACGCTTTGCACAACAGCTTATCATCAATAACCTCGTACCTATTCCCTCTAGGAACGACCTACGGGTTCAATAATTTTTCGTAAAGTAACAAATTGCTACAATCCGCGTCCTAATTATTCCTAAATCCTACAATGGTGGAAGGTAAGAATCAACATACCCGTGGGGGAGCCGCCAGTTGTGCGGATGAGCCGGCTCCAGAAGCGGCCGCACAGCCAGAGCAAAGAGCCGCCGCCACCGATTTAGCTGCCGGTGGCGCGGCTTCCATCTTCGCCCCGGGGCAGCTGCCCACCTCCTCCTCCTCCTCCGCGAGCGCATCCCAGTACATCTCCGCAGATCCGCTGCCGGAGTTGGCCATCCGTGCAGCTCTACGGGCGGACAAGAGTGACAATGGATTGGAGCGGAAAGGGGATCGGAGGAAATTGAGAGCTAGGGTTTCATCCGTGGTGGGGATTGAGTTGATATAGGTAGGGTCGCAGCGGGCCGTGTCCGACGTGGCGGCCTGTCCGGGCACATCCGGACCGCCCCAAACCCTCCCCACATATGGGCTGGGTTTGGGGTGTGCCGGACCGCCCGGACGTTTGGGCTGAGTTTGGGGGGGGCATCCGTTGGGTGCTGGTTTTTAGCCCAAACCCTATCCGGGCGGACCGCCCGGACGTTTGGGCGGCCTTTGGGGCCATGGTTGGAGATGCTCTAAGGCCATGTACAATGGGGAGTGCTTAGAGAGGTGTTTACGAAAATAAACCAGACTTTTGTTAAGCACCGGTGCTTATTTGTATTGGAGAGGTGCCTAGTTAAGCATCTTTCTTCTATAAATAAGCACCAATGCTTAGATAAGAACCGGTTTATTTTTTTAAGCATCCCTTAAGCACTCCCCATTGTACATGCCCTAAAAATCACAACAGTATGGCACCGAAAAGTTGGAAATAAACAAAGGTGGCATTTAATGTCCCACCTGCTGAGCAAAGCAACGGTAGTTTCTTAACCGGTAACCACCCACACCCACTAAGATGCAATGTATTACCTCCGTTCCGAAATATAACATGTTTTAGTTTTTCTGATTCAGATGTACCTACTTATAATTTCGAACGAGTAGTACAAAAACTGTGATGCAATGCAATACAGTAATGGGTACAAAGATGTGATGCAATAAGTTCCAGTGCAGAAGGATGTTAGAACAGAAACTATCCCATAGTAGTTTGTGCAGACACCAAGAAAACATATACATCGTTTACAAAGTAAACGAGTTCACATCTTAGCAGAATACAAGATCAATGCCAGTGAAAAATTCTTGCATATTTTTCCTTGCCGCTTCTATGTTTGCAAGCTAATTTTTTTTTAATAATATGTTTTTTTAATTAAATTCAAAAAATATTACGCAAAATCACAAAATTTCAGAAATAATACGGCCTCGGCCCAGGCTGGGCCGATTAGTACCTGTCGGCCCAGGCCTGGCCGATTAGTACTAATCGGCCAGGCCTGGGCCGATTAGTGCCTGTCGGCTTAGCCTGGGCCGAGGCCGTATTATTTGTGTAATTTATGCAAAATGCGTAATATTTATCAAATTTCTGTAAAAAAATGTATTATTAAAAAAAATTAGCTGTTTGCAAAGCATGTAACATGTCTTGGCATGATCAACGGAGTGTTTCATGCAGATTCGGGTAGTGGCGGCTGGGGTTGCATCTTTGAAGTTGACTTATTCGCTCGGCCAATCGTCGGAATGTGTACGAGATACCATAAGGGCCCAATATCTCAATAGCACCCTTGTCTAAAGCTTCGAATGAGACTGAATATCCGAAACGCAGGAACGATCTGACTAGAAAGTCATTCAAAACTTGATCGAAGAACCAGCGTTTATTGCACGGGATCATGGAAGCCAACCCATTTTTGCTGCAGCTGGTGATGTGCGGAACGGAATGCTGGCGAGGTTTGGTGCACTGAAAAGCAAGCTCTTCTCCATGCCATCACCATTGCTGACTAGTTTGGGATCGGTCGCCCGTCTTGGCTACAGATTGTCAAGTCCTGAAGCAAGTTATTTCATCAAGCAGCTACGATGCAACACCACTGGGAGCCCACTTCAGAGAAGCAAAATTTCTTCGGCGAATGTCGTTCATCGACTATCACATCATTTACATGCAACACACTTGTAATAGACCAGCTCATGAGCTGGCAGCGAGGCTGAGCCGTGTCGGTAGATAACTTTCCAATTGCTGTAATGTCACACCTCAACCTCTACTCTGATTCACACACACGTATATGGTTCTGGATACAAGAATTTCAGCAAGCAAGGAGGGAGGAATCCAGAGCCGGGTGAGAGAGAGTTCAGAATTGGGGATACAAGGAAATAGAGCCGGGGTTCAGGTGTCTGATCTTCGATGCCGATCCCAATGCATTCACTGCTCCTTAAGTAGCTCAGCCTGTCTACGCCGTTGCTGGAAACCTGGTGCTTGCCTTCCGGGCCGGCCCAACAGGTGGCGCATGGGTCGTCGAAGCTTTCAAGCCCATGACATGTAACTAGGGCCATGTCCCACGATTATGCCGTGCAAAGTTAATGCAATGACTGTTCCAATTTCAAAAAAAAAAACACTGATGCGAGTAGAACTTAGCACTACATAAACGAGGTTCAAAGTCTGTTCATTACATCAGTGAACGAGAGGTCTATCAACTGAACCCTTAGGTCAGAACGAAATGTGTTATTTAGAACTACTACATGATTGGGCAACTTTGATCAACAGGACAATATTTACAATAAGATCGTCTCCGTTGACATCTAGCGGTTGGTGTTTTCGTTCTCCAGCTCCTGCACATGGCCAAACACATCACTAACAGTTGATGTATTGTTGTAGGACCTAAGAGACACTCTATATGGAAGTGGAAGATATTATGCAACAGACGCAACTAAACTAGTACTAGCTTCATATAGGGTGAGCTTGGAATACGTACATCAAATAGAGAGTGACCCGGGGTGACAGAAGGCTAATCTTGTTAGTACCAAGACATTCTACTGGAGCAGCGACTGTTGAAAAGAACATTTCGTACAGTTCAGCCAGCAGGATAATACACCCATTAAACCTGGAGTAGTTGGCTGACGAATATTGCTTTCCCTTCTTTGTAACGCCCTCAAGAACTCCTCTGAGCTTAGGTTCCCATCACGGTTTGCATCAAACACATGGAAAATGACGTCCACCACCTTATCAGTCAAGTCCACGCCACAGACCTATAAAACAAGATTACGAAGCAATCAGAAATCAGAACTCTAACTGGGTAACTAGAGCATATCAGCTATCAGCTAACTGTCCAGCTAGCACAGAATACAACTAATGAAACAAAGCCAGTGATTCTCTTAATAATTCTTAAGAGAAAGGCTTCCACTGAAATTAGTTATTTCAGACTACATCTGCTACCTAAAGGATATAAAGCAAATTATGTAAGACCATACATGAGTTGCAGCACGTTTTAAATCCTGCTTTGTCAGCAAACCGTTTACTTTTCCATAACTGAAGATAGCCATTGCAAATGGTTCCAATCTTCGCCGCAGATCAGCAAAAGCCTTGAACTCCTGAATTTCCAGATAACAAGAATGATATATTAAAACATGGTGGGCCTAGGAAATATAACTGACATATCTTAGATAGTAAATGGTCAAACCTCAAAGGTAATGCGAAGATCCTTAACGTCAGGAGATTCATCGAAATCGTCAACTCTGTCAAGTAGCTTGTTTATGTGATTCATATCAGCAGAAGCAACCATGGATAATGCAAAGTCCTTCGCAGATATGGTCTTAGATGATTTTGTATCATAGTGACTGAACTCCAAGCGAACAATCTGCAGATGATTAAAATACCATATAGTGAAGGCAGATCAGACCTATATCCACTTAGTCTTTTGACACAGACATCATTTTCATCCTTTTACTCAACCCTTTACCAACGTTTATAGATCTGGATTTGTTGTCTCTGTGTTGGGGTGGGTCGAGATATTCACAGGTAGATAAAAGGACAAAGCTCCACTAATTACAGAGCTAGTATATAAAATGAAATTGATGTATATCACAGTTCTCGGAATTTGACAATGACATGGTTTTATGCTTCCGAGACAGACATCAAGCAACATAAACATAATGAAGTTCAGTGCATGCTGTGTTTAACTGTCTGTACTAAAAACGTGCATTTTAAAGATATGACCAACTTATGCTTATCAATGCTCTCTACAAGGACACGCAGTTTTAAACTGTTTTGGACATGTAAACTGTTAACAATATGATGGATGTTTGGGTGCATCTGCACTATATTTCTGAGAACATGCACACAAAATGGGTTACTTGAACCACAAAACAGGACTATTGAGAATGTTGCGTCAATGACAAGATGTAAAATCATAAATATTTCCACAGAACAAAAGATGAAAAGGAAAAAACCACCTCATCATGCAATTGCTTCAAAAAATTGGAGAACTTTTCATAGTGTAAATTTTCATTCCCATCCTTGCCAAAGAAGTACTCAAGTAGACCACCGTCTTCCACTGGCTGACCAACCTTAAGTCCAATACGTAACCCATCCCTGTGGGCAGCTCCTTGCCTATTATAGGACGCATCAATGTCATTACTTTCTTAAACTCTTCTTTATCTATTTCCCTGAGAATAATAAATAGCTTATGAGAATACAGAAATAACAGATAAATATCTTGCCTACCATCAAATAACAAGATGATTGAACATGCTCAGAAATCAGGTATTTTCTGCACGACGAAGTTAAGTGCACGCCAATGGTGACATGTAATAACAATAAAGCACGAACAGTACAATACGTAAATGGATCCTTGTGTAAATCCCATATAAAGTAGGAATGATACCTTTAACGGCTAAATAATGAGGTTTAAAGTGGAAAGCAAAATAAATGAAGAAATCAAAGAACTACCAGTCAGGAGTGCCACATACTCACATCTTCCATTCCCTATCAGAATATGTTCCAAGTTGACTCTCAAGCATGCAAAAGATATAAGCTGAGATATTTGTTCTATACTCTCTATAGATATTCATTGCCTTAAATGGTCCGCTATCTCATATTGTATAAATTTACTCACAAGAATTTTTAGCCAAGTTATGGTCTATGTTGTCAAGAATAAGATACTCCCTCCGATCCACAAAGACTGTCGCCAGCCTAGCCTGCAAAACGTACGTACCTAGGTATTTTCTTACGACACTTAATCTGGATCGGAGGGAGTATTAAACTAGAACTATAGTCCATTAGCTTGATAAATCAAATGAGCTAGATTTCTTACTAAGAAAGGGAAAAATGGATAATAGGTCGGCTCCACACATGTAATTTATGGTTAGCACATGGATGCAGTACTTTTCAGGTGTCATGTTCTTGTATTAAATTGTGCTAAAAACATGGACATACTGTAGTTGTTTTCCATCAGAGCATATCCAAATTTTAAACACCGAAACTGATCAAATCTGGTCAACAGAAAAGAAAATAAGGATATTTATTTCCTTCAAATGTCACTAGCTATCAAAGACTATACATATCAACATCATAGTTAATCTGACATCAAACTCAAATAATATATAAATTAATGAAATGTAGTTCAAGCTAAAATTTGCAGCCGCATGATGTTTTTGATAATGAAAATGGTTAAGATGGTTACTGATTAAAGCATATTTATAGAACAGAGGCATATCAATATCGTAATGATACCATTAAATTGGTTCCAGTAGCTGCAAGATAGCTTACCCACTGTGGTCAAGGTCAAACATCTTAAAAGCAATATTGAAGCTTGACTCAGGAATGCTAAGCAATGTCACGAAAAAGATGTACCTGCACAAGGCAACATAAGGAGTTACAGAAATGCATGAATTCCTCAATAATGGTTACAGAAAGTATGAGACCATTCTTGTGACAGGGAGAGGCTTGCAAAGCTAACAGCCTAATACCATAGTGACCTATTTACCTAGATGTGTCATCTCTAAGCATGCATGCTGGTTAGTTGAGAGGATTCAAGAACAATACATAATGTGCCCTGGCAAGAAAAAAACTACACTAACTGCCACAAACCTTTCTATCTGATATAGGAAACTGGGTGCCACATCAAATGGCAAACATGCTAGGCATTTAAGTTGAAGCCAGAACAACTTACTCAGCAAAGGAGATGAGCCCATCGCCGTTTGTGTCGAATAGCATGAAAAATTCAGAAGGGGCACATTGAAGCTCGCCCGGGTTTCGTTCCCCTCTGAGTCTTCCCTCCCTGACAACATTGGAGTCGGATGGAGGGAAAACGGGAACAACTGCCCTCATCAAGTCAGCAGGTAACATGTACACTTCGTCCTCTGGATTCCGGATGGACGCAAAGTACTCAAAGATCTAGCAGGAAGAAAAGCACAAGTCCACAATCAAAATGGTAACAATTTATCGGATCGCAAAGCATGAAGCATTGGAGCATGGCATCATTACCTTCTCAGGAGGGCTGCGCGTCCGAATCCGTTTCTCGTAGTTGAAGAACACCCTTCTGCGATACGAGTCTAGGAAACGAAGACAGGAAAAGGACCGTGAGAAATTTCGCCGTTTCGATGAATCCGTCATATGAGCATCAGGATTCGGGACAACGAATGGCCACAATGTTCAGCCGGCATATGATCGAAGAGCAGTCGAATGGCTGATCCATGCAGAAAAATGTTTGCCCCAACGCCCCCAACTCACAAAATTCCAAACAGGAACTTCTTCGCTCACAAAATTCCAAACCGATCGAAACTTCTTTCACAAAATTCAAACCAGAAAACTAGGCGAGGGTTCGCATAAATTGGGAGTAAGTTATAATGCTTTTGCAAGTTCAAAAAGTTATAATGCTTTTGCAAGAAATAAACGCGCATGAATATTTATTTCACGACGACAAAAATAAAAATAAAAAACAAGGGCACGCACCTCCGAACAGAAACCCTCGCTTCTCCTCGCGCTCCTCCGCTACACCCGCCTCCGCCACGGCGAAGTCACCCTGGCCGGAGTCCGCGAGCGGCCGCGACGTGGCAGGGCCCAGATCGCCAGCCCTGACCCGGCAGCCACCGCGGCCGCCAACGCCGCGGCCTCGGCCGCCCTCGAGTCGCGGCGGGGCGCAGCGGAGAACGCCCGGAGGGAGCCGAGCCGTCCGAGAGCGGATCGGAGGAGCGTCACGCGGCGCAGCGCGGCCATGGTCGGTGGGATCGACGTACGTACGGTCTCGGAAGCGGCGACGCGGTGGCCGTAATGTGAGGCAAGGAAGCGGGCGATTATCGTGGGGCTAAAGCTGCCATTATTGCGTTGTGGCCTTCCTTTTATGGTCGGTGGCGAGACCATCGATGACCCGCTGCTGCTTTCATCGGTTTCTGGAGAAAAAAATAGAAGAAATGCGCGTCGTGGTTCTTCTTCCCGGTGTACGTAGCCCGGGTTGCTGTGCACTGCAGCATCCCACTACTATTCTTTCACCCTTTTGTTTTGCATGTACGGCTTATCACGTGGTTGCTCTCTGTTGGTCGCGTGATGGGGACGTGGCGTGCTCAGCCATGGAATCGGGTTCGATCTCCGGGCATGGCACGGCAGACACAATGTCACATGCTGTAACTGCACGAGTGTACCAAAGGAAAATATGATAGTTCTACAAATTATTAGAGTTTGTAGTTATTTTATTGAGTATAGATTTCGTGCTCCAGAGCTCTAGTGATCTCACTATTTCAAAAAATCAAAATTATTTTTAAAAGTTTTTAAAAAATCTGGAAACAATCATATATGTTCTAAGTGATATATTCTACAATCGTGCAAAATCTTAATTCAAAGTACTTTACCTTTTGAGCCACAGAAAAATGACAAATGTACAGATCTAAGTATAGTGAACAATGTATAATTTTAAACCTATAACTTTTGTCATGTTTGCGTAGCTCATAATATATCGCACTGTGATTTTTGCACGCTTTTATAGTATACATCATTGACAACATGTCGATTTTTTTAATCTTTTAAATATATTGTTTTGGATTTTATTAAATCGTGGATCACTGGAGCTCATAAAGCAAAATGGCTTTCCGTTATTTTACAGCAAAATAGCTCTTTTGATTGAAGGAGTTTCATGAGAATTTTGGAGAATTCTAATCATAGACAAAAATTCCTATGAAATCCTTTGCCTTAGGTCACCAAATTCCTATGGAATTTAGTATGCCCTTCATTCAGTAGGAATCTCAACATGATCAAACCTTATTTTATTTTTACATTGGGAAGTTCAATGCACTTGCACTCTACCTCTGTTTACTCTCTCTTCTCGATCCCTAAAATATGTGCGTTCGATTCTTGTGCACTATTCAGAAACACATCTCATAAAATTCTAGTGTTTTCAATTCTTGTAGAAATTCACTATACGTGATATCCAAATTATGTGTTTTTCATATTCATATGTTTCTAAATTTCTGCAATTCAAAGAGGGGCTAATAGTAAACATTGACCAAAAGAGGCTGCGCTTGCTTCCAAGGAGACTTTAAACTCATGACTTCAGCAACAAAAAAAATAGGAAGATGCGTTTAGATTAATCGTAAACAACTAGTAAAAGGCCGACCTTCGATAAGACCAATGTTGCAGTGTCGCGTGTGCTTCCGTGCTGACACGTGTCACACGCGAGCCTCTTTTGGTCGTGTACAGTCAGTTCATAATTTGGACGGACAGTTATAAACATATTTTGCATTGACGTATTACTCCACACTCTCGTGTCCCTCTCTCATCCTCATCCCCACTTTATTTGAAGGAGATATTCCCTAGAGGCAATTAATAAAGTGATTTTATTTGTCATATCTCTATTGTTCATAATATGTCGTCGTATCGGCATCTTGGATAGGAGACGGGGTCCTGCTAGCCGAGGGTGAACGTAGGGCAAGAAGGTGGACGTCGTCAAGGTCGGGATTGTACACGGCGGTTTACCCAGCTTCAGGCACCACGGCGGTGGCGGTGCCCTACGTGCTGCTATAACTCACTATAAGGCAATATCGCCGTGAACAGGTTACAATGAGTTGGTTGTGTATCTAAGAGTTGCCCTAAAGGCGTCCCGAGGTCCAGCTTATATAGGCGGCTGGACCTAGGGTTACAAGGTGAATACGTATCCAGCAAGTATACGGAGTCCTAAACCTAGCCGGCAAGTATGCCGCCTTCCGTCTTGGTCTTGGTGGCTTCATGGGCTTCAGTCTTGGGCCTCCTCCTTGCCGGCATCCGCCTTCCTTGGTCGTCAGCTATCTGGGCCGCCCGGTAGGCAAAGCCTTCACCACCACTGCGGGCCACCCTGGACTAGCCGGATTGATCCATGCTGGTGATACCCCTAGTAGGTATATCCCCAACATTAGCCCCTGGGAGGGTTCGAGTTCTTCAGGCGCCGTCTTCTTTGTCGGCAACGTCCGCCTTGTCTTGTAAGCGTCTGAAGAGCTTGAAGCATTCCATAGTTGAAAGTAAGCGGCGGTCCGCCTAAAGTAGTCGGACAACTTGCCGCCATCATGGGAAAGACGGCCTGACCATTGTCAGGAATCTTCCTGGCACCAGTCTTGTCAATTGACTGGCCGTCAAATGTTGACGGATGACGCCATGCAGTCCACGACAGTTTGGACTTGGGCATGCGTCATGATGGTTTCTCCACTACGCACAGAAATCGGAGCGAGGCCGCAGACGCCGTTGCCACGACGTGCAAATCGTGGGCACGTGGCGGAAATCTCGCGTCCCCCAATTAGGCACGGATCTTGGCGCGTGGGGATAAATACCCCAAAGGGCACATCGATGCACTTCTTCCTCATTCGCACACCCACCGTGGCCTCCTCACCTTCCCGAGCTCAACTCCTCCTCGAACTCAACTCCGGCGAGCACGAGCAGCGCCCTCTCCCCAAATGGCGAGCACTCAGCAGGATGCGGCGGCGACGGCGGCACTGGCTGCGGCTTCAACGACCCCCGCCGGATCTGGATCTATCCCAGCGGCGGCGGCGGCGCCCGCAGGTGCATCGATTACCTCCCCGCGGCCACCGTGGCCACGGGCGGGGTTTCTACTTCTTCCCCAGCTCCGACGACGCCTGCGACCGCCGCTCCAACTTTTCCCCTCCCATCCCTCGCGGCTACCAGCTCAGAGGCCGCGGCGGAATCTGCCGCCGACGAGGATGACGACGTCGAGGAAGAGGAAGAGGCTGGAGACCTGGGTTCCAGGTACTGGCTGCCGTCAGTTATGACGTCAGCATATCTGAAGGAACTGGAGGAAGGCGGATACATTCCGCCAAAGACGGAATGCTCCTGGAGGGTTCCAGGCGACGAGGCGGTGCCTGACCCCCAAGACGGCGAGCGTGTCATGTTGGCTTCGCATAGCCTTCGCGGTATGTCTCTGCCGCTTTCCGCCTTCTTCTTGGCGGTGCTTAGTTTTTATGGGCTGCAGCCACACAACATAGCGCCCAACAGTATTCTAGTGCTAGCCGGCTTCCAGGCTTTGTGCGAAGGGTACTTAGGCATAGCTGCGTCCATAGAGCTGTTTAAGTACTGCTTCCTGTGCCGCCGGCAAACCATACCAGGCGGCCACCTAGCAACCTGCGGTAGTGTTACGTTCAACTGCCGCCAACCCGACTGGTACCCAAAAATACCATACATCGAGTCGGTGAAGCACTGGACCAGCACTTTCTTTTACTGCAAGGACATCCCGACACCTGGCAGCACGCAAGGGATGCCAGCCTTCGTCAACGGTCCGCCAACCCACAAGGCTTGCTGGACAGCAAAAGTGCCGCTCAGCAGCTTGCCGGAAGAACTTCGAGTTGCCGTTAGGCGGATCGAGTTCTTGACGAAGACGATGTTGGCTCCACGACTTGACGGAGTTGACACCGTCATTGCTGGGTGTCGAGGAAGATTATGCCTCTCCGCCATCGCCCACTGAAGATGTGCGAGTACAAGGCGGACGACGCCGGCAACAGCACCCTTGATCAGGATGCCTTGGAGTACCGGCTTAGAGAGCTTATCAAGCCTCTGTCGGTGAAGGCGGCTGAAGGCGTCGCCATGTTCACTCATAACAACCCAGCCCCAGCGGTAAGTGAAAGCTACTTTGTTATTTCACTAACATCCTTGCCCACTAGGTACTGAATTAATATTGTCTTGCTTCCTTTTCAGCTACAAACCTTGGGAGAGGACGAGCTGGCCCCAAACTGGTATGATACAGGTGCCAGCAAGTCGAAGAAGCGCAAGCTGAGCTCCTCCACCAAGGATTTGGAGAAGAGGAAGAAGGCGGCCACCTCTGCCGACGCAGAGGATGAGACCGTGGGGAACGTTCCCTTGAACGGTTAGCAAACTTTGGCTTCCCTGACTTGGATATTTTAATATGTTTGTGCTGACAAACTTGCATGTTTCTGCTTACAGAGGCAAGCCTACCATGCCCAAACTCCGCTCCAACTTGAAGATTGCTGCCGGCAGGGGCAAGCCACCACGTTCTTCTCCAGCTGCTGCGCCGACAACGCCCACAGTTGGCGTTCCCGTGGTTGTGTGCCAGGGAACGTACACAGCTGCCGGTACCGCAGAGGCGGCTACAGAGAAGATGGCGGGCAAGAAATCAGTTGCCGGCATAACTTTTTCCAAGACGGCTGAAGCTTCGGCTAGTGATGCCGCTCGATTTATCGCCATGAAGCAGGAGATGGATGACCAGATGGCGGCCGAACAAGGCGGATCGTCCACTCATCCTGGCTCCCAACCTGGCAAAGGGTTGCAAGACCCCCGGCAAACACTGAAGACCATGCGTGACGGTACCCGCAACTGGTACGCACACATGGACGAACTCCACGACACCCTGCACGGACAACTTGAGGTAAAATAGCCTATGGTCCCAGCCCCCGAGCACTTTGGCGGCTGAAAAATTTAGCCGGCAAAGTGGTCTCGTTGACTAAATAGCGCTAACCATAATGTTGCTTTCGTGCATGCAGGCCGTTCTTGCTTCCAATCTTGAGCTATTTCGTGCTCAAGAGATGAAGAAGAAGGAATGCGAGGAACTGCAGCAGGACGTGGAGTTGAAGAACGCCCAAATTGCGAGTTTGGAAGAAGCTCGCAAGAAGGATGAAGGTGACAAAGCTTTCTTTGCCTTCTTTTCGTCCGACTTCTTTTCCTTTTCCGACAAGTATTTTAGTCGTCTTTTCTTTTTATTTGTAGAATTATTAAACACTGCGCAAGATATTCTCAAGAACTCCACTGACATGCAAGCTTTGATGAACGAAGCTGCAGATCTTGCCGGGCTGGTGACCAAGCTGAAGGCGGATCACGCCAAGGAGCTGGATGATCGTGCGTTGGCTCATGCTGCCGAAGTTAGCAAGTTGACTGGACAACTTGAGGCCATGAGCAACAACCTTGACCAGGTGAACAAGAACGCCAAGGAGCAGCAGGACCAACTGTCAAAGGCGGTCCAGCTAGCCCAAGAAACGCTTGAGAACCATCTGGATGAGGTCAACGCCATCCACGACCATGTCTTGGGTATGCCTCCAGTCCTTCATTTTTGTCACCTTGCTTTCTTGATACTTGAAGCTGCAGTGTGTAACTTTGTGTTTGTGCAGTGCCGGCTAGCTTGGGAGATGACCTGGCCACAACGCCGCGCCTTGCTCGGATCTTGAAAATTGGCGAAATCGTCAACCAGATTGTCGGCGCCGGCAAATCATTTGCCGCCAAGTTCTACCCTGGGGAAGACGGCGATCCCGTCATCTTCGATGCTCTGCCGGAGTTGCTGGAGAAGGCGACAGCTGAACACGACAACACACTACGCTCAGCAGCACGAGGCGGTGCCAAGTTGGCATTGGCGATGACGGCGGCGTGGTACCCGGAGGCTGATATTCATCAAGTCACCGAGTACTTCCCCACCGAAGACGAAAACAGCCAAGCCATCGTGATGCAGGACGTGCTGCGGTCTGTTCGCGGCTATGCGACCCGGGTTGCCAACATGGTTGACATCCGCAAGTTCTACAAGGAACACCCGGACCCGCATGTTGCCGTTGCTGATCCCTCCTTGGCAGATCCTGAAGCTTCCCGCGGCGAAGAAGGCGAAGCCGGAACCGACAAGCGCAGCCCCAAGGATGGCGGAGCCAGCCCCAAGAATGCCGGCGTTAGCCCCCAGGATCTCTCCACCAGCTCTACGAAGGCGGCAATCCCTTAGACTTCCTCCTGCAAAGGCAGCACAAAACACTGCGTTAATCTGTTAACGCATAAAACTTTATTTTGGGTTGTAAATATTTATGGGCCAACTTTTATGCTACACTTGGCGGTAGGCTTACTTAAGTGGCCCGCCTTAATATGTATCTCGCCTGCATGTTTAGCTTTTTCATATGTTGGCGGAACCTCATCTTAGTTACTTTAGCTGAGCCAACCAGGTGCAATACCAACTAATTTAGACTCAGAGACCAAAGCCAGCATGTTGGTGCCAACGACATACTACTAGGCGACCCACATACAAACAGACAGATAAGCATATTAGGCGGTGCAAAGATTGTTTGCGTTTTTTAGCCGGCAGACGGCAAATGTCAAAAAAGTTTGGACCTTAGCACGGAGCAAAACTTATTTTATTTGGTAACTTTTATGACAACAGATATATGATTGCGAGAAAAGACAAAAGATGGCATGATCCCAAAACTGAATGAGCAAACCACAGACTTTTATTTCATAATCATATAGTACTTATTACAATGTGGAAATTGCTAAGTGTAAAAAGGACGTAGCTGCTCAATGTTCCAGGGTCGCTTGGTTTCTTCGTACTTGTCGTCAACCTTCCTTTTGCGCTTGCGACCTCGCTTCTTCTTGTATCCGTCACGTGCATCGACCAAGTAATAAGAACCATTGAGCAACACCTTACTGACCACAAAAGGTCCTTCCCAAGGCGGGGATAACTTATGCAAGCCCTTTCTATCTTGGATTAGGCGGAGAACCAGGTCACCCACTCTAAAACTTCTTTGCCTCACCCTTCTGCTGTGATAACGCCTCAAACTTTGCTGATAGATGGCGGATCGCGCAAGGGCAACATCTCGTTCTTCATCAAGTAGGTCAAGGCCATCCTGTCTTGCATCTTCTGCGTCCTCCTGGACGTAGGCTTGGATTCTGGGAGAATCGTACATCATGTCGGTTGGCAACACTGCTTCTGCGCCATAGACTAAGAAGAAAGGAGTAAACTTGGTTGATCTGTTTGGAGTTGTGCGTAAACTCCAAAGGACAGACTGCAATTCATCCACCCAAGCCCCAGCCGCTCTGTGCAATGGTACTTCGAGACGTGGTTTGATTCCTTGTAGGACTAAACCATTTGTACGCTCTACTTGACCGTTTGCTTGCGGATGCGCGACGGAGGCTAGATCTAGGCGGATACCATGCTTATAACAGTATTCCTCGACTTCGCCTTGCGACAAGTTAGTGCCATTGTCGGTGATAATGCTATGAGGCACCCCGAACCGAGAGATTATTCCCCACAGAAAGTTTGCGGCTGTGGCGCCGTCTAGCTTTTTGATAGGCTTAGCTTCAACCCATTTGGTAAACTTGTCTACAGCCACAAGTAAATGTGTGTAGCCACCAGGCGCCGTTTTAAACGGACCAACCATGTCCAAGCCCCAGACTGCGAAAGGCCACGTGATGGGTATTGTTTTAAGCTCTTGAGCCGGCATATGTGATTGTCTGGCATAAAGTTGGCAGCCCCTGCACCTTTTAACAATGTCTTCTGCATCTTGCTTGGCTGTCAACCAATAGAAACCTTGTCGGAAGGCTTTTGAAACAAGGGCGCGTGAAGAAGCATGATGTCCACATACGCCGGCATGTATCTCATCCAACAATTCTCTGCCTTCTTCGGGCGAAATGCAGCGTTGGTAAACACCAGTGGTGCTACGCTTGTACAATTCACCTTTGATTATTGTAAATGCCTTGGCTCTTCTTATTATTTGCCTTTTCAAAACCTCATCATCCGGTAACTCCTGATTGATCAGGAAGTCCAAATATGGCGTCGTCCAATCCGGCTTTACCAAGTAGACGGCATAGCTAGCACTATCAACTGGTTCTGCCGACTCTGGGTCAAGGAGGTCTGCTCCTTTAATTGACGGCTTGTGTAGGTGTTCCAGGAAAACATCTTTTGGTACCTTTTTGCGTTCAGACCCCATTCTGGCAAGTGTATCTGCCGCCTCATTTTGAGTTCTTGGGATATGGCGGACCTCGTAGCCTAGAAAACACTTGGCGAATTCGTCAACGGTAGCTCGATATGCCGCCATTGTTTCGCTCTTTGTGTCCCAAGTACCACGTATCTGTTGCGCCACCAAATCTGAATCTCCGTAGCAGAGGACACGTTGGACGCCAAGTTCCTTGGCAATGTGTAAACCATGAAGGAGAGCTTCGTACTCAGCAACATTATTAGTTGCCTTGAAGTGTATTTGTAACACATAACTAAGCTTGTCTCCTTGAGGGTTTCTTAAAACAATGCCAGCCCCCGAGCCCTGGAGCATTTTTGATCCATCAAAGTGCATGATCCAGTATGCATCTTCAGGGAGAGGTACTTCGTCCATGGCCTCCGTCCAATCAGCTACGAAATCTGCTAAGGCTTGAGACTTAATGGCCGTTCTGGGCTTATACGAGATGTCGAAGGCGGCAAGTTCAATGCCCCATTTGGCAACGCGGCCTGTTGCATCTGTATTATTGATGATATCCCCCAGAGGTGCCTTGCTCACCACGGTTATTGAATGTTCCTGGAAGTAGTGCCTTAACTTCCTGGCGGCGTAAAAAACACCGTAGACCAATTTCTGGTAATGCGGATAACGCTGTTTTGAGGCGGAAAATACTTCACTGATGAAGTAAACCGGACGTTGTTCCGGCAAGTCTGAAATTTCCGTCTTGCGTTCCACAACCAGTACCACACTAACAACTAAGTTAGTTGCGGCAATATAGAGCAGCATTGGTTCCTGCGAACGAGGAGCTGCCAAAATTGGAGCAGACGTTAACGCGTCCTTGAGTTGCTGCAAGGCGGCGTCTGCTTCGTCTGTCCACTCGAAGTTGTCGGATTTCTTCAGAAGCCGGTAGAGAGGCAGCGCCTTCTCACCAAGACGGCTAATGAAACGACTGACGGCAGCCGCCGATCCGGCAAGTCGCTGCACGTCCTTCAGGTCCTTGGGCCTGGATATGTTGAGGATCGCTTTGATTTTTTCTGGATTCACCTCTATCCCTCGTTCGGAAACGATAAAGCCAAGCAATTTGCCGGCAGGAACCCCGAAGACGCATTTTTTCGGGTTGAGTTTCATCCTGTATACCCGGAGGCTATCAAAGGTTTCTCTCAAATCATCAAGCAAATCTGCCTTCTTTCTTGACATGACGGCAATGTCGTCAACATAGACGTGAACATTGCGGCCAATTTGCTCGTGAAGGCATCTTTGCATACACCGCTGATACGTTGCGCCGGCATTTTTTAGACCGAAGGGCATCGTGATGTAGCAGAAGGTCCCATAGGGTGTAGTGAACGCTGTTTTGATTTGGTCGGATTCTCGCATTTTGATTTGGTGGTACCCGGAGTACGCATCCAAAAAGCACAGCAGCTCGGAGCCGGCTGTGGAGTCTATGACCTGATCTATACGAGGCAAAGCAAAGTGGTCCTTAGGACAGCACTTGTTCAAACCGGTATAATCAATGCACATTCTCATTTCCTTATTAGGTTTTGGAACCATTACAGGATTTGCCAACCAATCAGTGTGTACTACCTCCCTAATGAACTTGGCTTCTTGCAACTTGATGATCTCCTTGCCTATTGCTGTCCGCTTCTTCTCACCGTAGCGTCTTATTCCTTGCTTCACTGGTTTGGCTCCTTCGTAGACGTTAAGAGATGCTCGGCAAGTTCCCTCGGGACACCTGGCATGTCGGCTGACGACCATGCAAAGATGTCCTGATTCTCACGGAGGAACCTGACGAGCGCGCTTTCCTATTTGTCGTCCAAGCCAGCCCCTATGGTGACTTGCTTGGAGCTGTCACCTGGGACCAGATCCGCCTTCTTTGTGTCTTCGGACGCCTTGAAAGTGTTCTTTTGCTCAGCGGTCTTTACATGCTCCGGCAACTGTGATGTATCGAGCTCTTTCTTCAACATGGCTAACTCCTCTGCGTGGAGGACTGCCTCAGCGAAGGCGGCATTGCCACGCTCACACTCCTTTGCTTTCTTGAAGTTGCCACTGATGGTAATTGTACCATTGGGTCCCGGCATCTTCAGCTTGCTGTATATGTAACACGGGCGAGCCATGAATTTGGCGAAAGCTGGCCGTCCAAAAATGGCGTGGTAGGCACTTTTGAAGGGGACTACTTCGAACCTGAGATACTCCGAGCGGTAGTTTGTCTCAGGCCCAAAAGTAACCTCCAATCTGATGCTTCCCATTGACTTGCCTTGCTTTCCCGGAAAATGCCATGAAACTTGACTTTGCTATAGTCAAGCTGGCTTTCCGACAAGTTCATGCGCTTCAGAGTGTCCGCGTAGATGATGTTGAGGCTACTGCCGCCATCCATCAACACCTTGGTGAGCCTGAAGTTATCGACAATAGGGTCGACGACAAGGCGTATTTGCCGGGGTGAGGAACGTGATCTGGATGATCATCTCTATCCCAGGTTATTGGCTCCTCTGACCAGTCTAGATACTGGGGAACGTCTGGTACTGTGGCGTTTAGCTCGCGCATCTCCGCCTTTTCTTCTTTTGCCGAAGGAGTGCCCAGGAAGCACACCAATTGGCCATGTACCTTGGGATATTTCCTTTCTTTACGCATCAGCTTGGGTTCCTCATCCTCTGACATGGACATAGCCCCATCATCGTCTTCCTTCTTTGTCTTCTCAGCCTTTTTGCTCTTTTTTGATTTCCAGCCAACCTCGGGGTCTTTCTTGAAGTCCTCCATGAACCGGCATTCCCCTAATGTGTGGTTGACTTTGCCTAAGGACGCGTGGATTGGGCAAGGCAAGGCTTTCGCCTGATCATACGTCAGGCGCTGCTTGCTGGAGCCGCCATCTTTACCCTTTCCTTTCCACTTGCGGTTGCTGCCTTTGCCTTCGAAGGCGGCGGCGACCTCGTTTGATGGTCCGGCTTTGTCATCCTGGGGAGCCTTGCGTTTGTGACTTGCTCGCCTGTTTGGCGCCATATCATGTGCGCCATCTCCATCGCGTGCATCGTCATCCGCCTGTGCGTACATGGCTGCTACTTCGAGCATGACTCCGAGATCCTTGACTTGCATGCGTACGAGCTTATGTCTGAGACTTGAGCCCTTCAGGAGGCCCGTGGTGAAGGCATGGATTGCTTGATTGTCGTCTACGTTCTCGCAGCTTGCCTTTGTTTGAATCCACCTTGCCAAGAAGCTTGTAGCTGTTTCATCTGGCTTTTGCACGCAACGAACCAAATCTGTGTATGTATTGGGTCGCTTGTACGTGCCTTGGAAGTGCTGCGTGAACACCTTTTCCATGTCATGCCAGCTATGAATGCTTTTCTCCGGCAAGTTTTCGATCCAGCTTCGGGCTGTCCCCTCCAACATGAGGGGAAGGAAGCGTGCAGCGACGAGGCCATTGCCTCCAGCAATTTCAACTGCCAGCGCGTAGTCCGACAACCATGAGTTTGGCTTGTCCGCTCCATTGTACCTTTGATGAGTTTTTGACACTGACGTCATGTCTCTGGGTACTTGAACGTTGCGGATGGCTGGGCCAAAGCACTCAGGTCCTAGATAGGCATCTTGCTTTCCAGCCTTGATGTCATTGAGACGATGTCTCGCGTCTTGCGGACTGAGCTGTTTGCCAGATCTATCAGCATGTGGCTCGTCCTGCGCTGCCCGGCTGTGCCTAGGCTCATTGTTGTGTCCCCGGCTTCCGCCTTCGTGCCTGGGCACTGGTGGTGGGGACTGTGTGCGGTCCCTGCTTCTTCTTGGCGGCGGGGCATCGTCGCGGTTGCCGCCACCCCTTGGCGGCTGCTTGCTGCCCCTGCTTCCGCCTTCATCCCGCCTAGGCGGAGGAGGTGAGGCCTTGCGCCTGTTGCCGGTCCTGGATGCCTCATCACGCTGCCTTTTTGGAGGTGGTGATTTGCGTGGGTCTTTCTCCTTGTCCTTCCCTTTTCCGTGGCTACTGGAACCGGACGGATCTTCGGGTTGCCACCGGCCGCAGCTTTGCAAGCGTTGGATTTTGATTCCAACTTTCCTCCCCTTGCGTCCGCCATGTCGGCGCGAGAATCAGCACGGGCCTGCTGCTCTAGAGCTTTGCGAGCAAGGATCGATGCGTAGTAGATCTTCTCGTCCTTGTCATAGTCATCATTGTTGAGGATGTCCAAGGCGGCCGCAGTGTTGAGGACAGGTGTTGCGAGGATGACGTCCCCGTTCTTGTCCTTACGCTGCGGCGCTGTAGCCCACTCGAAACCAAGCTTTTGGGCAGGGGATTTGAAGGTGTCATGATCCCTGCCTTTCCTACCTCTCTTCTCCGCCACTTGTCCTGCCGGCTTGGGCAATGGGGTGGTGGTGAAAAGATTACGCTTGGGGTCGCACTTGGCAGTTATCTTGGCGTTTTCCTCCTTGGCTTCGTCGAGGAGGCTCTGGACCTCTGCTTGCTTGCTTTTGAGGTACTCAGTTTGCTCCACCAAGGTGTTCCGAAGTTTCTCCAAATCAGCCGGATTGGTTTTGTCGTTTACCGGCGTGTGAAGAACTTCCGCCAGAGCCGCCATGCTTCCTATCTTGCTGGGCTCGCCCTTCTCCAGAATTTTCTTCTTTGGAGCCCCAGGAGGCTCTGGAAACTGTGGATCGGTTGCCGGGGTCCCCAGGTTGGCGGCGTCAGTTGCCGCCTTCTCTGAAGCTGCGCCGGTGACATCCGCCACAAAGATCTGCTGCATGTTGACGGAAGAGCCCGTAGCCGCCTCAGATGGCGGAGGATCAGGTGTAATAAAACACTTCTTGACCCGTTGCTCAAACATGCTGGCAGAATCTTCTTCGGAATCAGAGTCTACGTTGACGTGAACGGTAGATCTGGATCCGGCATCCGACATCACATCATCCTGGAGTGCAGGAAGAATAGATTCGGGATCTTGACTGTTGGGCTGGGAGTCTGATCCCAGTCCCGTCATGCCGACAAAGTGTAGATCTGAATCTGCGGACTCCTCAGAGGAGGCAAACTCAGATCCGTCTTGATTGTAGGGCGGGTGGGATGGCGAATAAATTCGCGGCAACCCATACGCCTCAGAAGTGTAGCCGATGAACACATCGACGCCGCCAAACGGCACAACTCCGCATCCGACAATGTAGTCGTCTGCGGGGATGTAGGACTCGTCGCAGCTGATGTAGTGATGTCGCCGTAGCGAACAGCGCGGCCGACGGCGATTGTTTCGCCGATGCCGCCAAGAGTTCCCGCCTGGAACGTGACGCCTGACGCCTTAGGCCCCACGGTGGGCGCCAACTGTCGTCGTATCGGCATCTTGGATAGGAGACGGGGTCCTGCTAGCCGAGGGTGAACGTAGGGCAAGAAGGTGGACGTCGTCAAGGTCGGGATTGTACACGGCGGTTTACCCAGCTTCAGGCACCACGGCGGTGGCGGTGCCCTACGTGCTGCTATAACTCACTATAAGGCAATATCGCCGTGAACAGGTTACAATGAGTTGGTTGTGTATCTAAGAGTTGCCCTAAAGGCGTCCCGAGGTCCAGCTTATATAGGCGGCTGGACCTAGGGTTACAAGGTGAATACGTATCCAGCAAGTATACGGAGTCCTAAACCTAGCCGGCAAGTATGCCGCCTTCCGTCTTGGTCTTGGTGGCTTCATGGGCTTCAGTCTTGGGCCTCCTCCTTGCCGGCATCCGCCTTCCTTGGTCGTCAGCTATCTGGGCCGCCCGGTAGGCAAAGCCTTCACCACCACTGCGGGCCACCCTGGACTAGCCGGATTGATCCATGCTGGTGATACCCCTAGTAGGTATATCCCCAACATAATACGTTTTAATACCATGCTATAACTATATTACGTGGAAACATTAATACACGTGTGGTATGAAAACAACCAGGTCCCTAGTAGCCTCTATTTAACTAGTTCGTTGGGTAACAGATGATCAAGGTTTCCTGATCATGGACAATGGCGTCGGTTAACAACGGAGTCATATCATTAGGTGAATGATTTGATGGACATACCTAAAATATAGAAACGTAGTGTTCATACCTTCGACCGTGAGATCATATCAAATATCTGCTTCTGAAAGATACGGCTGATCGCATCAAACGACATGACTTATATAGCGTGATAATAAAGGTGACACTTTCGGGTATCGGAAAGAAGCAGTAGAAGCGAGTGATCAAAAGCCGAAATTGCCAATCCACATAGCAGGATAGATACTCTGGGCCCACTCGGTGAGATTACATCAATGAGCTTGCAAGCATGTGACTAGGTCACGGGGATGTAATGTCACAGACGAGTAAAGATAGATTTGTCAATGGCGAGGTCATGCTCGGTAATCGTGATACCGGAGAACGACGCTCCGACAATCTAAGTATCGCTAGGCAAGAGGATGAGACTGGACGTCTAAAGGTTCAAACGATAGAAGACATTCGTGGGTGCACAGGGGCTATCATGGATATCCAGATCCCGCTGTTAGTCATTGATCGGAGAGGGTTTCTCGATCATGTCTGGTGTGATCCCGAACCGTGGGGTAACACACTTAAGGGTGGATGACGATTAGATTGGATTTAGAGAGAAAAGAAACCGGAGACTCCGAAAGTGTTTCGGACATGTCCGATGGAGGTCGGAGGGCAACGAAATATGTTTCGGGGTTCGAATGAATAAAATAATATGTATTTAATATTAATAAGTGTTATTAGTAATTAAATATATTTTTATTTACTTAAATTCGAATTTTTAAAGGCATTAAACCTAAATGGGCCATAGAGGCCCATTAAGGGAAAATCCCAAAAAGGAAAAAGGAAAAAAAAAGAGGAGGGCCAGCCGCCCTAGGTGGGCCAAATGGGGCCCACCTAGGTGACCGGTTGCCTCGTTGGCCGGCGGGTGGCCATGTGGGGTTTAGTCCCACATGGCCTAGCCAAGGGAGATGGCCTCCCTCCTTCTCCTTTAAATAGGGGACCCCCATGCCTTTGGAATTACACCAATTTCTCTCTTCTTCTCTCCTACCTTGAGCGTGGTTCCGTTTCTGGAGCTACGTACGGAGAGGGAAGTCTCTCTACTATATGCACACCGCCGTGCTGCTAGATCCACTCTTCCACTTCCGCTGCTCTGCTGGATCTGGAGCCCGGAGGTCATCATCCACACCGTACGTGTGTGGAACCGCGAGGCACCATTGTTTGGCGTTGGGAGCCGTCTTCTTCCACTACACGACCCTGAGGTCGGCGCCATCATCTCCATCGACAACGTTTGTGTGGGAACGTAATCCCGCTTCCGGTCTACAAGGGTATGTATTCTGATCTCCTCTGTATTAGTATATCAGCATAGTATAGATCCTGGCTAGTTTATGGTTATCGTCGGTAGGAATTTTTTGTTTTCTGTCTACGATCCCCTACAGTGGTATCAGAGCCGATCTATGCGTAGATATACCTGTACGGTTAGAACACATGTTGAATGCGGGCATCGATTCAACATTTGTTACCCTCTCGCGTGTACTTGTTTATATCGCGGCATTGTCGGATGAAGCGGCCCGGACCGACTTTACGCGTACTCTTACGCGAGGCTGGTTCCACACTTGACATACGGCTTGTACCGTATATGTGGCTGGCGGGTGTCTGTATCTCCTACAATAGTTGATATATGATTTGCAAGGGTGAAAGGACATTGTCCGTTAATCTTGTTTTGACATTTGATCACAACATTTGGAAGTATTTAACATACCGCTAAGTGTCCACAGGAATTATGACCATCTATATCAAAAGATACTAGTGGATCTCTCTCTATGCAAAAAGGGAAGAAAAGTAGTTCTCGGTCTTCAAATCGTGAAGGGAGAAGGCGCTCTGCAGGGAGGCCGGCCCCCAGGCCAGCCCAGGCTGGTCTCAAGGCTGACTGTGTCGGGTAGCTGGCCGGCCCCCAGGCCGGCCCTGGCCGGTCTCAAGGCTGGCTGCCTCGGGTTGCTGGCCGGCCCCCAGGCCGGCCCAGGCCGGTCTCCAGGCTGGTTGCCTCGGGCAGCTGGCCGGCCCCCAGGCCGGCTCCCAGGCCGGTTTGGTCGCTGGCTCGGCCAGCCCAGCCAGCCCGGCCCCCAGGCCGGCCCAGGCTGGTTTCCAGGTCGACCGCCTCGGCTGCTCTGCCAGCCCTCAGGCCGGCCCTGCTTCCTGCGCTTCGCCACTTACCCCTTCAACGGCCATATTTTGAAGGGGACTATATACCTCTTCACCAACCTTTGGACAACTAGCTTGAACACATTGAAGAAGACCATTGATTGCAAGCTCAAGATTTGATAGATCTCCCAATCCCTCCACCCAAACTCGTTGATACTTGGAGGATTGAAGGAGAAGCCCCGGATCTACATCTTCACCAAGCCGTTCTTCATTTCCCCCTCATTCACTTGAGGGACCCTTTGCTAGGATTTCCATTGGGAAAACCTAGCCTCATATTGTACTCACTTGATTGTCTTTGTGACAGATTTGTAGCTGTTCGGGAGCCCCCAATCCTCTTGTGGGTTGTGCCCCGGATCGTTGTTGTAAGGGCTCCGGATTCCGCCTTGAAGGATTCCGATAGTGGAAGGTGAACCAAACCTTTGTGGTGCGGTTCATCGGAGAAGAAGGTGCACCCGCCTTTGTGGCGGTTGAGTTTTGACCTTTGTGGTAGCTCACACCTCTCCAACGAGACGTACTCCCCTAAAAAGGAGGAACTCGGGATTACATCCGTGTCTCCGCGTGCTTTCACTTTCGGTTACTTCTATCCTTGTTTACCGTCTTTACGTAGTGTATCTTGTTTAGTTGCTTGCTTGTCATATAGGTAAATTCACCATAGTTGCATATCTAGAGAATTTACCTTTTGTGTCAAGCCTAATTTGAAAAAGTACTAAAATTGAAGTAGCACCTATTCACCCCCCCTCTAGGTGTCATACGATCCTTTCAATTGGTATCAGAGCCTCGGCTCTCTTGTTGGGCTTAACCGCCTAAGAGAAGTATGACACGAAGTGATGGTGATCCCTTGGAAGACCAAGCCACTACGGCATCCATGGCCGATCTCAAATCGATGGAGACATCTTTGATATCGTCCATGGATACCAAATTTGCCGAGATGCGTGAGTTGATCAAGCAACTCGCAAGTGGCAAGGTTCCTAAGGAGACCACCCCACTAGATGACTCCGCTTCCTCCCATGACGGTGAAACCGAGGAGGGAAAAGAGGAAAAGAAGGGGTTGAAGATAAAGAAACCGACCCTAAGAAATCTTCCACCTCTACCACCACCCCCGAAGGTGGGAAGCCGGAGTACCATGGGGTTCCCTTTGCGTACTCTCCCGACCCACCTATCCATCATACTCGCATAAACCCTTTGGGTCCACCTCCTAAACTTAATGCATCGGCTTTTACTACTTGGCAACACTTAATGAAATCTCATATCAACAGTTCCTCTATCGAGCTTTGGAGGATCATTCAAGAGGGATACAAGGCCGTGAATCCTAACAACTTGACAAGAAGAGAGGTTGCCGAGAAACAACTCAATGCTTCCGCTCTCCACATGATTGAACTTGCCGTTGGAGAAAGTGGTCTTCATCACATTCAAAACGTCTCCACCGCCAAAGAAGCTTGGAAGTGCCTTGAGGTGGCATTCCTTGGAAATGAAAGCATGAAGAGGAATAGATATGATGCTTGAGCAATGAGGCCGAAGGTTTCTACATGCTTGATAATGAAACCCATGAGGAGATGTATGGAAGACTCAACATTCTTGCCAAAGCCTTTCATAATGTTGGGGCAACCTATGTGGATGATGCTTGGATCAAGAGGAAGTATGTGAATGCTCTCATGCCCTTCGAGCCCGTTGAATTGAAGGCCATACAAGGAAAATTCAACTACCTTGAGATGACATCCAATGAAGTTATGCAAGAGGTGCAAGCCTCCAAGGTTGCCACCAAGAATGCTCTAGACAACCGTGCTAGGGCCATGGGAATGAAGCAAGGTCCCTCTCTTGCTTTGAAGGCCAAGGTTGTGTGCCTTGATGAACATGATGAAGTTGAAGCATGCCCAAACAACCTTCCTCCCGATGAACTTGAACCGGCCTCCATGGTCACATAGCTCTTGCAACAAGGACTTTTTGGCGTGACCCGGCCAAGGCAAAGGCTCAAGTTGATCATGCAAACAATCCAAGCGGGAAGAAGGAGTTTGCTAATAGGATAAAGACTTGCTACAATTGTCATAACAAGCATCACTTCATCAAGGATTGTCCTATGAGAATAGAGAGCAAAATGGTGGAAGGCTTGTCCTCAAGGGCGAATCAAACATGATACAAAAGAAGCCTTTTGTCAAGAGGAAGCCATTCTTCAAGAAAGCACCAAGAATTGTGTTGTTGACTCAAGAAGAGTATCCTTCCGAGGATTCCGAAGAAGAAGAAGAACCCACTCGTGAGGTGGCCGCTTTGGCCATTGTATCAACTCCACCTCCTTCTCTCTTCGAATCCCCCAATGAGAACCTCTCCGTCAACACCGCTCGTTGCCTCATGGCTTCCGTCACCGAGGTATCATCTTCTACTCCCAAGACTATGCATGAAATAGATGATAAAACTAGTCTTGTGATTAAGAAAGAACTTGTTGCTTCCGATACTATTATGGCTAACTTGCAAGGTGAAGCTAAGGCTTATGTTGAGTCTCTCTTGAGACAACTTGATGCGGCCGAAGAAATCCTTGATGACAAGGGAAAAATTGAGAGAGAGGATTCTCTCACCATAGCATCCTTGAATGCTTCCATAGAATCTTTGAATGCTTCTCTTGAAGAAGAAAGTGAATATAGAACCTCTCTTGAGGAAAGAATTGAGTCTCTTGATGATAAAAATGATGAAATAATTGCTAAAATCATTAAGGATAGAGATCATGTCTTTGCTAAATATAAAGTGGTTAAAAAGGAGAAAGCCGAGTTTGTGGTTGCTAATGCTAGACTCCTTGAGGATGTGGAGAAACTTAACAAGGCTCATAAGGCCTTGGAAAGTACCACTCTCTTCTAGTCAAGTCTCATGAGCAACTTCAAACTCAACTTTCCAAATCTAACTCACCTAGCACCTCTACTCCCTCTTGTGATCATGCAAATGTTATTGAGGAAAATGCTAGGTTGAAGGTTGAGCTTGCCAAGGCCACTAGTGCCAAGACCTCTATTCCTAAAGGTAATGAAAAGGTGGTTGCTCAAATTTTTGAGCAAAAGCCACACAAAGGGAAGGAGGGTCTTGGTTATGTGGCCAAGGCAAAGAAGAAGAAGAGCAACACCAATGCCAAGCCCGCACAAGCCAAGACTCCCATTGCGGATGGTAATGCCACTAGGGGCAAGACCACTCGTAGTGACTTTGCGGGGCATAACAATCCCAACTACTTTCTTTATGTTGATTACTATGGGGATGTTTATGCAAAATATGTTGGTCCTTATGATGGTTACATTGCTTACTCTATTTGGGTTCCTAAGACCCTTGTTGCTAACAAAAGAGGACCCATTGAGAAATGGGTACCTAAAACCAAGCAATGATTTCTTGTAGGACTATGCTTCCGGTGGGTCTAAATGGGTGGTTGATAGTGGATGCACTAGTCATATGACCGGAAGCAAAGAGATCATGACGGAGTTGGGACCAAATATAAATCAAGCATCCGTCTCCTATGGTGATAAATCAAAAGCGGAGGTAACGGGTCTCGGCAAGGTGGTAGTTGCAAAGGATATCACCCTTGTAAATGTCATGCTTGTCGAGTCCCTCGGTTACAATCTTATGTCCGTTCGTGCACTTAATAAGATGAATTTTGATGTCCATTTTACTATTGATATGGTGGTACTCTTGAGGAGCAAGACTCTAAAGGTCATGTTCGTTGGGTATGTTGAAAATGAGTTGTTCGTGGTGGACTTTTCGGGGTCTACCAACACTCAAGCAATATGCCTATTCGGAAAGGCCGACGTGGGATGGTTGTGGCATCGCCGCTTGTCCCATGTCAACATGAGAACTTTGCAAAGTCTTCACAAGGGTGGCCACATTCTTGGACTAAAAGACAATGTTTCTTTTTCTAGAGATCGTCTTTGTAGGGCTTGTGTTGAAGGAAAGATGCATGATTCTCCCCATCCAAGCAAGACCATCATTTCATCAAAGAGGATATTGGAACTTCTTCATGTTGATCTCTTTGGTGCCGTGCCTCAACCTAGTCTTGGTGGGAAGAAATATTGTTTGGTGATTGTTGATGACTATTCAAGATTTACTTGGGTTTATTTCTTCAAGACGAAGGATGAGACCCAACAAGCCGTCATCGACTTTTCCAATATTGTTCAACGCCAATACAATGTCCCTATTTTGGTCATTAGGAGTGATAATGGCTCCGAGTTCAAGAACTACACCTTAAATGAGTTTCTTAGTGAAGAGGGGATTCGTCATCAATATTCCGCTGCATATACCCCTCAACAAAATGGTGTAGCCGAAAGGAAGAACCGGACTCTCATGGATATGGCAAGGTCTATGTTGGCGGAGTTTAAGTCTCCACTATTCTTATGGGCCGAGGCTATCTCCACGGCGTGTCACTCATCTAACCGGCTATTCTTTCGTGTTGGCAAGAAGTTTACATCTTATGAGATGCTCACCGGCAACAAGCCCAATGTCTCCTACTACCGAGTATTTGGTTGTAAGTGTTTCTATAAGAACAAAAGTGTTCGTTTGTCTAAATTTGAATCTAAAGCTTTAGAGGGTGTTTTTGTTGGGTACGGTGCCGAATCTCACACCTATAGAGTCTATGACAAGACCGTTGGGAAAGTCATAGAATCTTGTGATGTGAGGTTCGATGAGAATGACGGCTCCCAAGTGGCGCAATTTCATGTTTGTGATGTAGATAATGAAGAGCCTCAAGATGCTATAAGAAGAATGGGCATTGGTTTCCATCGCCCGTTGAGATTCATTACGAGTCTCCTCAAGCAAGTCCAAGCTCCATTCAAGTGGAGGCCTCTTCATCACAAGTTGAAACGGCGCCTATCATGGAAGCAAATGATGCACCTTCCCAAGAACAAGTTCAAGACCCTCCTCATGTTGACCATGTTGCTATGCAAGAATCAAGTTCTCCTATTGTTGATGCTAGCCAAGGTCATGACCAAGATCAACCCTCTCCTTCATTTGTTGAAGATGTGCTTCAAGATGATCAAGGTCAACATTCCGGTCAAGACGGAGACTCAAATGATCAAGATGATCAAGAGTGTGGCGCCCCGACCCGACTACTATACAGTGATACTGTGTCTCCGGTTATCCGTTACCACCAGACACACTATCAAAGCATAATAGAGAGATCAAGACTTGTGGAACAACTGGCACATCACAGACTCTACGACACAAAATCATATAGTTCAACTCTTATAATAGAGAAAGATAGCAAATGACAAACAGAGGTCACAGACCCAACATTACAACATGCGGAAGCGAAGTGTGTTGTTCTAAACAACAAGAACCAAATTATGGCCTAAAAGGCCTGCAAAAAAAACATCCAGCGCCAGCTGTTCCGGGATGTCCCAAGGTGCCACCTGGGAACCCCAGACTACTCGTCGACGTCCACAAAGAACCCACCTTCGAGGGCGGTGAAGTCCTCTCCTGAAAATAAGTAAACGACGTTGAGTTCGACGAACTCGCAAGATTAAGAGCTAATATATGCTCCATGTTTGGCTTTCAAAGGTTTTATGGCTGTTTTTGCATAAAGCTGATTTTATTTTAAAAAGACATAACTCCAAGGCCTCGACTAATCAGATTATTTTGAAAAGGGGTAAGAAGTAACTCTTTTCTGGTAACCATTTCCATCATAACCATCACCATTCTCATCACCTATCTACTAGGCACCTCCCCGAATCACCCTCGAGGAAGACAACCTTGGTTATTAGTAGTACCTTTAGTACTCAGTTTTTAATCATTCCGTTGAAGTTATTCTATGATCATCGTCCATTCCCAAGTCGTCCATAACCGCGGACACGGCTTTTCGAAAAGATTTATCCCTGCAGGGGTGTACAAAGTGGAAGTCCCCGGAGTCCCGAGGGGCCCAGCTCCTTCGCCACGCGTACCGTCCGGCCCATTACCTGTACAATTAGCTCTCTTCCATGGAAAGCCGGCTAGGTGGGAGCGGTGTCGACTTCTCCCTCGTTAAGGACTTTCCAGGATCATCAGTGGCGGTAGGACTGCCAGGATCACAACACCCCGCCCCACGGCCACTTATTTTCCTAACACCACCATCCTCATCTCAGTTCCAACCACCATCACGCACGCGCAAATGGAAAGCCAAACTAGAGGACCCTGGCTAGCCCCGCTCGAGTTATTTAGTCTATGAGGGTTCCTGCAATTGCATAGGCCTCACGCATGGTTGCACGCTCAGTCTTGGTTCAGGAGGTACAGAACTCGCACCTAGGCGACGAGAACGAGACAAAGCACCACAACCCATGTGGCCTCTCATCCCCACCTTTTAGCATTTTATTATCCATCACCACAATTCTCCACCATCATTTCCTGTCACAAGTCAACACCTGTTCCCAGCATGTACCAACCATAGTACAACTAGGCATTTCACTAAGCATGGCTAAGCATTTGCATAGCATAGTAATTATTTCATGGCCAAAGATACAAACCTATGGTAATAGGAAGGTAAAACAGGTATTGGCAACAGGATTCTAATGCAACTAGTAGGATACTCTAACCCAAGCAGAAAATGACATTTGGAACCGCATGCAATAATATAGTGGAGAAAATAATTGCGGAAAATAGGATAAGATATGCTCAGAGGGGGGATTACGCTTGCCTTGTTGAGCGGAGTAGTCAAACTGCTCGTCGGAGTAATGTTGTTCAACTCCGAACTCGTGATCTACCGGAGGGCAAACAACACCAGAAAGCAAAGACAACAATCAACACATGGCAATTGTGCAATGCATACAGAAATGATGACATGACAGTTTAATGCAACTATCAAAGCATTGAACAAGACCAACAATTTAAATGGGGTCCACACTAGATTTATAGCATTATTTAGAGTAAACCCCATATTTAAACTTAGTGATTTGAATACTATTAGGAGTACATTTATGTAATTGGGATCAATGATGCATGATGATAATGATTCTGGATAGTTCGCATTTTTCTGAACATTTTGGTACCTCGAACACATTTTTCTGATGTCCGGGTAAAAAGTTATTACTTTTAGAATTTTCCTCCTTTTAAATAATTACTTTAAAGTATTTAAATTCCAACGATAAATATTCTAATTACTCAACTCGAAAGGGAGTGATGAACTAGTAAGAATCATCGGAGTCGATGTCCCTACGTGGCGAGGGAGGAGCGGGGAAACATATTCTATCGGAGAGGAAAAAGGAAAAAGAAAACAGCAGGAAAAACTGTGTAACCGGCCTCCAGCCCGGCTCAGCCGGTTAGCAGGCCGGCCCAGTCACAGAGAGGACCGGCACACAGCCCGGTTGGGCCGGTTATAAGGCCGGTTGGGCAACAGATCCAACCGGACCTCAGCACGGCACGGGCCGGCTCCGAGGCCGGCTATGGGCCAGAGGCAACCGGACCTCAGCCCGGTGAAGCCGGCTCTGCGGCCGGTTGTTCAGCGCAGGGAAAGAGAAAGGACGCGACGCACGCCGGCAACGGTGCAGCGGTGAAGCACGGCAAGGTGGAAGCGAGGGGGAGAGGAAAGGTGCGCAGAGGCACGGGTAGCTCACCGGGAGAACAGTGGAGGGGTCGAGGACGGCGGGGTGAGGTCGACGGCGACGAAATTCGGCGGCGGGGGTGCGGCAGTGGCGGAGAGGAAACGGGACGGCGCGGTCAATACACAGCCTCCCGCCTCGATTCCTCTGGCGTAGATGCGTGGGACGGCACGGCGGAGCTTTTGCTCCACGCGTCGGTGCTCAGCGTGGGCTAGAACGGCGGGAAGCGGTGGTCAACCGTGGCGACGGCCATGGCGTCGCGCGGGAGCTCGGGAGGAAGAGAAACGGGAGCAGGCAAAGTGGGGAAGGAGAGCAAAGGCTTGTGGGGACCTCGTGGTCTTGCTCTCCTCGCAGGGAAACAGAGAGGAGGGGGCCGGGGTGGCGTGCACAGCGTCGATGGTCCGGCGGGAGCAGCGCGTCGCTGCGGGTCGCTACAGGAAGAGGAGATGGAGGTTTCGCAATTAGGCCCCTGGCCGAATTTCCTCTATCACGGACAGGTCCTCCGGGAGTTACAAAGAGGTCCTTTTCCTTTAAATTTTAAAACAGCAGCTATGGGGAAATTTTATTAGAGCACTAAACCATTTTTGAGAATTGTGAGAAAAATCCAGTAGCCTCCTACCAACAAGTAGAAGCACCACAAAAATGGGCAATTCAAAATAAAAAGTTTTGGACAACATTTGCTCATAGGTTCAAAATAGGGCATTTTGCTCAATTCACCAAAGGTTGCTCTTTTTGGAAAATTAAAAGCAAGTGCAGAATATGGTTTTGAAATCTTGGAACCTCCTTGACAAATATAAGATGACAAGGATTTGTATTTGCAAACTTGAGTGTCTTCCTTGGGGTGAGATTTGGTTGAAGCAAGTTGGGCATTTTGTTTTCCAATGTTGGCAAACCCAAATTGTGTGTTGTTTAGCAAGTTAAAATTGGATGCCATGATGCAATGCAACACAAAAGCGAAAATTTTACTCGGGTTTTAGGTTTCCGAACTTTGGGCTGTTACAACTCTACCCTCCTTACAGGAATCTCGTCCCGAGATTCTTAGAGTAGGAAAGAGGGAAAAGGGTTACAACGGTACTACACGACTTTCTTGCTTCAAGTGGCTTCTTTCTTGAAGAGATTGACCGAGGGCATCATGAGATCTTCATCGGCTTCACTTCGAGGTCACTATCACGTACACCATAGGAGAGAAGGAAACCTCACCGGAAGGATGGATCTTGGTGAATCTAGAACGATCAGGTACCTCCTCGTAGAATTTAGGATGAGACTTCAAGCATCCCGGGATTTGACAGTTAGGAGATACAAGCGGGTGACGGAGGATTGAGAAGAATTTCCAGTTGGTAGACAACTGTTTTCTCAAAGGATTCAGAATATGAACTTTGCACAAGGCCTTAAATTTCTGAGGGAGAGGGTTGAAACAAGATTCCAACAGTTGAAGAGTTAACTTGTACTAGTCGGCTTGAGTAGAACTTTCCTCACGGAGGAGCATTTCAGATCACATGAGAAGGGTCGGGAAGGTGGACACAGAGAACTTCAGAACTCCGCCAACGTTAGTATTGGGAACACTTCTTGATTTCCTAGACGTCGGGAACAAGCTTCTTGAGGATCACCAACTATCGTTTCTGTTTGAGATTCAGATCTGGTCAGGCGTAGAGATACTTCAGACTCAGCACCGGTAGGAATAGGAAGCTTTGCACGGGATATCAACAGATTACATTTGCTGGGAACCCAAGAGCTGGACTAGAATGTCTAACTCCAAAGGTGGAACGAGATTGCGGAACCCACGGATTAGCAACTTGTCACGAGACAGCTGCCCTACTTGAATATCTTGTAGCGAGACACGATTGAGTTCTTGATGGGAAACACCATAAAAGACAAAGAAGTTCTCAGACTTCCTCTCTTTCTGGGACAATTCAATCAGTAGTTTGGATGCATAGATGAAATTCTCAAGGAAGGAGGTAACAACATACCATTCCGAGAATATTCTACACGTGCATAATCGAGTTGAGATAATTTCGGGGAACCAGACAATTCACTCGGATCCACGGCGACATCTTTCAGCAATTGCACGTGAACCAGGGAAAGTCACTTCTAACTTCCAGAACCTTGCCTTGTGACGACACAAGGTTAGTTCTAACAAGTTTACAATCAAACATGGAGGAAAAAAGGAGGTAGTGGATGGGCTCAACAACAAACTTATCTAGATACTCCATGACGGTCGACCTCACAAGGTATGTGTTCTGAAGTTATCACATGGTCGGGCATAAGGATTGGTCAGGCTAACGCATTCAGGTAGGTTGGTCTGAGTTTGCTTTGACGATAGCCCAATTCAAATCAAAGATTTAGAGGGTAGTATATCCACAGAGTTACCACCTTGCTTCGACACGAACAGACTAGGCATCCCATTGAGAATGAACTATATCGGATAGAGCTTTTGGTCTTTTAACTCTCCAAGTTGTTTAAGCTCAACCGAATAATTCGGGACATCCAGCACGATTTTCTTGGAGAAAGGAGTTGTTCATAGAACCAGCTTACTCATAAGCTCGATTTTTTGGGGAGAAAGGAGTTATCCGTGATGTTGAGCTTGGACAGGCGACAACCTGGCGATACTTCTGGAAGGAACAACAGGATATCACGATCCATCTACAGGATATCACGACATGGCAGTGGATCTTGAGTTCGAGAGAGGATCATGCCGTTCAGTGCACAAGGAGATGGTTTTGGGAGCTTCGGCATGAACCTAGCTCTTTGACCGAGGGAGGGCACCGGATAGAAAGAACTTGGCAACACAGTCAAACTCAGCTTATTGATCGGATAACCAATCATGCTAAGGAGGATAAAGAAGGTCTTTGGATTTCAACGCAGTAAGAACTGCTGAGAATATCCGATAGCCACATCATTGCTCACGTCTTATCATTCTCGAGTAACAAGTCACTCGGAGAACGAAGAGTAGCACAGTGTGCGAGCATCACTTCATCAAGAGGATCATGATGTTAAGCACGATACTTTGATATAAAAGAGTGTGACACTCTAAGGTGGAGCAGAACAAAATTAGACAAAGCCCGTATTCTGTAGATTTCATTACTTTGACTTGAGCCGAGGAGTGGACAGGATATGGAAGCTCATTCCTTCTAACAAGACGAAGGGGAAAGAATTTTGCCGGATCAAGAGAGTGACTAGCATCGGAACACTCCAATGCACGGGGAGAACGTTACTGCCAAAAGACAGACAAAGGTCGGAAAGCAGATCAGAGTAAGAAACTTGCTCAGGAGAAATCCTAAGATGTCGAAGATGCACCGGTTATTACTCAATTATGATAACCATGCCTGAAAAAGAGAGATGTAGCGAAGTCACGACAGAGTTGGGGGACTCGCTAGGAGAATCCTGGCTGTAACCCTGATGGTTCCAAGACAGAACCTAAAACAAGGCTATGGAAAAGATGAAGTTACATAGCCAGCTGAAGTGTAGTAAATTAAGATTCAGCCATTTACCACACAGACCACATAAAGGACTTGGGTTAAAGGTCAGCTTCATGCGCCAAGAATCCTAAATGGCATATGGATCACATGGGTAACAACCCACACAATTCAACATACCGGACTCACAGCACAATCCGGGACCTTCTGTTCAAGTCCTTGGGATAGCACCCGGAGAAAGTAACAAAGACTAGCCTCGGCACGGATAACAAGGTTCGCAAACTTCTCAGGTGATATCGGATTGTAGCGCGGCGGGAGCAACTGGGCACATAACACTAAAGGTAGAACCAACCCCGAGATTCCTAATCATTTTGAATTAAGAGATGAGGAGTAAAACCTTTAAGTCAAATTGAGGTAAGATTGCTCCGAGATTAGAGGGTAAGCAGATAAGGAGTAAAAAGAATCCTAAGATGGTTTTCGCAACTCATTTTTAGGTTAAAAATATTTTCACAAACACTAGACTCAACATCGACCAGTAGAAAGGGTTTCCTACAGGCAGTACTGCTCTGATACCAACTTGTGGCACCCCGACCCGACTACTATATAGTGATACTGTGTCTCCGGTTATCCGTTACCACCAGACACACTATCAAAGCATAATAGAGAGATCAAGACTTGTGGAACAACTGGCACATCACAGACTCTACGACACAAAATCATATAGTTCAACTCTTATAATAGAGAAAGATAGCAAATGACAAACAGAGGTCACAGACCCAACATTACAACATGCGGAAGCGAAGTGTGTTGTTCTAAACAACAAGAACCAAATTATGGCCTAAGAGGCCTGCAAAAAAAACATCCAGCGCCAGCTGTTCCGGGATGTCCCAAGCTGCCACCTGGGAACCCCAGACTACTCGTCGACGTCCACAAAGAACCCACCTTCGAGGGCGGTGAAGTCCTCTCCTGAAAATAAGTAAACGACGTTGAGTTCGACGAACTCGCAAGATTAAGAGCTAATATATGCTCCATGTTTGGCTTTCAAAGGTTTTATGACTGTTTTTGCATAAAGCTGATTTTATTTTAAAAAGACATAACTCCAAGGCCTCGACTAATCAGATTATTTTGAAAAGGGTAAGAAGTAACTCTTTTCTGGTAACCATTTCCATCATAACCATCACCATTCTCATCACCTATCTACTAGGCACCTCCCCGAATCACCCTCGAGGAAGACAACCTTAGTTATTAGTAGTACCTTTAGTACTCAGTTTTTAATCATTCCGTTGAAGTTATTCTATGATCATCGTCCATTCCCAAGTCATCCATAACCGCGGACACGGCTTTTCGAAAAGATTTATCCCTGCAGGGGTGTACAAAGTGGAAGTCCCCGGAGTCCCGAGGGGCCCAGCTCCTTCGCCACGCGTACCGTCCGGCCCATTACCTGTACAATTAGCTCTCTTCCATGGAAAGCCGGCTGGGTGGGAGCGGTGTCGACTTCTCCCTCGTTAAGGACTTTCCAGGATCATCAGTGGCGGTAGGACTGCCAGGATCACAACACCCCGTCCCACGGCCACTTATTTTCCTAACACCACCATCCTCATCTCAGTTCCAACCACCATCACGCACGCGCAAATGGAAAGCCAAACTAGAGGACCCTGGCTAGCCCCGCTCGAGTTATTTAGTCTATGAGGGTTCCTGCAATTGCATAGGCCTCACGCATGGTTGCACGCTCAGTCTTGGTTCAGGAGGTACAGAACTCGCACCTAGGCGACGAGAACGAGACAAAGCACCACAACCCATGTGCCTCTCATCCCCACCTTTTAGCATTTTATTATCCATCACCACAATTCTCCACCATCATTTCCTGTCACAAGTCAACACCTGTTCCCAGCATGTACCAACCATAGTACAACTAGGCATTTCACTAAGCATGGCTAAGCATTTGCATAGCATAGTAATTATTTCATGGCCAAAGATACAAACCTATGGTAATAGGAAGGTAAAACAGGTATTGGCAACAGGATTCTAATGCAACTAGTAGGATACTCTAACCCAAGCAGAAAATGACATTTGGAACCGCATGCAATAATATAGTGGAGAAAATAATTGCGGAAAATAGGATAAGATATGCTCAGAGGGGGGATTACGCTTGCCTTGTTGAGCGGAGTAGTCAAACTGCTCGTCGGAGTAATGTTGTTCAACTCCGAACTCGTGATCTACCGGAGGGCAAACAACACCGGAAAGCAAAGACAACAATCAACACATGGCAATTGTGCAATGCATACAGAAATGATGACATGACAGTTTAATGCAACTATCAAAGCATTGAACAAGACCAACAATTTAAATGGGGTCCACACTAGATTTATAGCATTATTTAGAGTAAACCCCATATTTAAACTTAGTGATTTGAATACTATTAGGAGTACATTTATGTAATTGGGATCAATGATGCATGATGATAATGATTCTGGATAGTTCGCATTTTCTGAACATTTTGGTACCTCGAACACATTTTTCTGATGTCCGGGTAAAAAGTTATTACTTTTAGAATTTTCCTCCTTTTAAATAATTACTTTAAAGTATTTAAATTCCAACGATAAATATTCTAATTACTCAACTCGAAAGGGAGTGATGAACTAGTAAGAATCATCGGAGTCGATGTCCCTACGTGGCGAGGGAGGAGCGGGGAAACATATTCTATCGGAGAGGAAAAAGGAAAAAGAAAACAGCAGGAAAAACTGTGTAACCGGCCTCCAGCCCGGCTCAGCCGGTTAGCAGGCCAGCCCAGTCACAGAGAGGACCGGCACACAGCCCGGTTGGGCCGGTTATAAGGCCGGTTGGGCAACAGATCCAACCGGACCTCAGCACGGCACGGGCCGGCTCCGAGGCCGGCTATGGGCCAGAGGCAACCGGACCTCAGCCGGTGAAGCCGGCTCTGCGGCCGTTTGTTCAGCGCAGGGAAAGAGAAAGGACGCGACGCACGCCGGCAACGGTGCAGCGGTGAAGCACGGCAAGGTGGAAGCGAGGGGGAGAGGAAAGGTGCGCAGAGGCACGGTAGCTCACCGGGAGAACAGTGGAGGGGTCGAGGACGGCGGGGTGAGGTCGACGGCGACGAAATTCGGCGGGGGGCGGCAGTGGCGGAGAGGAAACGGGACGGCGCGGTCAATACACAGCCTCCCGCCTCGATTCCTCTGGCGTAGATGCGTGGGACGGCACGGCGGAGCTTTTGCTCCACGCGTCGGTGCTCAGCGTGGGCTAGAACGGCGGGAAGCGGTGGTCAACCGTGGCGACGGCCATGGCGTCGCGCGGGAGCTCGGGAGGAAGAGAAACGGGAGCAGGCAAAGTGGGGAAGGAGAGCAGAGGCTTGTGGGGACCTCGTGGTCTTGCTCTCCTCGCAGGGAAACAGAGAGGAGGGGGCCGGGTGGCGTGCACAGCGTCGATGGTCCGGCGGGAGCAGCGCGTCGCTGCGGGTCGCTACAGGAAGAGGAGAAGGAGGTTTCGCAATTAGGCCCCTGGCCGAATTTCCTCTATCACGGACAGGTCCTCCGGGAGTTACAAAGAGGTCCTTTTCCTTTTAAATTTTAAAACAGCAGCTATGGGGAAATTTTTATTAGAGCACTAAACCATTTTTGAGAATTGTGAGAAAAATCCAGTAGCCTCCTACCAACAAGTAGAAGCACCACAAAAATGGGCAATTCAAAATAAAAAGTTTTGGACAACATTTGCTCATAGGTTCAAAATAGGGCATTTTGCTCAATTCACCAAAGGTTGCTCTTTTTGGAAAATTAAAAGCAAGTGCAGAATATGGTTTTGAAATCTTGAAACCTCCTTGACAAATATAAGATGACAAGGATTTGTATTTGCAAACTTGAGTGTCTTCCTTGGGGTGAGATTTGGTTGAAGCAAGTTGGGCATTTTGTTTTCCAATGTTGGCAAACCCAAATTGTGTGTTGTTTAGCAAGTTAAAATTGGATGCCATGATGCAATGCAACACAAAAGCGAAAATTTTACTCGGGTTTTAGGTTTCCGAACTTTGGGCTGTTACAAAGAGATACCTCCAAGATGCAATGGAGATGTCGAAGCCCGTCGTAAAGCAAGAATTGTAAGAGACTTTGAATTAAAGGCTCACCATCTAGATAACATCATTGGTGACCACAAGAAGGGTGTTACCACAAGAAGGCAATTGGCAAACTTTAGTGAACATCAAGCTCATATTTCCATGGTGGAACCAAAGAAAGTGTTTGAAGCTCTTGAAGATCCGGATTGGTTAGAAGCTATGCATGATGAACTCAATAACTTCAAGCGCAACAAAGTGTGGAATCTAGTTGAGAAGCCAAAAGATTGCCGCAATGTTATAGGCATAAAGTGGATATTCAAGAACAAGCAAGATGAGCATGGAATGGTTGTGAGGAACAAGGCAAGATTGGTTGCACAAGGGTACTCTCAAGTTGAAGGCACTGATTTTGGAGAGACCTATGCACCCGTGGCTCGCCTTGAGTCCATCTGTATCCTTCTTGCATATGCATCACATCATAACTTTAAATTGCAACAAATGGATGTGAAAAGTGCCTTTCTTAATGGTCCTTTAAAGGAGTTGGTATATGTTAAGCAACCACCGGGTTTCGAGGACCCTAAATTCCCTAACCATGTCTACAAGCTTGATAAGGCGCTCTATGGTCTCAAACAAGCACCTCGTGCTTGGTATGAGCACCTAAGAGAGCTATTGCTAGACCGTGGATTTGAATTGGGGCAAATCGATCCCACTCTCTTTACTAAGAGGGTCAAAGGGGAGCTTTTCATATGCCAACTTTATGTTGATATATTATATTTGGCTCATCTAACAAAGCTTTCAATGATGAATTTTCAAAGCTTATGACCGATAGGTTCGAGATGTCTATGATGGGCGAGTTGAAGTTCTTTCTCGGTTTTGAGATCAAGCAATTGCATGAAGGGACTTTCATCTCTCAAACCAAATATACCCAAGATATGCTCAAGAGGTTCAATATGCACATTACCAAGGGCAAGCGGTTTCCCATGGACACCAAATGCCATCTTGAACTTAATCCCGACGGTATCGATGTTTGTCAAAAACTTTATCGCTCTATGATTGGTTCTTTGCTTTATCTTTGTGCATCTAGACCCGATATTGTGTTGAGTGTAGGGGTGTGTGCAAGGTATCAAGCCGCTCCTAAAGAAAGCCACATGGTGGCGGTCAATAGAATCCTTCGATATTTGGTTGATACCCCAAGGTTTGGTTTGTGGTACCCAAAGGGCACTAATTTCTCTCTTGCCGGGTATACGGATTCGGATTGGGCCGGTTGCAAGGATGATAGGAAATCAACTTCCAGGGCATGCCAATTCTTGGTAGGTCCTTGGTGAGTTGGTCTTCTAAGAAGCAAAATTGTATATCTCTATCTTCCGCCGAAGCCGAGTATGTGGCGGCCGCTAGTGCTTGCACTCAATTGTTATGGATGAGGCAAACTTTAAAGGAATACGGTGTCAATTGTGACAAAGTGCCTCTTTTATGTGACAATGAAAGTGCTATCAAGATTGGCCACAATCCGGTGCAACACTCAAGAACGAAGCATATTGAGATTCGTCATCATTTTATTCGGGATCATATTGCTCGTGGTGATATTGAGCTTGGCTATATTCCAACCGAACATCAACTTGCCGACATTTTCACGAAGCCACTTGATGAAGCAAGATTCACCTTCTTGAGGCATGAGCTAAATATCGTGGATTCTAGGAGCTTGACTTGACCATCTTGCATACACACCTATGTTTTGACTATGTATTTGGTTTAGGTGTAGGCATGGACATAGGGGGAGTGCGGTCCTAATACATTGGACTATCCCTCCCCCCATTATGCCGACATTAAGAATTCATTTGCATCTCTATATTCGTTCTATGAATTGTGAGCTTAAATGATGAGTAGTGGCCGTGAACCCAAGATATATCTTCGCGGTGTCACACCACACACTCATATATGGTGGCCTCGGCCACCGCCCTCTTTTCCTTGAAGAGTTGGTTCTTCCGTGAGTTGTTGATGCATATTCGTTGTTTTGCATCGTTTGAATCATCCAATGTTGCTTATTTGGCGTTTTTATCTTTTCCATTGGATTTGTGAAGTTTTTCCCCATGTTTCGCATCTCCCCGGATTACTCAAGGTTGCTCATTGGATTTTATTGAAGACGGACTTCTCAGTAGTGGTATTCTTGAATATGCAAGGTGTTCGGAAGCTCAAGCTCGTCAAAATCTGAAGATTGAAGTCATTCGGGGTCGTTTCAGCACTCAGGCCGGCCTGCCGCCCGGCCCAGGCCGGTCCCCTCGGGTCCATGCCCGGCCTCCCGCCCGGTCTTGGCCGGCTGCAGGGCTGGCCGTCTCGGGCCATCGACCGGCCGTACGCCCGGCCTAGGCCGGTGCCAGGGCCGGACCTCTCGGGTCCCTGCCCAGCCTCTCGCCCGGCCGAGGCCGGCTCCAGGGTCGGCGCGCCCACGCTCATATATCGCGCAGAGAGCCTCCCGAACGGTTTTTAGTCTTCTTCCTCGCGTGTCCCTCCTCCATGGCCGGCTCCTCCCCCCACCTTGAGCTCCTCCACCCTACCCACTCCATTTGAGACCCTCCCCACCCCTTCCTCTCCACAGATCTGAAGGGGATTCCCCCGATCTTCCACCCCATCCATCTAGTTTCTCCATTGGTGGCTGGGTTGGGGAGTTCTCCTCCATTGGTGGTTCTTGAAGATCCTCTCAAGGTTGAAGATGGATCAATGGGATGATGAGTGGGAGCAGGCGGTTCCTCAGTCTAGCAGGGCTGGCAAGAGCAAGACCTTCGATGGGCTGGATGACATTGTTGATGATTTCAATGCCGAATCCTCCTCCATGCCCAAGACCAAGAAACTCAAGAAAGTTGCTGCCACCAAGAAAGCTGCCAAGCCAAGAGGAGTTCCACCGCCTCGTGAGAATCCAGAGGAACCGGTACGTGCATCTTGGGCCAAGGTGAAACCTAGTGATTTCAAGAGAGATCGGTTATCTTTCAACCCATATGCCTTTGGTCAGCCCACATGCCTAGATGATAGTAGATTCTATTGCAAGATGCACCAGCAAATCTTTCATCAACGTATTGAAATTCAAAAGAATGCTCATGTTCCCGTGGATTATTTCAACCTTGCTCAAGCTAGAGATACTTGGCCTGATGTGATGGAGATGATGGATTTTCACCAAATCACTAAGATCATGACTGTTAGCACTCCATATTCTCCTGCTTTGCTTCAGCAATTTTATGCTACTGTTGTGTTCACTACTGAGCATGGTCAACGGTCTATGACATGGATGAGTGCAGATACTGTTTGTTCAACAACTTTGGCCGAGTTTGGGGCACTGTTTAGTCTTGAGGAATTGCCCGTTGCACCTTGCTATGTTCGTCTCCATCTCTCTAAGCTCATTCCAGCTGAGACGGGATTCGCCATTGTTATCCTCCTCAGAGCGGCCTTCGTGGGAAGATTCCCCACACAGTTCATATGTACCCTTATTGGAGGGTTGTTCACAAAATCTTGAGAAACTGTCTTGCCATCAAGTTTGGGGAGAAGGGTTTGGTTCGTGACCGTATGGTCAATTGTCTTCATCACATCTATGATCTTTATATCAGGAGGAAGCAAATTGATGTGCTGGATTATCTTTGGAACGAGATGCAAGTTGTGATTGTCAAAGGCAAGGTTCCTTGTTATGGTCCGCTTCTGCAGACTCTCTTCAACACCAAGTTGCCTGATGAGGTGGTTAGTCAGTATGAGATGTTTCATCCTGAGATGGTTGGTCTTCGTGCTTTGCCCGAGGGTGATCCTATTTGGCCGCCTCCTAGTGATGCTCCTGAGGGAGATTATGATGAAGAAGATGATGATGAGGAGAAGAAAGGTGGCTTAGTGCAAGCTCTCAAAAGGATGAACTGCTTCTTTGCTCTCAAGAGGAAATCTGAATTCAAGACTTACAAGAAGCAGAAAGCCTCTAGCCGTCATCGCGTGCCATCATGGATAAACTCGGTGTTAACTACTCATCTAGCTCAGCTGAAGTCTCAGAGAACACCTACATGGCCCAGAACAAGTATACTTATTGGTTTGGTGATGATGCCTCCTCACTTGCTCCTATTGGCAAGGCGATCCCGGTCAGTCTAGCTCCGGTGCAGCTGCTCATGTTGCGGATGATGATGAGGATGACGATGAGTGATCATGGACCTTCACCTCACTTTCTCCCTTTTTGGTGTCTTGATGCCAAAGGGGGAGAGAGTTCTCCGGGGATTTGCATTGCATTGCATCCATTTGCGCTTTTATGTTTCCCGCTTTCCATTTGCATCGAACTTGTTTTAAGTTTTAAGTGAACTCTATTTGTGGTGTACTATGGAACTTATGTCATGGTTATTGTAAGGATATTATGGACCTCCTTTATGTTATTGTAAGGACTTCCCCGGTTTATCTTCTATTATTTTGGAGTTCGTTACAAGGTGATTGTTATTCCAAGACTATATCTATTTGAAGCCTATGGTGAGAAATGTGCTCTACTATATGATGTCTATGGTGAGAATTATCGCATATCCTTTGCTCACATAGTCTATATTTTGTGCTTGATTCATGTTTCTCGTTTGAGCATATATTCTTGTACCTTGTTGGCGTATAAGTTTAAGGGGGAGCTTCCCTCAAAAACTTTGTCTTTCTTAAATGAGATATCTTTTTGCAAATCCGTGTGTTGTCATCAAACATCAAAAAGGGGGAGATTGAAAGGACATTGTCCGTTAATCTTGTTTTGATGTTTGATCACAACACTTGGAAGTATTTAACATACCGCTAAGTGTCCACAGGAATTATGACCATCTATATCAAAAGATACTAGTGGATCTCTCTCTATGCAAAAAGGGAAGAAAAGTAGTTGTCGGTCTTCAAATCGTGAAGGGAGAAGGCGCTCTGCAGGGAGGCCGGCCCCCAGGCCAGCCCAGGCTTCTCAAGGCTGACTGCGTCGGGTAGCTGGCCGGCCCCCAGGCCGGCCCTGGCCGGTCTCAAGGCTGGCTGCCTCGGGTTGCTGGCCGGTCTCCAGGCTGGTTGCCTCGGGCAGCTGGCCGGCCCCCAGGCCGGTTTGGTCGCTGGCTCGGCCAGCCCAGCCAGCCCGGCCCCTAGGCCGGCCCAGGCTGGTTTCCAGGCCGGCCGCCTCGGCTGCTCTGCCAGCCCTCAGGCCGGCCCCCAGGCCGGCCCTGCTTCCTGCGCTTCGCCACTTACTCCTTCAACGGCCATATTTTGAAGGGGACTATATATACCTCTTCACCAACCTTTGGACAACTAGCTTGAACACATTGAAGAACACCATTGATTGCAAGCTCAAGATTTGATAGATCTCCCAATCCCTCCACCCAAACTCGTTGATACTTGGAGGATTGAAGGAGAAGCCCCGGATCTACATCTTCACCAAGCCGTTCTTCATTTCCCCCTCATTCACTTGAGGGACCCTTTGCTAGGATTTCCATTGGGAAAACCTAGCCTCATATTGTACTCACTTGATTGTCTTTGTGACAGATTTGTAACTGTTCGGGAGCCCCCAATCCTCTTGTGGGTTGTGCCCTGGATCGTTGTTGTAAGGGCTCCGGATTCCGTCTTGAAGGATTCCGATAGTGGAAGGTGAACCAAACCTTTGTGGTGCGGTTCATCGGAGAAGAAGGTGCACCCGCCTTTGTGGCGGTTGAGTTTTGACCTTTGTGGTAGCTCACATCCTCTCCAACGAGACGTACTCCCCTAAAAGGAGGAACTCGGGATTACATCCGTGTCTCCGCGTGCTTTCACTTTCGGTTACTTCTATCCTTGTTTACCGTCTTTACTTAGTGTATCTTGTTTAGTTGCTTGCTTGTCATATACGTAAATTCATCATAGTTTTATATCTAGAGAATTTACCTTTTGTGTCAAGCCTAATTTGAAAAAGTACTAAAATTGAAGTAGCACCTATTCACCCCCCCCCCCTCTAGGTGTCATACGATCCTTTCAAAGGGAGGGCCCCGAAAGGGGTGTAATAGAGACAATTGTCTTATCGCTGTTGTGGTTGTGTTCGTAGGTAAGAAACGGTTTCTTGGGCGAAAGCCCCAGCAGCCGCGTAAAAAAATGCAAAAGATAAAGTAGAAAGCGTCTAACTTTATTTTGCAGGGGCAATGTGATATGATCAAGATAGGTTTATTAAGTTGTTTATAAACTGTCGGCGCGAAGATGACCATCGGCGCAGAGGAGACCATATCATGTCGCATCACATTTCATTTTAGATGTTATGTAGATTGTGTGCATCTTATATTGTGTATATTTATATATATAGGAAAATGGTTCTGTACTCCTAGGCGTACGTACTCTCGCGTTCAATATACCACATAGGTGAATCATATATACCTCTTTATCATTTTTAATATACTTCATTATTTAATAGTAGATACCCCAAAGTGAGTTACATGAAAATTTTCATTTGAATCTAAATATTTATATTATTTGCAGGAGATATTGCTATAGGATACGCGCTAACTAAAAAAGGCAATCAAGCATCTCGGTTAGCTCGTCCGGACACAGACAACACGCGTGAACGGCACCGTCTAAGCAGACGGCCGTTTGTCGAGGTGGCAACCAGCCAGAAAGCACACGTACCGGGCGGAGGTTTGCAACGCAGTAAGAGAGAGGAAGAGGATGGTTTGGTTGGAGAGTTCGTATATTGGAAAGCACAATCAGATGCTCACATTTTCTTATTTTGTCTTTTTTCAGTTAGACGTCAAAGCTTTTTGAGGCAATCCAGCACAGACATGGGAGGATGCGAGCGGGCTGGGACGCCCGATTCATGCCGTAATGCGGATCGTAGACGCTCGGATGCCACAGCCGTCTGTTGAACGCCTATATAAGAGGCGCAACACCTGCCGCACAACACAAAGCCCCGCATCCAGTCATTTTCACTGCATTATCAATAGTGAGCTTAGTTCGTAGCGTAGGAGGCAGGCAACACTATCCATGACGGGCTCATCGATGTCCGCCAATGCTGATATATTCAGGCCCATTGTCGAGGTGTTCCCATCGATCTCCGTGGACGCACAACTGTGCACACCGGCCGCGCTGTTCCTGCAGATCCCGCGGCCGGGGCCGGTGTCTAACGTCCTTAGAGTTGTTTGTTTGCAGGAAGGTCAGTCAAGGCTCATGTCCGCCATGGTGGTGCTGCAGTCACTGTACAGCCCGGCCACGGTTAGGGTCGTGCGCAACTTCGGCGGCGCCATATACGCGTCGTTCTG